>CM062570.1:14416254-15616254 GCA_031468815.1 Morus bassanus
TGGGGGGTAAGCGGCCGCCGTACCCGGCCGGCAGCCGGGGGCTGCGGCGGGCTGTGCCGGTGCTCGGCGCTGCGGAGGGCGGCCCGGCCCGGCCCGAGCCCCGGTTCTCGGTATGCGGCGGGGCCGGGGGCGAGCGGCGGGGGGGGGGCAGCGCTGGGCGCATCCCGACGGGGCCCCGCGTCCCGCGGCGGGGCCGGGGCCGGCGGCTGGGCGGCGTGTGCCGGGTTTCCCCTTCTGGGTAAACTCTTGCATAACGAATGCAAACAGAGCGCGGAGCCCTGCGCCCCCCGGACACCGGGCTGAACTTTCTATTTTAAACAACAGAAGAAACACGACACGTCGGGCAGGAACGTTTTTCCAAGCGGACGGTGGCCGCTTCCATGCAGAGCGCGGGGGATTCGCGGATCGAGAAGAGCAGCCCGGGAACCCAGTTTTAAAGCGTTTTGCAGACCAAGCTATGGCGCGCACAGTTTTAAGGGATTGTTATTTTCTAACTAGCACTGTAAGCTATGCACTTCCAATTCCTTTTTTTTTTTTTTTTTTTTAATATACCTGTAGGAAACAGAATTGTCTCAGAGAGACACCCTTGTTCTCCGACATGCAGCTGGAAATAAAGAAAATTGGGAACTCATACATTAGTCATGAGATCTGATTTAAACCATCTTCATTTCTGCCAGCGCAGATTAGCATAGGATACTATTTCTAAGCTACTGACAGTGGTAAAGAGCTGTCTTTGCCTTCTTTAAGTGCTCAGCAATATGAAATTTGGGTTTAATGTCATTCCTGTCGCAACAATTCCTGAGTATGTTGAGATGGCAAGTAACAGCGGACAAATAAAATTAGTAATTAGTACCTTCCCTGCATTGGGACTAATGAGCATCTCTCCCCCCCCCCTTCAAACTTTTCTTTAGTACCAGTTTGAGAACCGAAGTGAAGCTACTTACTGTTCTTCGGGATCGCCGATTGCTACTTTATCACAAAACAGGGAAAAATTTTAGCTCTGCTCGGAAGCAGCCTAAGAGTGAGGGGAAACTGCAAACCCTGCGTCGTTTACAAAGACCAGTATCTCTGTTAATTTGGAGCCGGGGCATGTGTTGTAAGCTCTTCAGTAACCATTCCTCTCCATCGGACTCCACAAGACGACAGTATTATTTGGTTGGATAGGAATATATATGAAAAGATTGAATGTAAGAACTGAGAGGGGAAAAAAAAGGAGGAGGGGGCTTTTTTGTTTGTTTGGTTTTTTTTTTTTAATTATATTATTTGTTTGTTTTTAAATTAAAATGGAAAGTGCCAGCAGGCCAGAAACGGAGACAGCTGTGAATCAGGTTTAACTTCGAAAAAGTACTTTTTGGATTCCTCCGCAGTGCCCCCTGCAGCCCGCCGGCTGCATGCTGACAGCCTTCCTCCCAGGGAGCTGCAGAGCCGAAGAGCGCCGAAGTCCGCGAAAAGATAGAAACGTTTCTTATATCCACAGAGTCAGAAATACATGTAAAAGCAGTGGGTTTTGTTTTGGTTTGGTTTTTTTTTTTCCTTACAGACTGCTTTTTGGGGCATCTTACAGAAGTTGTGGTTTTTTCCTACGACTAGAACTTGTCAATCTATATGGAGTCACACAACCATACCTTAACTTTCAGCATAATCACTTTAGCAGCAGACATGGCATTTTGAAGTGCATGCTGGATTGTTACAGAATTAAATTCCAGCCTATTGAAAATTTAGGGATTTTTTATCTCTCAGCTACGTACCTTCGTTCTGCCAGGCTGCACAGCCCAGGAGCGATGATCTGAGTAACAACGTTTTGGAGTAACCGGTGCCTCGTGTTAGAAGTTTTGCAAACAGATCAACCACCAGTTTTGTGAGAAAACATCTGAATACATTCTAAAAACGGTTGATTTGGAGCAAAAGATATTTTTGAATTGGCTGAGGTTAAAACAAAGCCGAGCAAATATGCATCTGTCTATTTCCCCACTCATTTTCACAGCAACAGTGGTGATACTTGCATTATTCTATAGTATAACCTTCTATGAGATAAAGCATCAGCTATCCCCTATATCTAAAAACAATCCATAGAATCAGCATTTCATAAAAAAAATGTTATTTTACAGCTGCCATCCAGCACCGAGGAACTAACTAAACTTTTCATCCGAGAGGAGAGTTTTCTTTTAAAGTCAAGTATTGAATGGCGATTGTAAAATAGCATAAAAGACATAAGATTTCACAGTTCATTTTTGCATCACTTTTATGTTAAGGATACTTACACAATTACCAGCTTTTGAAAAACTAAGGCCAAAATGAGCTATTTAGGGAACGATTTAAATTAAATTTTTGTGAAGGACAACACTTCTGCTAAGCCACTGAGTCTGAATAAATAAAAAATGGGGAAAGAAACCCTCAGATTATAGCCCGGGCAATGCAAGAAATAGAGAGATCTCGGCGTAGTTCTGCTACTGATTATTGTCATTAAAACAGATGTTCTTCACAACCTTGACCAAACAACTCTGTTCTGTAATCAGACACAAGTGCAGGCTCACTCCTGAGAGATGTGTGCACTTACGTTTATGACCGTGGACTTACGCACACTCACCTTTTATGTAGTAATTTACTTTGCGTGCACAAATGTGTGTATTTGCTCTATAGTTACCTTCCCCCCCCCCCCCCCCCCCCTTGCATGTCAGCTTTAGAAAACTATCTTCAGGACTGGAATTTCAAAAGAATCAAATATATCAGAATTCTAAGTGATGTCATATGATTGCTGATGCCAGCAGTTGAACACTAATGCCTACCAGTATCAGCTGACAGGACAATAATTACTAGTTAGGGGAGATGATTGCTTGGTAAAGGATCTATTCGGCGAGTTACGATTTTGAAAAATTACAAAGTACAGGCCTGATCTGTGAAAAGATACGCGGTATGAAAATACAGCATACGTTCTCAAGATGATTATCATGACAGAGATCTGTCTAATTAGGAAGAATCTATTTTAATGCTAAGATATGAAAGAGCCCAGCTGGGAGAGGAATTTAGAGGAAGACACAGAAACATGACTGTTAAGCTGACAGCAAGTGCAGCCTAAGCATGTTCCAATGACAGCTTCTAAAAAAAAAATTTCATCTCAGCATTTAATCAATAGTGGTTTCAGAACAAGTACAGCCTTACAGATAATCTTGCTAGTCATATTAGTGGGAGGAGCTCCATAAATAATATAGAAAATATGGAAAATACGCCTTTGCAGAGCAACATACATAAGCACTTTCCTTTTGTCAGCTGAGCTGGGGGTTATCCAGTAGATGGGCAACATTAAAAATACCACCATGAGGATAAACACGAATCCCACCCTATTAGAAACCACTCTTTAGTTCCTGGCGCTGCCGGTCAGGTTGGAAACTGCCGTCATTGTGGCAGCAAGTTTCAAACCATCTTGGGCAACAGATTAACCTTCAGAGTGGCTGCCTGGGTAGAAACCTTTCTGAAAGTTCCTGCTATAATTAAATGGTTTATGTCTAAATCGATGGATGACATGGTGACACAGGCATCTGCTGGAAGGTGAACCTCAAGGCAACCACGCAGTGTGTTCGCTGAATATGTCTTCGAAAACCAGCTAACAGACACTTTTTGGGTCTGCAAAAAGCGGCTTTCTCACACAGTGAAAAGGGTTTCAGAAGATTTCTGCTGAAGGTTCTCTAGGATTCAGTGCTACCTATCCGAGCAAATCAGATGTACTTCCGTTACTACCACGAGCTATTTAGGTGCGTGTTGCCTAATACATCCATAGTCAAAAAAGAATGTCATTTGCAGAGTAGTTAAACCAAAGCCATATAGTTGAGAGTTGACTGAAAACAAAAAACCCCACAACCTCCATGAATGTATCTGTGAAATCCAACTACAGCATGGCAAAAATTCTCATGACAGCTGGGGTGGCCACAAGCTACGGCTGTCAGAACATCCAGAGCTGTAGGAATTCTTCAAGGGATGAACCGAGTCTGGAGCAAAAGAAGTTGCTCTAAATAGTTAAGGAAAAAGTCATCAAGGCTGCAAAGGAACAGAAGAACAAAACAATAAAGGGAGGAACGGGAAGCAACAAAGAAAATCAGAAAGCAAGTTAAAATTGCAGAAGTCAGAGCTTTAAGGTATTGCAGGAACTGGAGTGATCACTATGTGTAAATACAAAGAAAACCAAAACACCCTCAAAACTACACACTTTCCAGCCTATACGTTTCAAGTTGTAGAACATGGGGAATCCAAGTCAGAATTTTATAAAGTCTTCCCAGTTGTGAACAACACTGAAGGCTCCAATCCAGCAAGGCATTATAGCAGGACAGGCACATGGATCAAGACACACACACACTTATAAGTACTCTGCTGAATCAGGGCTGGAAAAATATGAGGAAGGAATGCAAAATGTGTACTCGTTCTCTTCCGTCCTGATTACAGATAGGTCACAACAAGAACATAAAAAAAAAAAAAGTGAATTCCTTGAATTGGCCTTGTTACCCATGCACTATCCTGTCAGATTAATGTTACTGAAATACATCCTAGTTTAGGAAGCAGAATTAAGACAATTAGTCCTGATATACCACAGTATGTCCTTCTGTTATTTTGAAAATCTGTGAGCTAACAGCTGTAGGAGATATCCAGGGAGAGAGCTAGTGGAGAGCTTGAAGGGGCGAAAGGCAAATCGTAGCTCGGGCGCAGGCCCCATCTAAGCCTTTGATCTGTCACACTGATCTCAAGAGAATAACGGTGTTGGAATGGAGGAGCCAGGGGGGTGGAGGGGGCGGGGAGAGAGAGAGAGAGAAGAAAGGACACTAGGAAAAATCCCAGAGAGATGCTTCTGGGGGTTCCTTGCAGCTTACACTAGAAATATACATGAAGGAACTTAAATTTCTTTAGCCATTCTTATACTGACAAGCCCACTGCTTCTCAGTGAAGACTGCCCCGTTTCCATTTAGCTTGAATTAACAGGGCAACAAACAAAAAATCCCTCATCAATGAAATGAAATGCCCACTTCGGTGATGAGGAAGCAGCTGGGGGAAATTTTTTTTTCTCTCCAAGGCAATTGCTGTTTAGATGTCAGAGTGAACATGATCACTTTGAATTTTCTGAGCCAGAAGAGAGGCTGAACCTATTGAAAACTACCATTCATCCTCCTTCATATGGGAGACTGATGACTGTTCTGCCATCCTCGGCATAACCAATCAAGTTTAATATTCAAACAAGAACGTTTTTATAAGTTCGTAAATTACAGGGAAACAGAAATAAAGGGTAATTTTCCACAGCGGTAGTTTTTTGTAAGATAAATATAAGTTCAGTCTTCAAGATACAGAAATACGGTATTTTCCTCCCCGTGCCAATGGGCTGACTGACAACACCATTGTTTCACTGAAACTGCTATAGTTTACAATCTACAAATATACATGTATATCGCATACATTTACAAACTCTATTAACAGTACATCACTGAGGTTGCAGTCTTGCAGTCAATGAATTTAAAACCACCAAAATCAAAGCGCTTGTGCAATCTTTATATGGCTTCCTTGCGCAATCCACAGTATGATGAAGTCTTCAAATACACCCTTAACACGCTGTTTTTCCACAGGATGTTTGCTTCATTCTGTACACAGAATTGTCAGTGCTCACCAGTGAGCAGCTATTAAACACATTTTTTCCTTTTGTTCAACATATCACCTCATGTCTATTTACTAATTCAAACCCTGTTCACAGACATTCCTTTCCTCAGAATGGCCACCACCACCGCTCCTGAGTGTTTCATGTATACCAATAAACTGATCTTCACAATTCATTTCAAGTGACAGGACAGTGCTCTGACTCATGTTAGAGACTGGAAACTGAAACAAAGAAATTAAGCTTAAAAGGTTTTGCTAAAATGCCTCATTTGAGCTGATTTTTTAAAAGACCTGAACAACTTAAAGTACACTGTGTTCTGTAAGAGCAGCCCACTTCAACTTAAGTTGAATCTGTAGGTGCTTAGCATTTGTGCTAGGCAGAACCCCTTTCTCAGCTCAGGTACCTGGAAAACAAGGAACGCAATTAGTGATCCTCTGCAAGAAGCAGAGTTTATTTGAATTGAGTAGCATCACTTAAGACAGCTCAAACATTTCATCTCAAACACATGCAGTTCATTAAATTACAGGCAAAACCAGAAATTAGACCTTATAGGAAAGAAAGAAAATATTACATGCTGTTTTTCAGTAATATTTTAAAAGAAATCTTTTTGTCCCATTTTTTCTGTAGACAGACCTTTCGAATAGCCTTTGCTGAAGCAAAGTCAAACCATGCTGGGTTTAGAAAGTACTGCTCAGGGAAAGTTCACCTGAAGCCAGAAAATGCTAAAGAGATAAGACATTAAAACAACACGATAATCCCTAAAAGGATACAGAAAAGATCCCTGTTCATGCTTGGTCATAATAACCAAAAGACAAAACCCAGTAACTACTAGCTACATTAAAAACCAAGCCTGCGTTCAGGCTATTTCCAGAGTCACTAAAGTTACTAGACAAGCTACATCAGAAGCCTAGGACGCCTCCCATTTAGCTCAGGCTTGCAGTTAACTAATGGTTTACAGCAAACAACAGCTGATTAGATTCCAGTTAGACAGGAAAAAAAATATCCTTCTCATAGTAGGAATAGTCAGACTTTAAGTAGATTACTTATGGAGGCTGTTGAGTCTCCATCACTGAGAGCTTTAGGTTAGAACAGGTTAGACAAATTTGTCAGTAAGGACACAAATGTAATTGATTTTGCCAGGGAACAGGGCGATGGATTAGGTGACTTCCTGTCCTAACTTGTCATAACATGACCGTTATTTAGGGAGCTTGAAAGTTATAAATATATTTAAGCCGTTAATAACTTCATTTACTTAATTCTGACTTTGGTGTACAATGAGAAGGTTACATATGAACTTAGGCGTTGGTTCAGACCACAGGTCCATCTAGCACAGAGCTCTATCTCCCACAGTAACCATGGGAGTGGACACTCAGGAAGAATAAGAACAGGGTAAGCACATACTGCCTCCCAGCCTTCAAACATTTTCAAGTTGGGTTATGTGATTTATCTAGTTAGTAGACTCTACAGCATCTCTTCCTAGGTTTTTTCCGGTCTCTCCTTGCATCTCTGTAAACTCCTTGGACCAGAAGGTCATTTGAGGAGTACCACCGCAGGTCCACATAGGTTGTCTGAAGAAACGGTTCCTCTGGTTTGTTCTGAATGGAGCTCTTACTAGCTTCTTCCAATATCCCTCACGCTTGTATTAGAAGAGACAGTGAAAAGGCAATCCCACTCCACTTCTCTCCAGACCTCTCATTACATTCCCCCTATGTCATGTTTTTTTCCAAATGAAGATTCTTGGCTACTCAATGGATGGAGTACCTTGCATGTTGTAACGGAAGTCACAGTATACCTCTGATCATCCTTGTCATCTCTGTGAATACTTTTCAGTTCTAGTAAGTCCTGTCCGAGATAAATGGACCACAACTGCATGCAGTGTTCAAGTGTGTCAACCTTGGATTTTTACAGTAGGATATGGACTTGAACAGTAAGCATAATGATCCTTTCTGTTTTGTTCTCTTTTTGCTTCTTAATCATTCCTAACCTATTAGATTTTTTTTCTTCAACTACTACTAAATGATATTTTCATGTAACTGTCTACCACAACCCAAAGGTCTTGTCTTGAAGACCTTTGGGCCAGCTTAGAAATGATCCAAGGTGTGAAGACAGGATTATTCTTCCCCAAAGGTATAATTTTACAATTAGCTACACTGAATCGCACCTGTCATTTTATCGTACAGTCGGTCTTTCTGCAAGCTACGCAGTCTCCCTTGTCCTTACTACCTTGCATAACCTCCTGTAATCAGCAAAGCTTTGTCACCTCACTGATCACTTCCCTTCGCCAGGTCATTTAAGAATATATTCAACGGCACAGGTCCCAAGACAGACACCCTATGGAATTTCACTAGTGATCTCCCTCTTGTGCAAGAACTGACCGTTTACTTCCATCCAATGATGGTCTATCCTCTGTTCACATCTTTTAAATCATGTTCTCGTCCATTCCAGCGCCTTCTTATGCTAGCGACCTTCTTGTGTTGCTTGGTTTTCCTAGAACACTTTGATAAAAAGTTCTGTCAAAAGTCTTTTGGAAATCCAAGTTGACTGTATTGGTCAGATGATCCTCACACCTACGTATCACTGACCCTTTCAAAGAACTCTGAGAGCTTTGTTAACTCTCACTGATTAGATTATATTTATTCAGGTAGATACTAATTCTCTCTCTTATTACAATATCTACTCATTCACCTGGAACAGATGTCAAATTTTAGTTTGCTGGATACCCTTGGAAACTTTCTTAATGACTCTCATCACATTTGACACCTTCTGATTTTCATGTACTGAGGAATATTGGAGAGACAGGTTAAATGCTGCTATTAGTAGATATTTCATCCCTGAGTTCTCTTAGAATTCTTGAGTGAATCCTTCAGATCCTGGAGATTCATCTGTGTTCATCTGCCTTTTGTGCCATTACCTCTCCCAGATACTTCAATTTCAGAGACATTCTCTGCTGAGTTCCCCAAGTGCCCCGAAAGGGCTCTGGAAGGACGATTTCCCTGATTTCTTCCACAGTGAGCAAGGATGCAAATGGTTCAGCTTTTTTCCAGTGACTTTGTCCTCCCTGCAAGTTCATTTTATACCCTTGTCATATGCAGACTCACTGACAATGTTTTTTCTCTCCTGATGTGCTGGAAGAAGGATATTGAGCTACTTTTGATTCTCTTAGCTAGTTAGGTCTCAGATTCATCTTTGGTCTGCCTAATAATAATTTTAATATATCTGTCTCTTAATATATCTGTCAATGTTTATGATACTTTTGGATTTTTTCATTTGGATGTGTCTTTAGCTTTTGGAAGGACACCTGCTTCTTTCTAATAGCCTCTCTTTGCTGTCTGGCCATGACCGCTTCTTTTTACTTTCTCAGGCATGTCCATTAAATCCTGTGCAATGGCATTGTGCTTCCTCTTTGGTGTCCTTCTGCAGTCTTGATCCCCCCTTTATGGATTTAATTGTCTTGGGTGCCACTCTTTGTTTATTCTTGGTAAACTTTCTCATTTTTACATAGTTCCCCATGTTGAAATGAGCACAACAATGGTGGGCATTTTGGCCTCTATTGCTCCCCAAAGACATTGAATCCAAGAGTGTCATGTCATTGATAAAGAGCAGTCTTAGTGTTCAGCAAGATATATATGCATATATGGATATACATACATATGTATTTGTGTGTGTACATATGTATGTATTCATTATACATAATTGTGCAAATTGCAATATAGAGCAGATGTGGCTGGTAAACTAGGAAGCACCTTTGAAAGGACTTCTGGTTCTTCCTAGATACAACCAGACACAAGCAAGGGTTCATTTGGATCTGATCTCATTTCTGAGCTTGCCTGAAATATACGCTGATAATAATTTGCATTTATTGCATGTAGATCTCAAACCTTTCTAAGCATCATTATTCCTCTTTGCAGAGCAATTATGAGCCACAGAACAGTGAAGCGACAAAAGACAGTACCTATGACTCTTCGCTTCACTCCCCTACCTATATTGGCATCTCCTTTATTTACTAGGAACCACTAACTTTGCAAACTACTGGGGGCATTGCTTTCAAATCATGCTGTTATAATAATAGTTGATTTTGTGTGATAAACGTGCCCAGATTAGGTGTTTACATTATTTCCAGTCCCTCTTTTGTCTGCGTATAAGAAATATTTGTGTTGTAAAAATATAACATAGCATGATTTTCATGCAATAGATATTTTAAGGCAACTTGTTAGGTTCTTAAGCTTGTTTTGCATTTCATAGCTCAACAAGGCGTTCTGACTGAATAAGGCAATACAGACACAAAACCCATGTTGTTGGGGCTTTCAGCCTCTGGATGTTCCCATGATTCATGTGGTACATACTCTAGAGAAATCTAGCACTACAGACCAAGAACACCAAAGCACCGTCTTCACCTTTCTGACTCCTGTTTCTTCTATTGATCTATGTTACTCATCCACCCAGAACTCAGTAAAAAAGTCTCTTAGTTTTGCATGTCTCACTCACAGGGAGATAACCTGTCAGCACGATAATTTTGCATATTGGTCTATACTGATCTAGTATCTCCCACCATTTTTTCACAGTAACTTGCATGTTGGTATTTTAAGTTTTATGTCAGTACGCTGACCACAGTTTAATTTTGGGGGTAGAGTTCCTTGCTTCACTAGCCAACCAATTTGTCTTGTCAAGACCTGCAAATGATAGAATATAGGAAGGTAGTACCTCTTCATTACAGGTTTGGTGGGGTTTTTATGAATCTACATTTCTTTTCTGGAAAAGGAAACACACACTGCCTCAGCTAGTATGGCACCAGAAGCTTGATGTTTTTTCCTCTGACTTGACTGCTATCAGCCATCGTTAATTATCAATTAAAGCAGGGTCACAGACTTCACTTCCATAGAGAAGAAAAAGCTGAATTGTACACTACCCAGTGGGTAATATTTATCAGCCCTTCCAGTACTCTTACACACTAGATGTCATTTTATTTGGTAATGCTTTGATGCTAAGTCAAGCTCTGTGTTGCATTTCATCTCAAGCTGGAATACCCAGAAGTTACTCCCTTTAACCCCATCTTACCAGTTTTGTCCCAAGTGTAGCTATGCACGTTGCCAGCTGCAAAAAAAAAAAAAAAAAAAAAAAAAAAGGCTTTCTTTGCTGGGGTTTCATTGGTGTTTAATAGCACGCTGCTTTTTAATTTCTATGTCAGTGTCACACCATTCAGTTGCTGTACAGACTAGGTACCTTAATGTGCATAAGGGCATCTCATGATCCATGAAAATTAATCAAGTTGAATATTGTATTTATGAAAGCATCTAACTTTGTGCAGATAGGAAAAAACCAAGAAGAGACCTGAAGAGTACAGAGTATCATTCCAGAAATAGCAAAGATACTGAATTGGCAGAGTTAATTATTCTTCAGCTGTCCATGCCATTTTGTTACTAAAGGAACTGTCCATTAGAATGTATGCTAGCTCTATAGACTTATTTATTTGTACATGGTTCTTTGATATAATTTTATAGCAGTGACACTGAGAAGCCAAAAGCTGGATACAAAGTTTCCCCATTTTTCTGTCTTGTGACTCACAAATAGGACTATCAGCTTTCCCACATTGCCTGGTACAGTAACTTGATTGGAATGTAATTTCCAAGAAACAGTTACAATAGAAGTTTGGTATTCTACCAATATTTAAAATGCCCTTATAGTCATTGCTAATTTACTGATTCTTAGCTCTGCTGAATCAGCATCACTGAAAGCGATGCCTCCTCTTAATCACTGACAGAAAGCAGTGCTTCTGCAAGGGCAGAGTCAACTAAGAACAGGATTAGGGTAGACTGACAGTAGCTGTATCAACTCCCATACAATCGTTTTAAAATTATCTAAAATCACTAACCTTTCACTTCTGGAGCATGAGGTTCAATTCTGTGTTTAGCCATGCATGAAAATGAGTTCAGCAATCTTGGTTTAGCCTCCACAGAATCATTCATGTAATTTGCCATGACTGGCAAATTTTGCTGTGGAGAAAGAGCGAATATGAATTAGAAAATAAAAGTGAGGTTTTGTCAGGTTGAAAAATCAAACCTCAATAAATCTGAATGTCAGAATCACAGAGAGCCAATTCGGATCTGAAAGCTTAGACCTTTGTGCAACCCTCACATGGACAGAATAAAAAATGGAATAGAAGGCAGGATCTACTGTCAGCAGAATGGAGCAGTCACCATGGGGTCAATGGAGCAGTCACTGAAACAGTGCTGTGAATGGGATGGTTGCACACCGATGGACTACTCCTGAACTCTACTCCTCAAAATGCACAGTGTCTTCTCATCCACAGGAGGTGCTCTCAGTACTGCCCACTGAGTACAGCAGGCAACTTTGTCTCTCATTCATACCCTACATTTTGCGAAGGCCAGCAGCCCTGCTTCACCTGTCACCATGAATTCCAGGGTGCTGCTTAGAATCAAAAAGTTAACAGTCTGTTTCTGGGCAGTGAGGAAGACCACGAGTCCCTCTTTTCCATGAAGGAGCATGTCCTGAACAATAAAGGAATACCAATTAAAACCTATAAATACACATGAAAGAGAAAAAATTAGAAAAGGATAAAAAAAAAAGTGAGAGAGAAGTGAAGAATGGCAGCTCCTCATCTGTCATAATCCTCTTCTCACTTGCTTTGGGTGACTAACTTTTAGGATCCAGACCCGAGCTTCCCATATGAAATGAATCCCAGTGACAACCACTGACCTACCTCAGCAAGGACAGTGCATAGTCTTTTGACTCAGGCTGTACATGCATCTGCTCTGTGATTAACTTTTTCTCCTCATGTATATTTTTTTTCTTTGACAAATACTAAACTTTGCATAGTTAGAATTCTTTGAAAGTAACCATACAATGATGCACTGTCATTTCAAAGTTTAAATGTAACTGAAAAAAGATGGTCTCTTTTCTCTTGTGACCCAAATCAAGGCACATGCCTGATGCAGATGGTTCTTACATTATACTCACTTTCAAGAAGGAATGACATCCTTATATTTGTTTACAGAACATCTGCCACAAAAGGATATGGATTCTGACTGGAGCCCTGTGCATTACTGTAGCATAAATACTGTAAAACTCACCTATAGCTTTCACTCACTGCTCTATCTGAAAAAAGAGCCAAGGTGAAGGAAAAGATAGAGAAACACAAGAGGTTGATTAGTTTAACATAAATATTAGCTGCAACTCTTTCTGTAAGATTTAACTGGTTTACTTTAATAAACGCAGTGACACCATGTGTACAGCAGACATTAAAAAAGGGGATGTCTAAGCACCCATCACCTCTGCAGCTCTTCCGATTATATTTAGCACTCCATAGGCATCATGTTATGTGGGGAACGCTGCAAATAAAGCTCTAGCAAATCTATCCATCATTGTTACTCAGCAAGGAAACTGCTTCTGTTTCCATCCAAAACCTTGCATGAAATCCTATCAGATTTGCAGTGTAATAAAACCTGTTGTATACTAACTTTAATGTACAACTTTCTACCTTGCAAAATGGTAGTCTATATTTAAATCTCTAATAAAGATATTCTGAGCTGTGATTTGTTGTAGAAATCTTTTAATTATTCTTTTCCTTCCCCTTGGGTGTGTCTCCTGCATCCAAGACTATAGGGTTAGGCTGGTGTTAGTGTATTTTTTCCTCTCTGGGTTCTTTGACAATGTGGTCTGCTTTTGGGAAGAGACAGTGTCACTAGCACCTGGAGGGAAATGCCCTGTCATACTCCTATGTTGTAACATAAAGACAGTCTTTTAGACCACCTCTGGTTTTCTCAATACTACTTCAAGAGCTATCATTTAACAAGAGATAAACAAAGCAAAAGAATGACAGCAAAATCTAATTTAACCATCCTTTGGCTAAATCCACATTAGAACCTAATCCACCATAGTCTTATTTAAAAATGGGTGGCTGAAAGGTGCTGTGGGATTTATAAAAAGAAAACAGATTGTCTCAGAGGCTGATGCCAAATAACTCACTGCCTGAGTTATCACTCTTCAATCAAAAAGTATATGAAGAAACTACATAAGTCATTTAGACAGCAATCACCATGGAGTTATGCTGGCCTCTCATGTCAGTGATGAAACAGCCAAATTCCCTGACAGTGGTGAGTTATTCCTTTTATCACTGGCAGAGCTGCCAAAAGAGTCATCAAGGCTACAGGCATGGAAAACGTGAGGCCTCTCCAAATTTAGGTGATAAAAATACAATGTGTTTTATTACTTTACTTTAATCTTTATAATTTAAGTTTTGAAAAAATTACAACAACGTCAACCATAGTTAGGCAACAAAGTGATTAATTTAAACTCAGTATTTAATTCCTGTAGGGAAGCTTTCTTCCAGACCGTGATCTTCGGGATCCTTTTCCCACCTCCCTCTGCCCCCAGTCCCTCTCATAACTAAACACATATCTTTCAGCCCTGACAAAGCCAGTAAAAAATATTGGGTGTTTTATTACAAATTGTAATTCAGTCACTTTGGAGGTGGATTTTCTTTCTCTAGTTATAGTAACGACTTAAAATAGGAAATTGATAATATTTTGTTGCACTTTAACATTGCTAGAGAGGTCACATACTGTAAGCAAGATTATAGGTGTTTAGAAATATTTCTCTGCCTGGCCTGATTGCCTTCGAAAATCCTAAAGAAGGTAAAAATATATTCATTCTCTTGTATAGTTTTAAATACTTGTTTTAAAAACCTAGCATGTACTGAAGAAAAGAAAGTGTTGTGGGCCTGATTTCAATTTGAGCAGAATTTCAGTTAATAATGTTGCACGCATAAACCCTCTTTTAACAGTCCATAATATTAAACTGAAGACAGGATTGCTAAAGAACTTTGTTATTTTTTCTCCCTATTAAATCAGCATTACAGACTTTCAGCAGATGTCTTTAATAGACATTGTTATTAAAAAAAGTATTACATAAAATAAATTCAGACCATTTCTTCAGTACTGCTTACTCCCACCATTAAGAGCAGAATTTCTCCTGTATCTTCAAATTATTACATTTATGCCTAATGCAAACAAACAAAACCTCATCATCTCCAGACACTATAAATCTCTGTCAGCATCCATATATTTAAAAAACTGTCACTGCTTCCATTTACAGCAGCCGCCTATTTTTACAGGTTTAAAAGCTGGCCTTTCTACTAGAAATGTGCTCTAGTAGAAAAGTTTCAGCTGATAAGCACTTCTTTTTTTTTAAGTTGGGAAAAACATCCATCTTCTTTTTAAGCTCCTGGGTGCCAAAGAGGTTTGTAGTGTTAGGTATTTTTCTGAGCTTTCATAACTCAAAAATAATGCCAGTTCTGAGTTAATTTCTTGCAATGTATCAGCTAATAAATATGTACCTTTGCATTTTTACTGTTTGGGAAATGTTATTAAATATAATCGTTTTTTCGTGGCAAAAAACCCACCACAGGTGATGTCTCTGGGTCAAACTGTCAATAACACTACATGCCTGAGATAAGTACATGAAGTCACACTTATGCTCCTGCCACAAAATAAGCCTGTTGCTCTGATGTGAACATACAGTTCTTTATCTCCAACAATTAGGTTATTCATTCACCTAAGTAAACACAGATTTATGAGCTACAGATCTCCTCTCTTTCCCTGCCATCTGCACGGGTAACCTGAATATATATAAACTGGGACATGTGTGAGTACACCTAAGTTCCTAGGTCTTGACCAAATCTTGTCTTCATATTGATATCAGCCTTCTCCGTCTACAGCCTGATTTCCACAGAAACCTAATGCATTATCAGATGGGAATAGCGGCAAGTTCTTGGTCTGGATAAGTAGGAGATGGGATCTAGGACAACCTTAAGAAACATCTGGAGACACAAGGAGCTTTGGAGTTCAGACTCTCTGGAGTAATTCTACTGAAAACAGTGCAGTTATTTTTAAACTGAGTAAATTAAAGTAGACTTTGGTCCGTCAGCAGTACATAATACTCTTTCTTACATATTTGTTGTATGACTGAGAGAAAGAGAGAAACAATGGCATAATAGTTAGGCACTACTTTTATTAAATCCACCTCCCCATCACAGATCTCTAAATGTTGAACTCATAACTCTGCACTTGTCTCAACAAGAGACCTGTAAGGATAAATGCATTAAATACTGAGGCATGCAACGGCTTTGAAATAGAAGTACCATTGATGCATAGTTTTGTGTATTTCCGTGATGTTGGAATACAAAAAGATGCCTGAAAGCACAGTCAGAAATTCTTAGTACTTCCCCTTAAAAGTCTGAAGACACTTTCACTAGCTTTGATGAGCATCACAGAATCATAGAATAGTTTGGGTTTGAACAGATATCAAGTGCTGCGTGGATTGATCATGTAATACAGGTGCTTTAAAAGGTTGGTCACTGTTTGCTGTGCAAATCTTGACAGAGATGTTCACAATACCTTTAGTGTCATAACTTCTTCCAGCAGCGGGCTCTTTTACAGCCATTGAAAAGAACACTTTAGGGCAACCATTAAGAGTTGTGGGATGAAACTGGAGCAATTGAGTTTGTTTCATAGAATAGAATATTTCAGTTGGAAGGGACCTACAACAATTGTCTAGCCCAACTGCCTGATCACCTCAGGGCTGACCAAAAGTTAAAGCATGTTATTAAGGACATTGTCCAAATGCCTCTTAAACACTGACAGGCTGGGGGCATCGACCACCTCTCTAGGAAGGCTGTATAGATACAGGTACTTCCACACAAGCAGCACATTAGCTTTGCGGTTGAGTGGTCACCAGCTCAGGGTCATAACTACACCACAGTCATTGGTTTTAGTCAAGTCACTAGATTTGCAGGCTTCAGAAAAATAGTCTTCATTCAACAGTAACCATTATTTATGTTAAAACTTCAAGCTCTTTAAAAACTGGCAAGAAATTTTAAAGAAAATGAAAGCTATTTTCTTTATCCTCCTAATTCTGCTTGGGGAAAATATCAGTGAGAATTTGTAAGTAAATTAGGGAATAAAAAATAAAAGCTACCCAAAAGCTATGATTGCCATTGAGACATACTCTTAATTCATACTATGAATTCTGATACTCTTTCATGGTGTTAGATACTGTTGAATGAATAAACCTCATCTTTCAAACACAAAAGTGCATCTGAGAAGCTTGTCCAGAGCATCCTAGTTTTAATATCCTCTATTATCCTCTGGCAGTAAAGCAGCCATAATAACCTTGCATTATCCCCGAGACTCAAGTCAGCTGTAGCTGCCTAGCTACATGTAGTGTCCACACAGAGCACTGAAGTATGAGGTATGAAGCACAGAAATTGTTTGAAAGAACTGCTGATGTGATTAGGCAACACCTGAATTAGTCAGACACTTCATGATATAAGATAACTCATCTGGATGGCCCCAAGAAGTATCTACATCTGAGAAACAGAGTAAAAGAAAAAACAATACCCACACCCAAGTGACAGTTCTGCTGTAGCCCCAAATATAATCCGTTACAGCAGATAATCTTGCCCACCTATACATCTTTTCTCTACTATGCACCTTGGCTGCTTCATCTGCTGAAGACATACATCACGGTTGCCTCCAGGGGCCAAAATTTAGAAGGATGCAACCACAGACCAGGGAGCTGACGACTGACTCTGACATTTGAGAATAGCTCTGAGTAAGCTGCTTCTTTTCTATCAAGAGTGGGATCATTTTTTTCCCCTCTAGGTATACACATTTCATAGCAACACATTCTGTTGCTATTTAGGATTCACTGGCCACTTCCATTACAAATGTTCTTTTCCTGAGATTTATAACCAGAGCTTTTGTTACAACATCCAGTGCCAGACAAAACTTGCATCATTTTGGGTTTCATTGCAAAGCCACGACTATAGCCACCTTCACAGAAATTTTTGCAATTCTTTTGGTGAGCTTGAGACAATTACTAGGTGATGTTAGAACAATACACAGCTTAAGGTCAAGAGTCAGCAAAACCCCTTCAACTCCAAACTGGTTTAGCTGTTTAAAAATCAAAAATAAGGAAACCTCTGCATGCAAAGCCGAATCAGCATTGAGTGGAGGGCTGAATCCAATGATTGAAACCAAAGAAAATGTTTGTGTGAACCCCAGTGAGAATCAAAATAGCTGCATTTTGCACTGCTCTATTTATAACTCTATAATTTTAAATGGTAAGACCAAAAATAGTCATTGCAATATGTCAGCTCAATGTAATTTTTCTTTCCAAGAGACGTAAATCAGTCTAACTTTTTTTTTTTTGGTAGAGAGTAGTAAAATAAATAATAAATAATTTTCCAGATAGTTTCAGAGGGTTTTTTGTTACTAAAGTTTTAGTCTTTTGTGGCAGGAGTTCCTGGCATCTGAATATGGCCTTTCCCTCATCTGACTTCATTTACGATATACATCTATCAGGGGACTTTCAAAAATCTGTAATGATTCCACAAGGCAGCTAGTTCAAGCGGGGGATAATTAGGCTTTCACCCTCGCCTTCACTCCATGCCACTGTTTTTACTCTCTCCATCTCCATTGTATCCTTAAAAGCAGCAGATCTGCAGCCAAGCATTGCACGCTCCCCACAGCCAGCAACTTCCTCTGAAGCTGCAGTGCATAATTACAACCAGCTGCCAAGGGCTGCTGAGAGCAGGACAAGCAGCACCTTCCTGCCCAGACAGTAACCCCCAGGCTTTGCTATGTGGACACCCCCAAGGAGGCTCCCGCGCTCTCATAGTAAAAGTTAAGAGAGAGCAACAATCGCCCCCCCGCTTCCCTGTACCATCAGAGATACTAAAAGGACAGGGTATTTCGGCCTCCCTCCCTCTTCTCTCCTTCCCCTAAATCCATTTGTCTAGAAGGAAGAAGGCCTCCTTCTGTGGCCTCTGCTGCTGCCCAGTGTGACCCACTGCTGTGCCGCTCTGAGGCCGCCTGACACGCAGGCTGCTTTTTCCCCTGACTGCCAGGAGGCACTGCACACGCTGCAGCAAGCTGCATTATGAAGCTGTGGAACTGACAGTGACAGCAAACAGGGATTTGAGACTCTTTCTGAATTGTATTTGCTAGCTCCTGTGAGCTTCTCCTGCAGTGCAGGATTTTATCTTTTAAAACCCAGAATCTTTGCTGCCAGTCGTCAAAGTTCATGGTAAACCTAAACTGTACCCTGAGGTGTTTGAGACTCGGGGACATCAGGTATATACAGATGGTGCAAATTGCCAAACCACGTTTTGCAGTTATGTAGCACTAAGATCCCGGAACACTTATGTGCTGATGAACTCTCTCTCTTCAAATCAAATTTATACCTAAAGAAAGCAATACCAGATGCATTGAACATTTTGCTCAAAAAAACCAAAAACCTGTGACGGAGTTGGGGACAACAAAACTTGCATTCTTACCCTTACATCTCGTTAGGATTACAGAACTATAGTATTCAGATAGTAAAGCTGTATTATATATAGAACTGTAGACTCAACCTGTATAGACAGGTAGATACAGCTTGTGAAAGAATCCTATGCCAAACAAAATCACCCTGGGTTTTCTCTTACAGGATGCTGAGCTTCACAGGGGTACGGTAGGGAGCTCTCAGAATGCTTCACAAACAGAAATTTCTGCAAAAGGGGGAGAATACAAAGTGCCCCATAAACCCATGGCATATACAGTCAGGGCTCTTGGGTAGAGCTGCAACCATGTGCAATGGCTAATAAGAGTAAATTAAAATATCAGAAGTACCCATGTGATTTAGGAGCACAGCACATATTATCGGAATGGATTTTACACTCTGGGAATATAAAAATTCAATAATAGGGTTTGGTGTTTATATCTCTTTTTTATTCCTTCCTTCCTTCCGTCCTGGGTGGAGGAGCACAGTCAGAACAGCAAATGAAATTGTCATTCCAAAGTCATGATGTTTTTTTTGTGCCATAATATGTAGCTTTATGGGAATCCTGTCAGGTTCGCTATTTGCACTTTCCCCGTGGGTGTAGACATGCCTCAAACACTCCAGCTTTCACGCTGTACTTTTCTTTTGCATCCACAGCACACGCATTGGCCTTTCTCTGCCTCCTATTGCACCACCTGGAGTGCATTGCACCCTCCTCACTTCTCAGGCTACGGTTTTGCATTATATTGGCTTTGCCACTAAAATAGGCTTAAGAAATTGCCCTCCACTCTTTGCCTTGCCCAGTGTTTATCCTGATTCATTTCACTGATCCCATTCCAGCTCCTCCCATTAACGCTGGCAAAAGAGGGAAGCAAGGGGTAGTAAACTGTGGTAAAAAGAGGGGTGAATGAGCAATGAGCAGATGGATGGAGAAGGAAGTGGTAAACACTAAACCATCTTTGCTGTTGGAGAATGTACAAGGAAAAAATGTTCTCAAAGAGCTTGGTTATTGGTAAATCAACTTTACTCCTTTGAATGCTTCTCTCTATTACACATATTCCACTTCGCATGATTTCAAAGTGGCAGCCAGAACACCTGGAGTGGGATCTCAGAGCCTTAAGCAGACTGCTTCACTTTAAGCTAAGGCAACTGGGAGAGGAAAGAAGAATGGAGGCATGAGAAACACACACCACAGTAGAGCACGAGGATAGGAAGGGCGCATATACATTCTATAGCAATGGGAAAAAAAAAAGAACACCACAAACCCAAGTGCTGAGGTACACAAAGGTGTACACAAAGAAACATACTTGGAAGAGAACTGGAGGAAGATGTGTTCTGCTCAACAGAAGAGCCCAATTCTGACTGCTGTAAAGGTGGTTGTAATTTATGAAAGTCGCACAGGTGGCACAGGGAAACATGCACACATGAACACCACCACTTTGGTAGCATTTTGCACTCATTGTGACCGGGTGTCAGTGATGAGTAAGCAAAGTGGTGAAGCAGCAGGAGAGGCCATATAGGCATAAACATACACAGCTGGAGTGCCTCCTTCTTTGTTCTGCCTTTTCAATTTCCGATAACCTTCTGAAACTTAATTCCTCCTTAGTCTTCTTTAAGGTTAATCCAAATTTCCATGTTTCCACCTTCAAGGATGGGCTCACACACCTCAAATAAAATTCTAATCTTGTCTTTTCATTCTGAATGTTTTCTCGAGCAAGAGCAAGCTCAGCTGACCTTCTCATTTTGGGCAATTTGCAGCTCCCGGTGCCTTAGCTATTGGATTTGCTAAAGGAAAATTTTTAGGCTCCTGAGTATGAACAAGCTTAATATACAAACAAAAATGTTTAGGCTCTCATACACCTGACGTTATAAAGCCCTAACAATTGAGCGCACAAACTCAGAGGATGTTATCATGTAATCACTACTCTTGGTGCCAGACTGGTACTTTTCCAATCAAATCACAGAATAGTTGAGGTCAGGAGATACCTCTGGAGATTATTCACTCCAAGCTGGTGGCTCAGATGTATATTCAGTTGGGTTTTGAATATCTCCAAGGACGGAGACTCCACAGCTATTCTGGGCAACCTGTGCCAGTGCTTGGTCACCCTCACAGTGAAAAAGCCTTTTTTTATGTTTAAATGGAATTTCTTCTATTTCCATTTGAGCCCATTGCCTCTCATCCTGTCACTGGATGCCACTGACAAGAGTCTGGCTCCATGTCCTTTACATCCTTCCATCAGATGTTTAGATACTTTATGTAGGAGAAACCATGGTGCAGGAGAAGGTCTACAAACACAAGCCTAAAATACAAAAGGTCTTCACTTCAGTCTTGACACATAAAAATATGCCCCACTCCTATTTTGCTATCAATATAATTAAAGTTGAAATTCATCATCTCGTGTTCCAGCGAGGATTCTGTTTATCTGCTTTACTTGTATATTCTCTCTGTTCTTCTGCCTGCTCAGTAATCACCGGGATTATTTGATAGCAACTAAGTTATTTTATGTTTACAAATAAACCAACTCGGTTCCAGTTAAAAACTTCACCTGTTTTGTTTGTGTGTGTGAAACAGGAGTCCAACCCTGACTAAAGACAAGCTGAAAAACTCTGACCAGTTAGCAACCTATCAGTCGGCAAACTATCTTTTCAGCGCTTGGTGAAAGCAACAAAATCCTTAAATCTTATTTTTTTAAAGTGTGATACAAACCAGGGAGTTTCTCATTTTTAGCAAAGGAACAAAAGGTAAATTTCTATCATGATTTATACATGTACCAGCAAGTTTTTTGCGGACAGTCTAGGAAAAATTGTCAACAGTGTTGTCAGACTTCAGAAAAATAATGAGTATCTTATTTCAACAAATGCGATTTGATCACTAAATCCAACCTTCCTAAAATAGAAATGCAGTTGCGGGTTTGGGGCCTTTTACCCTTTCCCCCCAAAAGCTGACAGTTAAAAGCTTGGAAAAGCTGATGGGAGTTTTAAAATCAGAAGTTTACAAATTTCAAAACACCCCTCATCTCCAATATCGCCACATTCCCTTACCCCTAGTCCTTTCTGCAGAATATGTCCCAGCAGCGATCATAACAAGGATTTCTGCTTGAAAGCGTGATTTTTTTTGTTACGTTCAAATTCTACAGAACTGTTCACCATACATTCACTGAAAATGTGGTCTTGGCTAACTGTTCTCCTCTGTTAGGTTTTGCTCTTAGCAAAGTAAAACAACTATTGCATTTTTGGCACAGCAGAGTAGGATTTTTTTTTTTACACTCCTTTTGCATCATGAGCAATTATTAACTTGCCCTGAAATCAGAATGTATTAGTGTGGTGTGGGAGACAGTTTCTGGCTAAATTTGCAAGCCTGGTAATTAGAGATAATCTTTTATTTCTATCTGTACATCTTTGAAAGATAATAACCATAGTGCCCAATGACAGCATTTTTACAATTTTCCTTCAGAGGAAAACTGCAATTTCAGGCATGTTAATCATGAAAAAGCCACTCTCAGAGAAGTCACTCTCAAGAAAATGAACATAAGATGGAAGTGCAACGAATATAGCAAAAATCCTTATTAGCCTACAGGCTGAAGTAGAGGTGGTGTAAGACTGTAAAGACGCAGGCTAGGCATGGATAGCTGTTCTGATTAAGAGACAAAGCATTAAGAAAGAACACAGCTTGTTAGAGATGTCAATATCAAAGAGTGACTGGAATTACTTAGAATGGTTCAAGGTAATAAATCTTCAGCAAATGGAATATACTTAAGAAAGGAGAAATTTAGGTCAAATCTCAGGAAAAGATTTCTAACGGTGAAGTACAGAAGTTCATGGAATATTTGCCTGAAGGAAGAGACACAAGGCATATCCCTGGAGACTTTTAAAACTACACTGGAAAAAGCACTGAAGTATCTGGTACACAATAATCCTACATCAGGAAGGAGAAAGGCTAGATGATCTAACTAGGCTTTTCCATCTCTGCTTTCTGTGATTCAGTGGTAATTCCACTGGCCAGTTCTAGTTTCAAATACAAAAATCCATCCCTGTTGAATGCAAATGCTGTAGAGTAACCTACCTCTTCACCCCAGCACAGAATGCAAATGCTCTTCAGAAATGAAAACAGATCCCATGTTCTAGGTTACTTTTGTTTGAATATGTCTACATTATGACGAGAAGAAAACACATTAAAAATGTGAGCAGTCATCGTGACTGTCCGTGACAGCAGGGATCAGATGTGCTTAGCCTGGGTAGTCACATTAAAATCCCCACATTTTGCATGGAATTGTACAGATACTGTTTAATTGAGGTAGATTCTGTAGGTAGTTATAATGTTGCTCAGCATGAGGAAGAGTGATAGAATGAGATTCTGCGAACTTTCAAAGGCAGGCTTGCACCTTTCTTGCTTTCTGCTTTTTTTTTTGTGCTGATGTTGAAGGAATAAAGAAAAAAGGAAGAGGTGGTATATTTTACATAGAGTCCTCTGAAAATCTTACTGTTTTTACTTAAAATAACCACTACTTGGTCTTGAGCTCAGGTTTGGAAAGAGCTGCAGTTATCTACCCTCCTGAAATCCACAGACACATGCTGCTCTTCGGAAGCTCTTCTTCTATCACAGTTGATCACAGGGCCAGCAGTTCCTCTAAACTTCATGGAATAGGTGAATTACATAAATGGTACTAAAAGCGAGTAAGGGTTGTAGGACTGGATGAAGATGTATTAACAAAAAACCTGCAGAGTGCATCTGCATTACCAGTTTCAGTTTGTATGAGGAGTATGCTTTTGAAGAGATTTCTCCTGATTGTTTCATCCTGGCTGGTTTGTGCCATGGAGCAAGTCTGAAGCTGGATTACTTTCAAATGAAGCTAAACCGGAAGATGTGTCCCAGCCAGTACTGGATATTCAGTCCACTGCTCCAGACCAGAGCTAGTACAAAGCAAAACATCCTGAAAGGCGTATAGCACAGTCCTCAGCACCAGCTAGATTCACTGTACAGATTCACTCCGACTACATCACGCCACTTGCTAATGCAGATGTAGCCATAACCCCTCTAACAGGCCCCTTCCCAAAACCGGTGGTCTGACTAACAAGACTGTTAGGAAATTAATGGAGAACCTGGAGCGATACCATGCACACTGGAAGTCGGGCTCATCAGTGACTTCTTTTCTACCTCTTAAGTCAGGTTCTTTTGATTATTTCAGCACTTGCATTAACTCAGGTCGAAATCCTGTTGGATGGGTTTACACCCAGCACACCCACTCAATGCGTCGGGGAAAGGAATACGGACGCTTCCAGCCTTCCCACCCTTAGATCACCACCAGCAGGCCCGTTCCGGCCAAACACGCCACCTCCATCGCGGCACCGTGACTCGCTCCGGTTGCCACCGGCGCTGTGGCCAGCTGGTGCTGGAAGGCTCCCATCTCTGGGTGGAAACTCTCTTGTCTTTCTATAGCGAGCTTTTGAGGTGCTCTGGTGAGAGCCACCAGCCTGGACCAGATACACAGAATTAAGGTGGCTTTCTAAAATAAATTTGGAAGATTAGGCAGTTTTATCAGGCCATGGAGTCTCACTATTTCCCTTGTAACACCTTGCCTCAGTTTCCCCAACTGTAAAATGGGTGGGTTTACATGGGCAGTGTCACATCGTGTAGACTTCATGAATCCAGCTGTGGCTTGGGGACATTTTGAGGTGCTAGTGCGTTAAAGACGCGATCCCCAGGACAGGAAGCGCTGCACCCGTCACGTCAGGAAAATTCTCTGTCACAGGCTGTATTTTCTTTGCAGGCAGGAGCAGGCCTGGGAGCTCAGGTACCAGGTCTGGACCGCCACGACCTGAAGTCTCCCGTCGCTTCACCCTACGAGGGGCTCCCAGTACTTGCAGCAGCGGCCTGTACAGGAGCTGCAAAACGCCCTTCGCTTTCAATCCCCGCCAGGCCCCCCGTGCCCGCCGCAGCACGCAGGGGCTATTCCCGTCCGGCCCCTCAGACCCCAGCCCCGCTGCCCGGACTCTAGCCGGGCCCGCCCCAGCCCTGGCAGCCCCGGCGGCAGCAGGAGGAGGAGGAGGAGGAGGAGGAGGAGGAGGAGGAGGAGGGGGAGCGGGGCCGGCTCCTCCTGCCCGGCCGGGCCCGCGCGCAGAGGTGCCCGCGGAGGGCTGCCTGGCCGCCCCCCCCCGCCCGCCCTCAGCCGCCCGGCTGCCCTGAGGGAGGGCGGCGGCGGAAGGCAGCGGGCCCCGCCCGCCGCGGCCTGCTGCAGGCCCAGCGCCGAGACCCCCGCCGGGGAGGACCGGCCCGGCCCGGCCCGGCCCGGCCCGGCCGCCTCCCTCCTTCCCTCCGTCCTGCCCCAGGGACACTGCCCCGGGAGGCGGGGGGGGAGCGACTGGGAGAAACGGGCCGAGGGAGGGCGGGTGCGGCGGCCTGTAACAGCCCTCTGCCACTGCCACTGGTGTGGCAAGGCGGAACGTAATACACCGTGTGTTAGGAGAGGATTAGCTCCCATGTGAGTGAAAGTTGACTAAAAATGTTTTGAAGGCAATAAATGAAAACGATGAAGAAAATCAGGTAAAAAGCAACACCTGTTTATCACCCACCAGATGCTGCAGATTGTCCTTTTCCTTGCAGCCACCCCAGTCCGGGAAGACTGAAGTCAAATGTGCAGTGCTGCCAAAGATGACCCTGGCACATGAAAGGAGATGGAAACGAACAGGGCCTCGAAAGAGAAAGAGGGACTGCTCTTTGCACAGGTATCAACACCACAGAGAAGGTTCTGCTATGAGAACAAGTGAATACAGTTAAACTGGACATTAGAGCAAATATTTAAACCACCCTCAGGTGTTGGAGGTCCTGGAATGATCCTCCAGTCAACCCAGTGCAGGCAAGAAGGGTAACTTATATTTGAAGAATTCATAAAAGTAGTTACTTCATGGTGTTGCCTGCAGTAGTAATGGCTTGGATGGCCTCTCAGGTTTACGTTCCTGTTAGCTCTATATATCCAGTCTAGAAAGGACGAGACAGCCCAATTCTAAAACAGCAAACCACATTTCTTCTGAGTGCTCTCCACAGATGAAGAGGCACAATGCAAAAATAGGGTGGGGAGAGCCCCTACTCACGCGTATGCCAAATGCAAGGTGGGCACGTGGAGACCAGGCTGGGGCCCGAGTGGTAGGGTAGCCTTTCTGCAGAAAAACAGATGCCCAACGCAGGACAAACAATATGAATCAGCAGTGTCATTCTGTGGGGGAAAAGGCAAACATCATATTTGGTGTGGAACAGGAAATGGCCCTGTGAGACAAGTGAAGTAATCCTTTTGCTTTATTCAGTACTATTAAGGCATCAGCCATGAGAGCAGCGCCTTGGTTTTGGCACGACGTTTTAAGAATGATGTCGATAACTGGAGAGAGCAGCAGAGAGCAATGAGAATGATCAGACGGTTGGAAAACACGACCTACAGTGAAAGATCAAAAGAACTGCAATTGTTTAATCTCCAGATGGGAAGACTGAGGAGGAGTATGGTCACAGCTTTCAAAGGAAAGGAGTAATTTGTTCTCTATGCCCATCATGAACAAGAAGTAATAGATTTAAATTGCAGCAAACTTTTTTAGTGATAAGTGCAGTTAGGACGTTGAAACATATTGCCTGGAGAGGTTGTGGTATATTTGTCACTAGAGAACCAGTTAAACAAACATATTTCAAGACTGACATAAAAAGAGTGAAACACTTACTGGGGATGCAGCTTTCGACTGCCAGAGATCCCTTTCATTTTTTGCTATTATTTTATGAGAGGAAAAGAAAGCTTTTTTGCTTCAAACACAATCAGGATTCAGAAAAGGGGGATACTATTTCCATTTTTTTTACTGGCTTACTGCATGAATTGAGAAACCGAAAGTATTTCTGTATCTCCGCTCCCCATCAATAAAACAGAGGTAGTAATACACAATTTATGAGGATACTGTGAGTCTGTAATACATTATTGTAACCTTGTGGATGCTGGGAAAGGAGGTGGTATACAAATGTAAAATATTTGCAGACCTTTGTTTTCTTTTTCATACTTGCACTGCTTTAAATACTGTGATTTGTTTTCCTTTCTTCTCAAAGAGTTTACAGGCTAAGTACATTGATCTCTACTAGTAACAGAAGTACAGCTCTTCCCAAAGAGGAACAAACCAGAGTTCGTGTAGTTTAATGGAACACTGAAGTTGAGAAATGCCTCTAGGTTAAAAAAAAACAAAAACACGAGCCCTAACCATTACATTTCATACTATTACGAGTTTCTTTTATCACGTAAATTTCACCAGAAGAATTTTCTAATTCAGAAACAGTGATCCTTTGTGCTCACTTATGCACGTTGAAAGGTCTCCTGAAAAAAATCTCCCCAAAACAATTAGTGAACACGGACAGCCAACACTAGCAGTGTATGTTTAGAAGACGCATCCAACTGAAGCAGAGCTGAAGCACCTCATTATTATTTCCCTTCTGAAATGCAATTACTTATATTCACTAGGAGTTTAAAACTCTCTTTGTGGTTAATAAGGTTTACATTAAAGAAAAACAATCCAGGTAAACATGGCAGACTATATAATCCAGAGAGATAACTGCAGTTCAGAACCACTAAAAAACACTGATCCCAAATTAGAATGATTTCTAAAAGCCTTATTCAGATACTCCTTTCTAATCATCTTATTACAAACACTTCCTTTCTGCAGATCTCTGCAGCAATATTCCAGATACACCCTGCCCCTTCTTGCCGTGCCAGTGTTCTGCTCTCCCGTCAGCCTGGCAGGCGCTCCTCTCCGTAACCAATACAGACTCCCAGAGCCCAGTTTCTCTGTGGTACCGGGATGGTGACTATGATAGCGTAGTGGCAGTGTCTAGGACAGAAACCGTGCGTGGGGAAAGCAAGAGAGACGGTGCTGGAAACGGAAATACAGCTATGGCATACATCAGTGCAAGGCCTATCAAAAAACGATAGAAAGCCCTCCTTGGCCCTCAGCAGGAACTTCATCCTCGCTCCTGCGGTTTGCTCTCTAAGACAGCATTTTCAAGTCCAGTTCTGGCATACATTTTTCCTGAGCACACATATACATGTATCATTTACTAAAGTGACTGGGATTATTTACACATACCTTGTTCCTCATGTGTGCATCTACATTTAAATGTTTAAGAACACAATCCTGGAAAAGTAATTTGAAAAATAATTTCCTTCTGGCATACCAGCTGCTGAGATGATTAAGTCACTAATACTTTATAAGTTCTCCAGCTCTCAAGAGACCTCTTGTATTTGGTACTATTTGTAGAAGTGCAAAATCCCTAATTCCTATCTAGCTTAAGTCAAAAACCATTGCAATCAACTCACTCTCTTAAAAAAATGATTATTACAAAGACATCACATCAGAACTGCTGTTACGTTCCATTGCTCTTTTTTTACAGCATCAGCTTTTAAACTGATTACTTCTCATTTATTAAAACTGAAAACAAGTATTACAATCTAAATTTAAAAGCATACTTGCATTATTTTAACCACTAGAGTTCTACAGAGGAGTTGGATTACTTTGCTCTATACCAGTATATTTGAAGATGTGGGGAAAAGTTTTGCAAAGATGTAATCAGCCATCAAATGCTTATACCACATAGGAAGTCAAGGCAAGTCAGACACTTAACCCTCACTTGTGCTTATCAAAAGCCTCCTCAGCAAGATGTATCATATGTGGCCTTTGCTAGTAAAAAAAAAAAAATAAAATCACAATGATGAGCAGAAGTTGAGAAGAGAGAGATGATCAAATATATTATTAATGGTGCTGCTCAATATTTAGCACTATACATTATTTTCAACCTTCATTTTCTGCATCTCTCTAACATTTCAAGTGGTAGCACTATCGCTGCCATCTCTCTTCTGTACCTGGGGAAACGCTTCAACCTTCTTCAGAACCTTTCAGTGGGAAAATTTGTGAGAGTCAGTTCTCTGTGACTTCTGTCAACTTACTGTTCAATAATATTCTTTTGGTGTGCAAAGCCGTTTGCGTCGACAGCTCTTCACTGGTGATAGTCAGAGATTGTGATACTTTCCAGCTAGCTGTCACCACATAACAGTACAATTAAATGATAAAGAAAATTTGTAAGTTCTACCAAAATTGTAAGTTGTACCTAATCAAAGTCCTTAAATTACAAATGTACAAACAGGAGTTAGGTAATACAGTTTCTTGAGTCAGCTACAAAGGGGTTAAGAGTAAGGCAAAAATGATTGCAGATTTGGAACAGGACCTTGTTTGGGGATAGAGTCAGTCTAAAAACTGGAGTAGGGAAGGAAGTGGAGAAGAACTATTCTGGACAAGTAGTGTAGGAGTATGAATCAAGGAGGGAATCTACAGATGAGCAAGGAACCGATTCATTAAGTTAACTGCAGTAGATGAAGAAACAGTAGACCCGCAAACCAGAGGGCAGAGTTGAGTTTAGGTGTGATGAGGTGCTAGAATGAGAGCTAGTCAGATATGCTAGGACCAAGAACTGATGGAAGGGGAGAGGGGAACCAAAATTGTACAAAATGTCTAAAGAAAGGAGACGGCATCCAAGAGCAGTAGGTATTAGGAGGAGGGCAAAGGGTGAGCATAGAATCAGTCACTGTGAAAAAGGCCAGAGGATTGAGGAGTCAGGAAGATGGGAACTAATATTGATTGTCAAGGACTGGAACAGGGAGCCTGGAGGGATTAAATAAGGAATTAAAACTGAGTAGGTGAAGAGAAGCAGCATGGAATGAGGGCAGAGAAGAACAGGAGAACTAGGAGAAGGACAGGCTGGAGAAGACAGGGTACAAAGGGTCACAGTTGTCCTTTTGACAGAAGCTATCATTGCAAAGCCTGGAGCAGCCCCTGCCGTGCCTGAATGCCAACTGTCAGTGGAACCCACTGCCAAAGCCTTTTTGCAGTATATGTGAAGAACGTGCACCATAACAAATACAAGTTTTTGCCAGAGATCTAAAGTTACAGTTAAAAACAGGGCCCACATTTTAAGTGAGACTGTGGGATTTGAGCCAAGATACATGTCTATCAATCCTGATTCAACTGAATTCCGCTTTTGGAAATGCTGTTGGCGCTTGTGATGCTACAAACATTCAGATCCAATGAAGTTAAAGAGAACTGATGGAAACTACAGGATATCTAATGAACTAACAGAAGCCTTTGTTCCAATAGACCAAGCTATCGTCATTTAAGAAAATTAACACTGTCTTTTCATCTACTTGCTGTAACTTCAGTAGTAGTACAAGTGATACTATTTATAGCATGCTATTAATAGCTTCTTTTGAAATCTGGATACAGGTTTCTTGATAAAATACATTAGAACAGCTACAGAGAAGCTAACAAAAAGTCCATCCAGCCCAGCATGCTGTATCTCCAACAGCAACCAGTAGAGTATGCATAGGAAGAGTATCACTATACACTCACTACGTTCATAAGCTGTTTGTAGCTCAGGGACTTCCTTGAGCCAAAGTTAGAGGCTTAATAGTTCTCAGTCTTTTGTGCTTTGAAAATGCGTCCAGTCATTTTTATGTGAACACTAACCTTCCTGTCATACTTTCTGAAGAATACAGCATGATAATGCAAAAGAAATTGTGCATAGTTTCATGCCAAGTTTCAAGATTAGCTGTGATGCAGAACAGATGAACTTTTGAAGCAGGATTAGATAGGCTGCTTAATTAAGTGAGTTCAGATTCCTAAGGAAAGCTACTGGAGTTATTTAGAACAGAGTAAAGAATTCTGCAATAGTAGAAGTAGACATGCACAGTGTCAAGTCAATGCTAGAGTTAGAAGGAAAGGTGAAAAAGAATCTCTCTCTTATGATAACAGAAAAATCCATCCAGAATTAGTAAATTATGATTAATTTCAGCAAATGGCAGAAAGGTCAATAACTTTGGATAGAAAGCAGATAAAAGAAAATTGCAAAATCAGCTCTCTCACTTCTGAGAAAGCTAAAGGCATCCAATGTAAATACAACTGCTGTAATCCCTGCTGCTCCCCCCAAGACAAATTACTGATTTGAGACGAGACAAGGAAGTTTTTAGGATGCATGATTCTATAATGACTGTGCAAAACCAGAAATGAGAACTATAGTTCCTTTTTAATACATCAAGGCTATTGCCTGCGTTATGTAGTAGCATGGACTGATAGGAACATACTTGTAAAATGCAAGATTTGCACTAAGAATCTGACAGCTACCTTGTATGCATTTCAGAGCATTTTTACTTTGGAGTAGCTGTGTTGGGAGTTTTGCGAAAGGCATTATATTCAAGGAGTCAGTGATCTTGAGCAAGCCATGTCTGCTCTTTTGGGCCTTGTATTTCAGGCTTGAGAAGCCTGTATGTTAGCATGAGTAGCCTCAGTAACAATGCAGTGCCCCATGCCAGCCTGTGCTGTGTGCTGGTGGATGTTGTAACAGAGATAACATTCCAGCCTGTCAGGAGAAGATACGTGATTCTGCTTGGTCCACAATATAAAAAGGCACCATGGCATGGGTGGGAAGAAGAACCTCTCCGCAGACAGAATCTGTGCAGTGTGCCATGGGTAAAAAATATCCATCCAGGGTCCCTCCAGATGACAAATGCGGGGTTCCCAGCATCTGAAGGGCATAAGATTTACTCACTCTTTATATTCGTCTTTTTATTCTACCTTATTAAAACAGCTATTTTATTAAGGCATTTGTTGTCAGGCCTTTCTTATTGAGATCTGGAAAGAATCCTGCACTGTCTCTGTCTCTCCCTGGCCTGTGCAGAACACTAGCTGTGGTCAGTTCCATAGACTGAATGCCCGTTAGTTAGTGTTCGCAGTATATTGAAGTGTGGTCCCGGTGCCCAACTGATTTAATTTCATCCAAGAGGAAGTCAGTTTGTACACTCAGAGGAATCCATGATTTGAACAAAAATCCCAGCAAGTGGGGGTGATCATTGCATTCGTAATCTGACCAACACAAATGTAAATGTACCCCTAATTTAAGATTATCATGGAAGTAGGCTATCTATATTTTATGCACAAGTACCATGGACTAGCTCTGAGGAAGAATAGAGGAATGAAAGGGAAGAGGGGCTTAATTTTTTGAAGGATGTGTTTCAAGGTTAGATTAGGTAGTTCATAAGAAAACCCTGAAAGGAAGTAAATGTATGATAAATAAGAACTAGAAAGTAACTTTCTCAGAGAACACCAGTTGTTTTGGATAAGAGTTAGATTACAAAAACTGTAGGACAAATTCTGCTTTAACTTGCACCAACATATGATCACATATATGTGCAACTTCCCTAGACACCTGTCTCCTCAATGTTCTCCAGAGAAATTTGTGCTGCTTTCAGCTGCTGAAAATTTTGAGCATGGAATACTATTCTCTTGGTGATTAAATAATTCTGTAGGAATCCCATTGTTGCTGAATCAAAATTTCAGTTTGAATTTTAGATTATTTTAAGACATTAAATTATTATAAGTTAAAAAACAACACATGCACTAGCCAGACATTTCAAGCCCTACTACTGCATGTAAGGTTTGGAGCTCTGAGGCAGATGCCACTGGCTCCAAAGAATGAGTGCTGTTGAACTGGGAGATGCACACTAGTTTTATTATTCAATTAACTGAGCTCCATGAATACACTCGGCTGTCCACAAACAGCAATGTGCTCAGGACTCCATACCGTTAACATTAAAAAAAAAGAGGGGATATCAGTTATTTAATTTGCCTAACCTGTAATGTAAGTAGTTTAGAGAATGGACCACATAGAGAAGTTCAACAGCTGCTTGTAGTATAAGATATTCAACACAGGAGTCACTTTTAATTATAGTACTGGTTCTAGTAAATCTCTAAAGTTACTTTCCTTATATGCCCAAAAGGACTTCCTCTTCAGAAAGGAAGTGTGTGGCCACAGGTAGCAGTGGAATCTTTCAGACCAGATTAAAGTATCTTTTTGTAGAAAAAATCCTTGGTAAGCAGCTGTAACCCATCACATAAGACAATGAAATCAAAGGAAAGGAAAGACTGATTCCTCCAATGAGATGAAGTTCAGTTCAGGTAAATGAATTTATGGCCATGTAGTGAGGCAGAACAGTAACAAAAGCCACAGGCTGCAGTAAGTTGTCAAGGTGAGAGTCTTTGCAAAAAGACTTCTGTGATTTAATTCGATAAATAAAAAGTGAGAGGGAAGGGAAGAAATTGCACATGAAGGAAATTTAAAATGCCTGAAATGTAGGAACAGGTATTGAGCTTGTTAACAAGAAAGAAAACAAGATTTAAAGAACTGTCAGTAAAATAACTTCCATCCACTCAATCATAACCCAAATGTTTTCTTCCATAATCTAAATATTCATGGTCTTGAAAGAAATGTGAAAAAGCTCTGAATAAGACAAAAGTGAAATAATCAACAATTAGAAAGTTGTCTTCATATCCACAGTATTGCTTTAATTGTTGAAAGGTAATAAAACTGTAAAACAGATTTTTTTTTTTTTTTAGCTCAAGAAACTCTGTAAAGATGGTGTAAGAAGAATTTATGAATATGTTTTTGAAGGGAGATGTCCCATCTGGTTTTGACTTTCTATCTTGATCAAGGAGTTAAGTGACTGGAAAATGGACAGTGCAGAAGAAGGGAATTCTTCATTATATAATAAATTGTTAACATGGGTTTCAGTTATTTTTGAAGAGTGAAATGTCTGGGGAGACCTCCTTTTCACCCAAGAATTTTACAGACTGTCTTTAAAGTAAACTGATGTATAGACAGGAAGGAAGTTGGAAGGAACAGCCAAACTTTACTGAATGAATCTTTTAACAATCCTGGGACAGATCCTGAAAATATCTCGCTCTCCAAGCTTATACCAGGTTGCACTTGTTAAATGATGGCATTAGTAAACCAAATTCAAAATTACTGCGAATTCTGAAAAATCAACCTGAGGAAGCTGGTTGATTAAACATATTTTGCCCCTTTACCCTGGGCCAAACTGCAATATATTACTTCATAAGGCCACTGCAAGAGCAATATGGTGACAGAAGTTGAATATTTCTTTGGCAAGACAGATTTGTTTGCTACAAATATATAGATAAATTGTGATTCTCTGAATGTACTAGAAACAAAAAGCAGTTGTTCAGAAATCCTAGCCTGCCTTTTAATCAAGCCTGTGCTTTAACGAGCTGTCTCTCTTGCCTCTCAAATAACCTACACTTCATTGGTTTTCTCACTTTCTGCTTCTGAAATAGAGTCATTCACATCTCTAGTTCAATGCCTTAGACTCTCCATTAGCAATCAGCAACAGGGAAATCTCTCATCTCCTGTGTTGGCTTTTCCACAGTTCTTTCCCATGAAGACCATGCTACCACAGGTAACAGCTTCTAGTATTTCACTTCTCTTACTGCTAAAAGGAGCTAATTCCATAAGGCCCAAGCACAACATGGTTTTCCATGCCCAATAATTTCATCTGTGACTGGCTGGGATATCAGACAAACTCTCCCGCTGGGTCCCAAATGTCAGTTCTGAGAGCGACTTAGTCCAGCAAGAAAAAAATTAAGGAATTCAACAACTGACTCAAGGAATGATTTACCTAATTTTTGTCAGAACATTTTTATGACAAACACCCAAATTGATTTTCATCTTGTCCAAGTCACTCTAGAGCTTTTTTTTTTTTCTTCTCTCCCAATTTTCTTTTAGCAAACTAGGAGAGGGTGTTCCTAGTTCATCCCTGATGTGGAATGGTTGGACTAGAATATGAACATTTTGTTCTAATTTGTTACTAGAAACTAAAATTGAAAATCATACATAATTCTAGTATCATGGAAGCTTTTAACTGCACTAGAGACTAATTCTGGTCTCCACGGTCCTCCTTCCAGGGGACTAGGATATTTCTGCTTCTGACAAGCAAGGAGGAAAAAAACTACAACCATGCTTTTGTCAGCAGCCACATTTTTCACTGAACAGCCAATTCCCTGCTCTCCTGCATGGAAAGATAACAAACCACTTACAACACTGTCTACAGACACCAGCAGTGTTATCTTGCTTATGCCTAGACTTAAGCGTAGCAGCAACGTCACAATACTAATTTTCCAGTCACACGACAGCATGTCCTGAGAACTCCTGAATTCAGAGTCCTCATCACAGTGATGCACTTTGTCTCCTGCCTACAAACTTTCTTTCATACAGCTACTGGTGGAAAAGTTCTGTAGGTTTAATCACTGCTGTAAATTTCAGAGAGTGCAAGTAATTTCTCCATGGAGAGTTTAGATCTCTCCTGATGCAAGCTAGCAACATCATTTGTGTCCTGTGTCAGCCAGTAAGTTCTAAAAGTGGAGTCCAACATCAAAAGGACTCTGAAACATGCGTGAGCTGAAAGAGCCACAAACTCCCTTTTCAGTTCTGAAAAATGTTAAATCATGCTGTTGACTCCTGGAATGGTTTCCCTTTTTCATCCAGCCTATGCAGTGATTTTGAAATATGGGTAAGCTTACAGATAAACCTTCTGTAATGGGAATGGAGCCCTTTAAAAATCTGCAGACCTGTGAGTTTTGGGGGAGTTAGGCAGTTCTGCAGAATTTCTACCCTCCTGACCCCCCGCTTCCTCCAAGCAAATTCTTGTCTCGCTGATTATGCCTAAGGTAGTTTCTCACTTTACAGAATAACTGCCATTTCTTTTGCTTTAATTACAGATTGATAGCCTTCAGGTTATTCTAAATCATCTGTGAGAGTATTGATTCCTCTTCAGAGGTGTGGTAAGCACCAAGACATTTAGGTGTAAAAAGACTCCTTCCAAGTCTCTATGAAACCATGAAGCATGTCCCAAGCAAAAAACCAAAACCCATTCATATTGCCACAGGCCGTATCCTGCTGTGAAAGAATCTATTTCCTCATCTTTTAAAATGATTTGATTTTCAAATGGTCCACAGAGAATCTAATGCTGATAATTTTTCCCAAGTATGTGCAAGACCCAAGAAATGGCCGACAGTGCAGTTAGATTATTCTGACAGATTTCCCCAGTGATCTGAAAAGCTTCTGCCCTCTTTGAAACTGCTTAATTATCCAGCTCCTACTCCACAAGCCCATTTTGTGCAGGACCAGTATAATAGAACTTGTGTCTTTGTTATGTTGCGGAAAAACATTCCAATTCCTAAGCAGAAGGTCTCAGACCATTCTGTTCCACCTCATTTGAAAATACAGCACAGTGCTGAAATACATCTTGACTAACCCCTGATGAGCATTTTTCTATCAGCGGGTACCAGCTCTGCTAGCTCACACTTTGTGAAGTCAACCATCACAGCTGTTTCTTACAGGCAGGAATATTCAGCAACTGAACACAATCACGTTGTTCAGACCCACGCAAACTTCAGCGGGTACAATCCCTTCAGGACTTTTCTTTTAAAATAAATATTTTTGTTACTATGATGTTAGCGTAGCTTCTGAGCTTTGAGCTTTTAAGTGTCAGATCAGGTAAAAGCATCCCACCCTAGCAATCAAAACATCTACCATGGGCAACCCTGTATATTTAAGAATTCTTCTCCTTCCCTTCTTTCCTCCATCCTCCAATTATCAACAATTTTTTTGCTTCACTTCATTTTTTCACATTACCGCAATTCCCCATTTTAAAGAACAAATTTTCCTATCCGCATGATTTTCAAAACTGCTGTGAATGAGATTAAAACCTGCTTCCATCATTCCCTGCAACTGTTCTTAGAGGGGTTACAGCAGTGTAATTCCATCTCCCACGGCGGCAGCTCCTGCCTCAGCCAGTTCCGGTCCACAGTGAACGTGCCAGCCCACCTGGAGTGGCATGGCCGTCCCTTCACTGACCTCAGCCAAGGACAGCTCAAGTACTGTGCCTTTCAAGCTGTGCTCAGCAAAGGATACTTAGGGGAGTGGGAGTTAAAGTATGTGAAGATATGCACTGAAGGAGATATACGAGCTTTGGGCCTGATCCCAGGAGACACAGAGCTGATCACATAAATGCTTAGAGCCAAGGAGACTCTCAGTACTTTGTTAAATTGGATCCAGAGTAGTAAAAACATTTCATTCCAAGTGCACTTTCATACACAAATACATGCTGTACTCCTCAGCCCTTTTAGAGATTTCTCTAATATTGTGTTTTAGTTCTCATGTTTTTAAATGCAGTTTTCCTTAATTTCAGTATAAAGATTTTGGGAGTCCTTCTTCTGGCTTTAGAGAGGGTATTACATATTTTTTTTCAAGTTTAAAGAACTACACTGTTCAGTAAATTTATCTCTTCGTGTTCCAAAATTACAAGGATAAGTGAAGTTACATCATGTGAATTATGAAGTGATAATGTCTTTAGTTCTGCCCCAATCAGAAGTGTAACTGTTTAAGGCTTGTAATAATCATGTTTAAACATATTCAGATTATAATTACTTTTCTTCTGATAATGATAGCCCGTCTGATTGGATGATTACCTATTTGACTTTGATAAGTCTCGAAGGTCAAAGAAGATAATTACAGACATCTGTTTTCTAAGAAAAATAAACTCTTGGAAAATAATATTTAAAGTGACATCTGCAAATAAGCATTTTAGAAGCATGGTGCTCATGTAAAAATCAGAGGCAGCAAACAAAATAAACTGTAAACTTTACAATTGTAAAGCAAATTATAAAGTTACCACATTATCACACTTCATTTGTAAATATGCAAGCTTTCTTTTGTTACTTACATAAGCATAAATAAGTTTGGTCTGATCAGAATATATCTGAGTCAATGTTAAGAATAAAAAGAAATGAAGTAAAAGTACTGCATGTTCCATACATGTTTAAACCATTCTCATAGGCATAACTTGTTTGAAAAAGAAAATTGTTTAACCAAAGAGGGTAGCAGATTATGTACCCCACCTGTCGCTGTTTCCAAGGAAAGAAGAGGAATATTGTTCAGAGAAAATAAGCCAAAGTATTTCAGTGTCCTAACATACAGTAATCAGAAGGAACTCACTTCTTCGATTTGGGCTGTCATGCTCTCCGGTGGCCAAAGGTGCACTGATCAACAGTTAGTACCAAGGCTATGGACTACTGAAGCATTAATAATTGGTAAACAAACAAATCTAGAGCAAAAGTCATACGCATTTGTCTCCGGAAGAAGAAGAGGCAGGAAAAGAGCAATAGGACCTAAGGCAAATTTTCTAAAGAGCAAATGTTCTTCACTCAGATGCTTTTCCTTTGCCTTGTACCCTCTGCGGCAGGTTTCTCATCAGGCAAGCGAGCACAAAAATGCTGTCAAACCAAAATTCTCTGCTCAAACTAACGATAACTTCTTCATTCCCAAACTTCATCCATTTCACCTGCATCAACAAAATCCTGTAGTTTAAATAGCTTTTCTCCTCAGCAGGCACTCAGATAGACACTTTGACAGAAACTTCTGCACTGCTCTCCTTGCTCGTCTGCCTCTGCAGAATGTAGATTTTAATTTTTTTTTTAAGGTAAACAATTATACTTAAGAACTTTCTGGATGCTCCCCGGTGATGAAGACCTAATTTATGTTATTCAACAAAAACCAGAAGTCACTGTAACCTACTAAAGCCAACAGCTGACAAGAGACACATCCTCCTCCTGTTCTTTATAATACCGAGCCATAATAAGATCAGCTTCAGTATAACAACTTTAAATATTCTGTTAGATTGGTACACACAATCATCCACTTATGTTAATCTGTAACCTTTCTGGTTTTGTGAAACTTCACCTTGAGGGAAAATTCCTAAATTCTTCTACTTAGAATATAAACAGTGAAAAGAAATCATGATACCATCACTTATCTTCCAAACTAGTCTCCAGAGGTAGGTTGAAATCAAGTTAGAATCACTGTATCTTTAACAATGCAGCTAGTTGGGTTGCATGACTGCAAGGAGATTAGGATCTTGTAAAAGAGAGAAATATCCATTCTAAAAGAGATAGTACTGAGAAAGAAAAAAAGACTATGCAACAGAATGAGGAAGAACACAAATTCTTGGGTGGTGAAAACACACTGATGAGCATTGTCTCTCACTCAGGAGGGAACTGCAGAAGATAATTAGGAAAGTCATTTGCAACATGAGATTCAGGATGCAGGCAGCTGGCCCACATCTTTGGAAAAGCAGCTAGATAGGCTTACGTTTTGTACTTTGTAAATACTAAATCAAAAGACCAGGGGCCTGAAAATTTACAATCTATTCCCAAAAAGAATAACCACACCGTTCAATTTAATTTAAAAACACCAAAAAAGTCATACTCTAAACATAAGCAAATGGAAAATATGGGTAAGTAGGTGGCTTTTCTACATTTCCTGAAAATCTGAAGATCTGAATATCTGACAGTCACACAATGATGGATAGATCCTTTTCAGGTAAAGTCTGATTTACAGTATTGTGCTATAGCCCTCAAAATTATAATAGACACCTGTCTTTTAAAACAATGTCTGTTATCAAGGAAATGAGATGCTGAAGAAAAGTGTACTCAAACTTTGCTAATATATCATAATCAAAACTTAAGATATTCTCTTGAAAATTTAAAGATTTTTTTTTTTTTAAACAAATGCAAGTGAGTATTAGAGAAGTACTGAAACAGGAAAAGCAACCGAACATTAAACAAGAACAGAGATGAGTAACGGGTTAGATTCACCCCAACTACAATTGGTATTGTACAAATATGCAATAACAAACAGTTCTTCAGAGAAGGACTAACAGTCTAAACAGTTGAGCCAGACAGATGATAAGAGAAAAGATAGTCTCAAGTTAGAGAAAGGGAAAAGAGCACAAGACCCATTAATGACCTTGCCCAGACTTATACTAGACATGTTTACCAGGGATACAGTTTGAATTTGTGTCTTCTGATTCCCTAATCTCTCAGTCTCTAGTAAGCATTCCTCTTTTCCTGCTTCCACCGTAGCACAGATTAACAGAAAAGAAACAAAAACATTTGCCACCCTGACTCTAATATAGCAAGACAACAAAGACTTGTAACGCAGGCAGAAGTAGGCTAACACTACAGTTTACACCAGCAGAGGTACTGCTGCTAAAGTAGATACCAAACATCTTTGCAGGGAGTAGGACTTCTCATTCTACCTGCCCATTTTCTGATCTCACCACCTTTGATCTAACTAGATCATGCCTTTGGGATGGGTTTAAAAGAGCACCCAAGGGGCTGGCAGACCACAGACTGAGGGGAAAAAGTCTAATCCTTATCTGCCAGGTTGGAGGTGGGAAGAGAGAAGCAGACTACTTTTCTTATTTGATGCTGAATCACAGTCAGACTAAAGAACAACTGCTCTTGCTTTGAACAGCTTGATAGCAAAGGAAATAATGCTGAGGCTTTAGGGTCTACTCTTGTATTTTCTGGCACAAGGACTGCCCCTACATCATGTGGGATACAGTTCAAAGGAAAGGGGAGAAGAACTGATCCCTTGGGAAGTTTGCTACTTGCCCAGGATCCAGATCTTTCTTCTCTGTTCATTCATCTCCACTCAACAGCATGGTCTTCAAACTCCTTTTATTCTGTTGCCTACATAAATTAAAGCATGAAAACTGAAGAGGAAGAATTAACTCCACATGTGAACCAGAACTATTGTTAACAAGTGAACATTCACTACCTGAGAGGAGACAGAGTGCTGCTCCTGTCCCAAAATTTCTTTGCCACAGAAGGTGGGAGAGACTGGGTCACCTCACCAAGTCCTTCTGAAATTAACAGAACTAATTAGAACTAACCAACTTAAAGGCAGGCTTAAACACACAGACTGAAGGGAGGCATAGGATGTCCTAAGTGTTCCCCCCTGCCCGAAACAGGTCTTAAAGCAAATCATTATATTATTACATAATTAGCCTTATTACTGTTATGCCAAACAGAGCAAGACATAAATAAAAATAATTCATCTGGCATACTCATGTTTGCAGGTTATTGGCTGTGACAATGTCCCCCTGAATGCAGGAACACTTAAAAAACTTAGAGAACATTTCAACAAACAAGCACACTGATGGTTTTTTTTCTCATTTGTACTAGCTCTTAAGAACTTGAACACACACTTTCCAGTGTGTGTAAAATGTTCCATGTTTCCAGCCATGACACCAAAAGATGATGTATATAACAAATCCAGAGATCCATATTGTGCGTATCTACTGAAAAGCTGCACCCAAAGTATCGTTTTGCGAACATCAGTGTTACTCTGTCCTATGATCAGAACTGGAAGAAACAAAACAGAACAACAACTGACGCACCTCTTCAAATTTTTTTTTTTTTTAATTACAAGTCAATATTGACCATTAAAAAAAGTCATTTTTTCTGTGGGTTAAATGTCATTCAGTGCAAGAGATTGTTCGTCTTTGGAAAAAGTCTCTGAGCTGGCCTGTCATCTCAGAGAGGGGAAAGGAGTTATTTTGTAATCAAACTGTATTTTTAGAGCATAGACCAGGCAGTGGAAGGGAGACTCCTGAACCTGTTTTGCAAAAGAAACAAATACTGTAGACATGAGAAAGAATAGTTACATTCCAACTGGATTTTCAAAAGTGCTCAACATTGGTCCAACCTATGTTTTGACACACGGACCTTACTATATAGTCGGTAGCAGCAATCACATTTTTGTACTATATTTCTGTAGGCAAATGATTATGCTCTAACAACATACACAAGTATTTTAACTGGCAATAAACCAACACATATTTACAATATACATGTGGGAAGGTTTGAATTTCTTTAGGTAAAAGAGGAACAGCTCTCTGGTAATGAATTACAACTGGCAACTCCTTGTTCCTGAGGTAGATGCCTGTTGCAGTAACTTCACAAAGGGGAAGCTGTAATTCAAGTACATTCATAATTACTATTCCTATTGAAATTTTTATTGAAATATGAGACCCAGATATAAAATGACCCCGAGATAACATAAGAGTTAAATGTTATTCAAGTCTCTCAAGTAGTGCTGGAACTATGGGTGAAATCCATGTGCCACTGAAGAAGCAATGGATTATATTAACCAAACAAACATTATTTCACCTGATGAATGTTTAATCATTTTTCTCCCATGAGCTACCTAGACAAGGTATAGGATCCTGAGATTCTTGAAGAGAATTCAGAACAGCACATTATTCAGCTGTAACACAATTGACAGGAAAGGAATTTTAATTTCTCTAATGATTGCAGAAGACCTTGTCTGCCTCCTTGGATTGTGAAATCTTAACCAGATAGTGTTAACAGAAAAGAGGTATCATGTCATCTATATCCTTGCGTGGCACATTAGATGATTTTTGAGCATCCTAAAGAGAGGAAAAGTTATAAACCTTTAAGCAGGATACCATGTTTTTGTAGCACATACGAATTTTGAAAGCCAAGAAGTGTTCTGCAGACAGTGACTGAGTAGGCTTCCCAGGGCAGTCTTTCCTCACATGAAATCAAATGGGTTATGGCTTTCCCTGACCACCATGACCAACAGAAGAATTAACATGATGCAAAAGGCTGTTTGTCCCTACAGCTGTGGGAACAAGAGAATCAAATGCCATTATTTTACTCCTGTTAGTCAGCCTGAATGACTCCCATCTCTCTCCTTTGAAAATTATCCATCTACATTTGGGGAGCAGTGTGTATGTACAGGACTCCTTATAAAGGCAGCACAACAGTGAGAAAATGTCTTTAGGTTTCATGAGGCGGTCATGGGCATTTATTAGAGTTAGTTTTCAAGACCTATCCTCTTTAGTTCCCTAAGCTAATTTGTTTTAGCAACACATGGTAGAGATGATAACAGCCAGAAAAACTGAACATGTCCTGGGAAAATCGGATATATCCTGTAAAAGGACAGAGGACTAGTAGTTTCAGTGATAGGTGCAGTTGTCAAATGTTTCCTGGAAAAAGTATTGTAAGATGCCAGGCACAATGTCAGCATGCCACAGGAGTTAGGGGCAACAGCAGGTATCTCGCTGTTAGGAAAACGTAGCTGAAAGACCATCCTGAAGTGACTGACCCAGGCAGAAATAACTCACAGCAGAACACAACTGACATCACTATTTGCCACCCCTAACTCCTTCATGTCTCACTGTGCAGCTCTCTGTGTATTCCTTCCTCTCCTTGCATCACCTAGCGCTCTTCAGGAACAGGAGCCACACATTTATTCAGAACCGTAAGTCTTGCTTCCCTGTGTAACAAGTCTGCTGCCTTTTTTTTTTTTTTTTTTCCTTAAGTAGCTCAGTCACTCTACCCAAAAGGTTCCCAGGTCTTGGCATTGTTCTCTTGTATTTCTAAAACATCACTACATGCAACTGCAACTTTTGTGAATTAAGGAGTTATTTTCAACATCCAACCAAGTAAAAGGAGTAGCTATCAAAACATCATCTTGTTTGGAGCAGCCAGCATCCTTCCCTCCCATTAATTCTCAACAAGATTTCATGGGGAAGTATGCCAAGAAAGTTCTCTGAGCTACAAAAGCTAGCCTTCACATCAACTCACATTTTATTCCAGAGAAAAGATTGTTTGGGGAACATATGGGAATGATCCCCAGTAGCAGAACACTGCTCAGCTAGGATTTAATTTTTTTTGTCTGTGAAGTATAATACTGAAACAGAATTATGTATTTTTTTTAACAGTATAAATTAATTTACAATGAAGCTTTATTCCAGGGACTGAACATCAGAAGAAGAAAAGGTCCAATTATCACCCTTAGAATTTCCAGAGAGTAGCAAATTCTATGGCCACATGTTTGCCAGATTCTGTCTGTAGTCTTAATTCTAATGAACAAACTGGTTTACTTGTATATGAACTGGGAAGAAACTATGAACTGGTTACTCCAGCCAATGGTGTTTTCCAGTAAATAACACTTGAAGACCCAAGCATTGTTATCAAGTAAGGAAGGATAATCAAGTCAAACTTGACTGGTAAGTGGTTACTGTTAGCGCAACACAGGGCTGGTGAAAACCCATAAATCAGTAAACAGTCAGCTGCTCTGCTGGTGTTTGAGACAGTGGTGTATTTATTGAGTCCTGCAGGCCCTTATGTTTCAGTTTAGCTTACAAGAATCATCACCAGTAAGGGTGGACACAAAATATTTGCAAGTTTACAAAATTACATTAAAATTACAAAATAATGCAAAGATACAGTACCAAGGCTGCTGATTTGAGAAGCATTGAAACAATGAAGAAAAAGACCAACTTTGGCCTTATAATCAGATTTATGCAGACAGACTCTGGCTGCAGTATGCTGCCATATGAAAGCAGTGGTTTGAAAAACCTTGTTACAGTTTACTGTTTACCCCTTTCATCTGTCTTTTCACCCTTCCTCCCACTTCCTCTCAAATGAACAGTTTTATAACTGCTGTAATAAACACCTGCTTGAGACAGATGACCTGTACCTTCCACTAGAAATTAATTTGTTCAGCACAAGCAGACTACCTGTGTATCTTGTACATTCTTTCTGTACAACGTATCTAAGCCATGACTTTTCTTATCCATCCACACAGCTGAAACTCCAATTTGCACCTTGATTACCACAACATCCTTCTCCTTGGCCTTGACAGATGCAATCCTATCTGTCTTATTTCATTCAAAATACTACTGCAAAAATGATTTCTGTTAGCTCATTCTTTTGACTGGGCCATCTCTCCCCTTGTAGTTTTTCAAATAGCAGCTGCTTCTCTACTACAAACTCAACTCACTCATTTTGATTCCTAAGGCTTCCCAGTTCTCTTCCTCCCTCATCTTCTTGTGCCTTACCGAGATGCTCCATTCTGATCACACTGTGATGCAAGCTTGCGTGCCTAATCATTACATTCCGAGCTTTCTGTCATGCTTCCCCTGGTGATTAGGAGATCCCTGAAGATAGTTGCAATATCGGCAATATTGCCCTATTATCTTTCTCCACAATTCCCTTCAAAACCCTCTTTCCCTTGATGCCCTAAAGAAAAGCTTTGACAATAGTCAGACTGTCAGTGTGCTGAAAATATCGCCTGGCATATTGCCAACATTATCCCACTGTTTCCTCATGTTTCCTCCTCTTTTTAGTTTGTCTTAATTGCAACCTCTTTGGAGCAGTGATCTTTTTGTTCTGTATTTGTACAGCATCAGACACAGTGAAATCCCCATCTATGGCTAAGGATCAGACACAGAACATAAATATAAACTGTAATGAAACTGAAGAGGTTCACAGTTTCTTTGAGAAAATACTGCAGGGCAGAGCCTGAGGAGCTGCCAGTAAGCCCGAGTCATATTTGTAAGGAGGACTACATTTATGTAAATTATGCTGGCACACTTTCTCATTTCTAAAGGACATCATAATATTTCTAGGTAGCATTTCTGGCAAAATGCTATTAAAAATATATTTTGCCAGAAACCAAAAATATTTTAGAGTTAAAAAATTAGGAAAAAGCATTTTGTCAGGGCTGTTGGCACAGTTGTAAGCAAGAACCTCACAAATTACTGCACTCTAGATTAAATCCAGAGATAAGTTTTACTCTGAAGGCAACTATGGTCCAGGGAAACTCAGCATTACAAACCCTTTTTTTCTCCCCTGTGTCTCATGAGTTTAAGTATTTGAGGTAAGCATCTCACCTGTCCCTCTGCACAGCTTTTCTTTATTCTTTGTTCCACATGAATGAATTTAATACACCTAGCTACACAACCCAGTCCAGCTCTTCCCAAAAGCACATGTCCTATCATTTTATCCAGCCTGGTTCTCAGAGCTTCTGGTGACCGAGCAGGCTTGCACACTTGTTATAGCCTGACTACAGTTGTTCTGTAGTCAAAACAGCCTGATCTGGATTAAATTTTACCCCTTTAAATTTCATCCCTTTACTTCTAGCATACCACTCCACATACCTCTCCTCCGTCCTTGCTACTTACCTAGTCCAAATATCCAGAAGCATGTGGCTTTGCTAAGGTAAAGCCATAAAATTCCTCTAATCTCTCCTCATAAATAATATTTCTTCTGAGGATGTGTTTCATAAGGGATCTAGTACTGACCAGGACATGGGAAACTCATGGTAAGTTCCCAGTTCTGCTGCCAGACTTCAACTTAAGGAGGCATTCTCTGTATCCCTTTCTGTTAAATGGGGATCACAGTATCAGCTTGTTTTGTAAGCACCTCGTACAAAATTATGAAATCTGAATAAAACTGGTAGAGTTTGAGGTATGGGAGATCATCAGTGATAATCAATACAGCTTCTCTTTTTTGTGATTTTTAACTGTCTCGTTTGGGCACATTTAGAAAAATATAAAAATAAAAGATACAGATAAAACGTCCAAACTTGTTTTTAAACATTCATACTGAATTTGCTTCTCATTGTTATTTCCACAAGTCCATTCAAAAGCCCACTCTGGAAAGAGCTGTACTGTACAAAGAGGATTAATGATTGTCTCTTGACTATTTATGCTCAAAAGAAACCATGCTGAAGGACTACACCTTCCTGCATGTTTCTGATGTTCTTTAAAGTTTATGCAACTTTTTAATATCGCCAGTGTTCTTTATTCATCAGTTTTATCTTTTGCTACAGGAAGAAACCAGCCAGCTACGAAGCATATTCCTTTGTCCATGACTTCACATCTTATCTACTAAGGTGTATTAGTTCAGGAATCAATTCAAAGTCAACTGAAATGTTTCTCAAGAAGCTTTGGAAGACCTCCGAATCAAATGTCTCCCTTCACAGAAATTGTTCCAAAATTCTGTAAATCCACATGAGTTCTTTTCAAATCCCCTGCTAACTTCAGCATTCTTCTTTCTTTTCTTATATGAAATGCTGTGTGGCTTTCCAAGACATATCGTGACTGTTCTCCCTACCTCTCTATTGGTCTCCCCTTGCTATTGCCTATTCTCATGCAACAGAGAACAAGCGGAAGTATCCAGAATTCTTCAGCATGCCTTTCTCTTACTGAGCTACTGTACTGAGTTAGAAAGGGTGGCTGTCTAACATAATCAGTCAGGTTACTGAGCTCTATTCTAAACACACTCTTATAATATTAACTTTATCATACGACTGCTTTTCAGAAAAAGAAGAAAATTGTAAAAAGTACCCTTTTAATTATACTGTCCAAAATGACTTAGGATTCCAAATATCACTAAAATTATTGCTAAAGGATAAGTCCTATTGCCACATTACATGTAATAGCTAGCTAATGAATCTCCTTAAAGTGTAACTGTCAGCATATAGAGAAGAAACTGTATGCTCTCCTAAAAGAGGTCACAGGACAACTACGTTTAAGTCATGGCATTTAAGAGATTTGTACGCTATTTATCCCCATATTTAACAAAGGGCCACATGCTTGAGCTACTGAAAAATAACTGCAGGATTGGCTCGAGTCTGCACCAGAGTACAGTCCTGTACATAGTGATCTGGTATGACCAAACAGCGATGACCTATGTGCAAGTGAAACAGCCTTACAATGAGTATGGATATAAAGACAATGTGTTGTTGGATGTTGAATGTTTTGCCTCAATATACGCACCAAGACAGAAAGAGAGAGAAAGCAAGCATGTGCATCTCCACTAAATTACCTCTTGTGAGTAATCCATGCTCTTCGTGTAACTCAGTGACACTAGTGCACTACAGCAAGTAAATGATCATGGCTTTACACAGAAACTCAGCTTTTTGTGTCCTACCATCATTAGAGTAACACCTTCTTAGTTGCTGTGCTTATTGCTTAGTCACCAGAAGAGCTTGAATTCCTATTATTCATTCATCTATGCCAAGGCCTAACTTTTCAAATGTGTGTGTACAGATGACAATTGCATTGCTTACTTGAGCCTCATCACACAGAACTGATTTAAATTAGGGATGTGTGCTGTGGATATTAGATTCACAGCATAAAATTGCTAAAATTAGGGGTGAACAACAACAAAAAGCAGAACTAGAAATGCTGAGGTTTGACTTCCTTGGTCTGCGTGTATAAGAATTCATTACTGAGTTTTATTACTCTGGCACTCCTGGACTCGAGCAAACATTCCTTCCAAAACCAGGAGCTTTTACAGATTTGTTTAGTTCCACTTTCTATTCTACTCAGAAATGCGTTCTGTTAAAAAAAATCATAACACTTATAAAAACTTTACATAAATATTAGGTATATTTAGCAGAATGAAAAGCAACTCAACTACCCTTGGACTTTCCAAACTAGTCTGTAGTAACTGTTGATAGATGCATTCCTAGTATGCCACAGCTACGTTGCAGAATGTCTTAGCTTAACTCACCTTTGTGAACTGCTCTGTGAGCATATGAAAATACTCATTGCCTCATCCATAATTTAAAATCAATGACACTCTATCAGGGCAATCATTTAGTAAAATATATTTCTCCATTAGCTGCTGGTAATTGGAAGCTGACCGTGCTCTCTGCTGACCCAAGCAACAACTGTCACAGCAACTTAAATTAAAAAAAAAGTTGAAAAGTCTCTCAGTCAGACTTCTTTTTCAAACAAACCAAGAGAAACGCTTCCCTTTAAAAAAAAAAAAGAGAACACTGCCCTCCTTTGGATCAGACATCAATGCTCTTCAGTTTAGAATATAGCAGGAAAATCTCTTCTGGAGGAGTGAAGTCTGGTATCGATCACGTCCTTTAGCTGATTCCTATGTCCATCTTGGAAGAGACCTTGCAAACCACGGACCATGTTTTGTTCTAAAATACCAGAGTACAATTGTTTAAAGCAAAAGGTGAGAGAGCTTGCTGGTTTGCTTTTGTAAGAGACTGAGAACCATTTTAATAATTTTTACAAAGTTGTAGACATACCTGAAGGGAAAAGTAAGTGGCATAGCAAAACAGAATTTTTGCCTGCTATTTCTAGATGTAAATAAATACAGCTTATGTAAGGTCATTAAAAATCAGGTGAAAGATAGAAGCTACATAAACCACAATTAACCAAATTAGAAATCAGAGCAACTATCAGTAATGAAAATCTGGCCAAAAAAAGTCATGGTTTAAAATCTTATCTAAAAGATATCACCCTCAAAAACCACACATTGCATGCCTTGTTTGCCGTGGACCTAGAGATGGGAATATTTATTAAATTTAACACTTTATGCTATGTATTCCCTGGAGCCAGCCCCAATCTGAACAATGGGCACACTTCTAGACACTTTTTTAGAGACATTACAAAATGGCTTGGCAACGTCTTCCCTACTTTCGATAGAGAGGATAATTGGCATACAAAGCAACAGATTTTAGGAAAGATATAGGTAGCACTCTCAGCTAGTCAAACAAAATAGCTGTAGAGATCTGGTTTCCATACACATGCAAAGTATACAACACACAGAGCATGAATAATTAGCATTAATGAATGTCAAACTCATCACTGAAGGCTGGCTGTTGATTCAGAACACTGGAGGGTGGAACTACCACTCCACTGGGAAGTAATACAAGGAAAGGGACTGAAGTCTATTGGGAAAGTCAAAGATGAAGGAGACCTTCTGTGAAAAGAGTATTACGAAAAAACATGGGTTTTTTTCCCTTTGTAAGGCAAATACACCCTCTGACAGTTTGATCTGACTAATGAGAGAAGTACTGTTAAGAGTCACATTCTGAGAGGTTGCTTAGGTGTTTTTTTTTTTGTTGTTGTTAGGTTTTTTTGTTTTTTTTTTTTTTTTTTTTGTTGCTTTTTCTTTTAATGACAATTGTTCTGCAGAGTTTGTCAAAAGAAAAACTGAGTAGGCATCTTAGGATCTGGCTTTTCATAGACTAGCTGAATGTAGAGAACTAATAAGCCTTTTTTACAAAGACTCCGTGGAGCTTAGGAAAGCTGTTTATCCATTAATTTCTTGTACATGCAGACTCAATCTTCACTCTCTGTCTGAAATTTTTGCACTGGATGCCACCTCTGAAGTCACTGCATTTAATTGCCAAAGGACAAAACTCATGATAATATAATTAATTATAAAGCAATTTCTAATTTTCCTCTATGAAGGCATCATTTCATGTTAAGTTGTTCAGTATAATTTTCCTAAAAATAAGGCCAGATTTCCCACCCACCTCTCCCCCTCAGCATAGATACTAGACTCTTGCCTTATGTTTATGACCAAGGAGTAGGGAGCTGTGAACCACAGCACAGAGGTGAGCTACTGCCCATCAAATAATAATAATTTGCCATTGTGGGTGGCAGCCTACCGTACTGGGTCTGCCAGAACTCAGCAGGACTTGCACTAAATAACTTATGACAGAAATAGGGTCACGTAAAGAGGGCTGAGAAGGCAAGAAAAGGTAAAGGTACACAAAGACAGGTGGAGAAGGAGCAGGGTTGGGGAGAAGCATGAAGCTGGGATTCTGAGGAGAAAAGAGTGCAGTAGAATGAAGCAAGGTAGGGAGAAACAGATGTCACAGCTTTGCTTTAGTCTACAGAAGTATTATTCCTTAAGACTCTTCCCTAAGAAACATAAAACCACGAGTGTTCAGGGCTCCCTTGTATTTGGGTAGGTACAAAGCTCTTCTGTGGTTAATCCTGTGAAACTGCATTAAAGGTCAGATTCCCCTCAGTGGTTAAAACTGCATCACTTCAAGTGGAACAGAGGAGACCTGACACCATGGGAAGCTAACAGATGTGTTACTGCCATTGTCCCTGGCTTTCCTCTGTGAGAGTGAAAGATAGGGTTAGTCAAGCAGGACCTTTCATAAACCCATGCTGACTGGGCCTGATCACCTGGTTGTCCTGTACATGCTGCGTGATGGCACTCAGGATGATCTGCTCCATAACCTTCCCCAGTACTGAGGTCATACTGACAGGCCTGTAGTTCCCTGAATCCTCCTTCTGGCCCTTCTTGCAGACGGGCATCACATTTGCTAACCTCCAGTCAACTGGGACCTCCCCAGTTAGTCAGGACTGCTGATAAAGGATTGAAAGTGGCTTGGTGAGCACTTCCACCAGCACCCTCGGGTGGATCCCATCAGTCCCACAGACTTGCGTGTGTCTAAGTGGTGCAGCAGGTCACCAGCCATTTCCCCTTCAATCATGGGGGTTTCATTCTGCTCCCCATCCCTCTCTTCCAGCTCAGGCAGCTGGGTACCCAGAGAACAACTGGTTTTACTATTAAAGACTGAGGCAAAGAAGGCATTAAGTACCTCAGCCTTTTCCTCATCCTCTGTCACTGTTTCCCCCTGCATCCAATAAAGGATGGAGATTCTCCGTAGCCTTCCTTTTGTTGCTAATATATTTACAGAAACATTTTTTATTGTCTTTTACTGCAGTAGCCAGATTAAGTCCTAGCTGGGCTTCGGCCCTTCTAATTTTATCCCTGCATAACTTCATAACATCCTTGTAGTCCTCCTGAGTTGCTGCCCCTTCTTCCAACAGTCATAAACTCTCCTTTTTTTCCTGAGTTCCAGCCAAAGCTCTCTGTTCTGCCAGGCCAGTCTTCTTCCCCGCCAGCTCGTCTTTTGGCACATGGGGATGGCCTGCTCCTGCACCTTTAAGGTTTCCTTCTTGAAAAATGCCCAGCCTTCCTGGACTCCTTTGCCCTTCAGGGCTGCCTCCCAAGGGACTCTGTCAACCAGGCTCCTAAGCAGGCCAAAGTCTGCCCTCCAGAAGTCCAAGGTGGCAGTTCTGCTGACCCCCCTCCTTACTTCTCCAAGAATTGAAAACTCTACCACTTTGTGATGGCCATGCCCAAGGTGGCTTCCAACTGTCACATCACCCACAAGTCCTCCTCTGTTAGTGAACAACAGGTCCAGCGAGGTGACTTCCCTACTTGGCTCCCTCACCAGCTGTGTCAGGAAGTTCTTCCGCACACTCTAGGAGCCTCCTAGACTGTTTCCTCTCTGCTGTATTGTATTTCCAGCAGATGTCTGGTAGGCTGAAGTCCCCCATGAGAACAAGGGCTAGCCATCATGAGACTTCTCCCAGCTGCTTATAGAATATTTCGCCCGCCTCTTCATCCTGGTTGGGTGGTCTATAACAGACTCCCACCATGATATCTGCCCTGTTGGCCTACCCCCTGATTCTTACCCATACAGGCTCAACCCCCTCATCACCATCGTTAAGCTCTAGACAAGCAAAGCACTCCCTAACATACAGGGCTACCCCACCACCTCTCCTGCCTTGCCTATCCCTTCTGGAGAGTTTATAGCCATCCATTGCAGCACTCCAGCTGTGCAAGTCATCCTACCATGTTTCTGTGATGGCAACTATATCATAGTTTTCCAGCTGCACAATGGCTTCCAGCTCCTCCTGTTTGATGTCCATGCCATGCGCATTGGTGTAGATGCACTTCAGTTGGGCTATTGATCCTGCCACCATTTTGGGGGAGAAGCCCTAATTCCTACATGACTGCTCAAAGGCGCTTCCATGGTTTTCTAACACATCCATAACCATTGTGTCTTTGCTGCCACATCCTGGACTGTATTAACATAATGGTGTATTTCTTCCAGTCTCAGCTCTTGAACTGATATACTTCATAACATCTTAGCTTTGATGCTCTATAAAAAAAAAAATTTGCTTGGGCCTGAAGAGATGTTAGAAGCATTAATGCTCATGGATAAAGTACGCAAAGGCTAATAAAACAATCCCAATATTTATTATTTTTTGAGGCTGAACCATTTACAGAGTAGCATTTTTGAATCTTTGGGTTTGGCGTTAATGTTACGGCTTCATTCTTTCCTTATTAAATAGTTTACTTGGCTTGGAAATTGAGTTTGTTCACTACACACTTACTGTTTGCTCTTCCCTTTCTACTTGCAGCTTTCCCAAATCAAAATTGGAAACCTTCTCTGCAGTGTCATGCGATTCCCACCCAGGAAAGTTGGCAAGGGAAGCCCCTCAAACACAAATGTAAGAGATAATACCTTGTAACAACCATTTCCACAGCCTCAAAATTCTTTTTTTAAACTCCTAAATAAAAAAACATTTTTATAAAGTAAGATACGGGAACAAAGTAAGTCCTCCACCATTTATGTGTTGTGACTCAAAGAGTGAGATTCAAAGTAATAGAATTTTTCCTTAATACAATCAGGTACTTCTCATTCGTGTTCAGCTTCTGCCAGGGCTCACAGGTATCATTCTTTTAAACTTTCATTCCTTATCACAAGTCTTGCATTTTAAAAATAAAAAAAAAAAAAGAAGACGACTCTCAGATAATTTCAGATTTTTTTTTTAAAGAAACACCAACTATTGTAAGATTCATGATAAAACTAAGATCTGGGTGCAATTCTGTTAAAGCCACTGGGAAATAGCCCATTTGATAGGGGCAAAAATGTGTCCAAAGACCCCTTCCTCCTCCAGAAACTGTTTTTTCATACATGAGGTCTCTCTCAACTGAGATTTCTCTGCTATTGTATTGTTATAAGCATCATTGATCATCAGGTCCATTAAAAGCATTAGTCACCTTAAATAATTCATCTCTCCATACTAGCTTCAGCCACAAATGCCATCAGCAATAACCTTCCAGGAGACTTGTACTAAAGAAAAGCCAGCATAGCTGCAGCTTAAATAGACAACGTCCAAGAATAAGCAAGACAAAAATGATTGAGCAAACATGTCACATGATTACATGCCACTGGGGATTTCTGTGAGTAGCATGTAATAATCTCAGAGTTCTAGAAAACAGGTACGTGACAACAGGAAATGTAAGTTCTTCAAATGGGGCATCCACATGCAAACGTCAATAATATTTGTTAAAGCATGGGACTTTGAAAAAATATATATATACATGTACAGACTTTGTCCTTCTCATTGTCAGCCTTTTAGTATCTGACTGTTGACTGATGGACACCTTATTCTGCAGAGTGCTCCACTGGCAGCTCAGCAGGTGAAGCGCAGCAGCCTGTTTATGTGCTTTGGCAAGTGGTTCAGATACGTGACAGACCGTGAGGCAGGCAGCAGCAGAGAAACCGACAAATGCCAAATTTGTTTTAGCTAATAAATTGTTAGGGTTTTGGAATTCCGCCTGGTACTCTGGACCTAGTCCTCTTCACCAGTTGCACATTACAGAGCTATGAACAAGCCAAAATACCCTGTGAAAGAAAAAGTTCCTTGGTGCACAAAGTATGCAAGACCAGCATGTGCAGTTCTGCATGACCCTCCTTCAAAGCCTGCAGCAACAGCAGGCATCGCAGTCAGAATACTTGCAATGAAGCTGATCAAGCCCAAGGGAGGCAGAATTCAGGCCATGAAGAGATCACATTTGATTTTTAAAAAAAGGTTTGAAACAGCAAAATACTTTAAAATATCTCCCCTATTTTTTTTCCACGTTAAGTGGTAAGATTCAGAGAGAAGATACAGAAGAGCCCATGGGCTGACACCCTGTTGGACCATGTACCAGTATCCACCTTGCCGCTGCAGCACAGGGCTCAGGAAAGCCAAGTTACTCTGCTCCTGAAGCTAGCAGTAATTCTGAAGCCAGCACTAAAATCTGCATTGCTAGAGCTGGACTGCTTAAGTACTCAAACTAGCTATCTCAGCACCTGAACTGTTGGGCAGGAAGTTTCTATGGCTGCACTGAGAATCACCCCTTTTTGCAATTCTCTTGCAGAGTAAAATCTATTAGTATCGTATGAATTTAATTGTTAGTTAATCAACAAACTTTGATTGGATTAAAGCTCCCCCATCCATTTAACAATGACAATTTTAATGACTACACACTTAAAATCTGAAGTATTTTGCATTTAACTGTACTGTGGAACAGAAGAAACACAGTGGTTAACTGGTTATAGACCTGGAGGGCTCTAGGAAGGGCCAAGAAGAAGGAAGAGTTCCTATGTTCTGACTGGTCACACTCACTTTAGAAGGATGCCAGTGGTCAGAGAACACTGCCAAAAGCATAAGAAACTCATACCCTGGGACAGGTATGCACTGCTGAACTCTCTGCACCTCTGTATTACAAAGAGGTGGAGGAAATATTTAGTATGACTATAGAGTGATGAAAGAAAAAACGGTGTCTTGTCAGTTTCTACACTGGTACTCTCCAAGGAGCTAACCAATAATTTCCTAGAATCTTTAACGAACACAATGAAAAATTACTAGAGATGTAGAAATTACTTGAGCCAACGCTGTTCCTCAATTACTGCCATCTCTAGAATTATAGAACAATGGAGTGGAGCAGAATGGGCTTTCATGCAAAGGGAAAAGCAGATTGATCATTCCAAAGTCCAGTGAAGATTCCTGTTCTGCTGCACGCTGCACATGCTGAGTCACCTAGTTAAGAATTATAAGAAAATGTATCAGATGAAAGAGAAAGGAGTGGGAAATAGAAGAGGAAACACTAGTAAAATATAGATAGGCTCACCCATTGCCCAGTCACTGTCTGGTTTTACAGGAATCATAACAGAATTAACCTTTAAGGAGTATTTGAAGTAGTCTGAAGCAGTAGATTTTTTTTTTTTTTAATTTAGCGGGCAAATGTTCTCCAAGTCTAGACAGACGCATGACAGGAAATCTGAGAGTAGAATGGACAAGTGTGAAAGAAAGTGGGTCTATTTTAAGACATACATACCAGATGTTATGAACAAGTCACTCATTTTCAGACAGCAGATCCAAATTTTAAAAAAATTAGTCATGCAGAAAAGAACAACATGCATGCATTTATCAAAATTAAATGTAATAAGTGAGCGGGTATGAATACAAGTGGGCAGTTGTGGTGGATGGTTTCCAGGTGGCCGATTTTGGATGCAGCTTCAGAAGCAGCATTTGCAAATAATGATGCTCATTTGCAAAACATGCCCTCGAAGCGTATCTCAAAATTTGCAAGACTACCTCAGCCACAACATGGCTTGTAGGTATCTTAAACTGGTAAGTGGTGAGTAAGGAGAGAAGCAGGAGGGGGGGCAGGGGGTAGAGAATATACACCTAGGAGACATACTGACAAGTATAAATATACCTCAGTTTACAGGTTAAATCTGCAAACGACACATTTAATAGACTTCTGTCACCACCTTAGTGAACTGTTGTTCCGCAAGTAGGTTACTGTCATACAGCGTCAGTCAGACTAGCTTTGAACATCCTGTGAATTTACTAGTATGATTACTGCTTTATTAGCATGCACTAAACGCGTGCCACAGTTCCTTTCTGTCAAAGTTCCTTAAAACAGAAATGCACTGCCAGCTGTCATTTCCTAACAAGGCACATATTTTTAAAATGCTGTGTTTTATATACCGTGTGAAACTGATACATTGGATGCATTTTTATAATGTTTTGTGTAAGAAAAAAATAATTTCAAACACTTTGTTGTGTGCTAGAAAGTACTGGCAAATTTATACAAATGCATATTACCCAATTATACAATCAGACCTGGATTCTACTCTTTACTCAGAGTTTATTGTCTTACTTGCAAAAAAATACAAACCAAAAGGAGTATTTTTGGTTTTGTTTTGAAATGTGCTAAAAGCAGAAGGATACAATATCTCCTAAGAATGCAAAACATAGCTTTCCTATTTCAGAATCCTTTAGTGGCTTACTTAATATACCATGCTGCTACCATCATATACATCCACATTTGCAAAACGTGTCTTCAAACTGGACTCTTGATCAAACCACTGTATAACAAAAGCAGATGAATGCATTAAGATTGTACAGTGCAACCTGATGGAAGATCAGCCATTAGACCTGTGTTGCAATGAGGACCTAACCTACCCAGAGTACTCTGACTCTGTCCCAGCATTCTCTGAAATCAACAGAAACCTTCTTTTACTTGAGTGTTTTTCTGACTTACAAAAAAAAAAAAAAAATCTTTTCTTTATTGATACTCAGAAAGTATCAGAGCAACAGGAGGCATCTCTATACAATTACACCTTTGGAACAAGGAGTCAGTGAGGTTTTGCCAAGTGGTGCAGATGGCAAAAATGTCTCTCAACTGATTAACCTCCTGTCTCTGACCCAACTCTTTCCTCTTGCCTTTCCAGGTTAGAGAAACATTCGAAATAGAGCCACTGAACAGTGTTTCCAAAAGGCACCACAGCTGTAGACTCCCAGAGATAACAAATTAGCACTTGTAGCAGGAAACAAGGGAAGCAGGTGAAAAGGGCTGTTGAATGTTTTGATGGTGTAGCTCAGTTCACAAGTGCAAGGCTGAACCCTACAAAAAATGAGTGGTATTGAAGCCTCAACCATGCTATAAGCACTGTTACAGTGTTCATATAAACAGGAGTCACAGCATGTGCTGTGGTGTAGCTAAAACATTCCATACATCCGTACTTAACTCTCAGCCAACTTCCTTTTCAGGTCACTATTAAATAATTTTAATTAGGAAATAGTTACATGGTACTTACAGTAATAAAAATGTGAACATACTACCAGGCAGGTTTAGCTACAGTGTTTTAAATCTAAGGATCTAAACCCTCCTGTAACTGTATACTTGACACGAAGTTGCCTGACCAACTACAAAATTCTGAGCTTGGAGAATCATTTCAGTACCAAACCTGAAGACATTCTTGGGCCATTTATCTACTGCTTTCATGAGCATCATATCCAGACAGTGATCTGCCAAAGTGCTTGTTATCAATACTCATCAAAACTGGGCTAGCACAAGGCTACATCAACTGATGCTATCACTATAAAGTCAAAAAAAAGGCTCACAGGAGTGGCTGTAGGAGAGGCTGTCCCCTTACTTCCCCTACCCTCAACCTCCTCTGACAGTTTATGCCACCTATTTTAAAAGGCAGCCAGACAGCTGCTAGGTACTCCACAACCTCTGTTCCAACTTAGTAATGAAACCCTCAGAAAGATGAACTGATATTTTATAACCAAATTAACTTTTACATTAATGTCCATTACTCCAGTGAAAATAATTCACACATGGAAATAGCTAAACTCATTTTGCTCTGACAGTTAATTTCATTACATGGCTTTCTTTTAAGCTGGTCGGAGTGCCTCTGTCTGCTGCTGCTCCTTTGTGTTCTTCTTTATAAAACAAACATGGTGACAGCAAGAAATGGGTACTTCTACTTCACATTTACATAGCGTCTCCTATCCAAAGACCTTATTTCAGTAATAAAATATCAGGCCACCACCAAAGAAAATGTTTCTCACCACAGCCCTCACAAAACCAAGCAAACTACAGATGTAATTGTACAATCAGATATAATTCTACAATGCCTTTAAAATTATAGAACATAGGTGTATGTTTAAACATGAAGAATCTTTTGGGGCAGAAAGAAACAAGATGACATTTGTAGAGTCCTCTTAGTTAAACCTCATCCCTCTCTCTGTTGGCAAATGAGTCTCCCTTTCCATGAACAAGCTGCGTAGGTCTCCCACAAACCTAACTGATTCCCGGGTCCTCATGAAAAGCAAAGACCTTCCGTAAAACAGTGCAGCTCCAGAGTCCCACGCTGGTCTTCGTATACAGGTGCATACTAGAGACATGCACCCAAACACATGTATCTATACTTTCCACGCTCTCCTTCTTCAGAGGTAGAGGCACTGATTGAGGAAACAAAGAAAGCAATCTGTCCAAAGGCCTTTCTTTCAAAGGGAGCTTTAATGAGCTCTACAACACTTGCAGGGCAGCCTTATTTTTGAGCCTTGGAGCCTTGACTCTGTAGGGCAGGAAGAATAACTCCTCAGGTAACCTGCTCTTTGGTGCCACATGGAGTGGAAAGCACTTGGCACAAAGGCAAGAGCCTGACTCTGTAAGTTGCAGGGATCAGTACATCTCACATAAGGCAGCCAAACTCCTTCCTGAATCATATTCTCCTTCACCCTGAGGAGTCTTTCTTACTGGCTCTTATTAAAATACAGCTTTTACTCTGCATCACTTTTACTAATGGCTTTGATCTAGACATGAATAACAACTGCACAACGTCCATATTCACTAGGCTACTGTGAGAGTCTGTCTGAAACCAGCTAATAATTTACATGGAAATTGTATCTACCAGAGGGAGCCCGTATGGCCAGTATAATAGAACAATATTGACACAGGCAAGAAAAGTTAATTAAACCTTTTAGATGAGGGCTACACAGTTCAGACAAGAATCAACCCTTAGTTCCACAGGTGTATGATTTTACAAAATTCAGAGGTAACATTAAATAATTGCATATGTTTTTAGGATCTGCCCTTTCAAACTGAGTTGTTGAAATGCTTCTACTGTACATAACAAGTCTGAGAACAATAAAAGATATAATAAAGACAGAAGATCAAAATGTTTTCTAGCTTTATTATTATCACCATCATGAAAGCTTTGAAGCTGTTGCTTTGATGCTGTTGCATCACTGAAAGAAGAAAAAAATCCCAACTGATTCAGATCTCCCTTGTGATACTCAAGGGTTTGGAATGAAACCAGTAGGTCTCTTTATACAGACTACTCAAGACCAATAAGGTAAATTTTGACCTGGTTCTGATCAATGTGAAGCAAAAATGAGTAACTCTCAACACAATCCTGCAAATGCAAGATGTGCTTGGTTTTCAGTAATCTCTGAAAGCAGCTGTCAGTAACTTCACTGACACCAACAGAAAAGCTTAAATAAAACCAGGCAGTTAAAGGATCAGAAGAAAAAACTAAATAGCAGCATTACATTTATAATTTCTTTAAGCTGCACCAGTTCCGGTGCTTAGTGTCTTAGGCCCTTTGTCCTGCAAAGTTTTGTGCCTTTACCTTTGTACAGAGAAGGTGTCTCAGGAGTCCAATTCAAGATTATGTCTAAAAGTGTGAAAGCTAAACTGTACATCCTGAGAACTATCTCATTCTGTAGTTGGATGGTGCTTCACAAAGCTAAGATTCAGTTTTTACTGAGACTTCAGAAAGGTTCCTAATTACAATTAAGAAAAAAATTATTTGTCCTAAATAATCCTAAACTTACAGCCTTTTTCTGAATACACATTAAAAAAATTAAAACACGTGTAGATTCTGAACATGCAACCCCCTGGAAATGAGGTGGTTCCACTACTCACTATACTGTCTTTAATCAAGACCAGGGCCATTTGTACTTTTAAATTAATTGCAAGAAAACAATCTATTCCAGGAGTACAAAAGAAAGATGCCTCTAAAGAGGCAAGTAGTTTGAGATGAATTATTAGTTTATATTTTAAAACTATGTCCAATTTTATTTAAGAAGCAAAACAAGACGACTGAAGTGGGGTTTTCTTTGAACTCGATCTCTCTTCCTTCCTCTCGTCCACTATCACAGAATATCACACGCTCACTTATATAACTTCACTTGTTCACATTGCCCGATTAGTTTTGATGCAACTGTTCAAGTAAGTAAAATTGCTCACGTTCCTAAGTTTTGAAGACTACATGTTAAATTTGCTGCTCCCAGATCTGTCCCTTGCATTTGCTTGGACTGTAAGTAATATTTTTTAACATTTGAAGTTACTTTCCCTCTTTTCTCCATCAAGAAAACCCTCCAACAAAAAACCATACACAGCCCTAGAGAAAAATCAAGAACAACAGAAAAAAAAAAACCAAACCACAAAAACAAACCAAACCGAACCAAAAACTAGGGCAAATCCATGGTTCTTTCACAGAAAGAGCCTGCAATAACAGTGTTTGCTCAGCATGTATCTGACAAAGCAGTTAGAACTCAGAAACCTTCCAGTTTAACAATTTCCGGAAAAGAGCTCAAGGTTCAGACGAGATACCACACAGAGTAAGATGTGTGTAGTTGCCAACAGTATGTGATAACACCTGTGTGTTGAGCTCATTAAAGATTTAACCAGAGAAGTCACATGCACACTGCAAAATGGCTGACAACTGCCATGCTTAATGCACGTCTCAAAAACGTTGAAAAAAAGAAGCAAAATGGAGTTACCTTTGGATGAGGAGGATGGCACTTTCACCAACATTTCTTTGGCAGATGATTCAGGTAAGAAACTACGGTAATCTACTGATAAAATACAAATTCCATGGGCTGAATAATAGTACTGGGTGAGCACACAAATCTGTAGATCCTAATTACCAGGTACAATGTATTTTTAGCAAATGCCCTCAAGTAAACTTTTCTAGTTGTGCAGTTGAGTAAGCCTTGTGGTTAGTTAAGAACTGAGATTTTGGGGGTATGGAGGCTGCCACAGTTTTCACGTAATAGCATATAGTAATATACATTCATCATCTGAGCACATATAGCCTTTCACTGTTTAGAAAGAAAAAGTTACAGAAATGTTAACTCAGTAGTTACTGCTGTTAAAGAAAACACAGGTAATGCTGGCCTTTCCTCCTGAATATGGAACGATAATCTCTTTGACATACTCTAGTGAGAGCTCACAAGAAGTAACACAAATTAGTTGGTAATGGAAATAAGCTGATCCATTTAAATTCCCACTATTAAGTATTTAATTGTTTTAAAAGAAACACAAAAGCAAAGGCTGCCTCCCCTCCCTCCCCTGCCCTTCTAGCTTATGGAATAAAAATTATTTGGAATGAGAAGTAAGATAGTTCTACCTACTGGAAAAATAAGGTGAGTTAATATGAATTGATAATAAATTATTTAGAAAGGTGTGTCCAGAGTATCAACTTGATCATGTCATAGAGCTGTGCTAATTTACACTAGCTAGGAATCTGGATTGCTTATTAATGAGTAATATAAGTCCTATTCCACCACCCCCCTGTAGGTGGTTTTTGGTTTTTTTTGGTTTTTTTTTTTTTTTTTCTTTTTTTAGCATAAAGAATGTTATTGTACATGCTATCTTTACCTCCTGTATAAAAAACCCCCCATGGAGTTGATCTTATTTTTAGAACACAATTTTCTAGCAATTTCATATTAGTGTGATAGTACTGAACTGGATGTTTGAATGCACTTTGTTTATACAGCAGATAGCCTAATGACATCAAGATGTGGTTGACCTGAACTATTTACAGTGAGATAAATTGGCAGACCTCGGTCCCAGTTGTGCAGTAATAAAGGGTTCTCCTGACAGTGAATTTCACTCTTTCCCTGTAGGAAGGTGTAGAAAAGTACAGAAAAGGTATTCTATGACACTGATTCACGGCTTGCTGCACAGCTGATAACATGGCAAGAACAGATGAGGGGCAGCGTACAGTGGCAAGATTGTCTAGTCTTTGCAAGGCATCCAGAAGTAGGTGAGTTAGGGTTGACTCCACAACACTGGATGGGTTTTTTTGCCGTATTGCTTGTTTAATCTTTTGGAAGATGTCAAGCTGCTTTCTTTAGAAGGCAAACACCCACTAGCCCCCTCTACTACTCTGACCTCAGCACCCTTGCAGCTTGGAAAAATGTTAATAAACATGAGAAAAGAGAGGCACAAAGTTAAAAACTCTCCCATCCAAGCACCAACTGACACTAGATACCAAAGTATACTCACCAATGCCAAGCCCTGACAGGTGTCACTGGTATAAAAGTAGCTGCTCAGCAACAGTCCAAATAAGACTCTACTGCATCTCAGAAACTGAGCACTTCAAGTTTACTAGACTCTTGACTGCAGTAACACACCCAAGGTCAGAGAAAGCTTATGTTCACAACACAAAGAGGACTGTAAACAAGGCTTCTTTACACAAGATCTGCTACCCATACCAGAGCTTTTCCCCTAGTAGTGAAGAGGTGGGGACAGTCACTCAAAAGTAGAGAGATAAATTCAGAGTAACTGAAAATATGACATTTTCAGGCAAGCTTTTAGCTTGAAAGCATAGAGTGAGAATACAGTAAGATTCATGGTGAACATGATAACCCTGGTCCATTTCTTCTGCTAGAGGGCAACACCTAGAGGCTAGAGAGAAAGGTATAAGAAAACTCCTAACCTACAATAGGAAGAGACTATCCTATACTTTGTAGGAAACAGTCTTCCTTACCTCTCCCAGTTGAAGTTAAGCCTAATGACAGTAACTGTGGAGCACAGAGCTAACAAACAGAATGGGCCTCATAGCTGTAACTGTAAGGCTGGAGAAGAACATCAATTCCAGGAGAGCGAGGAGGATAAAAGAAAAGTTTCACATGGTGAGAGAGAAAAAGATTCCTTAGGATGGACAACAGCAAGTTCAAGCAAGGAATAAGGAAACAAGACTTGCAATACATAGATCATAAGTGGACTTTGCCTGAGGATAACCTGATGTTTTAGAAGCAAGTGTTCCATAATTAAACTTTAAGTAGGATCAGAAAGACACACTGGTTTTAATGAACTCTAGTACGTTTGTAATTGCATAAGGCTTTCCCCCCGTTTCTTCAAATGTACTAGAAAAGATACTAAACAGTCAGGTAGAACAACATGCTATGTATGTACAATCTGAAGCATAATCAGAATACAGTCTTCATATCAAAGTTTCTTTAGTACAGTGAAAAGCCATTGTAGCAAAGCAACAGGGGTTACTGAGCGCGATTAACTGAGTGCAATGCGTTAATAGTTAATAGCCATTGCTCTTTCAAAACAGCAGCGTTTCTGTATTTGTTAAGTACACAGGTATTAAAAATAAACTGCTTCCATGTAAATCAAGATGAACACAAAATAGTAGCAAGATAGAAACTTCTCAATAAGTATTTTAATAGCAATATCAAAAGCACATGAAATCAAGGAAAGCATTCATTAACAGCATTTGTGAAAATATTTTCACCTTTAATGAAAGAAATACCATTTCATTTAGAAACTCATAGCACTGGATAAAGTTCCCTCAAAAATGACCTACTCAAACAAAAGCACAGAGGAAATTAAACCAAAAATAAAACAAAATAGTGAGACAATGCCCAACAGCTGCAAAAATTGCTTTATTTATTGATCTTCTGATGAATGCTGTATAAGTAAGTGAAGGCTCTCTTTCTTCATTGTAAAGAACCTAGAAATTCTCTTACTCTTTTTTCAAATGCGCTTTACAGAAAGCCAACATTAAGGACTACATTTCTCATGTAAACCCCTCCTTTTAAAAAGCAGATACAAACCATTAAATGTTTAGGCCTGACTTACAGAAAGGCAAAACAGTTTTTCATCTCATTAAGTTATCAGTAAAGCTTTATGGAACCTCGCTCAATTTTCTTCCACGTAATTTGGTGGCAAACCTACAGCTGATGATTACAAGGAGGATCAAACTGTTAACAGGCCAACATTATGTCATATATGTCGGTATTCACAGCCTAAAGCTGCACAGAGTTCAGCTGCTCAGTCTATTTAAAAATGCATTTTTGTGGAATCACATTTTGCACTCATGCACAATCTTGCAAGAGATAGGACGCAGTTATGTTAGAAGGCAGGCCTCTTCAGGGTTAAAGAGAAAATACAACTTTCTAAGGCTTTCTTTTTGTAGACTTTCTAAAGAGGCTGGATTTTTTTTTTCCCAACTGTATGCTCACAGGGTATGTAATCTGATGAGGTCTCATTCTCATATGTGACTTAAGGCACTACCAAAACACAGACAAGAAGTAGGGTCTAACTATTGTCCTTGTCCTATGTAAGCCAAAATAGCTGCTCATTTTGTATAATTTGATTTGGTTGGGAAAAGTGCAAACTAAGAACTACTCAAATTCTGCAGTTGACAGAAGTCTGTAATCGTAAATTTGCACAAAGATATGCACAAGGCTACAAAGGCCTTTTGAGGTTACTCAGAAAGAGTAACAAGAATTGCAAGGAATTCCGGTGTAAAGCAACATTACTTGAAAAAAAACCCAACTTCTTAGAGTCTGTCTGTCATTTCTGTGGAGAAACAAAATGATGAAGATTTGATGTAAAGAGTCTTGCAAGTTAGTATTGCAAGGAAAAAGAATTAAGCCATTTGTATTCCTTTTTGTCTTTTTCTTTGTGGCAATAATTAGTTAAAGGAGAAAACAGTACAGTTCAAATAGCAAACTCATCTCAGAAATATGTACAATACCTTCTTCTGTTAATGAAAAGGAGAATACATTTCTATTCTAGTGGTGAACAGCGAAGCCTCTGTCATCAGTCAGCTTACGCAGGCGCCTCCAGCGCCTGTAATGTTGCCAAAAAGGAAGTGAAAGGCTTGTTGGTTTGTGCTGTGTACCATGGCAAAAACAGGATGTACACCAGAGTTTTAGAAATAAAACATCTGAAAGTGTTTGTCGTTAGGAGCAATAGCTTAGAATATGAGCCCAGAGCAATAAAATTCTCTCCTGTAGTTTTGTAACTGCACGCATATATGCATTCAGGTTAACTATTAATGATGCCTTATATCCTAGAGAAGTTGTTGCTATTTTAAGCAAAAATGCTCTTTCAGTGAAAGTGAATAAATTAATTCCTTTTGCCAGCAATGCCAGCTAGTTTTTGGAAGGCTTAACGGGAACTTAACATACAATAAGTATAGATAATTGCATTTGTAAAGTGAAACTTGTTGTCCCTATAAATTTAATATAGATGACAATACTATGAATGCCTCCTCTGCTTTAGCCAAATGCCTTAGAAAATATAAAATGGACTAGTAAGAAAGAAAGGGATTAACACCTGTTCTTAGTTACATCCAAGTCAGTTTTGACTTCAGGAGCTCTGACACATTGCTAAAAATTACGAGCTCTCTTTATAACTCTTCAGTCAAAAAATCCACTTACCTGAAACGAGTGATCTAGTGTGTACTGTAAAAAACAGTTTAATAAACCAAAAAGTGGAACATTACTTAGGGCAGTGTTCAAGTATTACCAATAATAAAGAGGATCCTCTTATTTCTTCTTTTAAACTACAGAGTGGATATTAGCATGTTGTTATGCTGCTCCACAGGAGAAAACAATTAATTTCTAGCATTTGTGAATATTAATTTTCTTGATAAGGTATATGTTCTCTAAAGTAGAGAGCAGTAAGTTTGTAAACAAAACTAAAAAAAAAAAAAAAAAAGCTCTGTAGACACAGATTGTGCCCAGTCTCTCAGCCTTATGCTGCATATTCCGAAGACTCAAAGTAAGCAGCCACATAGTGAAGTTGACCGATTTGCTCACTCTTACAGATAATTAGTATATACCCCATTAATTTTGCCCCTCCCAACAAGCGGGGAAACCACAGAGAAGCAAATGTCGCCAGATCCCTGTCAAAAAGAAGCCAGCCAGTCATCAGAAGGATTGCTTCAGGTTCTCCTAGGAAGAGGCACCAGACAAGGCTTGCCGTACTAACAACTTAAAGAACAAAGAAGTGACGCTTTCTAACACAAGAGTTAACAACATACTACAAGCTGATAAAAGCAAGAATTGTTATACAAGGGCTTGAACTGGCCTACTCCAGTCAAAGGGGGCGCCATGCACACCCCTAAAATGCAAGGTACTATTTGGTTGCTCTACACACGTGCATAGGTATGCCTTCCCTGGGCCATGTTCTACATTATAAAAGGAATCTTGTTGTTTGGGATATACTCTAAATCTCTAAGGCTTCAAATTTAAAGTGCACAACAAGTTTCGTTAATGATATATTACCCAATGCAAGACAGGTGAGGTAAGGAATTTGAAAAACAAATAGGTAAGTCATGTGATATGCTAAGCTCTTATTATTTTGGTTGAGTTCTCATAAAAAATGCTTTGGGCTGTGGGCCTTTTTCCTGTGGTGGGCTGGGTTTGGGTTTTTTGTTTGTTTAAATCTGGTAATGCACCAGATGTTTAGAATCTTGAAGAAAACAGCTTTACCTCTTTATGCTGGAAAACAGAGGCAGTGTTAGGAAGGCAAACCTTTTTAATGGAAAGCAAGATGAGCTAGGCGTTCCCTCTGTGGAATTTGTACCCAGCAGCATCAATCCAACAGTCTTGGTCCCTGGACCATGCAGACCAGGGCTGTGCACAGCAGGGTTGCTCCCTGCTGCCTCAGTGCTTAGGTATACTTCCCTTGGAAATAGGGGGTGAAGGACAGAGAAAGAGAAGAAGTAACATGCATGGATCTTGCCATGATAAGGAGTTGGGACATAGTCAGGTCACACAGAAACAGTTTCTAAACTTTGGGGCCCAGAGGCATTGGCCAGCTGCACAATCTCAGATATTAGGGTAAAGGAATTCATATTAAGCACTTAAAGTAGGAAGATGCATTGTGTGAGATCCAATACGTCTGGGTATACTGCAGTACAAACCTCAGGAACCTGTGCAACTGTTTAACCGAGTAACACACAGCACTACATAGACTAAAACCACCATCTGTTCTCTGCCGACAGCCCCTCTGCAATGCTAACAGTGGAGGCTCAGGTAAAGGCAATTTTCCCTGAAGGTAAACCAAAAAACCTCTTAAACAGGTTAACTTCTGAAAAGGAGTTTCAGCCTGGTGTTCAAGCACAAACATCAGAGTTAAGAATCGAAAGAAAATACTACAGTCAGAAACCACAACCATGCAAAGCAGGACAAACCCTTAACAGTATACATACCAAAATGGAAACAGTAGGTAAACCAGCAATTCTTGGAACTCCTACTCTGTTTTGGCTGCAACAGCTTAGGAGTCAATATATCTAGTTTCCATTCTGTCCCATAATTTATTGTCAACGATTTTCCCACTTTGCTCATTTTGGGACAGTTTAGACAATAAACTGCAAATGTAATGCAGCAAGCAAAGTGGAATTTCTGCAGCAAAGAGATGTATTCCCCCAAGATTAGCCCTCAATAATTTGTTTGTTTTTCCCTTATAGTATAAAACACAGCAAGCTCTGTATCCACCTCTAGACTCTGGCCATATTTTCTCCCCTTAATCAAAGTGCCAGAGACTGTCTTGCTAGAAAGAATTATGAGAACCTGTTGATTGCCAGGCTTACCACGTAGCAAGTGCAGCAAGCAAGATCGTAACGGGGTGAGGAGAAGCACCTGTCATTTTAAAACCAGCAATCAGGGAGAGTTACTAACAAGCTCCTAAAGGTCAGCGACCACCTGAGAGGGCTGTTTGCAGGGAGTAAGGAGGATTACTGGGTTAAAAAATGCCTTTTGTAGAGAAGGTGATACACTTTTAAGTAAAACAGCTAATGGAACTGAAAACAACAGACTTGTTTTCCAGTACAAACAGACTGCAGGACGCTAATTAAAATATGTTTTCATAACTTGAACAGCATTCAGTCTAATCTGAATTTATCTGATTGCGAGGTTAAAAAAGTTATCAACACAATGTTAATAATATTGTAGAGGCACCTAAAAGATGTACATATTAGAAATACATGCTTTCTGAAGTGCATTTAAAAATACAGTGGAGGGCACACTTCCTAAATGCCTTTATCTTCCTGAGTATCTGCACAGCATCAAATTATTTATAACTGGATATATTGCTGCAACATACAGATCCGATATGGGTATTTTTCACTGCAACATCTGATTCAAGCGATATAGTACCTATAAAGGTACTGCAGGTTATGCAGTGCAGTCACTTCAGTGAAGCCGCTAAAACTAGCTCAGGTCCCAAATGTTGTCTTTACTGTGGCTCACAGACTGTCCTACGAAGTCCAAAGGGAGCAGCCTGTGCAGCATGTTCTGCAAGGGTTATTCCCTCCAGGGAACAAACACAGAAACAGGAGCGCTGGTTTGGAGCTACTGAGCTACTAGATGAGAGCAACTATGTGAAGTTACTTAGGTTTCCGTGCGACGTGATGTCTAATGCTGTAAGATCCAGAAGCAAGGAGCTAAATCACAGGTTTCTTGATCTGGACACTGCTGTGCAGAAGGCTTATCGATCCACCAGACTGGAAGCAGTTTGGCCAGGTTTACACGGTGCTGAACCGGAGCAGGTAAACCCTGCTGGACTCTGGCTGGGAGCCTCCTCCCCCAGAGCTCCACGTAGGAGCACCTGAGAGTTACCTGCAAACCACACGCATGCCCACGCGTGCATGCACGCTGGGTTTTCTCTAACGTTCCTCCGGCTTTGCCAACCTACCTAACTCTGAAGGAGTTACGCGCCGGAGAACACCTGCCTTTTCTTAATTTCTTCTGAACACGACACAGAGCGACCGAGCGCGGGTCGAGGACCCTCGCTCTGCACATCTGCGCGAGCACGCGAGCACCCAAAGGAGCCAAAAACCCTCCCAACGCCTTAACAACAGGCATATACGACAGAAGAGGAGTTACTGAGGTGGTGCTTAGGGACATGGTTTAGAGGTGAACTGGCAGCATGAGGTTTATGGTTGGTCTCGATGATCTTAAAGGTCTTTTCCAGCCTAAGCGGTTCTGTGGAACGAATTAATCAGAAAAACGTTCATGTTCATTTAATCGCGTGCTTACTAGTTACTTCTATTATTTTATCAGCAGTTCAGGGGGATTTAACGGGAAAGGACCGCGTAAGTCCCTAAAACAAGCGCCCTGTGAGGCAGGCGGAGGAACGACAGGCTCTCCCTGAGGCGGGAGCGGGGGCGGGGCTCCTCCCACCGGTCAGCGAGGCGCCGGGGCCCCGCCCCGCCGCGCCATTGGCTGGGGCGGGCGCAGGGCTGTGCGCGCGCAGGGCCCGGCGGCGCAGGCGCGGTGTGGCGGCGCAGAGCGGCGGGCCGGGTCGAGGGGCGCGGGGCGCAGCCCGCAGGGAGCCGCCGGCGGCAGGTGAGGCGGCGGCGGCGGCGGGGCCGGGCCGGGCCGGGCCGGGCCCTGGCGGCTGTCGGGAGGACGCTCCAGGCCGCGGAGCGGGGATGGGGGGGCGGCGCTGCGCGGGCAGGGCCGCGGAGGTGCCGGCGGGTCCCGCGCGGAAGCCCCCTGCGGTGCGTCCGTGCGTCCGTGCGTCCGTCCGTCCCCCCCCCACCCGCGGCCGGCGCTCCCCGGCGGCGGGTCCGGCCCCGAGCGCTGCCGGTAGCCGTTCCCGCGCCGCCCGGCGGCGAGGGGCGGGCGCGGGGCGGCGGGGGACGCGCCGGGAGGTGCGGGGGACCCGAGGGGAGCGGGCGGGTGCCGGCGTCCTGCGGGCCGGGCGCCCCCGACGGGGCCGCCCATGGGAGCAGCCGAGCCGGGTGGGCGGCGAGGGGGGCCCGGCTGCCTCGGCACGTCCTTAGTGGCCAATTCCAGAAAGATCGGTGCTGGGAAGGCGGCAGCCGCATCACTGGCACACGGGGTTATGCCATGCATTAGAGAGCAAGCAACCTAGATCCGTTATTTTTGCAAACTGCGGCATAGTTAGTTGAAGAATCGTATTTACATACCACAGAAGGCTCTAGGAAACATAATTAAAGAACGTTAAAAAATGTTCTGCCGTAGGCTTAACTGCTGGCTTTTCAACACCAGTTAGAAAAATGCATCTAAACCCCAAGTATAAAGGCAGTTATGTTAACGGTTGCCTCGGTGTTGTTTTTTTTCTCTTTAAGCAGAGCATCTCTCAAGAACACGCTCTTCGAAAGTGGAAAGAGCCCGTTCTACAATGATGAATGCTGACATGGATGGTATAAGTTCTTAACATTCTCGTTCATTGTTATTTTTTCTACTTAATGTAATTTCCAGCTATTACAGAGGTTGCATTAAAACTCGTATGATCTGTTGCAGCTGTTGAGGCTGAGAATCAGGTGGAATTAGAAGAGAAAACACGGCTTATTAATCAAGTTTTGGAACTGCAGCACACACTTGAAGGTTAGCAGTTTGACACATCAGATTTTTTACAAGCACACAGTAATGAGCAAAAGAAGAGATCCTTAACTGTTTTGCCGTACCGTAGTCAAAGTGCTCGAAGTATGTCACTTACACAGTTTAAGGTACATAAGCAAGGTCTCAGAACCATTTATTTTTTTCCTCTTCATGCAACATAATGTTTGCTCGACTCATGACACGCATCAGGCAGAACGGGCAACATGGTTAATGCTCGCAGGCTCACTAGCTGACATACATCCTTGAGTCTGCTCATCACTGAACTTTTGTTTCCAAATAGTTTAGTTTGCAATAGCTTAACTCAAAAATTCAAGAAAGGAATAGAGAGACTAACAGTAAGTTTGTGTAACAAGTTTCTCAAAATACTGTTCTACAAAATAACAGAGGAAAAATAGGCTTTAGAAAAAAGTTGTGAGTAGCACAGTGTTTTATAAAGATAATACCATATGGCAGTGTGTCCCGCATTACAAGTGTGGATAGTTTGATGTAGGCACGTAGAACGTATTCGTTATTGTATGCAACAGTATCTAATATTTTTCTTATAATATCACCTTCGCAGATCTCTCAGCACGAGTAGATGCTGTTAAGGAAGAAAACTTGAAACTGAAATCAGAAAACCAAGTTCTTGGACAGTATATAGAAAATCTGATGTCAGCGTCTAGTGTTTTCCAAACAACTGACACAAAAAGCAAAAGGAAGTAAGGGTTGACTCACAAATGATGTAATTGTATTGCTGCTGTCTTTTTTGTTTTAATTGGCGTAGGCTACATGAGCTAAAGTACCTTAGTTTGTGGCTTTACTGGATACCTGAAGATTATAAACTTCGGTGATACACAGAAATAAGAACATTATCATGAACAGGAGACATAAGTTTGTGTATTGTTAAGAGCAAATGTAGTGTAGAGACTTACTAAACCTCCATGTTTGTTTTAAAAATGAGCATATCTCGTTAAAAATTGTATTCAGTTTGCCAGGTTAAACAAAAGTCTGTTGGCGCTCTTTGAGGTCTTAGGGTAGTGTTCTTGACTAGCAAAATAATGCAGTTTTAATATTTTGTTGAAACCTCCTTTGATAAAAATATTCAAAGTTTAATTGCATCACCTTTTTCACCTCAGATATATTTAGATTACTGTATAGTACTGTCTGTAGCTCTGCAAAGCAACTTTAAACAAAAGCCTGTAGACTAATTAAGAATTTCTATGAAGTAATAACAGTATGACGTTCTTTGCAGGGCTTGCGTATAGAAAAACACTTGAGTTTTTGGGAAGGGGGAGGGTAAGGGAAGAGGAGCAAGGATAAGGAGCTTGCATCAGGAAAATACCAAACTGATGCAGTATCAGAGTGTTCGTAGGATGTCCACTTCAAACCATTTTCACTGTCCTGTTGCCTCAAAGAACGATCAGGCACAGCATCATGATGTATGACTTTCTGAAGTTTTTCAGTTGTGTGACAAAGAGTTAAATAAAAACCCGAGTAAGCAAGCTTTACAGAAACAGAAAGTCAACGGTGCTTCTCATGCTGGTTGTGAACAGTCTGCAGAGAGGAACAGAGAACAAGTCTTTCCTGGCCACCTTTTGCTTTCCTCCTGAAGTGCCAAACTTGTCTTTGCTTCAGGCCTTTGAGCAGCTGTTTTCCTGCCCCAGAGCCTGAGTCTGTGAAGTACCTCCTGAGGCACTGCACAAAAAAAAACATCTAAGGCAGAAGACTGCAGTGGAACAAAGGTGGCTTTTGCCTCTCAAATATCTGCTGCTCTGAGCAGTGCCTAGTGTCAAGGTGCCCTGTTTTTTTACTGGCTTGGCTGTTTGTTAGCAAGTTTAATGAAGGCGCTCAGCCCAGATTATGGGTCTGAGCACCTCCCGGAGAGGCGGCATGTCTAGCATGATCAGTATTAAGGGAGAACAGAAGCTAAATACAGACAAGTAAGTTTTAGCAGAACTTGGTTGCATCTGTTTCATCTTGCCATACAGCAGCATTGCAGACTTATTTGTGGATGTTACCTAGAACTGAGGTCTGTGTCTTCAGAAATGAAGCCACTGTACTTCACTGTTTAACACAAGGAAACCACTGGTTCAAGGATCTCTTTGAACCTGGCTATAATGAGTTCTATAAAATAAAGCTGCAGGAACTGAATGAGTGGATGTAATAGTAGAATAAATCCCTCTGAAACCCGAAGTTTCTTGGCAGCTAAGCACTGCTGTGTCTCTGGTGTAAGCTGACGTGATGTTCCCCTGTCCTGAAGGAGAGGTCTCCTATTTCTCTCTCTGTAAGATGACTGTACAGCACTCACTGGAGTGTCGGCAAAGTCAAATGACTGCAAACAAAGCACTAGTAGTTTGGTCTCGAGGGCTGTTTACAAGTCTGAGTCAAGAAACATGATGATGAAAAAAGTTGTACCCACCAAGGCACAAATGGCTGATACCATTTGTGTCATGGGGTCCTGTAAATATCCAAAATTATTTTTAATCTTCTATGGACTACTCTCTCACTTTACTGCCTATATTCATCCAAGAACTGCTAGCAGGTAGAGGAGATCACATGGTTAGTCCAGGGTTTGAAGCATTAAAAAAAAAAACCAAACCAAAACACAATCACACCAAGCACTTGACTTCTAAAGACTGCGTTGCATTACAGCCATCCTGGCTTTACAGCCACGTCACTGCACATCTCCATCTGCACTGTAGGAGATCAAGTGGTAACAGAGCATGCGCTTGTTAGACTTCAGCTGTTTCCCCAAGATCACGTAATCTTAAAATCATGGGTTTGTATTGTAAGACTGGATAGTGATATTTTAGCCATCAGTGTGTATATAGTAGTCATTTAATCTATAAACCATTTTGCATCCCACTATTGTGGCCTTCATTTAACTTATGAACATTTTAAAGATGTTGTATTTCTGACTTTACACTAAATAAAAACTTTTGATTTGTCTTGATTAGTTTGGTTTAACATTTGTAAACCCTAAAACTTCTCATAACTATCTGTAGTCAAATGGTGGAAAAGTAGTCGGGTTTGCCATCACCATAATTGTTTCTGCATAGCTGGAGTGTCTGAAAGACTAGATGTAATTAGCAAATATTACGATTAAACCTGGGTTAATTAATCTATTTTCAGCAAGCTTCCAGTGCCTGACTCACTAGATATTTTCACCCGTGAATCTTAGATTTCCGTTTACTTGTCTGTTCTGGCTAAAGGAAAAAGGAAAAGGATTGGTAGACCGCATCCAGAGATTTTACCTTTTCCTACACAGTTAATGAGCTGTACATTAGACAGAAACCTAAATTATTACTTCATTGTGCCTTCACAAAGGTGGACGCTAACTGAGGAGTAGCTTCAGTTAAATAAAAAGGCATCAGTCCTACTTAGCCTTCCCTGAATATAGAAAATGCTCAGCCTGGGGTTTGGCTTCCTCAGTAAGACCAGGTTTACTAAGCTACAGTGTAGCCGGTGGGAGTGCAGGCTGCCAAGGTCTGATACTCCTGGAGTTCCAAAGACCACTGACAGTTTTAATAGCAAGGCATCCTGGAACTGGATTATCATTAGTTTGTTAATTTCAAAGCACTTTCAAGCAGTTGTGATAGCAAGATCAAATGTTTTTCCTGAAATACCCATTCAGATATAAATGGACTACACACAGGAACTGCAGGTGAAACCTGAATGTTACAAGCATCAGTGGAAGGGGGTTCCCCTTTTGCCTGGCTTTCTAGATCTAGAGGCTTGAATCCCCAAAGCTCTGATATTTCTCCCCTAATTACTGGCATAAGACTAGATCCAAGTAAGCTGATGTGGAGAAGGATGTCTTCTATCTCCAGGTTCCAGGTAACTGAAGTCATAGAGTCAAGTATTATTGCAAATCGCACCCTTGAGTCATGGCCTCACAAGACTATTTTACCCATAATAGATGGCTCCTTATTTACTGAAGTGAGGTACCAGCAAAGATGTTGATGGGGCATTAATCAAGACTTTATAGGAACCTCAAGTTCAAAACCCTGAGGGAAGACTAGCATCCCCTGTGAGGTGTCCAATCCCCAGAGTAACTGTATCACACCAACCAAACAAAACCCCAAAACACACACACCCACACACCCCCACACCCCCCAACCCCAAAACCACACCCAAATGCTCGAACAATTCCAAAGGACTTTTACCAGGCCTAGACAAGATTCATTCAAAAGGAGTGCTGAAATGGTCCCTGACAGCTCACAGTAGCTGTTACTAGCGGGATACCACATTGGTTACAACTTGTGTCTATTGCTGAAAAGTCACAGGCAGGAGGAGGAATCCAGAGTCCTCACTTCTTACCTTTTGCTTGTAGACCCTAAATAACAAGAAGGGAACTTGCATTTAACTTTAAAAAAAAAACAACCCAAAACCAAACAAAAAAGAGGCCTTTCCATGCCGTTCACACAAAATAAAGTCCAATATAATTTTGAACACTTCAGCACAAGCACTTGAAGACAGTGGCTTCATTAGGTTTAATTAAGCATTCACTTGTATGAGAATTCCATGGAATCTTTGCTGACTTGATTTGCTGTGCAAATACTTCTTTTAGTGAACTAACTTCTTGCCAGGCACCAGGAAATCTGTTATGTCCCTTATGCATTCATGTATTTCTACTTGTTTTTAATGTACGACTGCTTTTGCTCACATTTTATATCCTAGTAGCATTATAGGCAGCTGCCAAGCAGCAAGAGGTTTCTGCTGACTGCAGTTTTATTGTTTGTTTTAATATACAGCTGAACAGTAACAAAGTTTCTTTTATAATATGCAGTTTATTTAAACTATATTATGAGAATGCCCAGTTACTCACATCTGTAAAAAACTTAATCCATCAAAAATCCTTACCTATATTAATAAATTTCATGTTAAGCAAGAATTATTAAATATTTTTAGGAGGCAATGTACACTTAGCAAGTATTCTATAAACAGAGGTTATACCACTCTGGCTTGGAACATGAGAACTATAAAAGTCTGAAAAAAATCATCTGTATACCACTTCTGCAGATCTGATATCTGCATTCAAAAGTAAAACAAGTCACATCACTTACCGCTTGTTCTATGAGTATTCTATTTTAAAATATCTTTTAAAAATAAATTACTGTAACCAACGTCTACAGTGAACAGGTGACCACCCATGTAACAAGATTAACTAAAATAAATAATTTATGATAAAAATTGTTGCTAGCACTAAATCATCATACAAAAACAATTATTGCGTTTAGCTCTGCACAGAAAAAACCCACCTTTTCTCATAGCCATGAGAACTGCTATAGATGCTACATCTTCACCATCATTCTCTTTTAGCTGAAAAGTGTACACAGCTAATTTTGTGCTAGAGCTGCAAAAATATTATAATTTACTTATGCTTTTAAAAAATATTTAGAGTAAGTTTATCTCCAACTAATACTAATTTCTCAGAATCTTCAAATCTTAAGAATCTTCACCTTAAAATCATCTGGCCAACTTGTAATTTTACTTTTATTCCGAATTTGAAACATCAGCCTACTCCTCCCAGACAGTATTTCTCCTTAAAAAAGGGGAATCTAGGAAGTTTGGGAAGGTTAAAAGAGGTTACAGAATTAAAATAGGAGGTTAAGTAACAATGAGTCCCCCTTTTTCCTTCAAATCTCAGGAACTTGCATGCTGTCCGGCCCACTGAAGTGGTGTACCAAGAGTTACCATTATCTAGACCTTTCCTAGCTGGAAATAACTCAGTCCTTTCGTACTCTTCTTTTGCGCACGGCTTTCAGTGGACCGTCTCCAGAACCTGTGCTTTCATCAGCTTCTTTCATCTGAAAAAAAAAAAAAAAAAAAAAATTATTGAAACTGGCACATTACTTTACTCCTCCTCCCGACCCCCCCAGTCATATTATCACTAAATGCAACACTTCAGTGATAGGACTTTTTTTCCCGCAATACTAATCTAATGATAAATAAAGCAGGTAGAAGACTTTTCCTTTCTATATTCAGAAGGAAGAGAATACTGCATCTAAACTGCTGTCAGAAATTTGGTTTTGCCCATTTACTCACTGATTTAAAAGCAGTAACTTTTTAATGAATTTAGCAACTTCCTTAAAGTGCATCTTATGCTAATTCTAATTTCCACTTCTTAAGCAAGAAGCATTTAACACATTCTCACTGCCGCCTTTGGAGAGCTACAAATAGAACAAACTGTTCTTAAATCAGATGCGTTCTTCTCAGTTTAAAAGCGATTAGCTTAGAGGCGCACAAAAAGCCTTTCCAACATGAACTCCATTCTCAGACAATGCATTGCTTCCTCACTTCCCTGCATCACCTAATGGCAACTGCCTCATTCAGAAGGAACAGCTCACAGAATGTGGCGCAACCTGAGCGAGGACATGGTGTACATGACTCCTCCCAAGCAGGTCACTAGCTAACTCATGACAGAAACTTGTACGCCCTGAAAATACCCAGAGAAGAGCGAGCCATAACCTCACTGTGATACTGTGTAACGGCATACACACTTGCAGATCTTGTTATTACTTTCAAAGTCACACGCATCTTAATAGGGTTCATCAGATACTGTATTCCTAGGTAAATGTACAGGGGAAAAAATCCCACAGAACTTCTTATAGGAACAAGAGGAAGTCCTGAATAAGGGGTAATTAATGAAGATTTTCAGTGCTGAAACAATGCTACCTCACGCAAGTTACAGTTTCCTAGAGGAGTTTTGTATGAAAAGGAGTTAACATTACATTAAAACAACTCCCCTAATCTGGGAGGGGACTCATTTAGGGAGTGACAAGCACAAGATGACCAACAGAAATACTGTGGGTGGATCTAGAGTGCTTCAGACATACCAGAGTTTCTAAATGAAAGGACACTGAGTAGCTGACGAGTAAGAAAAAGCACACACAGATTCCATTCTACAATGTTATTTTCTGAAAAACATTTTATAGATTATCTGGTGACTGGATTAATCTGCACAAGAAAAATGAAACCGCAGGTGCTGAATTCAAAACCAATATGATAATTTTGCTTAAAACCTTATTTTGAATTTGAAAAAAAAAAAAGATAACTGAAAGCTTAAGGTTGTTCTAGGTCTCACTGAAAGACTATTCGGTTATAAGCACATGTTTGTGTGTCACGTGTCCATTAAGTAGCACGATAAAAAGAGACTGACATCTACTGCAGCATCCAAATTTTCAAGACTTGCAATTCACTTAATGACCTGTTCAAAACTATACTCCTGTAAAAACATTTCATGTTTGGAGACCTGCATGATCACTTCTATATTATACCTGTATTTTACAAAAAATATCACCTCCTAGCCAAAATTACAATGGAAGAGACATGTTTCACAACCTATACAGGGCATGTGAAGTGTCAAACTCAAAACTCAAATAAAAACACATCCCTACCTCATGATTTGTTTTATGGCTCAACAGAAGAAAAAACTCTTGTAGTTAATTGCGCTTAGTTAGAAGTGCGATGTTGGACAAGGGCAAGGAGAAAAATGGGGGGGGAGGGGGGACACCAAACTTGCCTCATCTTCTGAGCCAGATTTATTTGACTTATCACCTTCTTCCTGACTTCCATCTGCAACTTCATTTTCTTCTTCTTCATCATCGATATCTTCACCACCTTCACCCTCATCTTCTGCAGAAGAAATTAATTTTATTTTGTAAACAGAACTATATTAAAAATGCACTATATCCAGACACTCGTATGGAAAAGAAGCCAATTTCACTCTTAGAATGAACTGCTTGTTTACAGTAACCCATAAAAACATCTCTGTGATACAGAGAGTAGAATTCTCATGAATTAGTAGAAACTGATCACTGTCAGATTTAATAACCAATTTTAACAGCTTCAGCCTAGCCTCTTTTCACAATAACACATGCTCTCTTCAGACTAGTAAGTGCCTGACTAAAACAATGACCTTAAGTTCCCTTCCCTTTAGGGAAGTGCTTAAATCCAACTATTAGATAGCATTAGACAGTTTTGAAACCAGAGGCCAATGCAGGACAAGTCGGGCATCCCAAATCTGACTAAATTCTGACTTAGGTAGCGAAGTACAATATTGCAGTTACCAGTCACTCACCATGGGAGACGCCTACATCCTAAGGGAACTCCCCTTTTCAGCAGTGAATTCTTTTGGCATCCTGTTTTGGTTGAGGGATGAGCAGCTCTTGTGCTTACCCCCTTCTTAATGCATTATTCTGACTAGTTTCTGCATTGCAAAAGTACTGTACTCCCCTCAGCTCACTCGAAGTATGTCCAGCTTGCACTACTAGGATAAAACTATTCACAAAAAGCAGTAAGCTTTCTATGACACCTGGTGTCAGTTAGACCTTTGAACTGACAGGGACTGGAAAGGAGGGGAAAAGGAAAAAAAAGGGACCGTTTTACACTCCAGGATCCCCTGGACAAATTATAGGCTAAGCAACACAGAGGCGGTTTTCTTACTGAGGCAATGTCACTGCACTAAAGAGCAGTCTGTGCGCCAAATATTGCGAATTCTAGGCTGCATTCTGATCAGCACGTAGGTTGCCCTTCTAGGGTAACCAACTCTCTATAGTCTGCATATTTTGTGAAGGAGGCCAGGCACCCAACTGTTTTGATTTCCACTTTGGGCTTCAGTACTTACACTGGCTGGCACTCCCATGCCTGTGTTTTAGGTATCTGGGCTCATTATAAGAGCTCAACCTCAGCAACCGCAGCATGATTCAAAGAAAAGTTACTGGGGTTTTGCAAGTCTCTTCCTTTACTTCAAACTGAGGTCTTGAAGTGAGAATTTCTAGCAATTGAGTACCCTTTGCAATACTTTCTATCAAGAGTAAACAAGAAAGAAATCTAAGTCTGACAGAAAGGATGAAGACAGCATTTTACAACTTAACAGTCTGCCAGTGGCTCAGTTAAAAACAGTAATGAGGCAGTGCTCAATTCTATCCTTGTCAGGTCATGCTTACATCTCATAAGCACTACTTCAGTGTTAAAAGGAAAAAACAAACCCAAAAAGCCAAAACCCACCCCCCAATTCTTACTGTTTCAGCTCAGTAAAACTGAAACAAAGTAACCACATAAATTCAGATGGTAGGCACATATCAGATGCGACTCTCCTGATTCTTGCTCACCGAAATCTAGAAAACCCTAATTTATTAAAATATTTGAGACTTCTGTAGGAGTACCAAAAACTTTGCCTACAGTGTAGTTATAAATTGCGCCAACCAGTTCATAACAATTAGTGAAGCGTTAAGAAATTAGTTTTCTCATCTGTAAATATACCTGATACATGCCTACACTAATATGTCTCTACTATTGTTATCAAAAGGAGAAATACGACAAAAAAAAATGGAGATCATAGTTTAAGATAGAGGTAGACCAATATTTCTGTTCTAAAAATAAGCCCTTAACAGAAGAGCTTGGCAAAAATTCACAAAGCCTTTGCTCATATTCTAATGAAGAGATTAGAAATTTTAAATTACGCAAATCCAGCACCTCCCATAAGTACTATTTTCAACAGAAGGGAAAAAACAACACAAGCCAAAAAACTTCAGACATCAGAAGTAGTAAAAGCCAGAACTGGACAATTATACTGTTTAAAATTATTGATTTTAACCTAGTCTAGTATTAATTTAAACAGTATTTTATATAAATAAATGTGTAACTTCACAAATAAAGGTTCAGACTGTGCCCCCCTGAAATTCCATTTCTTGGCAACATTCTTTTACTTCCTGGAATATTTTTCTAGAGGGCAGGGAAAGCAAGGAGACAAAGCAAATGAGTGGACAAGTTAAGAACACACCATCCTTCAGCAATGCCACAAAAATTAACATAGAACAAGATAAAACAGTAAATCCCATGGACAATGCCCTTCAAGAAGCACTCTGCCAGCAACTCCCTTGCACTGGAGCCAAAGAAATCTACAAGCGTTTCTGAAATTTGCAATTGTGCCACACTTTTTCATGGCTTTTTTTTTTTTTTAAAATGTCCCCATGATAAAGTGTGGATCTCAAGCCATTCAGCTCAAATCCCATTACCTTCAATTCCAGAAAACAAAGAAGCAGATAATGACTATAAAGGAATTGTAAAGATTATTAGGATCCGAAGAGACTAGTAGAAAATATTTATGACTACAGATACCATACTGAGAAATCCCAGAGAAAACTCACATCCACGTCTGGTGAAAGCTAGCATCCACCAGCCTGCAGCTCTACCATCAACAAGGAAGCAGAGGGGAAAAAAAAAAAAAACCACCCAAAACCAAAACCAACAAAACCACAAACCTGAAAGGAGAGACCATTTTCAAGCCCTGGCTAAAATTACTTCCCTTTCCCAGTACCTGAAGGAAGAGCCTCCCTGCCCATCTTCTTTGTATCCTTTATAAGCTCTCTTTTTGTCTCCTCCAGTTCTCTTCTCTCTGTAGCAAAAAGAATCAGCAGAAGGAGGCAGAAGACAAATTCTCTAATGCTTTCAGATACAAAGAGGCAAAAAAAAGTGATAGGGAAAAAAGGGAAATTTCAACCTGCAGTTGTAAAAGGTGGCAGGAAGCTAAGGGAAGCGAAGCAATTCTTCTTAAAGAAAGAGAAGCTGGGAAGTCATATGACAGCAAAGTGTAATCCTTCCCTCCAAAGCCCAGAATTTACTTGAAAACCTTGGAATAGTCACACAAAAGCTAGCTATGTTAGTTTTACTCTGTGTTCAGTTTAGTAACTAAAAGTAGAGGTCTAAAATGGAACCTACTTTTGAAACATCAGAACAGCTATTCCAAGTGGAATTATTTTAAAAAGTTGTGGGAGCTAAACAGCGCTCCTCTGCGATTGCCTGGACCTTATTTCTAACAATTAAACACACACTTCAACATATTATTTATTAAATGATGTGTTGTAATTAATTAAATTAACTGACTTGACAGAAGAATACTGGAATTCAGATATCTCAGACAGCCTTGCAACAGCAGCATATTAGGTACAAAACATATCTATGATCTGCATTAAGACTGGGTAAAGAAAACAGATTCTGTGATTCAGGAGCAAAGAGCAGGTAGAGTAGAGTAAGATCAAAAGGAAAATGTAGGAAGATAAAATGCTGAAATGCGGTACCTACAATTTATGCTAATGTAAAAAAATACATGTAGCATAACTAAAATAATTAAATGCCTAGGTAAGGCTCTTGAATGGTAAGGCAGATGGACTAAGTTTGTTGTGGCAAGCATTGTGCCAACAATATACCCAGTTCTGTAAGTACTGGCCTGGGAACATCAGGTGCTGAGTAAACTTTTAAGTCATACAGGCAGAAGCCATCACCACTCATGGAACATAGCGCCAAGATAGACGAAACCCACAAAAAGTTTCAGTCAGTAATACAAAGTTATGCCAGTAAAAAACCAACAACAACAAAAAAAAAACAACCCAAACCCAAAAAACCCTGAACCAACCATGAATGTGTGCCAGGTTTCTAACTTTCTGTGCCAGTCACTTGTCACTTTGTTTGTTCCTACAGAGGAAGAGTGAAGTAAGAGGCAGAATCTTACAGAGGTCTGAGGCTAAGGATTTTCTCATGGAAGTCAGGATAAGGGACTATAAGTTAGGTGATCTGCTTTTTATTCATTACTATAGACTCAGGGAAATGCTAACAGAGTATCAAAGCCATAGCTGAATAGTACCGGTAACCTTTGATACGGTAACACAAGATGATTTTATCCTTGGATGCCAAAGTATAGCTCAACCAACTGAATCATTGACTTCTCTCTTGGGGCAGCCGGACAGACCTCTGCAGGCATGCAATGCCTTGCTAGAAAGCAACACAAAGGAAGCAGTACACTTCAGTATTTCAAGTCTACTGTATATTCAGCAGCATTCAGTGTATTTAGTAACAAGAGTTACTAAAATCAGTGACCAACAGAACAGTTCAAGGTACAACCCTCTCACAGAGAAGTAAGCAGAAAGGCTTAGGTTAAAGACTTAAAGCTATTCCCAAACACATTTGAAAGACAACAATGTGACTTTAATCACTTCAGGTACATTTATCAGAACCATTCAAATGTGTTCAATATATGAAATATTTAGAAGGGAGAAAATATGCATCACAGTCTACAAGCATAAAAAGACTGTCAGAAGCACATTAATTTCTTGAAAGTGAAAACATACTGAGGAGAGCCTTACTTTCTCCTTGTATTTATCAAAGAGCTATTAGCCATGGAATGCCACTTGCTGGAGATTGTCAAAGAGAAAAAGAAGACTTGGAACAAGGCAAATTTTGTTTATGCTAAGATAACTGGTTGTAATTATGGGCAAGGCAATCCATGAACTAGTCCTATTAATGTCTTTATATTTAATCAAACTGCAAGCTGGCTTGCTCATCTTACCATCTTCAGCAGTATCTTCGTTTTCCTTTTCTTCTTCTAATTCTATTTCATCATCTTCTAACTCTTCTCTCTCTTGCTTTAGTTCTCCCTTTGTAATTTGCTTAGATATATCAGATTTTTTGAACTCACTATCTTCATCTGTTTTCTACAACAAATTAAAAATCAATTTACATTTAAACTCAAATTAAGAATCAAACACAACAGCCACTGTAGGCTAAGTAATATAAATGGCACATTAAAACTGCATATTGTTGCACAGATGCTAGGAGTTTCCAAATAAAGTATTAGGACTAAAACCAAATAAAAATATAGTAAATTTCTCTAACCTTTGCTGGCCAGCAGAACAACACACCTAAACCAACAGGGAGAGCTAAAGTCAAGATGTAAAGAACCCACAGCCAAGGGTGGTCTTCTGCAGCAGTCACCAGTTGACTAAACATAGCGGGCTATATTAAAAAAATAAAAAGGAAAAAAAAGAAAAAAAAAGATTTTGCATTTACGTCCCTCTGAAACACTTCAATAAGTTTATAAAGTGTACTGTATACATTTTAAGCTTTATGTTGCCCTAAGAAAACACCCTTCTTTAGCTTTGCTTTTTAATGACTAAAACAATATTGGATTTCAATATTAGTAAAGTAACAACTTGACAGATTGCAGGTGCTAAGTAAGAAGGAATGTCCTGTTTTGGAACAAACCTGGTACTCCAAACATACTAGACTGGCCACTACTCAATTTTGTAAATTGATATTTGGAGTCTTTGCAACCTCACGCTTTACACCCTTCCCAGCCACTCTGTTTTTTCCCCATGCTATGCTAACTCAGCTGAAAGCTCCCAAAGCATCAAGAACCTCAGAGCAGCAGCCAGCCTCCAGAAGAGCAATGTCTTGCTCCATCTGTACTACCACGTTCTCTCCTTTGACAGCCAATTATTCAGGGAGTAAACTGTCTTCCCAGCCCAGTTCTGACTTATGCAGTAGAGGTAGGTAGGCAAGTGCCCGGTCCAGTAAGACCTCTGGAAAGGGTACATCAACAACTAAGGCAGGAAGTTTGAGAGGCACAGGGGAGTGAGAGGACTCAAAGGAATATTTTTTTTGCTATTGTGTGTGCAGGTATAGATGCAGGTGCAGACATAAACCCAAACATTTCAAAAAGTGCAAGGTTGTGGGAGAAGGTGGCTTTCCTCATTGTATAGGCAGACATGCTGTTGCTACTTGCTCATCCTGTGACAAACAGCAGCCGTCAGGAATTGGCCACATTTGCCACTAACCTATCGTTTCTTTCCCACAACTGCAGGCCTGCTCTTGCCACTCAATCAAAGAAAATACAGGACTGTTAGAAAGAAACTGTAATAAGCAAAGGCGGCCACTAGAGGGGCTCACGATCCCGTATGTCAGGACAAGTTCATCCTACAGCATAGAAAAGAGATCTAGAAAAAACTGTGGCAGCTGACCAAGTGCAGTATACAAACAAAGCATGGATGCACACATAGAAACAGAAGAACAGATACAGCTCCATAAACATGCGTGAACTATTTTCAGAACTGCATAATGTACATCTAAGCAGCCAAAGGCCTAAAATTATTAAACAGAAAGAACACATGATTATTTATCCATTCCTCATGGGAAGGAAACATCTAAAGAGAATATATAATGGAGCTGCCACAAGTGAAAGAGGAGAGAGGAGCAAGACGAGCAAGGAATCTTTGAGTGTAAGTAAATCAGCTTCCATTTGCTGACAGGTACTGAATTTCTAGTATCACCGTGAACAGCAGAAGACTCATTAACTATAATGAAGCCAATTTCTCACTAGGTGTTTAAGTAAAATGTTGTACCCTTTTAATTTCAAGAGGATATTGATCTGGGAAAGGTAAAAAGCCAAACTACAAGGGGGAAAAAAAAAGCTATCACAGTTACTCAGCAAGATTAATATTCTGTCAGCATTTTTTCACAGAAAAACTCTTCCAAAAGCACACCTTCCTCACTAATTTTGGCTGTCAAGAACATAGTAAAGTTTATACCTCATTAGCACTTGCTACTAATTTCTTCAAGCCCCAGCCATCTGCTGCCCAACGATCTGCCACTTCTTTTTCTGAACATATAATGAAGTTATCGAAGTAGATATCAGACGTCATAGACCAGAGCTCTAAACCAATAGCACTGACAGTCGTCATCTTGAATGGGTGAAGATCTTCAAAATAGTCTGGGTTTGGTATTTTCCGAGGGCTCCAGATTCCCTTTTAAGGAAAAAAATGTCATCACATTGCCTATACCCCACTAAAACACAAACTGTGAAACAAATTTTAAAATAATTAGAACTTCCCAACTATTTTAAATGCATTATTTGAAAAGACAAGGAGTAGAGTTTAACTTACATAAAACCAGAATTGGAAATAGCCTATACGATTTTGGCAGATGGGTCTCAATTTTCTGGCTTAGGGCAGACCTCTCAAAAGTAATTTTTTTTTGTCCATATAGGGTTGCAGTAACAACTGACTGTACAAAGTATCTCCATTCTTCCTGCTACTGGTGATTCCAAGCACAGTCTTTGTAAACTTCCTAAAGTAAGTCTAGGAAACCAATTTCCTAATACTGCAGGAAAATAAGACATTGGTATTACTTCTTCCTCTAGTCTCTCCTTGTGTAATATACAGTTTTGGCTTTTGTTCATCAATATAGCATATACATTTTTGTAAGGGCACTGGTCAATATTTTGTGGCTAGTGATGGAATCTTCCAAGGTAAGCATCTCTCGTCTGGTGGCCTAAAACTGCAGGGGAACTACATCCCACGATCCACGTGGTCCCTTCCAGTATTTGTGTGTAGAAACTGAGAGCTACTCTAACCAGAAGTGTTAGGGAAAATTTTCAGGAAGGAAAATTCAGCCTTATGATAACTGTACAGATTAGAGGCAAATTTTGTTTACAAACGTGCTTAGGATCTTAAGCTCAAAGAAATAAGATTTGAGTACTCCCCAGCCATAATTAATACAAAGTAACTCTCTTTAATACCAACAATTCCCAAGGAGGGGAATTTAATTATCCAAAATAGATGCTTCCACTAAAATTGAACTACTAAGTCAATTTGCTCACTGAAAGGTTTCATTTTTTTAATAAAAAAATTGTTCATTTAAAAGATTCACACTTAAAACCCCAATAAAAGAGGGAAATATTTCATTAAATGATAACATAATTCAGAATACAATTCTACAGACCATATTAAATAAGTGGTACCAGTGCAAATCATTGCAAAAGCAACTTTTCACGGAGAAATTGTTTTAATACGGGAAGCATTTCTATTTTCCAGTATACTTAGAGAAAAACAAAAGCAAATTAAATACAAAAAAAAGCTCAAAATGTTTATTGAGGGTATTCAGACTCATTCTAAAATATAAATGTACTGTAAAAAAGCCTAGATAAATATACTTCTTTGACTTGCCTGCTTTGTTGAACTCTGTACCTTTTAACGGGGACCTACAATATTGCTATTACCTGATAGTTAGGATTATCTATCATAGGTGCTTTCCATTTTCCTTTATAGTTTGGGTTATTCTTCATGGGACGCACCCAGAGTCCACAACCAGGTGCAGTCTCACACTTTGGATTAGGGATCTGAGGCGCTTCCCACTCCCCATCCATTTCTTCATCCCTGTAGGAAAAAAAAATATTTACAAACAACTTATTTGAGATCGGACTGGTCTGAACACTAGCAGTCAGTCTGAAGTTAGGGTCCATACACATTTTGCTATAACAACCTCAGAATTTTGACCAGCTCACAGAACTTCACCCAACAGTATAAACACTTTTTTTTTTTTAAGGAGTGCTACACCCCCTTTTATTTTTTAAAGGTCACATGTTCATAACTATCACAGCAGGACTGAATGCAATTAAGATTCCTGCATCTGCGGGCAGCTTGGAACACTTCTCCATAAGATGCTTAGAGATCCCTTTGAGACTATTATGTGATGATTTCAAGTTATCAGCTTAAACTGTTTCATGGTTTAACATTGTAGCAAATTCTTTCAATGGGGTCCTTCATATTCTGTTTTTGTTTGTATACCTTCAGAAAACAAAAGGCAATTGACAGGTTCATGTTTTTCTAAAAGCAGCCCCCCAAGACAACAAATACTTGGCCATACCTCACACATTCCAACTTACTACTTCAAAAGACAATGAGATTTGGATTGACGTCTGATCCACAACTCAATCTGCCACAGAGAATAGTCAGGCTTATCTACAAGACATGTTAACAACCTGCACTTGTTGATCAAATTCTTACCAGTCTTTTGGTTTTTTCGCATTAGGGTCTGGAACATACTGTGGTTCATCATCAAGCCATCCCTCAGGCTTAACAGCATCAGGATCTTCTATTTTGGAAGGCTCATCTTCATCCCTTCAATTACAGACTGACGTTAGAAAATACAGCAGCCTAACATTGAACCGATGTTCTGTTCAGAGGACTGTAACTGGCATGAAAGGGACGATTTTCGAAAGCACAACAGAGTTAGACACACTGATCATGAGAATTATACGTTTATAAATATTTGAATTATATTTACATTGTTTCAAAGTACTACTTAGCCCAGAAGTTGCTGCCATCAACTGGCACGTGTCAGTCAGGTCTTCCCATTAAGTTTTTCCCTCCTCTTCCTGAGTTGCCGTATGAACAGTAGTTCACACAGAAGAAAGTTGAAATCACTGAATGTAAATTAAGACTATATGGTGAAAAAAAACCCTCTTCCTAATCTTTCAGGTATAGTAATCTTAGTTATTAATTGCAACCATGGAGGGTACAGATCAGCCAAAAGCACAATTATTTCTTTCCTTAGAAGATGGCCAGATCCTTGTACCCACCTCAATTATGTTTTCAAACTTCAGTGCTTTTAGTAGTGAAATATATCCCAATTGCCATTAGCAAAACCCAGTCAAATCTTTCAAATGAATAACCTGCACATAAAAGGTATTGTACAGATTAAAACATTGTCCTTACCAGTCATCTGGTTTGACAGCATTTGGATCAGGTATTTTTGGTCTCTCATCCCAATCATCAGGCTTCTTATCACTAGGATCCTCTATTTCTTTGGGAGGGTTCACTGGAGGAACCATATCCTCAAGAAGACTTCCTTTACTGACAACCGATTGGTCGATTAACATTTCAAAGGTATCATCTGGTTTTAGCACTAAATTGAAGAAATTTGTATTAAAGAAATAAGGGAAGCATTCATTTTACAAATATCTTTAACCATAACCTATATAATAAGCACAGACTTAGACCAGTAACAGCAAACAGGATCCTCAGTGGCAGAGCAGGAGACAGACTCCCCACCCAGGTACTGGATCTGGACACAAAACATTAAAGTTGCTACTGTGGGGATGTATGACCAGTATCAGGCCCCCAAAAATGAAACCTCCAGAAAATTCAATTGCTGAAACACATCCAAGCACATTTTAAGAGATTTTTCAAAAACCTACCACTTGGCCAAAATTCTGCTTTATGTATTTATTTAAAAACATAGACAATGAAAGACAAACCTCTGCCCCAAAAGGCATCTCTGCTACCAAATTACAATTTCACACCTGAAAGCATGGGAACACAAGAACTGCATCAGTAACACAGCTGAAGGATCATCAAAGCAGTATTTTCTCCAGTTCAAGTCCGACAGCCATTTCCCTCAAATGCCAGACTGCGAATACAGAAATTCTTTTTAAATGTTTTTTTTTAGCAAGTGTGAGTAACTGAGAAGCCAGGGTCACAGAACTGAGCAGTGTCAGACTCAGTAACAGGCGTTGTATCCAGATCCATTTCTAATAACCACTGAGCACATTTATAAGTGCTTAACAAGTATATTCAAATGCCCATTCAACACAAAAATTATTAATTCAAAGTAAATGCTATTCCACTTTTATGACAGTTTTACAAAAACGGGTGATGAAAACCAGAGTAAGTCTTCAATGACAGTTTGATAATATCCAATGAAGCTCTTGCAGTTTTAAAATAAAGTATTAAAATATCCATAAATGGAAAAATTAAACCCCCATATCACTTTAGATACAATATAAAGAATAGATTTTTAAACTTATCAGTCACATAATGCATTAGAATTACACAGCTCTAGGGAGTTCTATTTGAACAGTTATAACAGAATAAATGCAAGCTGAATTAAAGTATCTTTAAGCATAATTTCTAATGAACAGCCCAAGTACAGGAACACATGTATTCCTTTACCACAAGAACTGTTTTGTTTCACTTATTCCTATTATCTAAAAGTGAAAGTTTGCTATGGCACACTACGGTAATTTATCTTAAAGAACAGTAAGTTTACCCATGGCACAGCAGTTGAACACACCTTCCATTACTATTCAATGGAAGTTCAAAAGTGCAGTCAATTTTGCTGCATTTGCAGTATGCCACAGATTAGCCCATTCTTCTTATTCTTCTCTGACTATTTATTCTTCCTCAGAAATTAGCGAAAGGAAGGAAAAAGAACTAAGAAATTAAACTTTCATCTCTGTTATACTGTTCATTGGTACAGAAAGAGATGTCACATGAACTAAAACCAGCCCATATTAATTCCTCTTCAGAGAATGCGGTAACATATACGTTCAGGCACACTCCTGCGGTTGCAGGTGTTGGTGAGAACTCTTTGACATGTGTAGGAGAGTTCTGTGTGGCATGCTGCAGATTTAACTGAATTCCCGTGAACTCTGATGCCTTCCTAGAATACTGGACAGTTGTGGGGTTTTTAATGACTGACTTAACAAAAATATTTTTATCACAAGAAGTACTGAAAGTATGAATCAGATCTTTACACTAAAGGCCGGCCAGGGCTGATACGTTTTTTCCTGTAATTGAATATTAAACAGCAGCATTTCAAAGCCACTTATGCCCTAGAGTTAAGCCCAGACATTAAATCATTTAGGCCCAAACTGTTAAGCAACCACCCCTCCGAATTAAGAGACTATTACAAACAAAAAAAACCAGACTCAAATACAAAGCTTCAGTGGACATAAACACATTTTTAATCTCTCCTTTCCAATTTAAACTTATAAGAATTAAGCAATACCAAGAGTATAAAGATGTGTCTTCTTGTCCAAATAGAATTTTTTTAGGTCTACATCAGGACGTTTTGCGTGCTTTTCATCATATTCTCCAGTTTTAGGATTCTTATGTCTGAAGATAAAGTGTAGTTTGTAATCTTCTCCACATTTATCTGGTCCAAACATAATAGTATAAGGTGTTTTGTCAAAAAAGTATTCCTGTAGGAGCAAGAAAGCTGAGCATGTGTTATACTGTACATTTTATGAAGTCATTTTGGGTACTTCTTTTCCTTGATGCTGTGGCATACATCAGTTACCTTTTCCTAAAAGGTAACTGAAAACTGGTAGGGTAAATCATGAAAGGAATTGAACAGTCCTCTGGAGTTGCTGGGTGCGCTCTGTTCCCAGGGAATGGACTAACCGTAGAGATCACTTAAGCCTCTTCAAGGGAAGATGAATATATTTATTTAGACCTTACCCTTATGTTAAGTGGAAATGCCCATCACAAATCGAAACAGCCAAATACCTGTGACCTTCTACAAAGATTACACTAGAAGACGAAGGGAACTAGTTACTGTTCTTTGTATCAATTTTATTTTCCAACAAATATAAACCCCAGGGTATTATCATCCAGTATTTTATCAGTCTTCTGCAGTAAGCTGTTTAGGTATGTCAGTATTTTTCAACTATTTATATGATTTTTGTATTTGGAATAGGCAGTAACATGCTGCCTTATATATTCTTAAGCAATTGCTTGAAGGGAGACTACCACTTGATTCCTGGAAGTTTTCTTCTTGAAAGATATATTCTGACATAAATGTGTTGTTTGAAATGAGTCTGTATTTCTAAATTTTTTGAATGCAAAGTAAAACATTTTCACTTTATGCACTACAGAAGTGCATGTATGTTAAGTTTGGTGCCTTTTACAACATTCAACAGTCTTAGGAAAATGTCACTGCTAAGAATTAACAATAACTGACTGACTATTCTAATAGCAATAAGCATATATACAGCATTGAAACATGTCCAATTTTAAAGTTTAAAAAACAAGAAAGAGAGAACATTGACTCTTTTAAGTTACCTCATCACACAGCCAGTGAAACTCCAAAGACAGTACAGGATGAATTGTGAGCCAGGCCATAAACAGGCAAATTTTGCATTTGCTGTCTTCTGGTTTACCTTCTAGTAAGACGACAGATACTGGAGAATTACAGTTTCATGTGTAATTGAGCTGAATATCTTCATCTCACACCTTCATTTAAAACGTAAATTTTTCAGTTTTACAACCATTTACACATCTTTCCATTATGAAAGATGTCATGCCTCTCCTTGCTTTCCTGCAGTCTGTATTTTTAACAGTTACCTATTAGTTCTCAAGTTACTTGAGCATAAAACATACACAGGCATATAAATTTTAGGGAAAAGGAAGTTGCACTAAGACTTTTATGAATACATCTTAGAAATGCTTACAAGCAACTTCTTACGCATGTCGCCGTCTCCTAGAGTCTTGCAGAGGTACATATTATCCCTTATATCTCATGAAGAGTCCCACTGTTAAGTGGCTCTTCCTGACTGCTGGTTTGCAGGTCAGGTCAAGCAATGTCTTGAGCCTGTCCTGAGCAATCTCCTCTTCATTTTGCATGTACACAGGACATCACACTTCACTGCTGTTTCCCTCAGTACTTGAAAGTCAAGGTTACGGCCTCACGGGTCAAGGCAGCAGCAGTAGGCACAGACGTCTCAGGGATAAAAGCACAGATGAAAAATCTTACCCAGAGAGAAAATGATGAATTCTGCCCACACTCCTGTTACAAGTTTTTTCCAGACTATTCCCTATTGTTTTTTCCATGAGCTTGCCTTTCTAACTTACCAAATCTTGGTAAGCAAATGGTATAGCCTGATGCATCTCAGACTCAACTTCTGTAGCCTATACAGGTTGCAACTGCTATTGATTGCCTTGCAAACTTCTGTCACTATGCTACTGAATGTTGGCTCAATGACACCAATTAGCCACGACCTGTAGCAGTTCGGGTAGTCAGCTTTTAAGTGGCCACAGCAACCTGCTTCAGGATTAGAAGGACCCTTATCACTTCATGTTTCTACTGCTGAGTCAACTCAAGATCCTCCGAGCTCATGATGTAACATTTTGAATCCACACTGGTCATTCCAAGTCTGTCCAAATGCATAATCCTATCCTGTAACTGCTGCTATGTACCAAAAGCACCAGCTCCCATCAAAGCAGCTGCAGCAACTGTTGTATATATCAGCCATTCCTACTCTGCCAACACAACAGTTGCGTTGCACAAGCTTCTAGGCCACAAGTCACTGCCAGTTCTGAATGTAAAAGAAAGTTGTTAAAATATCCTCCATCACAGGCTAGACAGCTTACATCTACACTCCAGTGTAGTGGTAGAAATACTGAAAGCAGAACAACCAGTTTGCATGTGCCAGAACTGAGACTCAGCTAGAACAGGCAGCATTTTAAGCGAGAAATACCTGATTGTGTTGGCATAGTAATAGAGAGTTTTGCAGACAAGTTTGGAAGGGCAGGCAAGTTCACATCAATATATTGAGAAAAAAGGTCTACAAAATGGTCCAACATACTAAGGCACTTATTAATTTTTCACACCTGATTATTCAGACCTTTTCCTGGGAAGAGAGATTCTCCATCACCTTCAGTTTCTAAATCCATCATGGCCCTTTCTAAGATGCCATGTTGTGTGCCATGCAGTAAAAAAACTGTTTCACAAGTTATGAGTTGAGATGCTATGGCTTCTATTATTGCAGAAAGTCAGACTAAAGCAAAAGTCCTTTGTCCTGGATATAAGACATCACTCGTGCAGAACTAAGAGAAGCATGCTAATCACAGCAACTCTTCATTCTAACCTTCTGAAATTCACATTTTAGGATTTCTTGTGGGATATAGATCTCAATAGCTTATTTTAAGTTTTAGACTACCTACAAGTTTCATTACAATGAACGGAAATTATAACAAGAATAACGTTATCACATATTCCTCCAGTAAAAAACGCACAACTCCAATGGTTTTGTGTATCTGTAATAAATTATATGTATATTATCTTGCCCAATTTTCTGCTTAAACATTTAGGAAGCTTTTAAGAAGTTAGGATGCATTAGGAATTAATTTCTTATTGACATTTCACAAGAACAATTATGCATTCCTCAAATGAACAACTGATAGCAAATATTAAGTAAGAGGACATACCAGATTCAAGTCATCACTACTGGAGAGAAGTTTAATATATGCACCACCACAGTCAATGCCTTCTTGAAAATTCACTTCATATCTGGGCAAAGAGCAAGTGAAAAAAAACATTCCAAATATCAGACAAATACAAATTAACTTCTAATCTGCAGTTCTAATTATGAATACATTAAGACTGTGAATTATCACTATGTCAAAACACTTCTACGTGACCAAAAGGTTTTAACTGCCATCCGAGCTAACACAGCAGTGATGTCAGTCAAAAACCGCCACAGTAGCAACTGCTACGGTTGGTTTCACCAGTAAGAAAAGCTTCAAGGTGGTATCAACCAACATGTAAACATCAAAGCGAAGCAGAAATGGGCAAGAATTCTAGAAAGTTTGTGCCATCTTTGAAACTGCCCCGATGACACACTGAATTTAGCCGGAGGAGTTATCTGGATACGTCTGTAAGTACAACAAAGCACATCTGAGTATCAGAAAAAAGTAGCCGTATCACCATGGTGCTCATCATCACCAATATTGCTATAATGCGTTCAAGATCCAAGTTGCTTTTGTGGAGCTACACAGAAGTATTCTGTAAGTGGAAAAACACTGTACTCAAACTACATATGATTTAGCTCTTTTACAGTAAGACTGAAAATTAATTAGCTTTTTCAGCAATCTTGTAAAGTATTAGATTGCTGTCCAAAAATATTTCAAAAGAGTTTAAATATCACTTCTGAACGCTTGTATTACAGTCTTACTTGATTATTAAATCTTTCATACTACAAGTTCTGATAGCTCTGGATATGGTAGGTCAATGCTATATGGAAGTCAGTATTCTTCTATAGGGATTCACGTTATTTTCTTGACTTAAAGATTTTAATAATAATAAACATTAAGTAAAAAATCTGAGGGATTACTTACTGAACAATCAAAGGTTTATTACTGAAAACAAATGCCTTTGTTAGCATAGCTGATATTGCATGATGCTTTGCCACCGATTTTAACACTAATCCTCTGTCTCCAGGCACTGTGTTTTCTTTCAGCTCTTCTACTTCCCATCTTCCTAAAACACACACACACAGAGCCTTTGAAAAAAACGTAGGCTGAAGTAAGGAAATCATAGCCTTGCTGAAAGCAAAGCGTTAACAGCAAATAAAGGCTATTTGCCAAAGTAGGGAAGAAATCTTGACATCTGATGTGAAGAAGTTAAAAAATAATCATCCAATTCACCACTGGTAATTCTACTGTGGATACAAAACATTACTCAAGTCTAGCTTACACTTCCCCAAACTAACTGCTCTACAGCACTCAAATACCAAAAAACCATTCACGGTACACAAATTTGCTGCTCACATCTTTCTACGACAGAATGTTTTAACCAGCACTTTTCAAGAATTAGAAACCACTAGAATTCCAGCTCCACAGTTAGATGATAAAATAAAAACTGTGTCACATCACAGATCCATCTAACCCAATGTTCTGGCTCAGACACCAAGGAGGAAAGAAAGCTTAGGGAAAAAAGAGTGCAAGTAGTTGTAACAACAAGAAGTGACAAGCTTTTTCTTTTTTCTTTCCCCAAGTAGCTGTTTCTACAGCAGTAAAAATCCCAGTTTCATAACTGTTATAGCCAAAAGAAAGAAAATTATCAAAATCTCAGTTTCGTGTAAAACAGAATTTTCCAACTAAAAAAAAAAAGCCAGCCGTGGACTCCAAAGTAGGAAAGAACCACATCCTTACGATAATCCACCATAAACCTATGAAGCTGAATAGAAAAACATACACATTTAACAAAGTGTTTTTACATCACAAAATTTAAGTTTATTACACAAACCTGTAGCATGTGTGAATATCTACTGGATTTCTGTTTAATTGCAATACTGTATGAAAGAATCAATACATTTTAGGTATGTCATTTTATTCAAGCCTAATGCTTGCATTGCTAATATTAGAGACTGTTTCAAAGCTCTGGTTCATATTTAATGAATTTTACTGTAAAAATCTATTTCAGCCTTAAGAAATTGGCAGATAATTAAAGAGATGCCTACACTTTGGGTATGCACAGCTCTGCAGAGAAAAGCCCACTCCCATTTCACCAAAAATGGTATTAGTTCTAGGCAATTAAGGTACTGTTAGCTTTCAATATTTTAAAGATGGCACACATGTAAAGCATATGTTATTCCTTGCTCTTCTCAAATTTACAGAAATCTAGAAGAAAGCTTTAATATTGTAGATCTGTATCTTTACACTGTGGTATCCCACAATGCCTAGAGGAACATAAAATATTTCTCCAGATTTTAGATTTATTCCTACCATCGTCACATAAAAAGCATTAGTCCCAAAGCACTGTGCAAGCTAGATACCTGCACGGCTCTTCCCCTCCTGCTTATACAGAATTAGAATCTTTCAGGTCAAATCTAATCACATATGAGATGAAGTTTCCATCCCTGCCCCAAAGTCTTTCCAAGAATCACCAGAATGCATCTTAAAGACAAACAAGCAGGCCTACAGCTTTAAAAATAAAAGATTATATAATTATAAATTCTCCAAGTTTGGGAAAAACACTCTTGATTACGCATGTAGGCAATATCCAAAGAACAAGATTTCTAAAAGGGCAGTTATATTTTCTCAGAGGTTAGCGTAACAAGATTCACTGATTTTTTTCCCTAGGAAAGGACACAGCAGAAAAGAAAGACTACTTTTACAAACATTGTAATCTTGAAAAAAGCCCGTGTCAACATGAACAAAAGGAAGAAAAGGTAATCAGTTCTTCAGCATGTGTGTTAGAGAAGATTCATAAACTGTGAAATGGAAACGAAACTTTCAGTTTTATTCAACTGAAGTGCGATTTGTGAAAGGTCATTAAGGAAGGGCAGACATGTATGTCAACAACAAATCCCTGGTTTCTTCTAGTCTGCTAAACAGGAGGGAGGAAAATTCCCTTCTCTTCAATAGTGTTCCTTCCTGGAAACCAAGACCCAGCAATAATGCCAGGCAAAACAACAAGACAAAAAAAAATTTAAATTGGAAAATAGGTCAGAAAAGTCTTTTCACCACAGACTTTTGTTAATTTCAAATTGTCTGGGTGACTTTAAGCAAATATGACTGTTTTGACATTAGAGACAATTTCTAATATGAGGCCAAGTAATAAGAGAGACGTCAGTTCTTATAAGCATTTCATCTGTACGGATATCTCCTCTGCAACTTCTTTATTCTTACCAGTTACTTATGGTAACTGCTAAACCTAAAAACATCTGTTCTGTACTGGTTTGTACACCAAAGTCCTACAAGTTATGTTTGCTTACCACTTTCTAGTAACATTAATTGATTTCATCTGACGTAAGAGCAGTAGCAAATACTTTCCTTTTGGAGCAGAAACTTTTTCTGTTCTCCCCACTTTCTCTTGAATGAAAAAAATTTAGGTTGCAAAATTATTGCCAGAGATCACACCTCTGACAAACAGTTTAAAATTACACTCAGGCAGGCAATTCTAGCCTAGGAATTTATATGTCAAGTACAAACCCTAATGATAAAAAACATCAAAACATCTTTTTCATTATTACTTTCTAAATTTTTTTTAGACTACTGTAAGAACAAACTGTGCAAGAACCACTGGAGAACGCTACATCCAAGTACAGAGAATCTGAAAAAGTATTTTAAAGAAAAACATCCTTCAGTTCAACTTTTTTGTTTCAGAGGCTAGACTGGGAGGCCAACCCATGAATCAGTAGGACAGATGCAGCAGCGTGGAACATGCTGCTTTAGAACCATGCTCAACAACTGAAATTGAAGTGGTAAATCTCTCCGACACAATTTCAGAGAAAGTAGTTCTCTAGAAGCACTATTCATAAACTATCAATACTGAATATTCAGATGCCAGAGGGTATTCTAGTATCATTCATTGCAACAGATAGTTGGGATAACAAAAAAAATTACGTTCACACTAAGTAACCCAACAAGCAACATTTCACATCTCAGTTTCAGGATAACAGTCATTATACAAACTAATGTTTTTGACCTATGTCATCTAGGTTTTCAAAGATGAGTTCAGTGTAAGGGATATTTATTTCTCAAAGAGCAACAGAGCATCAGAAACTGTACAGAAGTGAAGTAAGAGTACAGTAGAAGTGAACATTAAAACCACTTACCATCATATTTAGCAATGTTATCATCCGTGTCTTCTTTCTTGGTTTTAGACAACACCCACCTAAAACAAAAAGTGTACTAGTCATTGAACTATCTAGGCAAAGCGGTATTATTTAACAAGCACAGGAAAAACAGCTTTTGCTTCTAGGCTGTGAACCTGTGGTAATGATTTTGACAGTCGACATCATGGAACTCTGTGTAGTTCAAAGAACATGAAGAGAAAAATTAAAATATATTAGTCTAATATAGCATTTCAAAATACTTCCTAAGAATGTAAATTAATATACAATTATAACTTTAAAGTAATTTAGTTATTCTGAATAAACTTCAGTTTTATATACAAGCTGAATTTGGCAGAATATAAGAATATTACATAAGCATATAATGTCAAAAATACATGGAAAATAGCAAGGTTCAAGCATAAAACCTTCCATGTGATAAGGAAAGTAAAATGATCACCCAAAGCAACCTTAACACGATCCGACAGTAACAGTACACACACAGAGCAGAGGACGAAAGGAAGAGGTAAAAAGTGTCCAAATGACAAATGAAATTATGCACTGAACAGATTCCAAATGTATTGCACATAGGGGATCCCAACAAGGCAAACGATCCTCTGATCTCCTTGACACTATGAGCAAGGCAAACTCGGCTTATCAAATTGAGGTTACCAAAAAGATACGCACATACCCTACACACAAAGTGTTCATTTGGAGGAGGTCAAAAAAAAAAAAAAAAAAGAAAAGAAAAAAGGAGAAAGGGGCAGCCCACCCTCAGCTGGTCATACAGTGGTTCTATCCTGAGCCATGCACAGGAATATCTGAAGCCAACAGTGTCGCTGGACTCTTCACTGTATCAACTACAATACTACACTCTCATGATTAATTCTGTAAAGAACTATTTTCATTCATTCTGAACTGTCCTCTGCGCAGAGTATTTCACGGATGAATACTTTATTTTTGCTGCTTGAATTTCAGTCAGATTTGTTCACTGTGAACAGTGATGCTGGAAAAGCTTGACAGTACGAATGGCAAACTAGATCCTTGGTCTACCAGGAGAAAGACCAATGAGGAAATAAAACATCTCTACAAGTCATGCAGAAGATTTTCAAGGCCCATTCTCAAAAAAACTACTTTATTCTGGTGATTTACCAGGTCAATTTATATGTACTGTTTCCCCCAATTTTAGGGAAGAAAGGCACATGCTGCTTACTTTCTCATACATCTTAGTTCCATATTTGTTACTCTTATGTGAATTATGTACAGCTAGACCAAAAAATCCCAAGCATTGTAGCTAAAGCTTTGAATATCAGATTTAGTAGGAAGACAAACTAATCTTTGAACAGATCTTACGAAGCTAGAAATTGGGAGGAATGATATCATTCGAGTATCCCAGTTAAGTTTTCAGTGGTTTGGGGTTTTTTTCTTTTTTTTTTTTTTTAAACAACCGTTACAACCTCTTCTATTTAATCATTTTTCCTGCCATCCTTGGTACTACTTTTGTATTGCACTTCTTAACATTTAGAAGTGACATATCATTAAGGCAAGTGATACACTGAAGACGGGAGCTTGTTAACTTATCTTCCTTCTACATTTGGTCTAAATATGTAACAAAAATAAGAAAATATGAAAGAATATGTGAGTAGTGGCAGACTAATATTCAGTGGCCTGAAGTTCCCTGTAACTCTACAGAAGAGAGCAGTTTGGAAACAATTGGAAAAAGGGAGTAAGATTCAATCTTACAAAAGTTACTGGTCCTTGCTACCATGTTATTTTGTTTACAGTTTCAATCATGCATCCTCAACAGACATACATGTCATATGATAGTATAACCTCACTCCAACAGTAGTTGGATCTCAGTCTACTCACAGGAAGTACAAAATAAGCAGCTTTTTTTCTACCATAATGAATCTATCATATTGCATCTCCTTTCACCTCTCTGTCCAGCTCTTCACAGGAGAGTTAGTTTTTGTTCCATCAATTTTAGTAACATATGAAATACCTTTTTTCATGATTCTTCACAAATCAAGAGATAGCTCTTTTGCTCAACAGCATCAAAGTGTACAAGAAAAAAATATACCAATAACAAGACCTGATTTGTCATTAAAAACCAGAGACTTACTTTCACATTTTAAAAGCTTTTCTCATAGCAATAAAGTACTCTAACAACTCATCACACCAGCTCTTACGAAAGAGATTTCTACTGCATTCACAGATTCTACCTGGATGCACACTTACTTGACTTGAGCCAGTGGCAGTATGCTAACTCGGCTTGATTCCAAAAAGCCAGTGATCATACAGACCACATTTAAATGGTACTCATATGTTTTTCCTTGATATTCTACACCCTTTACATCTGAGCTAGAAAGAGGACCGAAAGCCAAGTTGTTTTCCAACTAGAAGTACTAAAGTCTATTCCAGAAATATAAATAACATCTTATATTCACTCTTATTGAAAGTGCATTGGTGGCAACTGACTACAGCTCACAATACACAGCTTTTCACTGAGCAACCCCTCACCCAGCTGCAGTTACACCTTACATTGCCATACTGTTGGAAGAAAATTTATAAAATACAGACAAGACAAAAGTTTTTGGCTTAAGAATTGTCAAGATTAACCTGAAGATATTTCTAAAATTTCAATGCAGTAAGGTCAAACTACCTAGGAACACTTTGGTAGTCTCATAAATATCTAAATCTTACTGACTACAGGAAGCAATACAATAGATTAATAAAAAAGCTGCTAAAAAAAGTCGTCCTCAAGAGAGGTTTTATCTCTAATGCTGAAGGTGCTGCCTTCTTACACATATCAAAGTGCACACGAAGAGGAAGAAAGTTTGCTACTGCAGTGTAATGGCTATGCACTTCACCTTGCAGCTAGTTAAACTCAACTGGCTAAATCTTTGTATTATTTTTCTTAATGTCCGTAAACCCAGAGTTCATTAAAAGCTCCTTAAAACACAGGAAATAGCAACATACCTGAAACATTAACTGTCCGGCTTAACATTATGATGCATTTGGAGCAAACATTACCAGCCTTCCCAATTCTAACCCCTGTAAAAATTAATTTTTATAAAGATACTAGCAGAAAAATGAATACAAAATAAGTCCTACCACTACTAAGTTAAACTGTGGAAAGTAAAAGTTTATAATTTTAAGGCATGAACTTACCCAGCCAATACTCCATCAAAGGTTTCTGTAAAATACACCTCCCCAATTGGCTTTGGCATCTGGTACACAACCTAAAAGACATGTACAGATACACGCTCTAACAGAAATTACAATTTTTCATTTGAAATACGCTATCATACCTTCAAAAGTAGTCCACCCAGACAGACCATGAGATTTTGTTCATTAGAAACATCTAGCAGCATAAAACACCTTTACCTGCCTGCCCCTCTCATCTCCTCAGTTTGGGTGCATCCCTCTAACACCGAGCAATTTCACATCTGTGAATTTTAGAAATTGCTTTCAGTGTTCAAAGCTCTGAACTAAAGTACTGTTACACATCTTATGTGTAACAAAAACCCAGAAAATTTCCTGAACTTGCACCAATTCTCTGCTTCCCCCTCTATTTCTTTCTACACATTTTCATATCTACTTGGCACATTACAGTTGGGCTACACAGTAAAAAGTTGAAAAAATAATTTATGAATATTGCCCACATCTGTTATGAAGTATAGCATAACAAATGCAGAAAGATTTTCTGGGAATAAAGTTACAAGGCAGCTGTGACTGATGAAATCCAGAAACTGGTCTAAAGTCAAAATCTCAGTAAGACCAAGATGCTTTCTGCTTTCTTCTCTAGAAACGGCATGTTAGGACTTACAACAAAAGGTTCTGTATCTAGATTGAAGCAAAATCTAGGAAAACCTTCTTCAAGACTATCCACCACAGGCAGGAGATCTGATTTTACACTTTAGCATAGCAGAATCATTCATTAAGCTTGTCCTACTTGTCACATAGAGCAACTGAGAAACTCAGACTGGTGGGTTTGACACCCATCAGTTGTCAGCTGTGTGTTAACTTGCTCTTTTTTAAATGCATTTGTCGACCAACCTCTCTACTAGTTACAACTACGTATCTCATAAATAAACAAGCTTTAACTGAAGACTTCTGTAATCTTACCTCTAGGGAAGATTTATCTCTGTCAACATCAGCTTCTTGAGACTGCTTGTCAAAATCCTCCACTTCAACATCTGCATCCACGGTTTCTTCGTTTTCAATTTTTGCGGTCACTGAGCTAATTATCAGGACACCCAAGCACAGCCAGTCCCACTGGAAGTGCATCCTGGTTGTCTGAAGAACTGAAAGTTTTAAATATTGTTGCAAGGATATTATCAATACTATTTCAATTTTACCTCAGACTTCATCTACAAGAGAAAAAATGCATTAAAATAATAGGAAAGAAAGTATTGTCACTATAGTGTTTTAGTAAAGTGTTACATCTCTAATTTGAAACATTTCTTACTACATAACCCTGACTCGGACTCTTTTTCCCTTCCTGTTGTCACTACGGAAGGGCTTGTTGCCTGTTCCCTCACCTTGTCAGGCCACAAATCTGGCAAGAACTTGACTGCAGTATACGTGCGTTTTTAAGAACTAAATAAGATTGCTTTTATTTTTCTCATTCCTTAACATTCTGAACAAGTAATCAAAATGAATCAGTCTCTACAGTGTAGCAAAAAGCAACATCCCTTTCATTAGGGAAAATAAAATTGATAGATTTAGGACGTATTATTATCCACTGCCAAAATTACTCATTTGAATTTGGTGCTTCTTCCACTGTCTACGTTTAGATGAGTGCAGAGTTTATATCAACTCCAGCTGTAAGTGTCAAAAGAAAGTATAGATTGTTTCAGAAAACATTTTCTGTTTCAAAATCATCCAATAAGTGCAAAAGTTTAAGCTTAAATGCAAATATCTTTCTAATTTCAGGGAAATCTGAAAATCTGTGTAAGTATGAATGTCAACAGCAGATAACTACCCCAGCCTCTCAATCTAAACTGCTGCAAAAAAGACTGCTGCCCAGTATTTTTTGCTTCACATCTGTAACATATACAAATCCAGTTTTGTATTAGAGTATCCAGTGGTTTGGAGCAGAGCAGTATCAAGCACATGCCTATGCAAGTTTTTTTGCCAAAAATGCTTCTTTCTGAACTTGGAAATAGAAGAAAGACAGATTCTAGACACCACTGCACAGGCACTTATCCTTTGCTTCTTATTAATTTCCATCCACAGTAATTTTAAAAAGAAAGACAAACACTGATATTTAGTTTGCTATTGTAAAGCATTTCCAAACCTTGATGACTTTCAGCCGCTACTAGTCATACTATATATTCTGCTACTGAGGTGCTTCCCGCGCCTGAGAGAGCAGTCGCCCTCTTAGTTACATCATTGCTCTTTCGAGATAAAATTGCTCACCACTACAATCCTAAATACCCCAGCAATTCAAGATACCACCTTATACTGGAAGTGTGAGTCTCTTTCTTCCTGGCTTTATCAGATTTGCTAAGCAATTCAATCACTAGAATTGCACCAATAATTATCTATCTTTCAATTTATAACATCTGCAAGTTCTATCAAGCAACACATAGAGAGATCGAGCAGTATTAGGTCTAAAAAACCCCACATCCCAGCATGACTGTCCTACAAATGTCCAAAAAGAAAACTAATTACTTTTTCTTTATTCAAGATTTATTAATTTAATATTGACTGCACTGATTATACTTAGAGCCAAAACCCAGAAGTATCATAAAGAAGTGTTTCACACACTAGTACTATGTCAATATTAGGAAATCATCAAAAGCTTCCCTTCTTGGGAAAAACACCTACCTTCCACAAAACTACATTAATTATGTTACAATTCTTTTTTTCTCCCCTACTATTATCCACAATCCGTGCCATTCTTTGTGGGACTTTTCACCCTGCTGCGTATTTTGCTTGAGGATGCCAAGTCTACGGTTCCCTCTTTTCCCAGTTATTAACACAGTGATACATATCAAAAGTTATCTGCAAATTTTATTAGGGTGGTGGTTTTTTTTTTTTTTTTGTTGTTTTTTTTTTAATTTTAGTTAAAAAACTACAGATATTGTTAACTGATAGACCTCCTTGGCCAATTCTAGACCTTAAAATAATCTTGCCCTGAAGATTTGAAGTCATTCAGTTTATCACATGCGAACATTCAATCTTACAGTGTACTTTTGAACACCTCTGTCCGGAGGCTATCACACTTAGTTCTACCACCCCTGTTTTCTTGTTCTTAATCGTTGTGGACAAAGAGTTGAAGAATTTCATATCAATACCTCCCGGGACTCCTTAGCTCTTAGCTATAGTGGCATATATTAACCAGGTATTAGACTTGCTTTTTTAGCAGAAAAACTTGCCTACCTTACTTTAGCTAGTTTGTCATGCAGGTGGCCTCCTCCTCTTCTCCTAAAGCAGATGAAGAGATACATCTTTCTTTGTCAATACATGTCAGATGTATTTTGTGTACGATCCAAAATGTGTTCACTTACATAGCTGTAATTTCACTGTAATTAGCCCCATCCACTTTTGTTCCATACACGGACTAGCACAAGCATCCAAAAAATCAGCCTAGTACTCACCTTTCCACACAGTTCCCTTCCAAAACTCCTGATGCCTTCACTTCCTTCATGATGAGTCTGATTCACTACTCGCTGATACTAGCCTAGGCTATTCCTAATTTCATTCAGCCTTCAATTATATCTCTTACTTTCAAAGAGTAAACTTTTAAAATAATCCCAGAAACACTGAAATATGTTATCAAGAACAATTACAGTTATCACTCAATTGCCAGGCAAAGATGGTTCTAAACAGGACGATTACATCTTTTACTTTTGTGAACTCTGCCAGCACTACAGCCTTAGAATGTAAGACAAATCTTTCAACTAAGCCAAAGAGCTTCTGGTCTCAAAATAGAACTTCATACTACACTTTTAACTGTCCTTAAAACCTACTGAACTTTCCTAATTAACACATGAAGACCTACGAAAAACTTTTCTTATTCTTTCCTCAAGGTGACCATAAAAACAAGCCAAAAGGATACCCACTGTTAAAAGTTCCTCAGCAGAACAAAACAAGTTATCCCAGTCTGTGGCACTCACACAAACACCGAACATGTTTACTAGCAGTCCTGGCCTAAACGTCAAAGACCAGTGACTTCCAAACCATCTTTCAGGGAGCTACAGCAAACAGGTCATTGCAAAACCATACATCTTGACAGTAGTTTCAATTAGGAATGTGATACCACTATAGTATGACCCATGAACCGGATAGCTGTTCTTCAGTTTGAAAAGCTGTAATCGTAGAAGCTGAGTCACAGAGGTTTATCCAATAATAATTACACCTCCAAAACGGGATTCCCAATCGCTCCTTTTGGGATGGGCAGCTTATATTCAGCTTTCTCTACATAAACATATTGACAATTCTGTCAATATAGATAACTTCAGACCTGTGATTTTGAACTTAATTTTTGCATAGCTAGGTCACTCTTTACCACGGGAACACAGGTAACTACAGCAAGTCTACACATCAGAAGAGACATTTGAGCCAGCAGTTCTACTGGGAGGATGCTCTTGGGACCAGCAACAGTGCTGCAACAACAGCATAATATTGCACCTAAAGTAATGAACCACTGTTTCCGAGACATACTAGTACTTAGGAAAGACACAGGCATAAACTGGAAGAATATTCTGACTGGATATTATAATTTTTTTCCCCTACAAGGGCAGGCAAGCAGTGGTACAAGCTGCCTAGTCTCAGTCCTTGGGGTTTTCCAAGACTGACTGAATAAAGACCTGAGCAACCTGAACCGGCCTCAGAGCTGACTCTGCCATGAGCGGCCGGTTGGAGTAGAGACCTCCCGGGGTCCCTTCCCACCTGAACAATTTGATTTCTACAGAAGGTTACACAGTGCAAGGATATCAACCTTCAGGCCTCTGCACCATAGTCTTTTGCATATTCTACACCTGCCATTACACTAATGGCACTGTTATTCCATTTGATGCAGAATGAAACAGAGATCAGAACCTTTTAGATTATCACTAACTTTTCCTTGGACTTTGAAGAGGGTCATGCCTTTTTCACAAAGCTCTCAAGAGTTCTGCACTCGCAAGCAGAAAGGGAGTAAGACTGCCATTAACAGCTTTTCTCACTCAGAGATCTAAAAGCTCCTGCAGCCAGACCCAACACATGGGCTTTTCCTAGGGCCAAATACCAATTCCATCCAGGGCAATGGGAAGTGGTGTTTTTCCCCACCCCTTCTTCCATCCATAACCACGTGCTGCCTTATTCCTCAGCCATATAGCTGCACCAGCATCAACCTCACCAAAGACAGCACCCAGCTGAAACTGCTCCATGAAAAGCACCTGGGAGTTCTTACACAACTTTTTATTTTTTCCTTTATTTTGTGTGAAAATTGTGCTCTCCTACCTTTCACTGAAGTGTTAGGACACTGCACTGAAATGAACACTAAATGTGTAATTTAGCAATTACTCAAGCCGCAGTGCTGTACTTGTGCGGGTGCCCTTTCAAGCTCCTTCACTGCTACAGTTCGCTTGAGTAAAACCTCCAAGAAGAGGTTATTTTTCAATTTAAAAAAAAAAAAGCAGTTTAAGCCAAGCGGCCACTGGGTGTTCAGGCAGCGCCCCAGACGAACCCCTTTCCCCCATTTCACACGGGGGCCGATTTTGGGAACCCCGGGGGGGGGGGGGGGGGAGGGGGGCGAGGGAGCAGCCCCGCCGGCCCCCGCCGCAGGGCGGCGCGTAGCCCCGCGGGCCGCGCTCCTCACGCGTGGCGCCGGGCCCCAAACCCACCCCCCCGCGGCTGCTCCCCCGGAACCCACCGCGGCGCCCACCCTCAGGAGCCGCCCCCCGCCGCCGGCCGGCCGTGAGGGACGGGCGGGCCAGGGCCGCCACAGCGCGGAGGACGGGCGCTGCAGGGGGCCGACACCCTCCCGCCGCCGCCGCCGCTGCCGCCGCCGCCGCCGCTCCCCCCCACCCCAGTTACCAAACCCCGCAGCGCGGACAGCCTCCCGCCGGGCGGGGCGGCAGCGGCGGCGGCGGGCCCCGCAGCCCCGGCCCCGCGGATTACCGGCGGCGAGATCCCCTCCGCGCCCCGTTAGCCGAAGCCGGCCGCTTTCCCCAGCGCATCACCGACTGCGCATGCGCGCCCGCGCCCCCGCCGCCGCTCCCAGGGATGCAGGTGCCGCCGCTCCGCCCGAGCCAATCATGGCGAGGCGGGCGCGACCCCGCCCAATCCGCGGGCGAATCATCACCTCAACGAGGCGCCGCCGGGCGCCTGTGTGCCAATCGAGGGCGCCCTCCGTGCGGCGTGCGCCAATGGCGGCTCGGCCCGCGGACGCCGGCCTCCCCGCACGTGGTGCCCGAGCCAATGGCCCGGCAGCCCCTTCCCTCCCCGGGCCGCCGCGACGGCAGTGGGCGCCCGGGAGCGCCCCCGCCCGCCCCTGCCTCATGCCCGGCCTCGGCGCCCAACGCAAACGCGACTGCGTTGGGTTTGACCTGCATCGGTCCGTGCTCCAGCGCGGAGTTTCTGACGTACACTTTGCCATCATGGCGGGACCTGATGTTCACATGTGATGGCATCGCCCTGCTCCACGCAGCTGCGGTCAGTGGTCAGGGCGGATAAAGATGTGGCAGCTTCTCCATCGGCAACTGGAGCAATTTAGCACAAATTAACAAAGACCTTTATTACAACTGGGGACTCGGTCTAGCGATCCCTCAAATGTAGATTGGATCGCTAAGTGGAGCAGCTACTGCATTAATTCCTGACGGATGCTGGGGGTGTTTAGCCTGGAGAGGAGGAGGCTGAGGGGAGACCTTATCGCTCTCTACAGCTACCTGAAAGGGGGTTGTAATGAGGTGGGTGTCGGTCTCTTCTCCCAAGTAACTAGCAATAGAATGAGAGGAAGCGGCCTCAAGTTGCGTCGGGGAGGTTTAGATTGGATATTAGGAAAAATGTCTTTCCTGAAAGAGAGGTCAGGCATTGGAACAGGCTGCCCAGAGAGGTGGTGGAGTCACCATCCCTGGGGGAGTTCAAAACACGTGTAGACGTGGCACTTTGGGACATGGTTTAGGAGGCCTGGGGGTGTTGGGTTGGCGGCTGGACTTGGTGATCCCAGGGGTCTTTTCCAACCTTTATGATTCTCTGTTTTGAAAGCCTCACCAGGCCTGCTGAGCACAGTAGGTACAGGGTTACTGCCCTGAGGAGCTTTCTGGCTCGGTTCAAGTTGTATCTTTACACTCAGGGCAGCGTACAATTTATGAGCATTTAAAATGTTATCTGTGGCACTGATATTTGAAATGTGCAGGAGAGGGCTGAGACAAAAGCGATTCCTTGAGGGATCGCAAAGGATGTAGTTGTTATTCTAGCTGCCCAGCAGCTGACGAACTGGGTCAGGGTTTGGTATGTTTGCATGTGACGCTGTGTCACTTGACAACTCCCATCATCAAAGCCTTCCTCCTAGCCAAAGGCTGTAGGGTTGCTGTCCTCATTTCAAGCTCAACGTTTGTTCTGGACGCCAACCATCAAGCCAATATTTGTGTGATGAACCATATAACTACAGCCACTGCTTTTCATTCTTACTGCTGATTCTCTTTGAAGGGTGCACCTGCAACTCTTCAATGAAGACTGCTTTTGAAAAGTACCCTCCTATGCAGCCAAGGGAACATGTCATTGCAGTATCAGCCATCCCGTCAAATGTGGCAATTTCACTGCCCAAGAAAGTCTTATGAAGGCACATATGCAGAGCTTTTCTTTCTATTGCCTATGAAACTGTGGGTCTGTGAAAGAAAAGAAGGAAGGAAATACCAGAAATGTTGATAGCCATAAGAAAAAGTGGTACTTTTTTCTCATAACTCTAAGCCTCTCTCAGCCAGCGCTCAGGCCACAGGAATCTGTTTTATGTTATTTGATTTATACCATATTGTGGAAACTGTCTTTTGGATGTAATGATTATGGCCTATACACCATTAAGCTAAGCTTCCCCCTTCCTAAAATAATTTATAACTTCAGATAATTTTTATAGATTTCTCCATTTGGTTTATGTCTACCACATGTTAGTTTGTTGACTCAGAACTATCTGGAATTACCATTAGAATGTGTAATATGAATTGTAAATCCAAATGCTCATATTTATTTTAGTGCTATTCTGCCTTTCAAGCATTATAAGGCCATTGTAAACTAATGCACAAGCTTAAATCTTAAATTGATTACATTTCTTTTTTGATGGTGTCATCAAAACTTAAGATTGCCATAGATTATTACAGCTACTAGCTCCAAAGAGCAATGTAAACTTCGTGACTTAAACACAGTGCGTATTTATGTCATAGAAAAGCAGCACAAGTTCTTCTCTTGTTAAGGCTTAGCTAGAGATGTCTAAAGATTGAAGTTTCTGTAGGACTACGGTACCATTTCCCAATCATATGATTCTATGATTCTGTGATTCTAATGCTGATCAGAAAGGTCTGTTATGCCTTAATTCAAATCCATATTTAATGTACTTTTGAGAAATGGTACCGTAGTCCTACAGAAACTTCAATCTTTAGACATCTCTAGCTAAAAAAACAATTAAGGAATGTTCTTGAGCAACCCATCAAAAACCATCCTTGCAGCTTGAAATACACATACATCCTTTTAGAAGCGATTGCAGAATTAAAGATTTCTGCTTACTGCAGAATTAATTGTTAATATTCCTACTGTTCATTTTAAGGCACCTATGGAAGATTTATCTGGAATCTTATATTTATGCAAATAAACAAGAGTTTAAGAAAAAAACCCACAACCCAAAACACTCTCAGACAAGACAATTCACTTTGTGCAATCAGTGATACAGCTAACAAATGTGTGACTTATGAGTAATAGAAAAAGTAAATGTTGGGGGAAATTGGGGTCCTTGTGTATGGGACACTATCCACTTCCTCAAACATGTGAGAGAGAAGATTTTCAATTCAATAAGGAAATACATCTTCTACTTCAGATTAAATATCTCCTAATTAATTTTAATAGATATTCCTCTTAAGAGTCTAGTCTCTTCTCAGTGTACATTTAGCATCCATTAGCATTTACAGTAGCTGTGTGCTCGTATTAAGCTATGCAAAAAGTCATAGTGACACTGATGAGATTAGGGGCCCACATGATTAATGGAAATAAAAACATTTTAAAAAATCAGTAAAGCCAAGTTCGTAACTGCCTTTTGTATTGAAGACGAATGTTAGCATTCCCCTTTCATAAGGCCCTCAAAAGACTTAAGACAAGAACAGAGACACACCATTCAGAGAAACGACTAAACTGCGCCCCAGTGAAAATCAAAATGGGTTGAATAAACCATCATTAATATTGAATTAGCTTGAAAAATGTGCTTTCTACCCACACAGACATTTAACCTGATGAGGTACATGAACAATGAGCCTGAGGTAGTCAATATTTTCGAGACTATGTTTTAAACCACATGGAAGCGCTGAAGTAAAATTTCCTACTGAAGGAGCTTGGTGATCTGGTATGGAATCTGAAGCTCCTTTCGTAGTTGCTTTTTGACCTAGGCGTACCGCCTTTGTTTTTGTAAGTTACAATCACAATGCCTACACTGCAAAAACCAGTCACCCGTAAAGTTAGAGGATGTTCCTTATCCCCTGGATCCATTACCCGAACTGAAGCTTCCCACGAGAAGGCCTCTTTGCAGCCTTTAAACTGGCCTCAGAGCCGTGGTGGGCGAAGGCGTGTGCAGGTTCAGTGCGTGGGATTATTAAATGGAAAACCACAGGTAGGAACTTGCCTGCAGGGTGGTAAGGAAGCTGCACGGGTTCTGTAACTGCTCCTTGCCTAACAGAGGCTGTTAAGAACAAACCCAGCTAAATCAGTCCCCACTGGTGGTTGTTGCTGTTAACATGCAGAACTACCTAAGCGTACTTCCATTACACTCCATTGTCTTAAACTTCCTGGGGCTGTAACGCTCACTATTCAGCTATCAATTCTTTGGTGAAAATCCAGAGTTCCTCTCAGGAGGTTCCCTCGGTTTTGTAGTGGAGCTGTGGGTGGTTCTGCAGACTGTGCAAGAAACTTCTGCACGCCACAAAGCACAGGGAAGAATCAGGACTGAGCAAAATTTTACTGGAATGGTGCATAAGCAAGCATTCATTATTTACCATGTCAACATTTAAAACCTCATTTACATCAAAGTGATGAGAATTGTATTCTGTGATTGCAATGGTTGTGTAAAATACGTAAAAATAGAAACAGAATGAATGAAGCACAGAGCTGGCAGCGCAGAATGAAAAAATGATACTTACAAAATATTTACAAAAAGTCAAGTCACTTCTTAATATAATTTGAGGTATTCTGATGAGCTTTTTGAAATTATGCTTCAACAGTTAGAGTGAAACCTTATTCCACTGTGAAAATAAGGGGGTTTGGTAACAAAATCTCTTACCTTAGTATTTTCCATGTTTTCAGATTAATGATCACTCTGAAATTTCCTCCTTACAGTGACACTTCCCTGTAACAAGTGAGCATAAGGCAGCCTGAATGCAGACACTGCTCCCAGCTTAGCAATGGCAAAAGAAGATTTTTCTTTTTAAAAATTATTTATTAATTATTATTATATTATATATACTCTAATAATACAATATAATATAATAAATAGATAATTCTTATATTAATTTTATTATTGTAAAATTTTAAGTTTTTACTAGCTCATGCACTGAATTACTAAAATGTTCTACAAGAAACGCCCTTTCTACTTTGATTTCTACTTCTTTTGTCTTCGATGGCAGGTGAAACAGGCCTTGTAAGAGGGCAATTCAGACTATAGAGTTACAGTACATTTACAAGAACTTGCCATTCTGAAGCATTGTGACAAGATCCTGAAGATGAAGATAATCCCCATGACACGATGCGATTTCAATGAGAGTACTAAAAGCTATGATATGCTAAGAACTGAACTAAGGCGTCAGGGGAAGATCTACGCTTTAATCACGTTCATACTTATACAAGTTTCTAAAGCTCTGCAGGAAAAAAACTCAAATGTTCTGTAGGTTATCTGTTGCTTTGCCTTTTTGGATGGAGGGCCCTATTCACTTCAATTTGTTTTTCCCCAGAGATGCTAAGGCACTTCAGGTTAAGAGAGAGAATGACTTCAGAGAACTCAATTTTGTCTTCCCTTAATGCAATCTAAGTTGTGTTTTATTCCCTAGTACAAGTTTTAGTGACTAAATGACTCAGACTCCTGTATCAGCAGAGAAAAAGATGATCTGAAAGGCGATTCTGAGCAGGGTCAGAGAGAGGCAGCTCTGTTCGATGCAGAGCCACTTTATTTCCCTTCTCTCCCTAGCTGCAGTTCTAGCCACTGTTTTTTAACGATCCACTGGTCTCAGTTTCACTCAGCCCTTCTTTTTACTGTAAGCACTAATGGATAAAAGTGTCCCTCTGTGTATCTCTAAGCACTGTGGATTAGTGCATTAATTCTTAACCTGCATTAAACTCTTAACCTAATGAAGGCTGCAATATTTGGTCCAAGAAATCCATGCATACATACGTACATATATATCTACACACACATATACATAGCACCACAGTATATAAACAATACTGTAAATTATCAAAGTATTATTAGAGGTGGTCTTTAAAAAAACACCCTTCTGCAGTGTTTTAATGTAAGAAAATTAATTTCATCTTATTCTAAATAAAAATACTCTTACATTAAGAATACAATTCTACATTAATTTAACCCATTTAATACAAATCTATGCAAAAGTGTACAGTGCAGCTTATTTCTCGCTGTCTGCTGTTTGGTTACAAGGCAAGTGCAGGAGAATGAGGGCGCAGTTGTGCTTCAAGTGCTAAGGAAGTGATACAGGAATTCTGCAGATTAACAGGTAGATGTCCAAGGTGGATTGTCATTTCCCAAAAACATTTCAAATGAGACTGCTGTGGTTTACCTTTTATTTTCAAATTTATATTGAGTTTTGCCTTGTGACCAGGATTTAAGTATCAGTACATACTGATTATCAAAGTACAGGATCCAAAATTTGATTTAAATAGATTTTCTTTCTACAAAAATATAGTTAGACGTAATACCCTTATTATTTCCTGTAGTTAATTCAATGCACGATTCACTGAAGAGTTTTACAATCCTCTGAACAATACCTGGTTAAGTTTCAAGTTATTCAAATGGTAACTTGCAGGCAGTTCCCATTTAAAAAATATTAAACATAACTTATGCTACATTAAGGCTGAAACACACTTCTGTTAAGTTTGAGATCCATTTTCATATTGTTACGCTGTTTCTGTCTCTGTGGACTGCTCTAAATACTTGCAATGAATATTGACAACTCTTCCTTCAGTTCTACTTTCTCTCCAAAACCGGCCAGTGTTCTTGGTGGAGTTGAAAAACTGTGTCCTTAATATTTTTCAAAATTGTCCGTATTTTTAGTTCTGGTGAAACTTATCATACTTTTATGCTTTATTCCCTGAGACAGCCTGTAATGCCTTATTAATTGTTTATAATAATATATATTGAATGTTGCCAAGCTAAGGTGAGATTTTTATATGCGATATCTTACTCAAGAACATTTTATAGAAATTACTAACATAATTGGGTTAATATTCTTTATATAAAGATTTAATAGTTATTTCAACTCTCTCCTAATACACAGTATTAAGAATTAAATGGGTTTGGATTTGCTCTTTTTACCCAGCCAGTTTTTTGTTGCTGTTAGCCTAGTTTTCAAACAATCTGCAACAAGCGACACGTCAAAAATGCCTTTTTTTTTTCACTTTTCAGATGTCTGGATAAGTACCTGAAAAAAAAAGAAAAAATATTTTCTAAAATCTGCAGAAGTATTGCCTAAGACATCAGCTTTTCCCTCCTTCCTACTATGGCTATAGTTTAAAGCTGTAGTCATTCTCTTCTTCTGAAGACTTCTGCTAAATATTTTCTACTTATGGGTTCACACACATTCAGACACTTGGGAGAAACTTGAAGAATAAAAAAAATCATGTTAATCTGAAAATATTTCCGTATTATAATTAATATCCAAGACAGTGACTGAAAAAAGCTAGAAAAGCCTCCCTGTCTCCTTCAGTTGGTTTGTTTATCATGACCCAAATTCTAGTGGCTGTACTTGCAGCACTGCAAAGCTGGAGAACCATCCCATTTGAGCATTTCCAGCACTTTTTCTATGAAGTAAATTTAACTTCTCCCCTGAATAATTAATACAATTCACTTGTGTGAGTTTCTCCGTACAAAATCCCATTCAAAATTAAATAAAAATTAATGATTATCAATACTATATGGTAGGAAGAACTGAAACTCATTTAATAACGCTTTAATTATAATGCTTTTATTAACATGCTTACCTCACTCAGTATTGCCCATACAGGAGAATCAGAATTGACTGATAAACGAATAGCCTGTATTTTTCCTATTGACTGATTGATACTGCCTTCCGCAATTCCATTTTCAAAAGCCCCTAAATAAAAAAATAAGACCCACACAAACATATATTAGAACGAAATACACTTCCAAGTGAACTGCTGCGAAAGCTCTAAATTACAAATCATAAATTAACTCCAGGGATACAACATTAAGGAAAAAAACCTTTTGGAAAAGTTCAAACAAGAACAACTAAAAGATAAAGCTATAAACAAGAAGAAGGATTCATTCCTTCAGTTACAGCAACTAGGAGCTGGAGAAGAATACAAGAAAATAAAGAACCCATAGCTACAAATGTTAAAAAATAAATTTGTTAATAGTGACCGTATACGTATGGCACACATGTTACGTCAAATAATCTGAAAGAGCTTTTCTGAGAAGTATGATTACTTTTCAAAAAATATATTAGGAATCATGGACCAATTCTGATACATTTCTTCACTAGTTCAATGCTTTTTAACTAACCTTGTTAAACTGGCATAAAATCACTGCAGATAAATGAAAAACGCTCATCCCAGGTATGATACTAGTTTCCTGTCAACTTGTATGTGCAACTCTGAGTTGACAGCATTTCGTTTGGATCTCTAATTAGAGCAAAACAGCCACGAGGAGGTGGGAGAGAGGTGCAAATCAAAGCAAACAAGAAGTGTTGGTGAGGTGAAAGTGGTTCACTGGGAGAGAAGAGGAATTATGTGATAGAAGAGACAGAAGAAAGTGGCAAGCAAAGCAGATCTCCCAACACTCCATTTTTGTTCACATAGCGTCATTTCAGTTTAGGTAATAGTAGAAACCAGGCGTTGGCAAGCATGTGGAGAATCTGCAGTTCATCCAAGAGAAGTCACACACCACCCTGCGGGAGGAAGGAAGAAGGGGGGGCAGGGGTGGGTAAAAAAAGGGGAAGGTACATTGCATTATGCTTTATCTTCATTTTAGGTTGGAGCAAAAATTAATGCTGCCATAATCATAAGAAATCCTTGTCTTCAGCTATGGCTGCAAAATCCAAACCAGAATCAATTATCCTATTAATACTTGCAGAGACTGCAATTAGTTTTTCTAATTAGATGTCTTGGCTTTTGCCACTGCTGGTAGGGTTCTTCGTTATTTAAAACAAAATAGGATAGTCATCGGTCAAACATCATATACTAATATATGCAGTAGTGCAAAGGGTTTCTTTTCCTTACTAGTTCACCTTGGAATGTTGTATTTATTATGGAGCTAATGAAATTCTCAAATGCAGAAACATTTTACACGTAAGAACAAAATTTCTGTGTTTGAAGTGACAATAAACCATTTACCTATTTTTAAATATCCATCTTTCCTTGCCGGGTAGTTAAATTTACTTCCATTGTCAACCAGTTCTTTTCTGAGCTTTTCCTGTAAAACATAAACCAATAAAATCTCCAGAAATATTTTCTAGGGCCTGACATTTTATGCTGAACATCATTCTCAAAATGAAATAGCACTGTATGTTACAGTTGGAAATAAGAGACTTACATCAGCTGGCAACACTTCCACGGTAGTGTTAAACAGTTTATCACCAGGGTGCTCCATGTTTCCACTTCTGAAGAAGTACCTGATGATGAAGGTGTATTATTTCCAGGTATTTTATACTTTAGAAAAGTTCTAGGGAAGTAATTCTTTCCAGTTTTGAAGGGAAGTTTCAAATACCTTTTCTTTAATTAGTTGTGGGCTATAGAGAACAGAAATAGGCATAGAAACTTTCCAGTGTGTGACCAAACCATACTAGAGGCTTTTTATTTTAAACAGAACAAGCATTAAAACCATTTTTCTCTGGAACCATGAATGCAAGTGTTCCCCCTTTTAAATGCTCAAGTTCCAAATAAATTAACTTTCCAGGTTTAAATGGCTAAAGAAGGTCTGCCCTCTGATCTGTTCCTGTCATCCTAAGGCCGAGGTGAGATGGGCTTCTGGAATGCAATGGCAGCAAAAATCCCTGTTTCTGCCAGGCCATATGCTACATGCCAAGAGAATTCCCCTTTTTATCAATACTGATCAATTCAGGTGCTTCTAAATAATCTGCTTTATAGCCAATGAGCAACAGCATTGTCAAAGCAAGAATCCAAGCAAAAACACCTATGAGATTTTTAAAAAATAAATAAATTCCTCTTTGGTTTTCCATTTTTGGCATTAGAGTTTTTAGGTTTTTAGATCCAAAAAGAGCTAAGGAAATTTAAAGCGTCAACCTCTCTCCTCTAGTATCAAACAATCAAGACCACCAAATATTATAGGATTAACTATACATATTCACAGGCTAGCAATGTGATGGGGCTGGGACCAGCCATTAGGCAGTACCATATGTAAGTTAGCTTCATCCAGTACAGCTTTCCAGTAACAGGAAAATGCAAAAATATAGGCTACCCAAGTTTCTCGAAGCATAAACCAGTTAATTAACAGTGTTGATCACAGAACACCAGTGTTTATTATAACAACTGTGATTTAGTGCAGCTCACTAGGTGGAGATATAGACTTGCTTTCTTAGATTTTTTTTTAAATGAATAAGAAATCTAGAGTCTCTGCAGAAATGGAACTCTCTTAGTTTTGTGACCAGTTTTGGGAGGAAGTGTAACAGCAGTGAAGGAGTTTTCTCTCTGGATATCATTACAGAGGTATGGTAGTTATGGTCATTTGTGTCAGATACACTCTCCTGGAACCTTATTTCTTGCTAGGTTAGTTTTAACTCAGATCTGTTCTCTGACACAGAGAGAAGAAGAAACTTTGCTGAACCAGGCAGGACTGCTTCTTTTGGTGCCAACCTCAATTTGTATTGTTCATAGAGTAAGTCCTTCTGAAAAACAGTTGTCTATCTTAAGCTACAGGTGTCTCTTCCTTTCAAAGATGCCCAAGGTGAATGATGTGAAAGCAGAGAAGATAGTTTCATCTTTTAGAATGAGAAAAACATTCAAGGTGGGACTTGGCTGTAGATCCAAACACATGAAGTTAGAAGTCTGGCTGTGACCCAAGTGTTCAAGCTGTCATTACAGGCAATGGAGATATACTCAGTACAGTCAATGAAACTTAGCAACTGACTCAGGTGACCAAATAATGAATGAGATGAATAGCTGTCTAGCTTCCACTGACTGGATCTAGTAGACCTTTATCTGTCATGTATAGTAGGAGCTTACACGCCTACCAACATAGGCATCTCTACTGTACACACCTACATTCAAGTCTCTGAATCTTCAACTGATTCCCACCTTTATTAATTCACTCTTCATTATTTCCCCACAATAGTGATATTTTCTCTTTGCTTTCACCTACACTGATAAGTGTCTGGTCTGGGACATGGCCTTTGACTTGACATTATGCAAACAGCCTTTTCGTTGACAACTATAGAAATAAAGCTTTCACTGACTCCACTGATGAAATTTGTTAGTTAAAAATTAATTCCTTTGGGAATTATCATAAGACGATGTAAAATATTTAACTGAAGAAATAAAAGGAAAAAGAATTTAAGAAGCTCTCTAATTACCAAGGAAGAAATGTATATCAGGAGGGGAATTCAAGAAGGGGAGCACATAAATAGCAAATCATGGATTTTTTTTTTGTCAATAATGAGGCTATGGTTTGTGTGAACTGTTGAGCACTGGTGATTTTGAACAGACTCAGTCATTTCCAAACTGGATATATGTAGGCTTCCATATTCCATATCATGTAATACTTACTTTTCAACTTTTAGTGGATTTAAAAAGGTGAACCTGATGTAGTCCCCTGCCACTGGAGCTGAAGCCCAAAAACAGTCTTTTCCTTCATAAACTTTTTCCAAGGTATATTGCTGGTATATTCTCAGGCTTGTATCCACTTTTGCAGGTGGATTATTATGTGCTTTATGGAGCACATTTCTGCCAAAATCTTTATCCTGTTGGATATAAAGAAATGCCATTTCACTCATACAATGAAAAAAAAGTGCTCCAATATCTTGAATTACTGCAGGAAGCTAGTCCAGAAAATAAGTACCTCAGTGTCAAAAAATATACAATCTATTTCTAATAGAAACAGAATATTCATTTCAGTGTAATCATTGAGACTCAATGTTACAGGTTGTAGACAGAGCTGTACTGATTATTTCTCAGTTGCCTAGATTTAAAAATAAACTTCTCCACAGTAGGCTATTTCATAGTTGTCTACTATGCCTTCTGCCAGAACATCTGATATTGGTCTCTGCTAAAGGCTATGTGAACCTCTGGTCTGATCCAATACAGCAATTTGAATGATGTCATGACTAGTCTAAATGGCACCATCAGGACATCCCTGAAGTCTGGTACTTCATTCCTCTTGTCCTTTTCAGATATGTGGTAGATCCACTGTTTGCCCTCCAGACTCTCCCTAAAAATCTATGGCCATCACGATAGCCACACCCTTGTCCTACCAGTATACCTTCTTCTTAATTGTCCCTCATATTGGGATTGTGGACTATTCAGCCAAAACAAACCATCATAGCTGTTTGTGTTTGTACGGTGCGGAGCACATGAAACCTTGTGCTATGAAGAGGGTTCCTACATGCCATGAAATGGTGCTATGACTGGTGCAAGTGTTCAGATTAGAGATTCAAAGATGTTTGTGCAGAAGCAGTGTGCCCCACCTGCAGTTTAGATGCCAGATCAATATTCTCCCCCAAATTCGTAAACCAACGTTCTTGGGTATGGAAATGCCACCTAATGCCAAAGATGCAATATTTGAAACTGATTTGAGAAACGAGTCAGAACACAAGCATATAATTTAGAAATATGGCATTAATTTCTTATCCTTACTTTCAAATTCTGTATCTTCCCAGCCAATGATGAATAAATTCCCACATGCTGAAAGAGAGATGGTTTAGCACGGATACGTAACTTTGCCTTTTCGTTTTCACAGTGTTTCTGGAAAGGAAGTAAAAGGGAGTGAAGTTTTATTTAAATAAAGGAGAGATAAACTAAGTTCCTTAAGGCAATTTCATTATGTAGTTGAGGGTATGGGTTCAGGTTTTTTATCCATATTTAAACAAGTAATCCTCAGATTAGCAGTCACCTTATTTCAAATACACTGTTTCTAGACCTAAACTCGTAATTCCTCTCGTGATGCTATGGAGATTTGAAGGCTCAACCACCACTAATTCAGGGATTTCTGCACTGTATACCATCAATCACACCTCAGAGTGACAAAAAGTGGACCTCAAATCTGAAACTGATTGATTTTTTTAACTGTTTCTGGCAAATTTTATTTCAACTCTTGGCCTTGCCGTATCATTCTAATTAAACTATTTTGACCATTCTAATTGAACTGTTTTCATCTTGAGATAGATTCTGGTTACATTTCAATACTTATCATTTCAGCTATGTTTGAGAAGCTTATAATGTACTATAGTATAAGTTATGGATCTTCTATCTTATAATTATATAAAGCACTTAGATACTGTATTTCAATTCTGATTTTCCAGTTTAGTACACTTTGTGACATGACATATACCAGGGAATTAAATAACTCTAATTGGTACTAATTTCTGAGTTTCTTGATTTTTGAATGATAGCAAATTACGTCTTTAAATGTAATTTTTTGCTCTATATCCATAGAGCATCATAGTTTGATACAAGGAAGCAAACATGCTACAATAATTAATGAGACATAATGAAGCATCATGGCATAGAACAGAGCAAAGAGCTGAAATGAGACTCTTTGGGTTATACTCTCACTTCTGCCACAGAATTATTGTATGAGTTTAGAAGATCATTTAACTTCTCTGTATTCCAGGTCTTACATCTTTAGATTTGAAAGGGTAATGTGTTTACCTCTTCAATCAAGTGCTTTCAGTTCTATAAAAGAAAAATGTTACATAAACTATATTAATGCCTTCTAAAGCTAGAAGTGATAGAAGTCTTCATTAAGCTGGCTTAAACACCAAAACTTATGTGGGATTTATGGTTTCCACAGAAGTACTAATTAAAAGTTCAAAACCACCTGTAAGGCTATAAAAAGAACTAAGTATTTTTGTGCTTGTCCACAGCAGATGTTCAGCAAAACAATGTAAAAACACAATGCATGCAAATGGATTTATTGGTAGCTGTTTCTTTGAAAAGCACACTGTAGTTTCCCTAGAAAAAAAATCATTATAAGAAAAATAAATCTGTGATCTTTCTACTGACAGGGTTTGCAGTTCATCTGCTGTAATAATGTAGTCTCTAGCATGTCTCCTTTTAAACTACAGCAGCACTACCAAATGAGCTACTTATGGTAGCAGCTGAGAGTAATCAGTAGCACAGGACTAGTGTGGTTATTTGTGCAGAAACTGAGATAAGGCTCCTCGTTGAGTCAGGGCTCCCATTTTGCAGTCTGCTAGTCCCCACCACACTTGATAGATCAATGCCACTGCATATGAACACAGAACCATAGAATGGTTTGGGTTCGAAGGGACCTTTAAAGATCATCTAGTTCCAACCCCCCTACCACTCGATCAGGTTACTCAAAGCCCCATCCACCCTGACTTTCAACACTTCCAGTGATGGGTCATCCACAGCTTCTCTGGGCAACCTGTTCCAGTGTCTCACCACCCTCACCGTAAAAAATGTCTTCCTTATGTCCAATCTAAATCTACCCTCTTTCAATTTAAGACTGTTGCCCCTTGTCCTGTCACGACAGGCCCTAGTAAAAAGTCTTTCTCCATCTTTCTTATAAGCTCCCTTTAAGCACTGAAAGGCTGCAATTACGGTCTTCCCAGAGCTTTCTCTTCTTCAGCCTGAACAGCCCCAACTCTCTCAGCCTTTCTTCACAGGAGAGGTGCTCCATCCCTCTGATCATTTTTGTGGCCCTCCTCTGGACCTGCTCCAACAGGTCCATGTCTTTTTTTTACTGGGGACCCCAGAACTGGATGATGGTTCACAGGAGGTAAACAGGATGAAGTTTCTGAATGACACAGAGATCTGATGGCTCCGATCATCACAAACTGTCTTTTCCAACTCGGTGAGCAGATGTAGCTGAATCTTGGTACGTCAATATTCAGCCCAGGCTGAAAATACGTGCCAAACACCCATCACCACAGGATGGCACATAAAAGCCACAAACAGGTGCCCCGGTGACCCTCCCGTGAGGCACAGTATGTGATCACTTAGTGACACTCTGAGTTGATTGGAAAGGTGAAAGTGTGAGGATTTCTGTCAGCTTGCCTTCTCTGGCACCTGTAGGAAAGTCCACTGCTTTAATCTGTCACACAGAAGAGGAGCAGCAGCTAGGATCTCTGTCCTTCTTCCAGCCTCCATTTTCTGCATTCTCATGAATAGTCCCACTGGTCATTCCCACCCAAGGGCAGCATAAGACTGACTTGTCTTGATGGGTTTTTGCTACCCACAGCAATTGAAACTGCAATTGCAGAAGTGAAACTCACTAGAATAACTTGCTGATACCACTCCGCTTTGGCTCTGCCAGAGCTGACTTTCACGAGCTGCCTGCCTGCCTTTCAGGAACACAACTTTGGTTTAGGTATGAATCAGATCTTAGAAACTAGGACAGTCATTTAAAAAATAAAAGTAAAATGTTTCATCTATCGGATGGAAGTTGGCACATGTTAGACATCTGGAATGGGTGGTGTTAACATAATAGTATCTTTTTTTTTTTTATTTTATCACAGGCAGGCAAGAACCTAAATTAGAGGTACTCGAGGCTCACTCTAACTCTTATGAGCTGGCTTAACCCATGGAGTAGGATTTCAAAGCTTACTCCTATCTGTATGCAGTGGGAATCGAGACTCCTCAGTGGCATTACTGAGTGTAAAACCAGGGACCTTCCGTTATCCCCAGGAGTCACCTCTGCTACACAGCAAAACTTGAAGCTTGTTTGTTCCACTCCCCTCAATCTCCTGCTCTGCACAACTCCTATCTGTCTCTTCCTCCTTCTTTATCAACACAAAAGTAACGTGTGCGAACACCTGGTGTGGGGACTGGCTACACTAATCAAATAAAACTCTCGAACCTTAAAAACCGAGAAGGACCAGAAACTCTGGTCAGTCCTCCTTGGCACAGTCTGTTATACAAGAAGAGTGTGAGTAGTGACCAGCACCAAAGACCGGTGAGAGAAAGAACGCAAAAGGACATAAAGAAATACTTAACATATCATTGGGCTCGCCTGTAGTGCTAGAAATGTCACTTTTTGCAATTCAACACAGCTGTTTCTTTCATTTTCATTGAAAAGTATCATTTAGCTTGTTCGATCTACATGTTTCCCTGCATATTTTTTTTCCAGGCAAACAGTCAATTTTTTTCCCAGGTAGTAAAGGATTTAAAGCAAAACACTTAAGTTCTGCTTCCTGAAAGAAAGGAATTGGTATGCAAAATTCAGAATAACTGTCGCTGTAAGATTGTATGCTTTACTGACTTTCGTATTAGAAAGTCAGCAGAAGGTTACGAGAAGTGGTAGCCCACATAGGATTACATATTCGAAGTTTTCTATGATGCTGCAAGGTTGCCTACGTGACCAGCTGCAGGCAGATGTGAGCTTGTGCTGTCCCTGTACTGAGCTGACGGAGGCAAAACAGCTCTGGTGTGAAAATCTGAATTTCTGTGAGTCAGGCCCCTCCATATGCCCTAATGGGCTGAAATACTGTGCCACTCTATGCAGGTCTGCAGCAGATCTTTCCCCACAAATTCCAAAGTCAGTCAGGTTTGAGAGATTTCTATTCCGCTTTTTGAAAATAAAGTATTTTGTCACTGCGACTGTTTGAATATGACTTAGGTTCATAAATTCATAGTCATACTTACCGCATCCTTTTCTGGATTGCACACTTTAACCCAGAGCAGGTGGTCTATAAGCCAGTCTATGGGCTTATCTTTATAGAACATGAGAAAAAATTCCACTATGAATGGCAGGTCTTCTGATTTAAACAATTTTCCTGAAAGCAAGACAAGAAGTTGCACATTCAGATATTTTAATTGCTGTGCAAAAATCACCAGCTTTTTCTTTACTCCAGCCTTAAACACATGGATTTAATTCTGATATTTAGTTGAAATTTCACACAGGCTCCAGCTTTGGAGATTTGCTTATCTTCCACCTGGTTGGGATTTTGAAAAGATTTCCATTCTGTGCCTGGAGATATTCTCACATAGTGAACCAGCTGACTAATAAAGTACACACTTATATCCTAGTTCCAAACACAAATCTGCCAGTCACCTGTATCGCTGTGCCAGATGAAACGAAGTCTGAATAATTCCTTAAAATGCTAGACATGCAATTTCACTGGCAATACTATATTGAATATCTTTAAATTAAGACCTAGATATGAAAAATATCACTTTTAAAATACTATCACTGTTCATGTAGTTCTCTTGCTATTTGTATTAGCAGATTTTGTTAAATTTCTTTGTTTGACCTAACTCTTATAAGGTGTTATCACAAGTAAATTGTATTAGAACCGAAGAAAAAATATAAACTTACTACTAAAAATAATAAAACACCTCCCCTATGATATGGGATACATGTTCTGCTCTACAGAGGAAAGGAAGCAGATTTTTTATAGAACGTTCAAATTCCATTCTTGAAAAGAAGACTACACGCTACAGGGGCACATAGTGCCCCAAGGTGGAACAATTTGCCTCTTATGGGAACCCAACTACTAGATCCTGTGCTGAGGAGACTTTGCCTTAAAAAGGCAATTTTAAAGAGCACAGAAAGTAAAAGACTTTCAATGGGAGCTTTTCTGAAGAACCAAGGAAGTTTTGATATGTGAGTCCTTTCATGCTTTGAAATGTAATTCCGAGTGAGACCTACTCAACCTACACAGCTCCAAATCCAGTTGGCCCTGCTGAGGTCTTAATACTTACCAATAAATCCAAGCTGGGAGAACTCGAGCATCATCCACTCTTGGGACTGTTCAGCAGCGAAGTTTTTTATACTTTGAATATAATCAGCTTTGGCTATAATATCATCTTCCAGCTGGGGTGGGGAAAAAACCAACAAAAACCCAGAAGGCAAGTGTTGGTGATGTTGCCACGTGTAAGTGATAACTGCATTGTGTTTGACTGTTGTACAGTGTTTGCTGAAGTTGTGTCAAACTACAGTGGATTGCTCTTTAGCTTCTACATATATCTCTGTTTCAGTACCATTCATTAAATACTTACATACAGGAGTGACTGTAACTCCATGAGTGCTTCTCACTTTTTTGAGAAAGGAGGACTCCCTACCTTAAAGAGATCTCACTTAAAAGAAAACATTAAGCAAAAAGATACAGGTTAAGGAAGAAGAGGGTTTGTACTGAAGTTGCATAAGCACTGATAAGCAGCAGGAGCAAATTCTTTGAAAAGAGAGGTGTCTAAAGCAGATGGTTAAAAGCTCTGTAGTGTAGCCTGGGCAGACTTTGTTGTACCTAAAAGGTGACTGAGAACAATTGTGGATGATTACTGAGACGCCAGCACAAACCAAGTTGTTTCAGGGAATACTAGTCATGAAAGAAGGAACAGGCTATGAAGCACACTGAAGGACAGGGATACATAGAGCTTTTGAGGTACTGTAAAGGCTGACACTGAATACAGCAGTAGAGCCAGCTACAGGATACTCGGAAGAGGAGAGTGACTTCCATCAAGGAAATGGGAGAGGCCTTGGCTGCATTTTTGTGTGGCTTTCAGAGAAGAATGGGGGATCTGGAAAGCCAGAAGCTGTTCCAGTTACTAAAGCTGAGGATAATGAGTCCAAACAAGGAGTTTAGAGGAAATGACACAAAGGAAATAAATGAATTCCAGAAATAATTAAGGAGCAAGTAATTCAGGGTTTGAATTCAGAATGGGTGTGAAAAACACAGGAAGAGGAGGCTAAGCCTTCAGGAAAATGTTGGGGTGCAGTGTAATGACACAATTAATTGATTTAACTGCGGTACTTCATTGGACCTGGTGCTTGTCTGGTGGCGCTGGAATCTGATTCAGGAAGCTAGAGGTAGAAAATGAATGCTATGAGAAAAAAAAAAAGCATCGTTTCCTGCTGGATTTGCATCCTCAACTGACTCAGCGCAGAGTCAGCAGCAACAGCATGAGAGACCAGACCCACAGCTTTTAGCTGAATTTGGCCACTACTACAAGTGTAGGGCTGGCGGGGGAGAAATGCATTGTCAACAGTAAACCCAGGAGGAAGTAGAATGAGGGTTGAAAGACAAGATTAAGAGATCTGTTTTGACCCTGTCAGCTTTTGCTGACGGTAAGATAAAAAAAAAAAAATAGACAGATGGAGATGAACTGATCAGGATGAATTCTTTTTAACAGATTCTAAGATCTGGGGATTGAGGTGAGGTGACAGTTGTGCAGAAGAGAACAACAAAAAACCCCAAAACATCAATTTACAAGAAATTTTGCATAAAACTAAATGAGCTAAGAGGATTATCCAGTAGCTAGATGTAAAGGGAGAAGAGCAAGGAATCAAAGAGAGTTTCAGAGAATCCTTAAAGAGAAATTGAGGGTCACCCAAAAAAGGAGGAAAGGCAGAGAGGAGTATCTCAAAAACCTAGTGAGACCATCGTATCGAGAAACATTAGAAGAAAGCGTACAAAAGTAATAAAGATGAAAAATACAGAGGGTGTAAAGCAAAGTGGGTGTGAATGTGGTTATGAACTGAAAGTAATTTTGCATAGTGAGAAGTCTGAAACAGTCTTTTCTGAAGCTGACAGTTAAAAGTGAATATTGGAGAATGTAGTTTGATATCCCATGTAATGCAGGCCATTGAAACTTTTTTATTTATCTCTGTACTAAGCCCCGTAATTAGTGTTCAACTAAAGCACATCTTCCTGAAGAACATTTGCCATTGCTTAGAGATTTCAGTATCAGTCCTTTTTCAGTAAGTTATACTATGTGTAATTATCCTGAATGTTTAGTACATGGTACCCAAATTCTAACTTGAGAGGAGAATTCTAACTAACAGAAGACCCAGGAAAACTAAGAACTAAGCAAAATGCTGTTCTGAGCTTTTTTAAAAACTGTTGTCATTCACAAGCTACATAAAATTTTATCATCTGTTTCATTATTGAACAGTCATGATAAATTTTGGAATCTCTGGTGGTGATTATCATCTTTATGGAGTGCAAATTAGCACAAATCTAGAATGATGGCTAAACCTAAGCCTGAATGCATGGGGATCTTCTTAAAGTCTAACACTTTAAATCTTCTGGAGAATTTAGGATCTGTACCAACTTGCAGTTTAACCTTGTCTCCAGTATCACTATACTGGTATGTTTTCCTATGTGTAAGGGTTTTTTGGTTCACTGTGATCTGGGCTGTAACCTGGACCTACCCCCACTATTCTGTCTTGCTTGCACCAAGTGAAAACACATTAAATTCTGGCTTTTTTAACCTAATCAAATAAGGGTTTCATGCTTTAGTTGCCTTGTTATTCAACCTCACAAATGACAGGAAGGTACAGACGGATTTAATCAGATAGTACCTGGCTGCAAGATGTACATAAGCACAGAAATATGTGGATGCTTGTATAGAGCACAGGCAAAATACAAAGAAAATGACAACAGATCGCTGTTTTTACTGAGGCCTTTGAAACAAAATTGCCAAAGCTAATAATCAGCAGATGTATTGCAGCTACTTAATGATAATGTGAACATACCTGTAAATAAAATGTTCCCTTAGGTTGGGCATATAGCATTAAAAAGCTATAATCCAAATTCTGTTTAGTTCTCCACCTAAACGTAAGCAGCAAATTCTGATAAGCTTTTGGAGGGGTTTGCAAGAGTTATTTCTATAACAAAAGCATTTCTAATGCTCTGCAGTTTTTCCTCTACAGTAAAACTGTAAGGTTGAGTATTCTAACTCATTGTTAAGTGAATAAAAATTGCTCTATAATCAGTGTAAACATTTGTAAATAATTTGACTTTCCTATAAAAGTTAACATTAACTAAGCAAAAAATTTTGATCTATATCAGTGCAACCTAAAACAAAATGTTTAACAGGTATATTCATGTCAAATGAGTTAAAGTTTCTACTCAATATGTTATGAACAGTAGAGATCAACACACAATAATTACTTAAATATCTAAAATTAAGTGCTTTTACTGATGAACAGCACAGAAAACAGGTTGATAAACTTCATTTTCAGGTTTAAATGTAAACACAGATTTTTTCCTACAAAGTAGTCTCCCATTTTACCAGAGGATGAAGCTGCTGTTTGATGATCAATGCTTAAAGACCAGAGAGTAATTTATCAGTATTTAATTAACATAAAAGTGTATCTGATTCAAATCCAGTCATATCTGAAACTTAAGCGTAAGTACGTAAACATGTTAATGCTCTGAAAGATATAAGGTTTATCTATAAACCCAATATATATGCATATATACACTTGCTGATTTTCTTCAACCTCAACTCTCAGTACTGCAGCTCTCTTGCTGCATTGTTGGGGTAGCTTCTCATAAATTGGTTATTGTTGATCAAAAGAAAATTACTTTCCTCCAATAAATCAATTTTGTTAGGTTATAATCTCTGTCTCAGTGAATTTGGGGCACATGAGTGAATGAAATCACCAGTTAGGATATATTATTAGCAGTAGTATAAAAAGTCCATGATCACCAAAAGTTAGGTCATTAATTAAACCCACAGTAGTTGTTACTAGTTAGCTAAGGGGCCACATGGGGTTTCCTTTGTGTGTTCACAGAGCCTCTCCCTTGTCTGTCACATAAAACATTTTCCTATTTTTTCCTTTACAACCAGATCATCTAGCCTATTGCCTCTCGGCATTATCCATCTGGTTTAAAACCTGTGGGATGCCTAGAGTCAAGACCCAGAAGAGAAGCCTTGGCTCTCACCCTGAAGCTGATGTGCAGCATAGCTTTATAGCTTTTCTCAAGATCCCCTTGTGTACTAATTTTTAAAAAAGTACACTTGAGTTCCATTAGCTCTGAAATACAAAAACATTATCAGCTCAAATAATGTTGACTTTTGCAGAATTTTCCATTTTATATTCTTAGCAAAATTTCTTAGGTTTTATATAGCTATCTTACCTTACCCTGTCCTCTGAATCCCCAAATGTTTTCTTCAGGTTGGAAAGATCTGGATAATAAAAAGCAGGAGGAGAAATAACCTCTAGGACTCCAGACTGGATTTCTCTGGGGAAGCTGTGAAGAGAAGCTTAGTGAGACCCTATTCCTCAAAAAGACTTTTAAGAGCAACCATGGACAGCAGCTCCCCAGAATTAGGTGTGCTCCCCCACAACTGGAATTCACAACTCTAGCAAAGAAACTAAGTCACAGAGATTGTAAATTAGGAACCAAGAAGGGATCTTTGACAACCATCAGAACAGGGAGGACTGTAACTCATCAAACACTGAAGAGAAGCGTGTCTCAGAAATCCTGCCCCTCCTGCATCTACAGATCCTTACTTGTAATCCTGACATGGTTGACAAAACACAGCAATAATTCACAACCAAATCCACTACCTAGAACTACACACAACTGTTCCCCCCTTGCATGAGAGCTCCTAGGTTCCTTATGCTTGCTCTAACTCTAACTCTGCATTCTAGCCGAAATGTTACTGTCCTGGAGTAGGGGTTTGGTATGGGGAGGCTGGGTCTAGTCTCTGCTCCAGGGATTAAATTTTCCTTTTAAAAAGTCATTGAAAAAATGTGTTATCAACTTTGGGAGCCAAATCTCCCCTTTCCTCCACAATATCTAAAAAAAAAAACCAAAAATAAAACCCCAAAACAAAAAATACCTTAAGCTTTTAATAGGTACAGGATCACTGAAATTGGCAGTTTTCAGAACAGAGTAACCCATTTCCTATGATTAATGGAGAAAAGCTAACATTCAAAATTAAGCACATCACAGTACAAGCATACTTACGAAAAAGAATCTCAATCTTACTGTGGAACACTGACAAAGCATCTACTCTGCAGTAGTATTTTCAAAAACCATAATGAAATCATAAAAATTATCTAAGTGCTTAAGTTGCTGTACGTATTGTAGTGTACCTTGTGGTGCTCAATGATACCAAGGAGGACTGCCTCTTCACCTTGTCCTAGCTGCAGTACTCCCAGCTGAGCTAAACCCTCTGGAGGCAAAAAGATACTGCTATTATTTAGCTAGCACACTCAGCTTGGGGAGCCTTCTGGGGGAAACCTGCACCCTAAAAACAGGCTGGGAAACCCTTGAGTAGAGCAGGACGTGCAGCAAAGCCTCAAAGGTGAAGGAAAAGGGCAACTTCTCGGGAGACCTTGTTCAACTTTTTTGTTTGTTTTTGTTAATATTCTAAAAACCTTTGATACAAAGATTGAGAGCACTCTTGTAGTCATTTGAAAGGAGAGAGGGGAAAGGCTGTGTCACTTCAGACACTGGCCAAAGTGGGGTTCTGTCGGACTAAGTAATCCATGAATGATCTTGTGCACCACAGAAACCAGCAACACCAGTACTGCAGCACAACACAGATTTCATCTCTTGCTTCTTTCAGTCAGCTGCATTTCAGGGCCTTCAGCCTTACCTGTTTTGTGACTGTTAGCTACACTATACCATATCTTAGAAAGCAGCTTTTGTAAGACAAAATAAATCTACTAATGAATGTATTTTTTTTCCCAAACATTTTAATTTAGTAGTTGTTATTCTCAAGCTGCTCTAAGGTTTTTCACATGCACATGATGCCATGTCTATGGGAAAGAATGATAAGAGCAAGCAAAACTGCAGTGGGACTCAAGCCTTCATTTGGTAACTCTTGTATTAATTTGGCATGGCAAAGAATATCCATCTCAAGTTACCCATCATATAATAGTATTTAACATTGTAAATCAGAATCAGATTGCTGTCCAAAATCCATTGCCTTCATGAAAAAGAGGCAAATCAGGAAACAAAACCACCTCAAAAACATGACAGACATCAGAATACATTCAGGGCCATGAAGTCAGTGGGGACCTAATACATGTAGCCTCAGCTGCCTTAAATTGCATCATTAATTTAATGGAGAAAAGACTGAAGTTCAAGTAAATACTTATCAGAGGCTTAAGTTGAGACCTTGCCTGATTAGTTAAAGCATAGTTATGAAATAAGGAAAATAAATTGATATACATCCTTCTGTTGTGAATTTCACAGTGTGTTACAATACACATATTAAGAGTGCACCTTTGCCTCGTTTCTTAGCAGTTCCATTTCAGTATGGTAGAGTTGTAATTTATTGCCAAAATGCTCTAATTCTTTCCATAAAAGCTCAAAATGTGTTTACGAGCTGTTCAGTGTTACACTTTATGGGACTTACCTGGTTTTAACACTTTCTGCAACACTGTTAACATATTCTGCATTCACCTAAAGAAAAGAAGGGGAGTTCATTTCGAGCCACCTATTTTTGTATTAAGCAAAATTTTGTAGGAAATATATACATGCAAAGTCTTCATTTTTATTCTCCAATTCTTTTCATTTCAAACAAAAGCAATATGTTATAGCAGCATTTCTACTAAAGGACAGTATGGGGTTTTCAAGCCAACCGAACTTTCAATGTAATTGAAAGTAGAACTGAACTATCTCCAGCTATGGTTCTGCATTTTGTTTTTCACTGCTTCTGCAGGACGCCAAGCCATTTTCTGCATGAAAATCTGTTCTACAGCTTTCACTTATGCGAGGAAAGCACAGCCATATAACTATCAGTAAACAGTGCCATTTCCACAAGTCACAAAAGAGGCCTGAGGCTGTTGAGAAAAGTCACCTAAGCAAAATTTTCTAAAGCTAGTGATACTTAAAATTTTTATTTAGAGTTTCTTCCTGATATAACAAACTTATGGCTCTTAGTCTGGAAATTTTTAGGATGTACTTATTCATTGCTGCTGTTTCATAAAAATAACAGTTATGGTGTGGGAAACACATCTGTTAACTATATTAAACAGCACTAAGTTTTATGGATTTCAAACGCAATACAATACCTGTCTTAGCAGTTCAGATTTTTTTTTAAAATACACAAATAATCATTACCAGCTATATATTAAATTTGTAATAAGTAAAAAAGATACAATGTGCTAAGTAAAGAACTGTGATAAGAAAAAAAATACCAACAACTCTGAAACTCACTTTCAGTCAATAAGTTACTCTGACTTAACCCATGATGTAAACATTTAATTTGATCTTCTGAAACTTTCGGGGAAAAAGAAAGGTGTGGATTCATCATCAGTAAACACACCTGCCCCCCTCTCATAATTAAATGTTCTTATCACCTCTCATATCAGCACAATCAACCTGCTTTAATTTACTGCATGGCTGAAAAATGGAAGCTGCAAGAACATGACTTTGGAGACGGGAGAAAGCGGAGAGACTGATTCTTACAATGGCACTTTAATCCTAAATTGGCTGAAATGGACTATTACTACAACCAAAGCTACTGTTTGTTAAAAGTGCCACTTTAGGACTGTCCACAGTGGGAAACTTTACTATTCAGAAATTAACCCTTAAAAACTCAAAGAACTCTCTGAAGCCCTGAAATAGAAGTTAATGGTAGCTAGGCAAAGCTTGTCATTGCCAGGGCTCTCCATTGGGAAATAGCAACTGTAAAATAAGTTCAGCTCCTGAAAATTATGCTGAAGAGGAACTACAGCCAGTAAAACTGGGCCTATCTGCTTATCGTTGTGATCCAAACAGAAAAGTGGAAATCATGACCTAACTTCATAAAGTTAAAGTGAATTATGTTCTGTTTGACAGTATTACAGTTGCAAAAGCTGCACTAAGTGATGACTGAACTAAAAAAGCAAACTTTAACTGTTAATGAATACAGCTATGAAATTTAATGTTGTTTATGGAAGGACAAAGAAATATGAAGAATAAATATGAATCCTGAAAAACTGCACAGTCTTTTTACCTGCAAGTAACTATCACTAGCTAATTCCCGTCTGTAGCTTTTTTCCAATACGATCAAGGTATTTTTGAATGAGAAAAATTAATTTACCTCTAATCTTTTACCTTGAGCACTGTTTACTCTCCCAAACATGGAACCGTTCAAGTCTCTGAACAGTTTTCTCTTTCACAAGAAATGCCAATACACATGCAGAAGGCAAGGCTCTAGCATGTCAAGGTACTTTGCAAGATCTGTGATATCAAAGCAGCAGATAAATAATCTGAACTGTTGTTAGAGTAAGTTTACTTTTTTCAGGTTCTATGGAACTTTTCTGTGGAGGATTTACATTTCATTCTTGAAGTAGAATACTTCAGCGGTAAATAATGAGTTCATATGGTTTTGTTTGAAAATCTGACTGCAACAACTGTGTTTGTAAATGTAATATGACTTTTTACCCTTCGATCACCCAAGTTACAGGGTTTTTTTCACATATGAACACTGAGGCAGTAATTGCTCACTATCTCCTCCAGCCCTGAAGAAATCCCTCCCAAAGGCCCAGCTAACAGTATTTTGCAGCCTCTTCTACACTATTACACTAAGACATAAATCTCCATATTGTCCTTCTAGCATCATACTGCACCTTTCCATGCAAACTTACCTCTGCTACAAAGACGATTATTATGCAGTCATTCTTTTGCTCTTCAGAAAGTTCATACAGTAGGGAATGCAGTGTATTAATCAGATAACGTTGTTTTTCCCTTTTCACAGTAGGAACACCCATCACCAGTGAGACTGCAAAGAAAGTCGTCCACATAATTTTAAGTCAGGTAAAGGGAAACTGAAATTACATTTTAGTTTTGATTTGATGTGACCATGAGATTTGGTGACAGTTAATATTCCTATAGCACTGTGACAGCATTTGCTTTACTACCTGGTAAAAGAGATACCTCCAGCTAAGTTTAGGTCAGAGACACCTGTGTCTGTGTTATAAGCACCAGGTCTACACTGTGTAGACTGTCAACATTTGAGAACTTGGAGATATTACTACCTCTGGCAAACACAGAGGTATCTGCTATTAAGTTTCAAAAGTGACTATTGCAAAATAAGTGCTAGCTCTTGGTATGGAGTTGGAGATCTGAGTAGTAAGAGTTAAACCAACACTGCTTTATGGAGCAAGTTGTGACAGGAGGTGAGTGCTGTGTATCTCAGAAAGGAATAAAAAAAATCAAAATCTCAAAAATCTCTCTGAGCCGTTTAAGTGATATGAATCCATGGCTTTGACATAATCCATGATAAGAAGAAAGGAACTTAGACATTATTATTAAGAAGAAAGGAACTGAAATAGTCTCTGGCAAAGACTCCATTAGTAGCAAACCTGTGCTATATTACACATCATCAGATTGTAAGCAGGACCTCTCTTTTCATTGGTGAGGGCATTACTGAAGTCAGTGACATAATATGGCTCAGTAAACCTGTAGAATTCTCAGTCCTTGCAGAATATTCCTATTCACCAAAACCTCGTGAGGCTGGTAAGGAAGCAGCAGATTTTGAAAGAAAGGATTAGGTGCAGTTAGTGACGTCCTCCAGGCTTCATCATCTGTGCCAGTATCAGCTCGAAAACGCCAAAGTTCCAATGTTCCTTCCCAGCACATAACCTGCTAAACCACTGGGGTTTTGTTTGGTTTTACACGCTGAAGATCAACCTGTACTTGTTAAAGTGTGGTCTTGCTATTGTCATTTTCATGTACAAATAAATGAAAATTAAACATGCAGCAAATGCAATTTCTTTTATTACTTATTACTTGTCTCCCCCCCCCCGCTTTTTTTTTCTTGCTTGCTTGTGAATGTATCTGTTTTTCTGAGGTTTTTTTGCAAATCATTTTGCTGACTACCTGTGGTCTTTTGCATACTCACACTGATCTATGGGCTCATAGATCTCACTCCAGTGTGAACCACAGCACTACTCCAGTAGAACCACTAGCCTGTGTCATGGGCATGGCCAAGTTATTTTTTTAGCTAAATCCAAAGTGCTGCCAATGTTTCTCTACATAAAATAGCACTAGAAAAAAGTCAACATTTTAACAAAATACAAAACTCAGCAAAATAGTTGACTAGTTCCTTGTTTGCTTATTGCTTTTGAATGTTCTTTTTACCTATCACATGACAATTAGAAGACGTAACTTAATAATTTGTATTATAGTTCACTGGAATTCATTATGATTTGTGCAGGTGTCAGCTGATTTCTTATCTGGATGAAGAAGTTACACTGAAGATTTATTAATATCCTTCAAATGATCACATCACCTTTCCATTTGCTTTTAACTTTAGCAAACTGTGTGAATTGTAAATTCTCCCTGGCTTCCTGACTCCTACTAATTTTAGGGGAAAAAAATGTCAGCCAATGCATCTTTGCCACATGAATCCATGGGAGAAAACCCCCTCTGAACTTTGAGTATGCTTCATCGCTAGAACTTAATATAAAATATAAGGTTTGCCTTATATTTTCTATATGTTTATTTCCTACCTCCAGTTCTCTGTTGTCCAAAAATAACATTTGGGAAAATGGCATCTTCATATTCTTGAAGGTGAGGTAGATAGTAGTATATGTTTGTAAGATGCATGGGGAGTTTTCTGGTGAGGTTTAACACTTTCCAATTCACACCATCTTAAAGAAAAAACAAACCCACATATACACATAAAATAAAAAGTCAGCAGTGAAGCCTGTTATTTCAACAGTTTTCCTCAACTGAATACTAGCAGATTACCACACACAAGCTTATTGAATCAGAACTATTCCTCAGAAGTGATTATATGTCATATATATTACCCTCCTGTAATAAACAGAGAATTGCCCAGTACAACCCGCCCCACCTGGCGCAGGTGCAGAGCTCCAAGCCTGAATATCCTGGAAACTACGCCTGCATTTCCGTGTGGCTCAACAGTTGCAGGATTGAGCCATCTTAAAATACAATAAGCAGTTATTTTAAAAGCAGCAGGAAAAAAATGGTTTGTTTTTTGTACAGTTGGCAAGCAACTTTTTAAATGAAAAAAGCACATATTCTGATTAATAACTTTCTTAATTACTTAACAAACTTAAATGCTTTCCCCAAAATGTAACACACGGTGGTTTTCAGGGCTCAAACAGAAGTTCTCAGGTTATATGGCAAAAAGGACAACCAGATCCAGGCCTTTAGAAACCATTTTGAGAAAGAAAAGACTGCAGTAGTTAAGAGAAAAGTAGGGAATATTTTTTTCCTTACTAGTTTAAAATAAAGATGAAAATAATTAGAATATTTGTTCATGTCAAAATAACTCATGTGACCTTATAAAAATAATCTTTTTTTTTTAAATAGGCCATATGAAAACCAGGTGCCATTAATTTACCAATTTATCTTCCTTGATATAAACATTCCTGAATGTTCCAGTGGTGGTAAAAATTCTTTAAAATAGATTTAATAAAAACTTGAACAACTTAATTCTAAAATCATTATAAAATTTAAATTAATTTAAAATAAAGCTTGCAAAAGAAATTGTGTTTAATGTAAGATACCCATGGAGGCAGAGATGATATGCACCCTGCAATTTTAAAAAAGGTTTTGAATGGATTAAAATGGAGACTATATTTACGAAGAATAACAAATGGTCTTTCTAATATTTAAGAAAACTGCTTGGAAACAAAACTGAAGATCACTCCAGACTTTATTTACTAAAGGCTTAAATCTTGCTTTCCTGTCACAGGCAGCATATGGCTCTCATACTAGAATTTTGTCTGTCATTCTCTGCTGCCGAATTTTTCTATACACTACTAGCTACCAACAATGTGTACGTCTTTTTGCCCTGAAAGAAAAACAAAGCTCCTATGAATTTATCTAAGGCAATTCATACTTTAGTGGGTGCCTCCTCCAGACACTTTACCAGTTGTGCGAAGAGGCTGGTGCTAGGGCACTTCGTGCTGTCAGAACACCACCTCAATTAGCTTTAGCCCACAAAATCATGTTAATAGCCTTCCAAACTGCAGAAAACTTGAAAACTAATAGTTTTACAGTCTGCAAAGCAACAAATTTACTGACTTAGATGGAAAGTTACTTTCCTAAGAAGCGAATCTAAGATAACTCCCCAAATTTACCACCCTTCAAAGTTACTTAAAACAAGTCTTACAAATTACCATCATCAGCTTTATTCACTCAGCTTAGATCAATGAAGACAGAGGCATACTGAATGGGCAATATTTGTCTGAAGTTTTTCAACTTCCAGAAGATATTCCCACTGCAAATTAGGACTCGACAGAGAGTCCCCACTCTACAGAAAACCATTTAAAAACCAACCAACCAAACAAACAAAAAAACCAAAACCCAACCAAACATATATCTATATGTCCAGACATTTGTGTATGAAAGAGAGATCCACAACTCCTCCCACTCTGCTTTGCCATTAAATAGACTGGAATTTTGCTGCATAGAAACTTTTTTTTTTTTAAAAACCACCTTCTTAACTTTTCAAGGACTTTCCATTCTTACTTGGAAGTAGTACCTATCAAGGGTTGGGCAATGGACTTCAGTTTTATTGCGTACAATAAACCTTTTCATTTTTGTTGTACAATAAAACTTGACTGGAATGCGAAGCAGAAGAGAAAGTAAAAATAAGAGGTGAACATTCAGTGATTTTAAGAAATTTCTGCTTTGACTCCTGTGAATTGACAGCTTTAATACTTTCTGATATTCAGCTGGCTCCAGTAAGAATGAAGAGCAGAGGGAAAGGGAACTTGCACTCTCCTCTGCTTATTGCATTAGGCAATAACTCTTTGTCCACAGTATGTGGGGCTACTGGTAGCTGACAACATGGTTTCTATTCTAAAGCTTGTAAGGCCACAACCCTGCCAACACTCAGTCATTTGTTTATAGGCACCTAAACAGTCCCACTGAATTAATATTGAAAAACCAGACAAAAAGAGGCAGGAAAGAACAGGATAAGAAATGAAGCTGACTACACAAAGCAGGAATGCACCTTGTTCCTTCTTTCCCTGTAACAGTCCTGGTTGTTCCAAATTTTATTCTGATACCAGCCTGCTGTACTGAATGCAAAGAAGGATTTTTAAAAAGAAGTTTTCAGCAGCATCCAGACTCTTTTTGAAGTCAGGGTGTGTTGTGGAATGCCTCCAGCACAGAGATGCCCCTTCTAGTTTTCCTTCTCTCCCCAGGGAAATAGCTCTTCCAATCCAAACAGGGAGAAAGGCACATCCTGCGCTGGTACATCATTTCTTTAAAGAAACAGAATCAAACTGTCTAATCTATTGTATGCAACTACAGCGTGCAGATAGATGGGTATGTACAACAGTCTGTAAGGCAAGGCTCTAATATATTTTTAAAAAAATAGGTTTAAATAAACAATGGGAAGAAGCCATATCACTAGAGTAAACTTAATTGCATATTGGTGTCCCTCTAAAGAAAAAAAAAAAGCAGCAGAGAAACCCACCTCAAAGGTTTTCTTTTAATTGATGTCACTTACAAGCATTCATGTTTCCTTCGGATTAACAAACTACGTGCAAAATAAAAACAAATTCTAGAGGGAACATTCTTAGGCTGTATCTAGCCAGCAAGACCTCATGGGGCTTCTCAACTCCTGGGCTCTGGCAAGCAGCCAGCTGTATGTGATCTGCCTGCTGAGAGGAGACTGCGCACCCACCACATGCACCTCGGGGCCTGGGGTCCGCTGGCAGGATGGCAGAGCACTCATGGCCAAAAAGTGCCCCCCCCAAAGTCACTCCACCTGGACAGGAGGGGGACCAGGACTGTGAAACATCTAGGAGGTGTACCTGCTTTCCGGGTTAGAGAAAGCCCTAGTATTTATAAGGGTGTAGCAGCATAGTAAAAGCTGGTAAAAATAGCTTATTCAGTGCTCTGTATTTGGCAGCAAGAGAGGGACAAACACTGTACGAAACTCGATTAGCAATATGTACACCTTTGCCACTATGACACAACTGCAGTTTATTGTGTCCCCTTTTTTTTCTCTCCTAATTTGTTTAGTTACTGATCCTATTTAAAGAGGGGCTACAAATACTTCCCCACCCTTTTTTTAAAGTAGAAACTTCTACCTAATGCTAATATAATCAAATCAATGATTCTTCTCCCCACAACAGTGATAAAGAAACACGAGCACACAAAAACTTGTACCATTAACACAGTACATTTTTATACATACAAACCCGTATGATTTGTTGTCAAGTTCATTCTTTTTGCAACTACACGTTTAATTTCACGTAGTGCACTGCTCAGTTCGTGTGATCTTCTTTTACTTTCCTTTTCAGCATACAGTAGTCTTTGCCGAAGTTCCAGAAACTGGCTTTGGTACATGCCCAAGTCATTTCCTGCAATGAGAACACAATTTTATTTTTTTTTCAAAGAGGTGAATTATATGATGGAATAAAGAGAAAGTTTAAGAATAGGAGACAGTCCAGAAGAAGACAGGACCAGATGCGTATAAACATTAATAAAAGAGGCCCTCAAAGTTTATTCATGGAATGAAGAAGTCTGGAAGAGTATTAAGAAGTAGAGTTTAGGGAGCACAGCTGGGTAAAGGCTTGCAATTGAGTCATAGAATCATTAAGGTTGGAAAAGACCTCTAACATCATCAAGGCCAACCCTCAACCCAACACCCCCAGGCCTCCTAAACCATGTCCTGAAGTGCCATGTCCACATGTTTTTTGAACACCTCCAGGGATGGTGACTCCACCACCTCTCTGGGCAGCCTGTTCCAGTGCCTGACCACTCTTTCAGGAAAGACATTTTTCCTAATATCCAATCTAAACATCCCCTGGCACAGCTTGAGGCCATTTCCTCTCATCCTATCGCTAGTGACTTGGGAGAAGAGAGCAACACCCACCTCATTACAACCTCCTTTCAGGTAGTTGTAGAGAGCGATAAGGTCTCCGCTCAGCCTCCTCTTCTCCAGACTAAACAACCCCAGTTCCCTCAGCCACTCCTCATAAGACCTGCTCTCCAGACCCTTCACCACCTTCGTTGCCCTTCTCTGGACACGCTCCAGCACCTCAATGTCCTTCTTGTAGTGAGGGGCCCAAAACTGAACACAGTGTTCGAGGTGAGGCCTTACCAGTGCCAAGTACAGGGGCACGATCACTGCCCTACTCCTGCTGGCCACGCTATTCCTGATACAAGTCAGGATGCTGTTGGCCGCCTTGGCCACCTGGGCACACTGCTGGCTCATCTTCAGCCGGCTGTCAACCACATGCCCAGGTCCTTCGCCGCCGGGCAGCTTTCCAGCCACTCTTCCCCAAGCCTGTAGTGTGGCATGGGGTGGTTGTGACCCAAGTGCAGGACCCGGCACTTGGCCTTGTTAAACCTCATACAATTGACCTCAGCCCATTGATCCAGCCTGTCCAGATCTGTCTGCAGAGCCTTCCAACCCTCAAGCAGATTGACACTCCCACCCAACTTGGTGTCATCTGCAGACTTACTGAGGGTGCGTTCAAGCCCCTCATCCAGATCATTGATCAAGATATTAAACAAGACTGGCCCGAAAACTGAGCCCTGGGGAACGCTGCTTGTGACCGGCCCCCAAAGATGAAGATGAGAACAAGAATATGACATTCATAATAAGGAAAAAGTCAGTGAATGAGTTGCAGGAGAAGGTGCTATCCAGTAAAGCCAACAACATTTTTCACTAAGTGACAAATCTTGATGACCCTTGTCACATTGAAGAGTGTAATTACGTAACGGCTTGTCTTTTGCATAAAATATTATTAAGATTAAAATACAGATAGTAAGGTATTTAGTCTTCATCTATGAGTTAAAAACTGCCTGGAGTACATTAAGAACTATTACTAAAGATGGTTATTTGAACTCCTGGATATATTTAATTAGATAACAACTGAAACTGTGCTCTGGATCGAAGGATACCTTCATAATATATAGCACACCTTTGATGAAATACTCTACAATCATATCAATATTATCGACTGTACTCACAGTCATGGTTATCAGAAACCTCTGCTGTTCTGCTAAGAAGCAAGTACTGTCAGAACTTCTCCGTTATCACAGATGATATACAAGACTCATATCTGTCAGTGCCTCCACTGCCTCATTGCCACATGAATAAAGACTGTTATACTTATTAAAATTAATATAAGGCAACACTTCAATAATGTCACTTACTTTGCAATAGGAGGTAAAGAAAGTAGAGGGCAGAAGGGGACTTCTACTTCATTTAAAAATGTTTTATAATGCTGCTTTTTTGTTGGGTGGGGTTTTTTTTTGTTTTGTTTTTGTTTTTTTTAGATAAATGCTGTTATTTAGACACTTCTCCCATTCTATTTGTGGACTGTGCTGCGTCCCATTCTTGGCAGGACTCATTTTCTAGGACCTACAATTGTCTCCCAGCAAAAAGGAATTCTGGGGGATTCTAGCCTGGAAAAGAGACTAAGAGCAAAATACGCAGGTAATACAAATTTGTGAGGATTTGCAGAGGCATTTCAAACTAGAATTAATTTGCATTTTGTATAAACAGGGGGTTTTATTTGCAGTAAACACAAGTCCTTAATTTAATCAATAAATGTATGATTGGAAGACCCTGAAGTTTAAAACATCTAGGAATAAAGTAGTTAGAAAAAAGAAGGAAACATGCGATCTGTATAATTATTATTGTTATTGGTCTCATTAAAACTTCGAAGTATGTTTAGTAAAATGCGCATAAAATGAAAGCTTCCTAAAATTTTCTGAGTCTTGAAAATGTTCTGACTTGCAAGAAAGGCCTTCATATCTAGGAGTATTCTGTACTACGCAGCTATGAACATAAATTTAGTGTTGAAAGGAGGGGAAAACTGGATTATTTCAGCTGCGTGCAACAAGATAGTTCTACTTCACTGAAGTAGGCTTCCCTAAAACATAATCGGAGAATAAATAAATAAATATATAAATGGAAGGTCAAATGAGGAAACAGATGGAAAGTCCATCTTTTAACAACTGCAGGGGAAAGGTTGAAACAGATTTCCAACACAAATCTGTCATGAGGCATCAGGCTACAGAGCTAGAACCCCAAATGAGCTAAATTATTGGAGCACCTAAGGAAGATCCCTTTCATCAACCACTATGTAGGAATACACTTTCTTGTTTTATGCTTTTCTTTTGCAGCTGTGTTTCCAATGCCATAATCCAACCTTTAACTTTTTGCTTTAGAATGTATACAAATAAAATAGAAACAGAAGGTTTGAACTGATTTAGGTGACTGACAGACATTAATCATACTGTTTTCCTAGCAAGAAAGTGATTCCAAATAGAGCACCAATACCTGTAAACACAGTGGAGATTTATCTTGCAATTCCAAGACAAATTCAGAGGTATAAACTAAAGATACTGTAATGGATGTGCATTTTTCTTTAATCTCTAATTGCCTTTTTTAGGAGTTAGATAGCATCAAGTGCCAAGAAAAAGAGGAGGTTTAACCTGCAGTAAAGTCCCATGTGCTCCTGGGAAGATGCAAACAACAAAAAGCAAGCCCACAATCTTAGGATAAATACACGTTATCACAGGATGGAACTTACTCCCTCCAAAAAGGGAATCAATCATTTTGTAATGGAGGTGTTTCGTAATTAAATGCTGGAAAGTGTTGTTCCATTGACATTTCCAGTGCTGTAATACCATAAGGTTTTGCTAAACCAAACGAAAATTCCCCTCAGTACAACTATGTTATAGGAGGAATCAGTAAAGAAATTGCAGATGAATAACAACATTGTAGTCCCTCTCTTTACAATTCCTTCAGGTATTCAGTGTCAGTGTGACTCAAAACTACTGGTGTCACTACTGGGCTGACATTTTGGCAAGCACCAAGTAATTGTCATTTTATTTGCTTACTTACAGGTGAGCCTACCAAAATGTCACAGATGCCTCTGGCAAATAAAAGGTCAATACTCAGCTATCGCTGAGTGCACCCAAAGAAGCTGGCATTTGTAATTGGCCTTATCTATTTCTTCCGGCCTGAAGAGGGAAACCACATTTTTGAGTCTTTCGGAACTGAAGCCTCTGTTCGGTTAGTAGAACAAGACTCTTAGTAATTGCTTATCTCGTTCGATTTTGATGGCTGGGGAAGCAAGGGTTTGACAAAAGGAACGTAGTATTCACTCACCCTTAGCAAAGAATGAGTTTGTTATCATAAACATATATGGTTCGAAATAGAAAATGAGTTGTTCTAAGTGTTATTAGACCAGATGTGAATGAGCAATATTAACTATCAGTAAACCTTTGGCAATAAATGTGTGTTCAGAAAGCAGAACTGAACTTATATTTTGCCATGCAATAACATACTGTCATGAACAGCATTTATTACTGATATACTTCTAGCAAGCTAAGAAGATAAAATTAGAAGCATTATGAAGCTAAATACTCTAAATATTTAAATAGTCATTAAGTTTAAATGGATTTTAGTGTGTGTGTGGAAAGCATTGCTTTTTAAGTATCTAAGGATCTACACAGAACTAAAACGGCTGCTTGCAATGGCTTGCTTGGAAAGAAGCAGACAGTGCATTTTCACAAATGCAGCTCACTCTGGCAAGGAGGGCCAGGAGAAAGGAGCTTCGGCTGTATCATGAAACACTGTCTGTCCCCAGCGATAGCCTGACTTGGCAACACCCTGTCTACCAGTGGTTCCATCAGCAACAGGGAGTGTCAGGATAAAACCAGTAAATAGTGAGACAAGGACCTATGGCAAAACTACCATATTAAATGAAGGTAAAGGCTACTTTTCTCTTTGGTGAGCTGAAGATGAATCACCCTGCTGGGGTAAGGAAACCCTACTAGGAAATTTCAGTGGGGTTATGCTGGCTACAAGCCAGGGGAGAAAAAAACCAACAACCAATCAGACTCAGTCATAGCACTCAAAGCTTTTGCAACAAATTTTCAGCTCTGCTACAGCATTTTCTCTGACTGTTTACTACACATCATATATACTTACTTATGGCTACTGTAATTCTAAGATGGCAATACTTAAAATGGTTTTAAATGCAATCTTATGTTATCTCCTAATAGAGATATATATTTATGTATGTAACTTTCTGCACCGGAAGCTGAAACTCTTCAGAGATTAGTATTGTTTCTAAAGCAAATACTCATTCTGAAAGTCAACTGATTATTTCTCTTAGCTCCACGCATGCATACTCCCTATTATCATAAATGCTTCCAGTTTTATTAACAACTGATTTCTGGCAATATCTAAGAGCTGTGGAACAAGTTATCACTATCACCTCCTAGAATTCAAAGAAAAAAGAAAATAAAAGGAAAATCGGGAGTGGCAGAAAGGAGGGAAGAAAACACCCCATAGTCTAGCAGTGACCCATGTTCCTATTTCTTGATTACAAGCTACACTGCTTATCGTACCCAGAGACACTTTCTTTTAGAAACTGAATTTTGGTTAATGCCCTCTTTAAAAGAAAACTATATAAGCACACTAACTGCAAAAGATCTTGTCATACTCCGCACTTGGAACCACTGCTCGATGTTCAGGGTAATGTAGCATGTTAAACTATTGAGGCTGGCATGCACTAATAACTGTGGCGGTTTGTTATCTTCCTGTAACTGATCTAAAACAGAGAGACCGTTCTAAATCTTGTTACATGCTTTGCAAGCTTGGGTTTTGTTCTGTCAGAGTAAGGAGGAAAAAAATACCCCAAACAATGTCTCTGTCTTAGTTCAGAACAGCCAGTTCTTATGCAAACACTTAAATTCGACAATGTGCTATAGTCTAAGGGTACTTAAGCACCTCTCCAAACAAAGATGACTTCCTGAATTTGTGCATGGTCTTTAAATATTTTGTTTATAGCATTACAGCACAGAATTATTTGTGTCTCCCAACAGGTTAGAGACAGCCAAGAAAAACTACCATAGAGTCAGAAGCCACTTCACCTGCGCTGTGTACATTCACCCATTACGTTCAATGCTCGTCAGAACAGGGGTGGCTTCTATTGTTGAGCTTTAAGCATAGGACACGGTATGTCTTAATGCAGGTCTTAAATCTTCAAGAGCCTCTGAAGTCTGTCAGTGCCGAGGTTGGTTTATTTTACACAGGTGAAAAGGGATAGTTCAATGAGCAGGTCAAGAAGCTTCTAATTGTTTCCACTCATCTGTCCTGCCTGTGCTCTGATGGCAACTGGGCTGCAGGGGCTAAGGCTATGGTAGAGGCTACAAGTAGGAGGAGAAAGATTAATTTCAGCCAGGCACAATTCTAACCTGGCTGGCTGTAACCTTTGCACAGCTGTGACACAGCAGTATCAAACATGCAGGCTTGGTAACCAAAGTACGGGGCTTACCATGCAGCGAGGACTCTCTTGCCATGTTTTTATAGCTCTCTCTGTAGGTATCTAAGCAAGCAGAGAAACCAGGCAGCAGCATGTTCTGCCAGTGGATCTACTCGTCTTTGACAGTATCCACATCAGGAGCTTCCAGACAGCGGAGGGACACTGTCCTAACCCAGTGACATCAAAGCAAAGCAGGGTGCCAGCAATTTGGGGGGGAAGTTAGCGTTCCTCTGTGCCCATACAGAGGATATACTAGGAAGAGAATCAGAATTGCTTTCCAGTATTAAAACAAACAAACAAACAAACACCTTACAAAGTTAAAGGCAGATCGAAGTTAATAACCGAATTTTAAAAACACATTCAATTGTATAATGAATATGGACTCGTATTGGGTTTGGCACAGAATACTTTTTCCTGAACCATTTGCATACTTTATCTAACTGAAAATAGGTAAGCAAACTTGTTTCAAAGAAAATACAACTTAAGTTCTAATAGTATTTTCTTAAATGTTAGCAAACAATCCTCATTTTAGATCCAAGTCTTTTCCTATATTAGAATGCAGTGAAAAGTGATCTTAAAACATTCAGTCAGAACATCACTATATAGGAAAGCAACAGTATTAAAATAAGTGGAAAAATGTGTAAATTGAATGGACATTGCACTGCGTTAGCCCATAATTGGTATGCTTTGGTTTTAACATATTACTGTTAGTAACACAATACAGGTTCTTAATAGCAGTGGAAAATTCTGATTTGAATATGGTCTTTATCAGATAAATAAAAAGTACTCATTCGCTTCAAGCAATGGTTATTGCTTTGTTCTGGTTAATATTTTAAATATCTTTACTGTTCTGCCTGATGTAGCAACAATCACTCATTTATACACACATTTAATTAAATGCCTAGCCACTAATTAAGTTATTTCTGGATAAAACTGTTCCTCAAGACTCAGTGTGCAACATTAGGAAAGCGTGAAGGTCATATGTTTACACTTGTTTAAGTACAGGTTGTGATGAGACACTGCACCGCAGACAAAGAGAGGTTTGAAATGTTCCCTATCCCTTTCTTTATGAAAGCCAACAGTAACTAGTCTTATTTTGTACCTGAATCTTTGTAGGACTTATAACTCAGTTCCTCTACTTTTGAGGACAAGGCAGCCCCTCTTCTGCCTGAAGTAACTGCAAGAAGCACCAGACACTTAGTTCAGTAAATTACGCATTTAAAAGCCAGTAAAATGATACAGCTTTTGTAAGTCTTGGATATGAATTTTTTTATAAAATTTGGGATCAGTAAATACTAAGTCTTGAGTCCCGTTTGAGGTCGTTGTATGGGGTTTTTTAACGCCTAAATGCAGAACTACGCAAAGAAACTGAGTAAGCAATCAGTGGACTGGAAGAACTCTTCTCTTGCCACAATGTGCATTTTACCCGCATCCTGACTGCATGTTGGGGCAAAACCTGGATGTGCAATAACCTCCGTAAGCTCTCAGTTCCACTGGAAGGAAATGTATGCTTGAAGGCAAGGAGGGAAGATGTAGCCTACCAGTCAACTGGGACAACTGGGGAAAATGGTGGTTAAACACAGCCTAGCAGGCCTAGAGAAGGCAGGAAAATTGGCTTCTGCACATTCATAAATCTGGACAAGCTGTACTGGCTGAAATGAGAATGGTGTAATTCAAGACTCCTTATCAAATCTGTCAATTTGCCACTATTTAATTGAAGCTCTGAGCCAGAGTGTGTCAGCTGGGTCTGGACAGGAAGCCTGCAAAGAACTCCATCACAAGTGACAGAATCTCCTGGGGAGCTGCGCTTGGGTGCACAGCAGGAGCAGGGGTCGGCCCCCTGAAGCAAAGCGTCACACCATGGGCAGAAGATCATTGGAAATAAAATCAATATGTAATCAGCTGTTTGGGCTAGCATGGATGTTACTGTATTTCAACTGCAAAAAAATAACTTTCATCAGAAACCCTTTGTACCCCTTTTCCTGATGAAAAGTTTTGTGAAATGAAAAATGTAATATGTTAAACAATTTGATAAACCTTAAGTATAGTTCTGTGAATGCAATTAAGTATGAACAGTTTCTCTCTTCTTCACCCCACCTCAGAGGAATAACTAAAGAAATCCGGGTTTCACAATGTTTGACTCAACATGTATATATTAACATACTTAGGTCCCTGTGACATATTTCAGCATTACTTCCTCCTAACTTCCAGACAAAGCTTAGTTTTAATTTACTTGAATTAAGTATCCCACAAATTTAGGTGAAGAGGGCAGGAAAAAGTTACAAATCAATTCAAAGACATCTAATCTTGTAACCCTTACAAGCAACATGAAGAAGCGCTGCCATGTGAGATGATCTGATTTACCTCACTGCTGTGACTTCTAAAAAATTCATTGTTATTCAGCCAAGACACCAAAGTTTCTTTTTATTCAGGAACAGTCTTTCCTCTGAAGAAGCTTTATGTAAGTCCATAATGAGTTTATAATGCACTCTTGCCTTCTCTTTTACTGTTTGTCAAGACTTGCTACCTCCTTACGCTTACTTCCCTATTTTTGTATACCTGTGATATTTCTTGTTGATAAATAGTTACATGGAAAACAGCAGCTAAAACTGTGTGAGGAAAAATCACTGCATATATTGTAAGCTGTATACTACTTTCCATAACTACAAATCTATATGAAGAGTATTTATATGAGGGCAAATACTTTCAGTCAGGTGAATTAACAGGTGGATTGTAACTCAGTTGCGCAACAGTAGGAGCATCTGCATCATCCTGACAACAGCCTGTCCTACCTCCAGATGCAAACTGTTGGCTTCAGACAGGTTTTGCCTGGGGCCTGGGGAGGAACCAAAAAAAGCTCACAGCAGAACCATGCAGGATGTGGAACAGGTATTGCTGCAGCAGCCCATCTGATTACTCGCTAATAGCAGCCTGTGTTCACAAGCACTCTAGAGGATGTTGAAGGAATCACCATGCAAGTTTAGACTGACAGTATCAGGCTTTGCTGAAGAGCTGGTGGTTACCAATCAACTCCGTACTTGTATCTCTTTTTTGGTTTGGGGTTTGGTTTTTTTTGGGGGGTTTTTTTTTGTTTGTTTGTTTGTTTTTGGTTGGTTTTTTTTTCCCCACAAAAATATCAGCCTATTTAAAATGAAACCTCTGCTTATATTTATAAAGCAATGGAAAAAGTGACTATGAAAACATCTTTGTAAGGATACTTAAAATGATATAATATTATCCACAATAGCTGAAGTCTAGTGACTCTGGTAGATTCTCAACTTTCATTTTTAAGTGCATGAGTGATGCAGGAGCATCATCCCTGCCGTGCCAGTTCAAGTTACCCGTACCTGAGTTAAGTCTCACAACTGCAAGTCAACACTCAGGCTGCACAGAGTAGTTAGAAGCAGTACCAAACAGCCGATTATTTACTGCTGCCATTGACAGCAAACACATTTCAACTCAAATCTCTCAAGCTAGCTAGCCCCTTAGTATAAGGTATTTAAAGGTCACTGGCTTAAGCTATTGATTTTTATTTGGGCAGAAATTGGGACAGAGCCAACACCCAATTTACACTTCAGGCTAACACTCAAGGGCTGAAAGGCTCTGAAACTGCAGACAGACTGAACGATACTTTACAGGGATGTTATATACTTTTCATATTACGGAAGTACTTAACACCGCTCGTCTTGAGCTAGGATGCCCTGTCCTGGTTGTACAACACACACAAAAGATTATTTGCTCTCCCAGCATTACGACATTCCAAGAAACAATAACTGGATAGAAACCAGAGGGAATACTACAGACTACTGCTGCTTAGTGTGATAAGCTGTAGTCAAAGATCAAGAGCAGCCTAAACGTCTTAATGGGCAAAGCAGAGAAGGAAACTGAAGTAAGTGGAGGTTTAACAAATGGGTGGAAGAAAATGAGCCAGAGAAGAACGTTTGACAAATGAGTGAAAGAGACGGGAGCTGACAAGCTGAGAGAGTACTTGATCTCTGGGTGACAGGCTGGATAAGTGAAAAGGGCATTACAAAAGAAAACAAACATTGCAGTTTGAGACCTGAGAAAAGTAGGAACTGCTGTCGTGCCCTAGGCGTGTCAGCGGAGAGACAAGTTCAGCAGTGCAGAAGGAAAGAAGAGAGGTTTAGCAATATCTGAGCACAGATATCTGCCTGCTTTCAGAGAAAATGATTAATTTCAAACCGCCTTCTTAAACAGATACTTTATGACAACAACAGAGCGTTAGCTGGTTCGCTCCCAATGCCTGCCTCTGTGGAAAAAGGTAACAACATTATGGCTGTTCTTGGGGGTTTTTCAGATGGGTAGAAGGCTTCTGCCTTCTAACACCGTTCAGGAGCAAAGACTATCTACCTTCCCAGCGAAATAAACTTAATACAAAGTCATTCACCACATGACGTTACCTCCTCCTTTAGTTACTAGTATCAACTCTTCTATTTACACGTTTGTGAGATTTACAAGAGAGAATGTGTCTCTGAACACTACATATTTACATTTGTAATGGTTAAAAGTATGTTAAGAAAACCGGTGCTAATAATAATAATAATTAGGAAAATTATACCATCTGAGAGGAATTTTTACTCTGTTTACTGTGGAGGAGATGACACTTGTGGAAAGAGAAAGGTTAAAACAACACGTATTTCCCCTCCCCCCAAAAAAGCCCCAAAGCAAAACACCCCAGCACGGAACCCCAGCAGAGAAAGGCCAAAAAAAAAAAGCAGAATGAAAATGGAATTTCAGTAACAAGGAGTCACAAAGTAACACGGTGATAGGGGTGGTAACTGCAGATAGGACAAACGCTTTCTTTCTATCATCTCTTGGATCTTAGTTTCTTAAGGCACACCCTGCTTTTACTTCTGATCCTCCTTCCCCACTCCTAGCAGGACTGCCACTGAGAAAAGCTACAAGTGTTGTAAGATAAACCACCGCGTAGTTGACAAGAAATTATAAAGGCAGGAGGATCAGCGCTGTCTTGACTCTATTCAATATTCCCTTGTGGGGCCAAGATCTCTACTGCCACTTCTATTTGTTACAGAAACAATTAATATAAATAAATTAACAGCTAGTCGGAGTTCTGTGTTCATCCCAGAAATTACTAATTGGCTTATTGAAATTCTCTGCATCTATAAAACCACACCTTTTGTAAAGGTGTATATAGGAAGCCCTTAAAGACCTGCTCTCCCTCCCTCACCCCAAACAAACCGTCACATAACAGGCCACGTCTGCAGTCCTCAGAGGTACTGTTTGGAGAGGCCTTCTAGTTTATTTTTGGAAAAGAGCATCATTTTTGTCCTTCCTATGGAGGCTCAGAGAATCTCAGACATGGCTTTCTGTCGATCTATCCAACATGTGCCACCTATGTAACCTATTACAAAGATATTACATAATTTTGAAGTTCATAAGTAAAATGGTATTTTATTTATAAAAATGTTAGAAATGGTATTTTTTTCTCTGGATTGAACATTGCGTTCTGGTGCCGGGAACGTACAGAGGGCGAAGTGAGTGTGCACAAGGCACAAACACAACCGCAGAACGGATAACCCGACTTTGTCCTCCCCGGGTAATACTAAAACCAAACCCACCGAAGAAGCGGCAGCCACGGCGGTGGCCGTTAGGCTTGTTCTCTCCGTCCTAACGCGGGATGCTTGGTAGCGGCTTTTACTAAAGCCGCTTCCGAGACGCGGGCTGGTTTTGTTTGTTCGGCCGGGCAGGTCTGGCCGGGGGCCGCAGCCCCGCCAGCCGTCGCAAGGCCGGGAGCGGTGCGCTAAGCCGTGTCCCCGGCCGGCGGGACCCGCAGCCCCGCGCGGGGCCGAGCCGCCCGCTCCCGCCCGGCCCCTCCTTTCCCCCGGGCGAGCCGGGGGCTGGCGGGGGGGGGGGGCAGCCCCCCCCCCCCCCCCCGCCCGGGGCTCCCCTCCCGGCCCGGGAGGCCGAGCGGCCGGTACCGGCCGTCCCTCCGCGGGGGGCCGGGGCTCGGGGGGGGTGTGTGTGGGGGGGGGGGCGGCCCGGCGCCTCCCGCGGCCCCTCCGCCGGTGCCGCCCGTGACGGGCAGGGAGGCAGCAGGTGCCGCCCGGACGGGACGGGCCGCCCTTCGCCTCGCCTCGCCTCGCCTCGCCCCCCGCTCCCACCTTGTCTCCTCTGCCACGCCGCGTACCACAGCAGGGGGAAGGCGGCGCCGAGGCACAGCGCCGTCAGGAGCGGGCCGTGCCGCAGCCGCATCTCCCGGCGGGGCGCCCACCCGCACGACCGCCGCCGCGCCTCCTCGCCCTCCTCGCGGCCGGCCGGCCGTTGCCCGGGCGGGGCCGGGCGTGCCCGCCCCGCGTTAACCTGCCCGCCCCCTGCGGGGAGGGGGGGGGGGGGGGCGCCCCGGTACCGCGCGCCCTCCCGCCCCGCAGCGGCAGCACGTGCGCCGCCCGGCCGGCGGCTCGCTGGCGAGCGCCCGCGCCCCTTCCCGCCGCGAAGCCGGGGCAGAGCCCTCCCCCGGCATCAGCGCCGGCCGTCAGTGCTCGGAGCCAAAGTCCCGACCGCGGCACGCACAGGCTCCGACCTCAGAGCAAAGCGCCCGCCGGGGCTCAGCGCCGGGGCGGGCACCCTTTAGCCCGAGCCGCAACGTCCTCACGGTTACGGGCGTTTCGTTCGCTTCAAGCCACCGGCGCGCTCGTGAGATCGTATCGGGAAGCCAAGCTGCGGCGTACAATTAACACGTGCGTTTAGCGGAGGCAGATAAAGAAACAACGCTTTTCAGGTCACCTTTAAAGAAAAAGTAGGGGAAGCGGCTGCAAAATCTAACCTGATGAAATCCTAACGCACGCCGGTAAAGGTGGCCTCACTTCTGCCGTCGTGCCCTGCTTCAGGCATGTGCCTTCCCGGTACAGCCTCTCCCCCTTTTTAGGTCCTCAGCAATTCAGAAGCAAACGAAGAATTAGTCACTGTTTAGAACACATCTTCTACAACATACGTGATAAAGGGAAGGAAAATCCTATTTACAGCGCTTCCCAGAATCTGTTACAGGGACCTAAGTTTTAAAAGAACCTTTTTATGAGGAAAAAGGCCCTCCTTTTCACACCCGATGAGCGGGTAGGCAGTCAGTCGGTGGCTTTCACTTGGACGTGTTGACTGCCTGCTCACAAACCTGCCCGCCGCGGCCTTCCACACCCGCGATAAAGAAAATACAGCTTCCTGCTCTGTGTTGCAAAGACCTAAACGACAACTTCAGAAAGCATACCGGACTTGGTCAGCTAATAAAAGCAGTAAGCTGATTGCTATCTAAACTGTTACCCATTTCCTTATTACTAGCATATATAATTTATTACCTTTTTGTCTAAAGGATATCGTATTTTATGTAGCTTGGTTTATAAAAATATGCTTATATTATTAATACAATATCTCTTCCCTCCTTTTCTCTTTTTGTTTACTTAACAACTGCATCTCATCTTATACCAGAACCCTAAATCATTTGGAATAGTGTTGTGTAAAGCAAACCAAAAACCTGCGGCGCTGGTGCCCAGACACAAGCATGCTGGAACGCGAATGCTGCCTTTACGTGCCACTCTTCATACTACCAACAGTGTAACTGGGTCCTTTTTGGAAAGTTGGACTCCCCAAACTGTGCATCGCTGCTCTCGCGAGGTTGCCGCAACCTTCCCGTGTTTGAACGGTGGGTTTACTTCTCTGTTTAGTAATTACTTTGAATTATAAACGTTAGTATTCATTAATAATGCAGGAGACTGCTAGTAGCCTGCATCAGTATACAAATGGAGAACTAAAAATCTGAGTATGGCCCCATGAATCACCACGAAACCTCAAGTTAGACCTCACTATTCGTGACCTGTACTCATGCACCCTAATCCTCCCTCTTCCTCCTGTTTCTGACTGTATCTTTGACATTTTTACTGACGAATCTTCTTTAAGCTACGCTTTGAATATGTCTTTGTAAGCGTTCCTGTTAACCAACGTGATTACGACTCAGTCCTCTTACGCTGTTGCCTCCTCATCGCCATTTCCCCCTCCAAGTCAACAAACTAAAAGCTCAAGGCACTACTTTTAATGGAGGATCAGTGTAGATTTTGGCACATTTGCAGTAAAACAGAGATTTAGAACTAAGAGGAACAAATAAACGTTAAATATATCACATGTAATAACTGAAATGCCTGCCTTTTAATTGACTGGCCAGTGTTTTATCTGTTACAAAGCCGAAGTGAACATGTAAATGATGTGGTCAAGCAGGACAGTTACTGAAGAAAACAGAAACCTAGCACACACTTAATTTTAGCTTATTTTCAGAGCCAGCAAGGAAAAAAAAAAATCACGTATTTCCAGACGCTAATAACAAACCTACACACTGTACAGGGAACGCCTGTGGAGACTGCCACCGAATGCACTAGATGTTATTTGTTAAGGCGGACGCTTATGCAGATGCAGTTACTCAGCCACGCTGAGCTGTGGCGATCATTTACTTAATGCTGACTTCTTAGCCTAGCGCATTAACTTACAATGAGGTAGCGCATTAAGTGTTCCTAAAAAAAAAAAAAAAAAAAAAAAATTCAAAATACCTACTCACTGAAAATGTCACGAACTTCCACTGCCTTGGGACCTACTTGCAAACCGGCCCTCTTACTTGTTTCATGCTTTCCTAGTATCTCCCTCCCAGCGCTCTCTTCGTATGTTATTTCATACGCTCAAGAACTATGTACAACTGGAATAAGATGCACAAGTGTTTCTTTGCGGTTAAATATTTCAGATCAGTTCTACCTCCCAGCAGCAGACTTTCTGCATTTTTGGCAAACTGATCATCTTTAAAAATACTGTATAGAACATGTTGCTGAGTGATCTCTACTACTTAGACTAAGCAAGTCATTCAATGGAGGGGTTCCATCGAGGCAGCTTACGTGCAAGAGTTTCTAGGCTTGACCTCATGCTTTGTAACTGAATGTCTTTTCTTGCTAAGATGACTGTCTCATGTTTTCAATACTGTTTTCACACTTCTGCGTATAAGCAAGAGTAGAGATAAGCACGATTAAAATAAATATTTGACAAAATACAGGCTCATGGGTAAAACAAGTAATGGATTGCTTTGCAGGCGAGTTGCAGTTGTCCTTCATCACAAGGGTACACGAACAAAGAACAGGTACCAGTAACAACAGGTAATAGTCGCTGCCATGGAAAGTTTTCTGAGTGCGTAGAGATCCAACTGATATTGCTGGTTAAGGTCCCCTTTTATTTGCCCTGCTGTCACCTAAGAAATGTACTTTTAAAAGGTGAACAATAGGCCATTATCTTTTCTTCCACCAAAGCCTCTATGAAGGTAATGCTGGAAGGCAACTACTGAACACAAAAAGAGGAAGCTAGAACTTTTTTTCTTAAGCTACCACTTTATATTTTTTGACTGTCCTAATATAATTTATGATTTGACTGAATATGATGATACAGAAGCAGCTTGCATGATTCAAGTAATACCATTTGTGCAAAATCAAACACGCTCGCTGCTGGATCACTCAGTTCTGTAAAGAACCCAATGAAGCTTTAAGTTGAGTGTTTACACACGCCTATCATACAGCGAAAAAGATAATCAAGTTTGGCACCTAAAGAGAAATTCACACACCTGAAATTACCAGGTTTGGTATAATCACCTTTATCTCCTGCTTTATATCTTTTTAATACCAAGTTATAAAAAGCTGTGAAAAAAACCCGTCAAAAACACATGCTTCAATATTTTTAAATAAATAAATGTAATTGATTACAGATTTTACTTTAAAATACAGACTTAAGTAAAGAAAACATTGTGTGAGCAAAAAAAAAAGCATAAGCTACATTACAACTTGCATCTTTTAAACTCTCACAGTTTAGAAGTGCTTTAAAACAAGACCTTAAAAATTTTCAAGCTTACCTCAACAAGTCTATAACACAGAGAAGTATTTTGCAACATACTGTCAACACCGGATACTCTACACACCAGTCCTGGAGACTGGAAGCAAAGAGAACTGACCAAGAAAACAATGATTGTGTACCGTATGTATTTATTGTTACAGTAAAGTATAAGGCTGTCATAAACCAAGATAGGAAGTGGAACAAATTCCAAAACCTGTAGTAGAAGTTGCTCTGGTTCTTAACAATCCATACAAGAAGATGTTCTATTTAAGTATAAATAACAGAAAAAAAAACTAATCATGTTGATATGAAGCTATTTAATCAATTAAAAGGCACAACAGAAAGCCAAACTCCTGAAAAGACAGGAAGGTTTTATTTTGGTGTACACCAACAAAAGTCTCATCAGCTAGAAATTTCCCTGTGTTGTTTGCACAGATCCACACTTTTAAGGATGCACCTGCTGGACTTTCTAAGTAATTCTGGTAGCTCACGCTCCTAATGAACTATCTCAGAGCAATCCATGCGTGGGCGTGAGGACTGACAGCAAGGACCTGACCACCCTTCCATTTCTTCACATTGTTACAACACCTCTGCCTTCCCAACGCCAAACTCTTAATACCCCGCATGGCTGCTGAAGCCAGGATTCTCCTGACGACAAGCTTTCAGCCTAGCTGTGTTTCAATACCGCAGCAGCAGTGCTCTGCCAAATCGTCAGGTGGGAGGTGTAGCGCAATCTTTTTTTTCTGATCTGGATTATTTGCTCAGAGTTGTTTCCCATACAAGCTAGGTGGGAGCTGTAGCTTACGCAGGTCCTGCAACACCAACAAATTTCTTTCTTCCAATTTCTTTTATCAGTTCTTAGGCACTGGATCTTTGATATTTTTTCCAAGATATTTTCTGGGTTTTGGCTATCTTGGACCGACTTAAACGTAGGTAACGTGATAGAACCATCATGCCATCCTGTCACCAGGTAAGAATGCTTTCTAACAGAGAGAAATATTTTTTTAGTTTATTTTCATCCAGTAGCACTCCAATGCTTTAAAAGTCAGCTTACTCACTTAAGAAGTTGCACTGAAAAAAACGACCACCTGCTGCCTCTTAGCGTGCACCATCTCTCCTCATAGTTTTTAAGAGTAGGAATCGGATCTGCAAACAATTGAAGTTCACATATCCATGATTCCCCCACATGAAACTCTGCAACCCTATGAGTATAAATATCCAAGGGGAGGATGCCAAATGCATTGGTCCACCCTCTGAAATCATCTGTGGGACACAGGCCACCAGACCTGCTGTGTGGCTTTTGATTCTGTGTAAAAGGTACTTCAATTTCCTCACATTAAAAAAAAAAAGTATCAGAATGTGGTCGAGCAAGTCTGCCAGCTCCCTTTCAACCCTCCAAGTTTTGCATACAATTTAGAGGAACAGCAATTCTTGCCGCTGTCCTCAAAGAAACTGCTCAACCCATGTTTACTGAAATCATCGTTAATTATAATACAATGGAAGTACTGACCGGACCTAAATGAAACACTTAGGCTGAACCTCCCTACACTTAGGCTGAACCTCCCTTCAGCAACAGCAAAGCAGGATCCGCGGCAAAGCGCTCCTCCTTAAAAGCATCTAGCCCAACTAAATTCATAGCATCTTTCTGATTAGCGCTGCCTTCAGCTATAGCAGAGGGAAGAAACAAGCCTTCAAGCACAGTTTCGTAAACACTTAAACAAGCACAAGCGATCCCCAGCCACATTTTGCGAGGCGTCACGGACGAGTTGACGGCGTTAACTAGCCGTACTTGCATTATGTTTACGTTCCGAAAGTAGTAGTGACGCACGTCACTAGCTACTAACTAACGTACTAACGTAACAGTACACCGACTGTTGGCCCAGGGTCGAGCCGGGCTGCCCTCGCCGATTCCCCCGCTTAGCGCTGGGCCCAGCCCTGAAGCGAGAGCGGCGTGCCGCGGCTGGCAGCCCTGTGCCGCGCACATGGCCCGGCTGGCAGGCCCGCACCGAGCGCAAACGGCGGCCTAAGGCGTCGGGCGAGGGCCCCCACCTCGCGTGGCGCGCCTGCCACCTCGGCCCGCGCCGCCGACACCGGGCCTGCGGCCAAGGCCTCTGGGCTCTTGGGGCTGGAGGCGGCTTTACCGGAGCCAGGCCAAAGGAGCTTCCTTTCCGAGGCCATTCCGAGGCCAAAGGAACCCCCTTCGCCCGGGGCCAAGCGCGCCTCGAAGGGAAGGCGGCTGCCCGCCCTGCCCGGGGCTCCCCCCGCCGCCACAGCCTCGGGACGCGGGAAGCGCCCCTCCGCCCCGGGGCGGCGGCAGCGCTCCTCCCCAGCGGCACCTCCCCGCCCGCCCCGCCATCACTTCCAGGTCGGGGAAGGCGGTTTCCGGCGGGAGGATGCGGGGGGCGGCGGGGCGCCGCTAGGCCGGGCGAGGGGCGGCCGCGCTCGGCGCTGCCGGGGCAGGTGGTCGCTCCCCTCGCCGCGGGGGCCGGGGAGCGCAGGGGCGGGCGGGGGGGGCGCCGACCGTTAACGGCTGGGGGGGGCGCCGACCGTTAACGGCTGGTGGGGGGGAGCCGGCCCGGGGCGGGGGGCGATGGCGCTGGGGCGGCGCGGCCCCCCGGAGGAGGGTGTTCCGGGGCGGCGGCCGGCGGTACCGGGGGCGGGGAGGCTGGTGAGGCAGCGGGCTGCCGCCGCCCTCCTCCTGCTAAGGCCGGGGCCTTCCTCCCGCAGAAGATGCTGGTGTACTTCTGGGGGTTCCTGTACAGCCACTACGTGCGGTTCTGGCTCAAGTGGATCCTGAGGCTGCTGACCGGGAAATGCGAATTGCAGCGGCTCCTGGGCGGCTCGCAGGCGGGCGCCCGGCGGACGCTGAGCGTAGGTAAGGCCGGGTGCTAAACCTGGGGCCCGGCTTAGAGCTTGAGCCGCCCCCCCCCCGCCCCGCTAAAGCCGGCGTCGGGAAGCGGCAGGTGTCCCGGGTGCGGGGCGCAGCCCCCGGAGCCTGTGTGGAGCTGTCCCGCGGGAATTTCAAACCAGCGTGCCAGAGCTGGTTCCCTTGCCTGCTTGCTAGGTAATTCCCGTTAGCTTCAGAGAGCGCACCAGAAATCTTACGTTTTTCCCCCAGTCTTCCCGTCACTTTTGTCTGTGTTTTTACCTTCCTGTTATTAAAAAAGCCACACAGAGCAGACACGAATGCATTTTTTGGGGCGTGGGAGGAAGAGAGGTTAAATACACAATCCTGCTTACTGCAGAATTTTGATCTAAAACAGCAATTTAAGAAACTACTTACAGCTTTTGCCGTTTTAACAACAGCTCGAGGAGTGACTTTGCTTCCTTATTCAGTAATAAATACAAAAACATTTCTAAGAACGGGAAAATATCAAGAGCCATATTTCTGTCTTGACGCCTTTTCAGACTTCAAAAAACAAAATGTCTTTGTTTTTGTACATGTAATTAATCGATGTCTTAAAAAATCCGAGTCTGTTTTCAGCATTGTAATCAAGGATTATAAAAAAAAGAAAATCTATGTAAATTAAGACTTTCAGTTGCCTGATACCTGTTGATTTGAAGATTGAGTAGTTTTTGATTAATTACCTGTATAAAAGGGATGAAAAATTTTATAATACTTACATGCCACAAGAACACCTGCTGTCAATTATTTAAAATGATTCAGTTCAATTTAACTGTGACTTCTACTTTTTTTTTTTTTATATTGCAGAACGTTCCCTGGAATCATCAAAGAATAAGGTAAAAGATACTAGAGATTAAACTGTAGTAAAACCTTCCAGCGACAGGTCCCAGAAAAAAACATGTGCATTTACTTCTTGAGGGTGGAGGAAAATAGAGGAATAAAAGGCAGAGAGGAGGGAACAGCATTTTGGGTTCTGTATGCTAGGGTTAGTCAAGGTTTCTCAAAAACAACCCCACGTCCCTTCAGATGTTTGTTTCCATCCCTCTGAAAGATGACCTGCTCTTCAGCAGCAAGTCAGACAAGTCGTTACACAGAGCTGCTGTTCTTGGAGGGGGGTCAGTTCTCCCTCTCACAACAATATCTTTTACTGTTTTTGTAGAAACCAGAAGTGTGATTGAGATAAATGATACGGATAGAGCAATTAAATGCAGTGTATACAATAGTGTCTTGAATTGTTGAAAAAAACGTAATGCAAGTTTGCAGGTAGACATTTAACTGACGAGCTCATTCCCATTGTTCTGTAGCAGTTAGACATAAGCTAAGACTTTAAACCCTCAAATTTGTATATCTTTAACAAAACTTTTCCTCTTTAGACGGTAAGGTGACTGCGTTCTCCCTTTTTCTAGCTGATCACTGCAGTGTGGTGTTGAGAGAGAATTACTAACCGCCACAAGCATCTTTGTTGCAGTAGAGCACAGTATGGGTGGGTCTTTTAGCATCTCTTAATTAAATGATTATATCAAATATATTAATGTTCAGTTATAAAAGAGTTAACCTTTTGCTTTACTGAAATGAAGCTGCTTTGGTGATAGCATGAATTGTATTTAAAGAATGTACTGTGACTATAAAAACTTTAGAAGATGAGGTTAAATTGTTGTGAAGTGACTTTAGGTGGGCGGTGTATAATTATCATTAGTACTATTTGCCCTTTACTCTAGAAGACTGCAGAACAGCAGTATCTTACATTAAGTTCTTTTACTTCACCCCGGCATTGAAACCTCTACTTCGTTAGTTCACGGTCTCCTAATTCTAAAGCATTATTTCCTTATTGAACTTCTATAACTTTTGCCTCTCAATAGCTCTGTTTGTTTCCATTGGATTAGGAAGAACATGTTTCAATTCAGCATTTGAAAGCAAATGAGAACCTAGACTAAGCAACTCTGGAGCTTTTTATTTATTCTTTATGGGACTCCTGTGTAAACACTGTTGTTTACAAAGTTACAAATGATGCTTTTATGTCATTATTGCAGATCTTTTATATGTGATTTGATCCCGTTTGTTGTAAACATTTGCAATAAATTGACTGTTCTCCTTTTATAGTAAAGAATACATATGTGGCAGATATACAGGAACTGAGAAATAAGAGTAAAGTAGATGATAGATTTCTGCATTCCTCATGAAGTCTTTCACTGTGTTAACTTCCTAGGTTTTAAGAAATGCTGTACATGTTGAGGAACCTGAAGTGGAGAAGTGTGTCAGAGATGTAATGAAAGAAAAGAAAATTGAACAGAAGGATACAGGGTATGTTTGGAACACAAACATAAGTCCTTCATGGCAGATAATTCTGGCTTCTTGGCGCATTCTTGCAGTTGCTTAATCTGATAGAGTATTTAGGCCATTCAGCACAAATCTTTAGAGTGAAATTAGAAAATAAGGTATGGTTATGTCCTCTTCAGTTCTAGAAAATAAAATGCAAAGTTTTAATTGACATGGATTTGGGATAACTGCATCTCTGTCTTGCAAGTCCCTTCTGTTACTCCTTATTTCTAAGTAATATGATTATTGCGTAGGCATATTGCATATGTGTATTGCATATACATACACGAACTATGTAATTGCTTGGATATTTTTGAGAGAGTATAGTGATGCCTGATTAACATTTGCATTCATCTGCATAAGTAATTATGAGCAATTGAGAGGGAAAATTGTGAAGTTTAATGAAATGCTTCTTTGAAGCTCTCAGTATTTCTGACAGTGTTTCTCTTTAAGACTTACAAAAAGTTTGGGGGTAGGTGAAGGTACAGGGGTCAGGATGAAATATGGAGTTTTCTTGTGTCATCACAGATTTTAGCTAAGTTGTTTTTTCTTCCATAACTTAAGTTAATAAGGCCCGACTGTGCAGCACTGGAATTGGCTAGAGGTTTTTTTAAGTAGAAATAAGATCCATATAGTGATATATTTAAGCAATATGCTGTAGTTTGAAAGATTAACATGAAGCACTTACTAATTCTAGTGTTTACATTGCATTAACATAAGAGAGGTCTTTTCTGGTAGTTGAAGCAAGAACTTATGGCTAACTACGGCTCTTAATAGCTTCTGTGTGGTGTTTTGTTGTTATTTCAGGTTTAAGACAAATCTGCATATATCCTTACTGCAGATATCAGGTTATAAAAAACTTTATTTGAATGTGGAAAATCTGAGGAAGGTCCCATATGATTCGGATAACGAAGAACACGAGGAGCAGTTAATTGAGGTAAAAATCATCTTTTAAATACAAAAGCTGGCTGTTTGGTTCTTTTCCCCCTCCAAGTCCAACAGCTTGAATGAACTTAATTTATTGGTAGCATTCTTACCATCTGGCCTATTTAAAGCTCTTTTCTACTTGTGAACTGCTAAGCCATTATAGAAGTGACATATTAAAATACAACATCAAAGCAAAACAATTTAGTAAACTAGATTTACTTGCATGGGGATTATTTTGTGTGAAATCAGCATAACAACGACACATAAGTAGCAAAATAATTTTGTAAGGGGTCACTGAAGGATCATGACTGAAAAGGTGTTTAACCTTCTGTACCGGTCTAACTTTTTAAAACAATAATTACTAAATAAAAAAAGACACTAGTGTTTTCTTATTACTGCATCCCGGTCAATGGCAAAGAGAATAGTTTAATGTTGGAAGATAAAAAACTATCAGCAATGTATTTTAGGTAACAATAGCCAGCAAATAGTATAATACTGCTTGAGGCTTTTTTAAATAGCTTCTACTGTGCAAATATATTAGCATGTCATTTTCATAGTGTTTCATAATTGTGTCAACTTGCTACGCAAGCCCCGACATTGACGTGTTAAGTGAGCATTCATTGAGAATCTGTATTTCAGTTCATAGCTGTCCTATCAGAAAATGATGCATAAATGAATTTCTGAAGTAAAACAAGTCTGTTTCTTTAGTATTGATACAGTGGCTTTGTCCTTGAAGGGAAATTATTACATTTAATGTTAAATGTAATCATTTTCATAATTGCTGAAATAAGCCATTGTAGTATGACTCCAGGTTGCCACTAGCAGAAAAGAACAGCATGCAGATTGTATCCTGTTCCTTGGTGAATGGTGTCTAATGTGCAGCAGCGAGTGTTCTGAATTATGTGACTTGGAATACTTTAGCAGCTGTGCATAACATGGAAGCATATTTGTGCAGCTTTGGAATTTGCTGATGCCTCATGAGAATCTGAAGGCCAGAATCACCAAGCAGTGGTGTGACATTGGCTTCCAAGGTGATGATCCCAAGACAGACTTCCGAGGAATGGGCCTGCTGGGGTTAGTCAATTTGGTGTAAGTGAAAAGAAGTATTTAACTTCTGTGGTAACTAATTTTCAATATCTATATATTTTCTCTAGTTAGTGCTGTTTCTAATAAAGACTGAAGAAAAGCAAATTGAGACAGTGGCTTCTGTACAGTGAAGAACAGTATTTTCTAAATAAGTCAACATTTCTAGTGGCTGCACATCTGTAAATGTGTAGTTGGGAAGAGGTCAACAAGTGACCAGAGGAACAGAAAGTTGCCCAAGACACTTTTTGGTGTCATATGATAGATTTGATAGGCAATAATTTAGAAGGTAACTTGTCAAAAGCTTTTAAAATTCCTGAATTAATGTAATGAAAAATAAACAGGTTTGCATAACTTTGCTAAGCTAATTTGTGGACTTGGGTGAACTTCATATTTGATGTTCAGATCACAACAATTTTTTTTACTGTATTCGTTCATGCTCAATATAATTTAATTTGCTACCTTTTCCTTGGTTTTCATTTTGTGCCATTTTTCAGTACAGAGTAGTACTCAGCTTTAGCTTAAAGCTACGCATTTTGATGTTGAACACATTAATATTTTTTCATATGAACTTGAAAAAAATAATGGACGATTGTGTTTCACACTGGCAGGTATTTTAGTAAGCATTACACCGATGAAGCTCGTCAGATCCTTTCTCATTCAAATCACCCAAAGCTGGGGTAAGTCACTATATGACTTCGTCTGGCTTGTTCTGTGTAAGAGCTCATGTGGAGACTGCCGAGTATGTGTCCTGAAAATAAAGAGGGAAATATTTGTGGTTTCTTTCCATTAAAGGATGAAAAAAAGGGCCAAAGTAGAAAGGTGTGAGAAACAGAACACAGAAGTCAATTTCAGGCTGGGAACTACATGCAGCTTTTTTTTTTTTTTTGAATAGGCTTGTTGGGTCAAAAATATTGCAAAACACTGGCTTTGGTTAACACAGTGAACACCTTTAACATCATAGGAAGCCTTATTTGTAATAGGCTTAGAGCAGATTTAGAAATGACTACGTATTTTTTGCCTTCTTACTGATCCTGTGTTGGGATGGTATAGATTATCTCTTAAGGTCCCTTTTTTTGCTAGGCTTCTGTTCTGCAATAAGCGTATACAAATAGATGTTTTGTGGCTGTTCAACTTCATTTTTGAAAACTTTGCATATTAAAACATTAGCTCATTTTTCAGGAAAATATACTCTAAAACCAGTCAGATAGAGGAAGGCTGGTAAACCTGTGTATATCATCTGATCCATCTAGTCCCCAGTTAACTCAGTCACCTACCAAGAATGGGAGGTTTTCATGACTTCAATTGTAAGTAATACTACCTTGTGCAACTAGGTCGTGTATAGGATATCTGAGACATTTAGATCAATTACATACCCATATCCTTGACGAAAATTAATCCTTTTTTTCTCCCTTCCTCCAGAAACACTTGTTTTAACAGTCTTTTAAGAGTTTCTACTGTGATGCTTTCTCAGCTTGAAGAACAGGTTGAGATGGCCATTCCACTTATACTGTAACAACGTTTTTGATGTCCAATTTTTAGTATTCCAGCAGATTTAATTATTTCAAATGAGCAAATTGAGGTCAACGTTGATTAGCCTTACCATCTCATTATTGCCTAATGGCGGCATTTACCATACTATTGTTTAGGAAACTAGCATTTTTAAATAACTTTTACATAGTTAGATGCACCAGGGAATGGAAAGAGTGGTCTGTAGGCCAGAGTCAGCTTGTCAATGAGTACCATAGGAAAAATTGACTCTTACAGTTATCCTAATGCAGACTGTTTCAGGGAAGCTTTCAAGTCCTTTGATCCATAAGGTAAAATGTGACCTATGATTGGTGTTGCAGATATTCTTATGCAATAGTTGGAATCAATCTGACAGAAATGGCATACAGCTTACTTAAGAACGGTGCTTTAAAGTCTCATCTGTACAACGTGGTCTCTGGATTGCCGCAGATGGAGCACTTCCATCAGTTTTACTGTAAGTATCTGTTGCTGGTTTAGTACAAACTACCAGGGGGAGGCTTACAACCTAGAGTTTAGTGGTTTTTGGAGTGTGTTTCCACTCTTTTCTCATTAGCCAGAGCAAGCTGTTTATCTTCTGGATCATGTATTGGAAATGCACTTGATGCTTAAACATTGTGCTACAGAAATTTGTGCTTAAGGGATAAACTTGGGTGACTTTCTATGTATTAGAGACCGCAGTCTGAAAACTCAGTATTTGCAGATTTGTTTTTTTGTTCGTTATTACAGTGTCCAAAAGCTTGCTGTTGACCAGGGTGGGACACTCCCTATTTTAAGGGATTGAATGGAGTCTAAAGGATCACTCTAGGTCTAGCTAGATCAAGGCAGAAGATTGTGGAGGTAATTTTTGCAGATCTGTATTTTTTTCTTCTTCACAGGTTATCTGGTTTATGAGTTTGACAAGTTCTGGTTTGAAGAAGAACCAGAAAGCATTATGCACTTCAACCAGTACAGAGAGAAATTCCATGAAAAAATTAAGGGACTTCTACTGGATTGTGATGTGATACTAACCTTACAAAATACAAAGAAACCTTAACTCCTCTGCAGTCTATGAGGTTCTGCATCAAAAATGGAATTATACATTTGGATGGGAGTTTTGCGTGTTTCACCAAAAACTGTTTAACAATAGAACTTTTTTTTTTTTACATTTAAAAAAAAAAAACGAAATTCAGTTAAGAAAGCTTGGACAATCAACCTCTGTTTACAGGTCTTTATATGCTATTCTCCAAAGGACAGCTTTTCAAAAAAAGAACAAAACAAAAAACAACCAACAAAACAACACAAAAACACCCCACAAATCTCAAGAGCCTCTGGATCGCTTGCTTTCACGATTTCTTTTATACTTCTTGGTGCAGGAACATGAAGCAGGTATTTATGCCGCATCATGTTTTCCATGAATAGGTTTGACTGTTAAGTGTCTTTTAAAAACTTTTTTTAGTTGAAATTACTGATTTTAGACTTTTTGCGTTCTTGTTTTGTATGTGTAGTTGATCATTCACTCATCAATGTTAAATTTCTCTGTAATGAAGAGGTCCTCGAAGGGGTTTATTAGTCACTTATGATTTTGGAGAAGAGGCTTAATCCATCAACATATTGACAAACTTACTAGAAATTACTTCTGGCTAAGGGAGTTTTTTTTTATCTATGGATTTGCACCAGCACATTCCTATGCTTGGAAAAAGCTTAGTTTGTGGACAAAAGAACCACAGATCATCAGTGTGAGGATCAGATCCTCAGACTAAAGCTACTCCTTCTAAAAATATTCCTACTGTAAAAATTTTCAGTTCTCTCTAATGTGACTTCAGCTGCTCAGGCTGCTTGACTTTGTTATCAGCCCTTTATTTTAGCAGCTAATGGGGTATTTGTGGTGGGAAGTACGAGAGAGTTAGTTTAGCCCTTTTATAAAGTTCAGTCATTAAAAACCTTTATTGAAGCTGCAGTCCCTATTTTGTGAAAATAAATTCACACCTGAGTGCAAGTCTCTAACAAAGATGTTTTCCATGGAAGGGATGTTCCTTAACCTTGGCATCCTCAGACAATCTAGTCAATAGGACTTCATATATATAGTGTGACTAATTATTGCTTAAAGCAACTTTAAACAGATTTGGTATGACCATCACTTCATTTTCTAAAGCCTACTATTAAATAAGTGCCTTCTGCTTTATTCAATCAGTGTTTTATTTTGATTCTGTAAGCAGGTCATAGCCTTAGAAGCTTGAGTTATTTGGGAAAGACTCTTTCAGTATATACCTAAATAGCACACAGTGGCACAAAATTTGTATGCTAATAGAAGCTTTCATGCTTTTTTTTTTTTCTTTAAAATCATCTCAGGTAAATTAGTTAACTTCTAGTCAATGATCAATCATGAAGAGATTCCTGAACAAAACAAATATTGAACACAAGAAGAAAAAAAGACAAACCCCTTTTTGTAATGAGTGTTGTTACACTACAGAAGTATTAAGTGTGTTGTTATAATATGTAATGCTACGTCTCCTTGGAGATAATCAAAACCCAGCTGGACATGGTCCTAAGCAGCCTGCTTTAGGTGACCCTGCTTTGGACAGGGGGTTGGACTAGGTCTTCCCACCTCAGTAATTCTGTGAGTGTATTGTGTAACCAGTGACTTCTTGCACTGCACCCACCCAATTCCTCTTGATCCCTTAAATGTTGGTGATCTCTTATTTGTGGGAAAGCTCCTGATCAGGGTAGACAGTATATATGTAGGAGGTAACAGTTCTTTTCTTCTTATGATACCTTAGGTATAGGCAAAGAGTTAAACAATTCTTAAGTTTAACATGCACAGGGTAAAGAAGGGTTCATCTCATCTGTGTTGGGTTGATGCTATTCTACTAAAAAAAAAAAAAGAGTAATGTGAAGATGCTTGGAGGGAGACTGTTTATGGGCTTGTAAACTGAAGAGCTAAACTGACTAGATTAGGTACGAAACTGACCACAAGAAGCCTAGTTCTCTGGCTCCTCCCAGGTACTTGGGTCCTGTAATTCTCACCACTGAAAAAGCTGAGATCCCGTGGAGAGCATTTGGGGTTCAGGTCCTGCAGTGGAGCTCTGTTTCTCTGAGCCTTGCAGGTACTAGACATTCCCAAAATCTAAGGAAAAGGAAAGCAGACTCCCTCCCAGTGGCTGAGAGATTCACCATCTGTTACTTTCTAGCCCCAGCTTCTGTCACTTCTGTCTTCCTTCATTAATAATTTTTGCTATTGCTTGTAGATCTGCTTTGCCAGCAACATGAGACTGACTTTTTGGATTTCAGAAGTGACCCCAATACGTTTAGCAGCAGCAGGAAAGGAGATCCCACGCTTTATTTTCACCTACTGCTTGCTAGCAAGTACCAAAATTGCTTGAGCCATCTCTCTAAAACACTCCCCTGCGCTAGAGTCTGCAACCTCTGGTGCTTTTGGTGTGTGTGTTTTTTTGGTTTTTGGCAACAGTTGCAAAGCTAATCTACACCCACGACTTTCCAGCCTCCGAACTTTCATTTAGCTCCTTGTTCACTCCGAGACTGACATTTAACTACTGCTGAGGCTTTTAAAGCCCAACCATCAAGTTTCAGATTTCCTATCACGCACCTGAGACATTTTAGTGTAGAATGTAGATTGAGCCTGATGCAAGATGCATCTTCATTAGCCTTTTTTTTTAATCAGAGCGTGAGCTGGGAGTAAACTGTGGCAGTATACAAGAGAATAAAGTAAACCCAACCATCATCAGATGAGTGAGATAAATGGGAACGCGTTAGTTTGCATGTAGTAATTAAGGTGAATGTTTATGTTAGGCTCCAATACACCTTCCCAGTAAACAGTTAGAATTTGCATGTAGTTTTGTACGATCAAGTAGCCCAGTCCTTCTGCCTAGGAGTCACTCACTGTGTGTAGATTAGTACTGGGTGTCCCTGTTTTGCACCAGTGGTAGGCTAATTGTATTATGGTGGTAGCTAGAAAATATATGGAAAAAGGTACAGCTGTGTTTAGGGAAGGGATGAACAATGTTTTACTAGTCAGTGGTACTTTATACTAACTCTGTTGTAGGGTGACAATCCTAAGCTTGTGGAAGGTTCAAAATGGAGGTAGGCCACCTTTCTGCAAGTTGATATGATCAATTTGTTTAACGTCAGAATTTGTTGCTCATGGTTTATTCTGAGAGTCTTAAAAACCTTGGTAAATTCTCTTGTTATTTATTAACTGTCGTATTTTAAAGTATGTGTTATCTTATTAGAATTTGCAAGTACTGTTAGTTTTCTAACTTGCTGCCTCTTTAAAGCATTCACTGTGTGAAAGCTTATATGCAATAGTAATTTTAGAAAAAAAAATATCTAAAACTGAAGACAACAAGGTGGTTCTCTACATTTGTTGTTGTTGTTCCTGTAGCAACTGTTTAACAAACTACCTCCATTTTCGTTGTTTAGCATATGCTTGAAACATGGGGCCACTCCATTCACAAATTAATCTGCAGAGAGTAGACTTTTACCACAAGCAACAGTAGGATCTATTCTTTCAATAAGTAAACACATTGCTTTGTAAGTAACCAACTTGATTGGAAAGTGATTTGAAGACAGTGCTACTTGGGAAGAAAGAAACTGAGAATGTTTTTAAACTGGTTGTGCTTCTGTCTTCTGATACAGCAGCATAAAGGATAGGGCATTTTGTCCTAACGGACAAGAGGAAAAGGGGCCAATTTAAGCACCTCAGCTAAATAGTTTTGGATTTTCACTCTTTGAAAAACAAAAGATGCAAACAAAAAAATTATAAACACAGAGCCCCAAGCATTCGTTTTCCAGATTTTCCATCCTAGTTTAAATAACATTTAAAAAAAAAAGTCAGTTAGCCTTGTTTTAAGAATTATTGTGATGAAGAAGTTTTGTATTTAGTTAGCTGGGAGTTCAGCAGTCAGTATTCTTGACAATACTGCTAGTGGATGCGTGGTAGAGGTATAACCTGTTGTTTCTTTCTGTCATGCTTGTTTTGTGTTGCTGTAGTACAATGGTGGTCAATCTTTGGACTGATGTTCCTTGTGCCAGTCTATGTATTGTCTTTTGCTAGGGAGGAAAAAAGAAAACCCACCCCAAGACAGCTTGTGGGCAGTTTCTTCTTGACACACTGTGCTTAGATAGCTGCATACTAATAGAAATTTCTGTTTACCGCAATTTTAAAAGCAATAATGTCAACTGTGATGTGTGTGTAATGGAAAGAGATGTTTACAATGGTAGCAAATAAAGAACCAGTGATTCCAAAATATTATCAACATTAGTGTGTTACAGCCTGCTAGAAAACGTAATAATTTCCAGTCAGCCGCGCTCTCAGTTCATGCACGTGCACTGTGATACGAGAGAAAGCTTTACCCTATCTTATCTTTTTGGGGTTTTTTTTGTCTGTTTTTTTCTCCAGCTCCGAGAGCTTGTTCAGAGGTCTCTCTGGTTCTTGTACTGGGCTTGCGCTTGTGCCTAGGAGAGGCATTATTAGAAGACAGCGCTATAGCACGCACTGTTGAAATGGTAGGCAGCAGAACTTCTGCGTGTATGAGAGCTGAATTGGAAAACACAACAACAGCTGGAACACATGCTAGCTGGCTCACATACATTTTCTACTTTTCAAATCATCATCCAAGATATGTACCTTAAACACCAGAAGAAAGGAATAAGATTTAAATCTGAGAGATCCATACAAAAAGTGTTTAACTCTCAAGATTAGTCCAATACCATAGAAACACATGCTTACATGCAAGTCCACTTAAAATCTTATATCTGTTGTAACAGAAAATCATGCAATGGGAAAGTCAGAGTTCAACACACATGATGAATTTGTGTGTGTTATGGCCTTTAACACTCCCTCACTCCCCCGACCTTCACCAACCTGTTATTCCTAGCCGAAGTCACAGCTACGATGCATTGCACAGACCAACGGCATTCGCATGAAGCGAGAGGAAAGGCTTCCTGCCTTGCCAGCTGAGGGGCTTCTCCAGCCATCACCTCGCTTTGTTCTACACCTGACCCAAAAGGTGGCCGTGTCCCTTTTCTCAAATTCTTTTGGTCCACGCCACAGAATGTGGACCTCACTTCCTTGATATACAGTATATACGAAAAGCATATTGGCTTGGAAGGAGGCAGAGAGTGGTTTTGCTGAGTCTCTTTAGCTAGAGCGCTGCATTGCTCTCTAGCGATGGACCAGAATTTTCATTATTAAAAGTAAGAGAATATCACACAGGTAGGCTGCCAGACTCCGCTGCAAAGGGTAGAGATTAATTACTGCTTTATTTCAGTCACTCTTGAAATCCTCACTTTAAAAGAAGCTCTGCTTTAAGCTTTAAAAACCAACAAAACCCAAAACAAACCAAACCCAACCGAAACCAAAAAAACTACAAGGATTTTGGTTGAAGGACCTGGAAGTTAACTCTTGGAGTTAACTCAAAGTGCAAGCATTTTTGTTCAGGAGAGCAAAACTCCAGGAACAAAATTGAGAGCTGGAGAAGAACTCTAGAGAGCTTTTCTGAAGGAAAGAAAAATCCTGATTTATTTTCATGTCTTTTTTTTTTTTTAACCAAGGAAATATTTTTACCTCTGTATCTATCTTCCACCATGCCTTCATCTCTATACAAGCTATGTTAAATAACTTGCTCAGTTTTTCAGTTCCATTTATATTTCTCAAGGTAGCTTTTGTTTCTACTTCCAAATTTTGGAGACCAAACACTTCTATTAATGTACCAAAGCGCCACTACATGAGAACTACAAGATCTCACCTGTAGCAATTTTATTTCTTCAGGAGCATAGTGCAGGCCCTGCACTACAGAAACATCCCGCTCCTCCAAACCTCAGACGTCAAGTTGGTCAGCTTTGCAAATACCAGTCATTTCAGAAAATGGGATGAGGAAGCAGCTCTTCAGGAAATTTAAATGCAGATATTGAGTACCGCAGAAAAGAGAAGAACCAGAGTTAAATTCCCTTGTGATGTGACGTGCTTTGAGATGTTATCTGCCACCACTTCTCGAGAGCATCTTGCACAGCAGTTAAAACTAACTTCCTGTATTTCATCCCTTGTGTTCCCAGCACTGAAACACTCGTATACAACAATGGTGCTGATACCAGCATGTATCACACATTTCTATTATTAGCCATATTCCAATGCAATGCCCGCTGCTGCGGTTTTGTTCTAATTATTTGCTGTCAGGCTTCACTATTGAATAAATCAACGTTTTAAATGAACGTTAAAAGCCACAACTGCTGCTTGAGGTATATAACATTTGACTCAAGACTATCTTCTAGTGGAAAGAAATAGAAATAGCGTAAAAGAAATGTTTTCTTCCAACCGGAGGATAAGGCTCAGTAAGAGATGCGACTGATTCACTTTCATTCTTGCTGTAACACTACGCCTTGGCCTGTATCTGGACTGGTGAGATCTAGTCTTAGACCAGCCATCTCCCACTGCGTCATGTGTTGGTGCCAGGCTCCAAAGGAAGGCCCCAGACGCTGGAACCTCATGCTCTAGCTAAGCAAAAGGCCAGGATACTATGGCTTGCTCCACCATAGGCTGAGCTAACCTACCAACCCATACGCTGTCCCTCAGTATTTTCTCATTTTTCCCAGATGTTTTAGTCTAAGCCCGTCTATTCCATTTTTCTTACAAAAATGGATACAACAGCGTCAAGCGTTTTTTACAGTTAATATTTCATTTCTGATAAAAGGCATCTTCTAGCTACAGCGTACCTCATTATTAACCGAATTACCAAGAACTGAAGCAGGCAAGAGGTTACGGTTAAGCCACTGACAGGGATGCTAGAAGCTGGGAGAGTAACAGCACTGGAACTCATCAACAGACATACAGCCCAAGCTGGTGGAGGCTTGGCAAGCCGTGCTCCCCACCTGCAAATCCACAGGTGCCTCCTCCGATCTATTGCTTACCTATTTAGGCAGGTTGTAAGCTTATGGTGCTTAGGCACCAGCTGTGTTTTGTTGCTCTAAGTATCCCCATGGCATTCAAGCCCTTCCCAACAGTTTCTTGTTGGTTCCTGTATTGCACCTACTGCCAAGAGACACAGTTACCACCACTTTCAAAATGCTGCTGCAAGACTAATACTGAAGACCCTGTGAGAGGAAGGGTCCAGAAGCTTGGAGAGTACCCAGCTGAGGAACCAGACCTGGCTGCACAGCTTTCCAAGCAAAAGCACCATCTCTTTGCTTGACCTTCATGCTTAACAGCATTACAGCTATTCCCTCTCTTTCCCACAGACCCCGTACATACCATGCCATATATACCATACCAGCCTCTGCCATCTTACTATACAGCATAACACCTGAGACATGACATCTACTATAACAGAAGCTCCAGCATCACTGTGCAAGAATCCCAAAGGTACTTTTCTCTTTAGAACAGTTTTCATGTTGAATTTTCAGTACATTTAACACAACACCTAACGAGCTTTCTGTCTGCTTGCCCAAAACTCATGTGACACAAACCTTTACAAGTCTCAAACACAAGCCTCAGCTCTAACGCCTAGAATTCAGGGGCTGCAAGGTGCTACAATGAAGGACATAAGTACCATTGAATTTTCATATGCTATCAGCAACTGAATAAAGTGGAAAACAGATTGGAAAAAAACTTAAGAGAAGAGTGTTTCTTTGTGGCTTTTTTTTCCAATAGGGAAAGTTCTATAAAATAATCTCCCACTCCTCCATCAGCTGCTGTCTGTCTCTTGGCAGGCAGGCAGCACCCTATCCCCACCAGGCTCCTACCAAGCTAGAAAAGCAGCACATGTCAGCATCTAGTCACAAATTTCAGCTCTGAAGAGGAAAAAGATCTTCCTTTTTTTTTGTAACCCAGCTGTGAGACTAACAGCCCTAACTAAACTCTACAGTTCACAGATTAAAGAGACTCTGTCTCAAAGCATACAAAGCACAAGACAGAGGCACTTCCAAAGCCATACCAACTTGCTTCTGTAGCATGCCTACACACAGTTAAGACTTTAAAAATATTTACTCACATTTTCTTGAGGGTTTCACATCACTGTATGCTGGTCAGTTGAACTCTTCTGTAGCTTTCCTCTCATCACCTCCCACCAGCTACTAAAGAACAGGTCACAGCAGATCTTGGCATCAAATAGGCAACTGCCAGGTGGCCATTTGGTGTGGCCCTAATCAGGTGAGTAGCCTCATCCCAAAAAAATCTGGAGAAAGTCAGCTCACCTGGCTGCCACCTATAGCAAAGCCATTCTTAAAGATGACCTGGCTTACACTTAGGAGCATTGTTGACATAATCAGGAAGGTAAGGAAGGTTACTGGAGCAAAACAAAAAGAAGTTGCCTTGTAAAAGGGTTCCTGCTACGTCAAGGATGTGCTAAGGGTGTTAACCCTTAGTGCTGAAGACTTCTGTGATAACTTATTCAGCTGCCAGGCATTACAATAAAGCACCCTGCTCTGGCCTTGGCAGCTTAAGTTAAAACAAAGTCATAATCTTCAAAATGGTGATTATGGCTTCAAATGAATATCATTATTTGATACGTGTGTAAAGCAGTCCGTTGGAGTCTCATACGCAGAAAGACTATATTGCTTTTTCATACTGTTACAGGAAGTCTACATAAGGCTAAATTATAAAGGAGAGAGCTCTACTCCCAACAAAAGAAAAAAAAAATCAACAGTAAACTGACTGAGACTAGGGATATATGAGCAGTGCTCAGAAATTAACAGCTGTGTTTTGCAAATTAACTTTACGTAAACAAATATAAGTAAGTTTCAAAAATATAACTCACTGAATAGAGCACATCCATGTCTGTTCTGTCACTGCCATGGTTTTGAGGCTGACATCTCAGCCTACCAGTACCCTGTAAAAAACGTTCTAATATTTAAAGCCTTAAAAGCATGCCTAGGGAGATATAGCAAAGCATAGACAGGTCATAAAATACCTGGGGGTCTTAAATAGTGGTAACAACTATCGTCACCAAATGGGAGCATAGCAGGGAAAACTGTAAAAAATGAAATCGGGTAGTGTGAGAGAAGCTTGCATGGGTGGCTTATTGCAGATGGCATCAAAAACACTCAAGTGTTAAACAAAACCCGGCATGGAAACAACAAATGTTTTCATTCTGAAACCGGGTGTTGAAGATCTAAAGTCATTTGTCGGTGTAATAAAACACAATCACCTACTTTTCTCTCTACCATTACTTTAATAGTTAAAAATCAAATCTGTGCAGAGTGTACTTTATTTGTTCACATTACCTATTTGTGGTTAAAAACCACTTCATCTGACAGTTTAAAAGCATTCTTTTAAAACAAAAGAATGAAACATAGCTTCTGCTAAAAAATCTGCAAGTTACATGGATGCAATATACAGGAGTATAAAAAAAAATCAACAGTATTCTACAGAAAATATTCCCAAAACAGCAAATAAAGATTAGGCATGTAGGCATGATCCTGAACCGAACAAATATGAATTAAAAAACAACTAACAAAATTCTAAAAAAAATCCTGAATATCTGTATAAAAGAAGCAAGGATTCAAAGTGCAGGTGCTCCAGTTTTCATTTTAACATATTATTCAGTAAGTTGATACAGGATACTATTAATTTTATATAAAGTGACAGTGTTCTCCATAAGACTTAAACATTCAGTTACATTATCTTGCAGATTTTTTTCATTACTGCTACTTTACACTGTTATAAATGAAGACTTATGCAATACAGGTTTTTATTTTCTTAATCTAACAAGGATATAATAGGTTGGTGGTAAAGGTTAGTTTTAAGAGCTAAGCTATATATGCTGTAGATCCAGCCTTAGAAGTATATATATAATTTTTTTTTTTTTAACTTTTAAAAACAGCTTTCAATTTTTAAAAAGAGACTCTACCAATCTGTTCTGGGACCTGCATACACTGTCTTTGGAGCACACCAGCAAAGGTTCCAAGTCCACTGGTTAGGAATACAGCTCCAGGCAGGGTCAAGCCGAATATCCTCCCTTGGTGGCCGCAGCTGGGAAAGGGCTTCCTCTCTGCTGGGTTTGGTGCAGGCAGAGGCCGCTGAACCCAGGGAAAGGCAAACCAGGGAAGGCTCTGCCTTCTGTTGGAGCAGAAATCATCACATTTAACCACATTTGCCTGTTGTGCCAGCGAGGCTTGGGATGGACTTCTCGCTTTTATTTGAGCGTACCAGTCTCAAGCTGAGGAAGTTAGGAGCCAGGCAGGTACCACTGAAGTGATCTTTCATATATTAAAAAAAAATAAAATTGAAGCATACGTTAAAACCCATTAGCCCCTTTGAAAAAAAAGTTATATGAAATAAAATTATCCTTCAGGGATGTTGCCTGGAACTTAATTTCACCTGAGGTCCTATTCAGGTTGACAGTTTCCCTTTAAATTTTAAGTACTTCCTGTTTTGTTAATTTTTTTCCCCCGAGAATCAGATCTTTATATATGTCTATTTTAAAAATGCACGGAAATATCGGCATTAAGTTTACATTTAGAAATTAAGAACTAATCTTTACCATTTTATATTGACAGCAAGGTTAATAATACACACACTTCACTGACAACTGTTATTTTTTTCTGTATTTTGAATAAAATTTGCATTTGTGTAACATTTCCCACAGAAAGAGTGATTATACTTCAAGATAGTTAAGTTTGCACCCCAACATTTTCACATTAGTGAAAACAATCATGTTTTGAAAATACCGGGGCCTGTGCCAGGTACTAATAAATACAGAATAATAAAAAAAAAAAAAATAAAAAACCTGACTGCCTTTTATCCCGACACAGTCGAGATTTCATAGTCAATGGCCGAGGTTATTGGTTTACCCATCATCCTTATGTTTTTAGCATTAGTAATCCTAGCCATCATGGACACAGGCTTGTCAAAGTACCGAACCAGCGCTGGCTCAGTCAAAAGGGAGGCTAAAAATTGTTCAAAGGTAATGGCCCAGTCTCTGTCAATGCTAGTGCTTCTATGGAGAGAAGCAGCGTGGTTGCTCCGTACCAAAACAGTGTCTTCACCGATGTCCTCGCAGTGCAGCTTTTCTTCTTCATGCGAGCCTGCACTCAGTACTGAGTAGGAGGACATCGAACTATCATCCTTTGTATCATCATCAGAAATGAGCATGGAAGAGCAGGCTCCGTTGTCCCTGGGAGAAGAGTCTTCGAGCTTAATGTCTTCCATCTGCATGCCCAGGGTGCTGTCGGTGCAAACAGCCTCCTCATCGTTGGTGACGAGGCTGCTTTGGAACGGCTTGTGCTGTTCGAGTGGGTACTGCTGGTGCTCTTTCTTTTGAAACAGCTCGCTCTGAATAGTTTTACCGCAATGGTTACTGCTGCTGTCTGTCTCTTTTGTGGGCTGCACGCTGAAGAGCTTACCAACCTCACCTATCTCCAAAAGCAAACTGGTCACAGCAGCAGTAGCGTGGTACAGATCTTGTTCATTGGGGTCTTCACTGAACATGTTGTACATTGTCTTGCACAATTCAATGAACTGTCCCTAAACAAAGAGCGAGGAAACATTAATGAGAGAGCAGGAAACAAATCAGGCTGAGATCTACTAAATCAGTTTAAAAAGTCTGGAATGAAGGTATGACACAAGAGTTTATGCAATTAAACTAAAATTAGAAATAATATAGTGGCAGTCTAGAAAGCATTTTCTATGCCTGGGCAGCCAGAAGTGTTGCCTCTCAAAGCTATTTAGAATAAACTGTTGGACATTTCTTCCAACATATGACAAATTTATTTCTCTGCAACCACAGGAGGGCAACAGAGGGTGAGCAGTGAGACACTTAGCACTCATTTTGGTCGATTTTCTTGCAGGAATGATGCTAAGTATAACTAGGGGTCTGATAAAACTAATGAGGAGTAATGAAAAATGAAATAAGAGACCTGCAGCGCTCTTAATTGACAGTGGTAACTTAGTTGGGTGCGAGCCTTTTGGAATTCAAAACTCACAAATAAAATAGGAAGGAGATTTGCTTAGGGCTACCTTAAGTAAGAAGCATTGTTCTACAGGGAATAAATCTTCCCTATATACTCTGGAGGAAACAGCTGTCCCAATGGGTCTCCTCCTCCTTAGCAGCTATAGATCAAAGGGAAATTGGACTGACAATATAAATACATAAAAACAAAACATAAAATGCTTCTTTCAGGTAATGTGTACCGGAAACTATGAGCTAGCTGGTGATATTCAGTGTCCTATCACCCTTTGTCTAAAGATCAAAAGAATATGTTAACATTCCTATATGTGTGTATCTCATTTTTAGGATATTTTGGGAGCTGAATGCCAGTTACAGTATGTTAAAAAAACTAACTTCTGTAATCAGCTGACTGTTGCTTACTTTTTGCAAAAAAGTATCTGCCTTAAAATAAAACCTTTATTCAGTCTTGATGTATTGAATATTTATAGGTATGTGAAGAAAGTTTAAAGTTAATGAAAAATAAGTAGGTGTCATCAGAAGTACCTGATTCAGTTTGGGCAAGTCCTTTGTGTTTTTTGCTTTGGATTTATTCTCTTGGCTCCACATTCTCAGATAATTTCGATTCTCGTGTGAGCTCTTCTTGCCTATTGTCAACAAATTACCCAGAGATGCAGGAAAAGCCACGAAGAAACCTTAAATTAATACTTTTTTTTTTTTATTTTCAAAAGGAGCATCTTTACAAGAAATGAAAGACGTAACTCAAATGGAGACACCATACATACCTTTGTCCGTTTTCAGACTCACTGTAACAAACCCATCATCCACTCCTTGTTTGTTCCTGCTGTCTAGGCCAACAACTAGGAAGCAGAGGGGCCGGGGGAGAGAGAGATCAGCGTGGTTTTAGATACATACATTGCATGTGTACAGTGCAAAATAAAGAAAATGTTTACACTATGGAAAATGCAGAGTAAAAAGGATAAGACTAAATGATGATTTTTGCTTATTCTTAAATCTGCTGACAAATGCCATATAATTAATAATATAAATACTAAGACGGGGACCATCTTAGGTTTTGTTTGTGTAGTACAATGATTAGCCTGTGTTACCACAACACAAACAGCTTCTAGCATGATATATGTTTGCCGATTACATTAGTGCATCTTCTTTTGTCTATCAGGACTTAAAATTGCCATCTTTAGTCTATTAATTCTTATCCGTATTTTCAAACAACCTTCCTTCCCCCTGTAATCTGGAGGATGGGCAATATTTTTCTTGAATCAGAGAGAAACTTAGCATCAAATATCTCAAGAAAGAGAATGCCATTTAAGACAACAGCGATGAGACCCAGGTTCTCATTAGGGCATAAAAAGATTTCAAACTGCTGAACTACATTTTGATACATCTTTTGGCTTCAGTTTTTTAAAATATTTTAAGTTCTGATCCAAATATATCTTGAAAGCCAATACATTTATTCTTATTCTCCATCAAGGCACATATGGTGCACTTATCACAAATTTACTTCTATTGCAACACATTGATGACATTATTCTGAGAGTACTTCTGCAATGCACAATCCAGGGGAGTTCTCAGTGTACATATGCCTGCACCTTTAAGGACATCAAAATATATACAACGGCTACATAATTCTTTTTACAGAGAATACTTCACTTACAGTGTTTATTCCAAGAAAAAAGTAGTTTCCTGAAAAGACATGTTGTCTGAAATGCATTACCTCATCTTTTCATGCCTGAGACAAAAGATGCCTACCGTGTGTGCATTCTGGTGTGATGTCTTCAAAAAAGTACTGAGTAGCTTCAAAAGCAGAGTCTGGCTCTTCTTGCTCAGGGGATGGATCTAAGCAATATAATAAAATTCTTTAATTAAAAATTCCACCCTTTAATTAAAACACAGAACACATTTCCATTGATACATTTAGAACGTCAGTTTCTAGAAGTAAAAGCGTGAGAATGTGATGGGTTAGGAATCATCTGTTTTCAGCTCACAGGAGATGAACAACCGGATCTGTACTGTCTCCTCCCCGATATCCAATGCTGTCTGACTAACAAGTAGCTGTTTGCCTTCAGAAGGTGGCTTGCCCATCTTCCCATGTCTACTTCCATTACTTTCTTCTGTGCAGCTCAGCATGTCCTAAGCAGGGTATGAACACTTTCCTAGCTGGAAATGGTCTGTCATGATTTCATATGAGCTTACCAGTCCCCGAATACTAGAAGTTGCATTCTTAAAAATGGATCTCTTCTGTTACAGTTCAATAAAATCACATTTTTTTTTTTTCCAGTTAAATTAGCGAATCACTTAAGCCTACCTCCAGCAAAGCCAGCTGGGAGCAATCAGGGGCACATGTTCAAAGCACATGAAGGTGAATGTCCTCTCAAAGCTTCTAGATATCTTTACCAGAGAATGTAAATGTGCACAAGAATTAAACTACCCAAACAGTTGCAACATACTTAAATCACAGATTCAGTGAGGACAGCAATAGGTTCTTTATGGCACACGTGTGACAAGCCAGAGAGGGTATAGTTCGAGGACATCATTTTCTTCAGGGGCAAAAGTGTTTTGAGATGTTTCCACCCCCTCTCCACCCTAAACTGCCTTTCTCACTTAGCTGAGTCCTATGGTTTGTATAGCTCCCTGGAAAACACTTCTATGAAATGATCCGGAGCTTCCCTCTGCAAGCAGTTGTATCAGCCCAGAGGGGAAACCAAGAAGAAAGCCTGGGGACAGAAATGAGTAGCCAGGGCATGCAGAAACATTTTAAGCTAGCTTCACGGTTAAATAAAGTGCATTATGGTAACAAATGCTGAAGAACACTGTATTTGTTATGCATGGGGGAAGTCACCAACTCCCACTAAACAGGCAAGAGACACATACAGATGGCCTCTTTGTGGCTGGAGCAAGAGAGGGCTCCATGGGTGCTCTCAGACTTTCCAGATCCATGTCTCATTATGGTTGAAGCTCTCTTATTTTACTGCTGCATAAACAACTACAATAATTCCCACAGATTATTTTTTAATTGGGAAAGCAAGTCATAAACAACTCTGCTCCAGATTTCTGTTCTCAACAAGACGACAGCTATTTTAACATCATTTACTTACCAGGCAAAACGTGCATTTTATACAGTAGCTTCAGCTTCTCTGTAAGATCTCCATGGCATGCTGCACCTAAACGGCATTACATACAGTATGTTAATACTCAGCATTCAATGCCATTCTATTTATTATTGCTACAAGATTTCATTTTATAAGCTGCTACATTCGCTCTGGGAAACACTGTACTCCCTTTACAGCCTGAGATCATAAGGCAGTCACTTGACTTCTAAGATCATACAGTCTGCAGTAGAAACAGCAAGAGACACAGACCACCTAACTCTGAATTTTTCACTTCAACCTTGAGTCCTTCATTAAATGTCTATTTTATAACACTCAAAAATAATCTGTGATCATCACATTACCACTCAGAAAGGCCTCCAGCTGAAAGTTAAGAAGACCTTTTTGTGTGGACTTCAAACTTTCTGATCTGAAGATCCAACAACAACATCACATGATTTAGAAAAATAAGATACTTACCAAAAAAAGAGATAGACATTCAAGTAAGCAGCATTTATCACAGCTTAGCCACGGACTAAACTGATGTTCAGGCAATACTTTCTAGTGATTTATCCACCTCAACCTTACTCCTTTCTGGTCTAAATTACAATTAGCTGGATGAAATCCAAGTGGTCTATTGTAGCCCCTCCTTCCAATTAATTAAATGGATATTAGTTCATTTTAAAGTACTGAAATAACCAATAATCAGACTTCATCATAAATCTTACTTGCTGTGACATGTAATTCATAAATGAATTAACCTTCATTAATTAGGTTATGCACAGTTTTATTTTACCTTACAGGCTACCGTGTCAACTTACCTCCACTACGCAAACTACAAAGGGTTGTTTGGCAAATGCTAACAATCACGGTCTACTGTAAAGCTTAAGATTACAATAAATACAGATATTAGGCCAAAGAACTGAGTACATCTACATTAGCCATTTTGCTTTCAGCTTGGTCCTTTTTAAGTACAAAACCTCCTCATGTTCCTATCTGGTGTACCACACCGTGCAGATAATGCCTTCTCTTCTGGCGAAACCATGTCTTAGGGTATGCACCCAGGTACCACATGAAGTGCCTCACTGCTAAAGGTGACATGAAACGACCAAAGCACAGAATAGGCTGCAGTTCTGCATCCTCCAGCAATAGCTAGGGATGCATTCACCAAAACAGGATTCAGGACACAGGATATCTGGTGACGCACATAGGCTTGTTTCTCTTCCCAGATGTGAAGAGAACTGAAAAAGCTCAAGTGCTACTGCTTCTCACTTTTTGCCCGAGATGAATCTGCATGTACTTCCTGATGCCAGGCCCTTTTTCCCCTCAAAATGTACGTGAATGAAGACATCACAATGCGGGACAAGTCTACCAAAGATGTTACCTGGACTCTCTCAGAGACAACCCTCTGGGTCTCCCCCAGGAGAGGTCAGACAGTTTTAAAAAAGGGAAGAACAGCCTACCAGCAATTTGCAGGAACTGCCTGACAGTTAGCTGCACCGGGCTACCCAAGATCTGAGGATTGATGCTGTATTAAATAATAAAAAAAATAATTAAGCTACATTCATAAAGCCACAGAAGAGGAGCGGACCTCTGGTAGATGTGCTCCTATTATGGAGAGTTAGGAGACCTTTGTAGAGGTGGATACTTCAGCTCAGGCCATCATTTTGACCTGCACGCTGCAGTACAAGAATAATTTCATAGGAGAGCCCAGAGAATTCAGTGGCCTCCTGCATGGCCCCTGCAGCCTTGAATGGCAAAGCAGATGACCCTGCTGAGGGCCTTGTGAACAACACTGAGGAGGTGGTAAGACCATTCTTAGTCCCAAGCAGAAATACTTCCTTCCTGGAACTCCAGAGTCACAGGTCTTAAAACCTTCAACAACTTTCAACAAGTCTTGTCTTTCTGCCATACGAGTCTCAGATGATGCACTGCCAGTTTTTATCCAGAAGTTTTAAATTTACTTTGTGGTGAGAGAAGAAACTGTGCTTAGAAGAGAGCAACAGTGAAAGCTGTCACCTTTGCACTGCACCCAATGTCCTCACACACACCTGCTCTCACCCCTCTCAGGGCTTGACCACCACACCCCTTTCCATGGCATGGCTAGGAACAACCTTCACTGAGGCCCCTTTCTCATTGTTCTCCTCTCAACACTATGCAGGTGTCAAGACTTTCCTAGGCAAAATGTCGTGTGTGCACAGTTTTCCCCCTGGCTTCTTTGAGGCCACTAACAAAGTAATTAAACAGGTTAGAACTTTATTCTGTTTATATAAAACTTAGTAGCAACATAAAAGTGTTGGCTTCAGTTGCCCTTCTCTTGAACACAGGTGGAGCGGTGTGGAGTGTTTGTACAGCATTTAGCTTCCTGAAAGGAGCGGAGGAGTGGTGAGGTTCACACTCTGCTTGCAGAACGTCCTCCTGCAACCTGTGCTTGGAGAAAAGCTGTTTTCAGGAAAAAAACCAAACCAAACCCAACCCTCAGGTACCCCTTGAGAGACACAGTTTTCACTGTGCTGACTTTTGCACGAGGCTGTGGCAAGTGCTGCAGTCACCAACAGTCACTGGAGAGATGGAAGAGCTGCATGCTCTGAGAATGGAGTATTGCAAAAACACGATAGGAGGGAGGCAGGGGGGCAACTTTGCATCTATGTGGAAATCGCTTTAGCTTACTAGGATCCCGAGTCAACAACGGACTTGCTATAATCCAGTGTGGCATGGGCGTGCAGGTGAGCTTCTTCACCAACGAATACCCCAAACAGCTCATGTAACCAAGGCTAACAACCCTTTCTAAGCAGCACAACTCCTAGAGCAAACTAATCAAGACCACTCCTTTATTTGAACTTGCAGTAACACGACACAGAGTAAACGTACAGAATCATAGAATCACAGAATGGTTTAGGTTGGGACCTTTAGAGGTCACCTAGTCCAATCCCCGTGCAGTGAGCAGGGACATCTTCAACTAGATCAGGTTGCTCAGAATATGCCAGGTTGTTCCATCTTTGCTCAGCTGAGGCCCTAGAGGGACCTGAAGTAGGAGGTTCTTGAGCTATTTGCTGCAGGGGCTATGAAAAGGAAATGAAGATTCCCAGTTGCAATTACAGCACTCTCACATCCCAACGATTTCATTCTGATGCAGAAGCTGGGACACACAGCACCCCTTTTTACCTCCTCTTCGTGGAACTCCTAGGAGTCAGTGGCATCAAAAAGAGGCTTCAAGGGAACAAATCCTTATGGCTGCATGGAATAAGGCCATTGAAAGACAGAGTTGTGAAACAGAAATGCTTCAGGTGCCATGGCTGCTTCAACCATCAACAAGCACCCCCTGAGATGGGCCATGCCTAGGAAGTACTTGAATAGGATGCTTCCTTTAGGAAAGACAGACTTGAGTAACCAGGGCCAGAATCCAATACTGCTATTTGGACGCAGTAAGAAGAGAGAGGACAGTGCCCACAGGTCACCTACAGAATACCCATGCTCTGACCATCTTTCTGGGACAGCCACAAGGAAAAGGCAACACAGTCCCCTGTTGAACAGGCACATCTTGCTCCAACAGAAGATATGCCTCATTTAGGAGAATTTCCTAGCCAAGGCATATTGGGTTGGTGAGGCAGACTGAAGCAGCTGATGTTTGTGGCATTTTTAAAAAGTCCTGGGTCATGGTGAAATATGCTCAGACAAATCCTATGTTGTTTTTGCTGACTGTGTTGCTACCACTCATGTGCTTCTTAAACAAAAAAGTGGTCGAGGGGGTTGACTTCTTAAAAAAAAAGTTTTCAAGCTATACCACATTGGGCTTAGTTTCTGAAAAAATGTAGTTTTGCAGAATGAGCATTTTGATTGTTTATGGCTTATAGGCACATTTGTGCATTTTACATTCATTTCTGTCCACAGTGCTCAACACTGTTCCTTGTTCTTATTACTCATTTTTGGTTCAAAAAAAATGCTGTTTCAACCAATAACTGGTTGATTGTTATTAAGAGCACCCTGTAAGCAGCAAGAGCAGTTAATCCATGGGTGATGTCTCAAAAGGCCATTAAGTGTTACCTGGCAAACAGTCCCTCAAATACAATTCAGAACTGCATCACAGGAAGCACTGTTTTTTTGGATGGTGTGAAGGGCAGGTGTGCAATCACTTTTACAGTCACATACCTACTTTGCACCTGCGAGAGAACAGGTGTTACTGTTGCTGTACCGAGGTTTTAATGCAAGGCTTGATTTGGAGCCCTAATGCTTAAAAATACTGTTAAAAATAATTGCTGAAAGCCAGATTAGGAAACCTCTTCTCTCTCAAAAAGGATAAAAATGTAAAGCTGGAGAAGATGCCAGGTTGCCATGAAATAACACATGATAGATGGTGAGATGTTGGTCACTTAAAGGGAATAATTCCTGCTATATTCAGAAAAAGGGGTGACCAACTCCTGCCTCATTTTTGCTTCTTCATGTTAATCCTGGGGCTTGCACATTCCCTTTGTTGCGATATTGACTTTCACGTCTTGAAATCTTGCTTCTTCAAGAATTGCAAGGGCCATAACCTCCATTAACGACATCCAGCCTCCCTATCTGACCTGCATCTCCACTTTCTCCTTTTCAGGTGACTTCCATCCTGCTCTATTCTCTTAGTCCGCAGTCTCGGTTATTGATTACAGAAGCAATATGGGTAGTACCTCTCACTCATACACTATGAAGTGTGATACCTTCCCCTCACACAGGGACACATGTACGTGGGGTGTCAGCAGACTTCCAAAGAGAAGCACTTTTATTCAGGGTCAAGCAAAACTAGCATCCTCACTCTGTCCTTCCCCTGCCCCTTATATGTGCTCATAAATTTCTCAAAAGTCTTCTTCCTGAACAACCAAGGGAGCAAATGCTGCCTCTCTCCCCTTTCCAGAACTGGTAGCATTGACGAAAGGTATAAATTCCCAACTTTCAGGGAAAGTTTAAGGAGCAGATAACAAAATGTAGTGTCACTGAGAGACAAACACTACAGAAGAACATACAAAAAGCTTTCCCAAAGAAAATACTTTGATTAGAAGTAATCACACCATTAAGCACACAAATTTCAGGTCATTTTTGTGTTGAGAGTTAGCAGGCAGGGAGATCCTCAGACCCTAATGGATGTGTAGTTCATGTGTGGTCTTTCTCCCAGTGTGATACACCACTGGCTAATGTAGACGCACCTACTGAGACCCGCCCAAACCCCAGTGGGGACCACTGTCACAGGCATGACAAAATGAACTGAACAGTAGCACGAACAGCTCTTAAAACAAAGGTGACTTACGCAAATTGGCATATGTCAAACTCAAACTCATGATCTGATAGCTAATATAACATCTGTGTTTCTGAAGGACTGGATCCCCTTTAGAAACAAACTGCTTGCTTTGGTCAGATTATTTTGAGAGTGCTGTGAATTCTTCTTACTTAGCCCAGAGACGAATTCACGGAAGTTGATGAGCAAGTCTCCGTTTTCATCAAGAAGCCTGAATAAGCGCGCAGCTAATACATCTGAATGAGTTCCACATGCCCAAGGAAAGAGGAGAGCGAACATCCCCTTGAACTGCTCAAAGTCAATACGGTACTGCTCCAGATAGGGCAGGCTGGGATCATGCCGGTCAATAGCATTGCTGTTTCCTCCCCAGTAGCAGCTAGTCAGATGTTCTGCCTGAACAGAAGGCAAATGCTGTGAGATTGTCATCACCTCTGTAAACAACTCATCACTATCAATGATAAAAAAAAAATCCAAACAACTCATACACACACATTCTTAAAACAACACAAGACTAGCAGGTGTATTTCCATCTACCTAGCCCTTGTACTTCTGCAAGAGGTTTCTCCCCTAACCAGCACAAAAGGACATCCCTCTACAAAAAAAAGATGATAAAGCTAAACTTTTTCTGCTTCCCAGGCAGATGAAACGTGTAACTCCTGTTTTGGACAGAGCAGCAAGCAGCTGTGACTTGCACATATACACAGGCTTGTTGTGCTTAGTCACCCTCTTCAACCTCACTACACAGTCAAGTCAGAAAGGGGACTCTCATGAAATATTTAATTTCAGAGCACATGAAAGTAGCTATGTATTTGAAAGATTTTTTTGTTGAACTGTATAGTCTCCAAAATGCTGTATAAAGTCCTACTCTTTCAGTCTTACTGAAGTCAGTGAAAGCTCTGGAGTCGATTTCAGTGGAAACTAATTCAAAACAATTCAGAAGCTTAGAGAAGGAGGATCCTAGCACCGCACAGTGATCAATCAGGGGGGACTGTCTGACTTGGTCTCACTGATTCTATGAAAGACTGAAAGAAGGCACTGCAGGATTTGGACAATTGTAAGACCTGACATTACAGGTGGGAAATTGAAAGGAACGAAATTCTTCATGGTATACTAAAAAATCTCTGTTATAACAAAACAGAGGAAAAAAGTATCTTGTTTTAAGGTGCTGTGCGAAGGTGAAGCTAAAACATTTAGCTGCTTTTACTGCTCACCTTTAAATTTGTGGATCTGATGGTATTGCTGTACAATCAACTTCCAAAGATGCATCACTTTGTGATGCTAAATTTCCATGTAATCCAGTATACATTAAAGCATTAACAATGGCAAAAATCAGCTATTGTGATATGGTAGTATTAAACTGACTGAGATAATAGAATAAAGGTATTTCTGCGTTAAATCCCAAAACTTGCGTCAGGTAGAGAGAGACGTACGTCAGGTTTCTAAAGACTGGTCAAAAGCCTCTATCTATTCACTTTTTCACTTAATAGTTTTCATCAGTATGTTCATTTTGTCATGAACAAATCATTTAGTGAATTACTCATTTCCTGAGCATTTAAAAACTGGTTGTTTTTTTTGTACACTCAATAATACATCAGCTAATTCAAGTTTGTATTAAGATACCCGATAGAAAGTAACTCACATACTCAATCTGGTCTTTAGAAAAGACACAGTCCCATATCAAAAATAAATGTTTGCATTTCCTGCAGGCACATGATCTCATCTCACTTAGCTTTACCTTGAAAAGAGCATACAGTTCCTCCAGTTCATCGATTGTGAAAGAAGTCTCTGTCACAATAGTTCGTACCTTTTGAAACATAACATTAACAGTTACGGATTTGAAATCCATGTCTTATTGAAAAGCTAATTTAAATTTCAGAAACTGACTGACCTTAATCTTTGCAAAGAACATTATTTCAGTACGTACCACATTGCGCTTCGTAGTATCTTCAAGGGTTTGGATAACTTTCAGCCTTTGTTTGAATCTCATTTGTTCAATTAAATCTGCTCGGATGCTTCCAAATTTCTTAAAAGAGAAAAAGTAGTACAGGATAGTCTGTGTATTAATATTTGGAATACTTAGCTTGCCTTTAATCTATCTGAAAAATTAATTTAATTATGTGATATACCACAAATGGTATATTTAAAAAAAACCTGCTGTTAAGGCATTTTTCTAACACATGACAAAGTTACGAAGTTGTTAGGAATATATCACTAGATTTTATTCTTCCCAATAACTTATTTTCATTTAATTTGAAAGGTCGTTATTAAGTTACAAATCCTTGCATCTCAAACCATAATCTCAGTAGTTAGAAATTTGTTGCTTGGCAAATCTGTATGAACAGATTATTTCGTAACTCCTTCTGCAGGGTTTTATTTCAGCTTGTCCTGGAATATCTCTTAATTGCTACACAGAGAGAGGATATTTAGAATAACTGGATCTCTAATGGCGGAGACAGTATAGTAGTCCTTACGTTCATGAGGATCTGAAACCAGGCATCAAGAATGCAACTTCCATTAGGAAGAAGATGCTTTCAAGTACCCAAGACTTATTTTCAGACTTTTTTTCACAATGCACATAGCAGTCTCAGGGAGCTCTTGCATATACTACAGAAGCATCCTAGGGGAAAACTTATTAGGAATAATATTCCGTATTTTCCTATGTAGAGAAATGCCTAATCCCCAAGATTTATTTTTGTGTACTGTAAGTAGAAGTTTTTTGCCATCAAGAAAACACTTGTAACACACTTAGAAATGCACAGATGACCAGCAGGAACAATAATGCCAGACATCAAGTATGCCACATGTAAAACTAAGAGGGGGTGGCAAGATACGCTTTCATGGATGGATTTGTATTTCCAGTGCAAGTGCATCTATGTAAGCAGGTCATAATTTTCTAACACATTCTTGTGTGATCAAATTAACGCTAAAGCTGTGTTTATCTGTAAAGCTGTGCACCTTTATCATGTACCTTGGGAGTAAAAAGATATTTCAGGTACTTGGAGCATTCTGCAAATAAAGTCTTTTGAAAAAATGGAATCTGGATAAACATCCATGAATATCAAAAGCATCAGAGAGGTCACAAGAGCTTGAAAAGAGAAGTCTTTTGTGGCTTTGAGGCCACATCTATTCCAGTAATCAGGGCTGATTCTCTGGTCCAGAGGCCAAATGAGATGGTCTGTCCACATCCATACAACTAAAACTCATCTAGCCTACAGAAAAGGAAGGTTGCAGGCAATTACCTTCTAGGAACAGTCCCTTGCCCATTTTAACTTTCAAATCATACAAGAAATTGTTGGAAGTGTGTCGCTTGTTCTAGGTCAAAACTGTATCAAACCTTTCATCAGCATAGACTTTTGAGTGTTAGTTGTTTGGGTAAAATGGCCAAGATCCAGATACTACTATAGACATAGCTGAATTGTTTAAGTCCTATTTTTTTCCAAATTAACTAACAGACAAATCAAAGGAGTTAAGCACATAACAACTCCGAATATCTGAGTCTACACTCCATTGACAGCTAGTGAGCTATGCACAAGCTTTTAAAGCTGTAGTGATTATGCATTATTTCAGTCACTTCTATTGTAATTATTATAATGCCAGGCTCTATAGTTTCTGAATTAATTGCAAAATTGAATTAAAAGATAAGAGATTTCTTACTAAAAAGTATTTTCAGTAAATGAAAAAAATACTGGCAGTGTAAAATGTACTTGTTGTGTATATCTCCTTATTTTGAGAATGTTTCTCTTTTAAAAGCAGAAAGTCAGTTCAATATCATCAGAGAGGGGCGCTAATCACTTAATTACCAAAAAATTCCTCTGCATCACTTCAGCTTTCAATGGAGACTTCACATATCTGCATCTGACATAATTACCTAAGAGGTGGACAGGATCAGAGCATGATGGAACATAGCTCTTCATAAAACAATCCAAATATTGTGCTTTTGCCAGTGCTACACCTTCACCAAGCTCTCAGACTCATCATACTCCCATGGCACTCCCATGACAAATATCATAGGACAGTCTGCAAGGGACAAGGTTTCCCCCCCTTGGGGGGGTCATGTGTGTGTTTGAGGGAGGGCAAAGGACTCAAGGAAAAGTATTTTTTCAGCTGTAGGCCTTCCTATTTTTTCGTAAACAATAAATGTCTAGAAGATTAAGGATAGATGGTTACCCAACAAGTACCTTTCACAGCTTACATTCTAAAAATAGCAGAGATATGCTTGCTTATTTGGTATTTCACTCTTTGTAGCTGCAACAAAGCTAACTGAGCTCCCAGCCCTCACTGCACACAACAAATTGAGGAACCTAAGAGTCACTCAGTAACAGATGCCTTGAAGTTTTTTTACCTTGACAGTTTACTATTGAATTGTTGGGTTTTTTTTAATAATCAAATCAACCAACAATGACTCTCTTAAAACCAATTCTCTCTTTGCAACCAACTCCTGCTTTCCTCACAGTCTTCACTCCCCATGCTATTTGTTTTGCCTAAATGTCCTAGAGTACAGCTGGTTATTTATCTAGAAGGATCTACAAGGTTCTGTGCTGCATAAGCCCCCAAAAGACAGAATGGCTCTGCATGGAGTCAGATTATTCATCTAAAAGCATTTAGGCCAATGCAAGATGTCTTCATGATGAGGAAATCAGAAAAATACAAGGCAGGCAGAATTTCACATAAAATGTCCTTCTCACCATTGTGTGAGGGAGACAAACTATACATCTAACTTGATTCAGTTTGCCCTTCAGCATAGAATATACTAAGGACTACCTACTTCCTTGTTAAATAAATATCATGTTATTACAGCAAGGCGGTTTTAGGGACATAGGAAGTGCCTCCAAAACAGCTGTCACATTGCTAAGTATGAACCTACATCTTGAACTAAAATACTAATTTACCCTGCATGTCAATGGAAGGAAAAAAGGAAATTAAGGAGAATGACTCTTTAAAGTTTTTCTTTAACTTTTTATAAAAAAATTTATGTTAGTGTAATCATCATGGCTTATTTTTAAAATTTAAGGACAACGAAACTGGTTTGCAAATCTTAGGGTTTTTGCAGGCTTTGTCCTATGCTTTACAGATATTAATTATTGCCAGCTCTTTTCACTTGGAATTTTTTTAGCTTTGGTGATAATACAGAAGCTAATGGCCCATGGTCATAATCAGCATTTGCTGAAAAAAGGAAAGGTAAAAGAAACAAAGTTCCACTGATCGTAGAAAGGCCTTCTGAAATCATATAGATTTCACTAATGTTTCAGTTTGGAAAAGCATGAAAAAGCTTAGATAAGAATTAACCTTTCTTGAATTGTGAGTTGAGCCTTTTGTTCGCAAATCACTTTTTGGTTGTGGGCTGCTCTCCTTTGACGCTGCAGGCTTCTGTGCAAAACAGCTCCAACTAAAAGTTTTAGTTAAAGAAAAAGAAAAACTAACCCTTCTTCCCTGCCCCATTTCAGACTTCTGAGATGAGTCTGTATTTCTTTTATGTTCTTTCAGTTCCAGGCAAAGCCAAACTATAGAGTATCAAGTTCCTCTGTAAAGCAGAACTAGTGTGGGTTGGCAAGTTCCTGTTAAGAAAGCCTATCCTACCTCATAGGAAGACCTGATTAGTCTGAAGATATCCACCTCAGGATAAGGCTCTACATCATCACTGAGCAGTGAGTGAAGATGAGGAATGGGTGGAAGAGTGCTGTCCTTATTAGTTACGCTGTCCAAATATCTGGTGGAGGGGGGGAAAAAAAGAGAGAGAAATGAGAAACCCAAGATTCATTTGTATCCCCTCCCTTCTGAGGGTTAATAGAATAAGGGTTACATATAGATTATTAAATGTAGAAATGATCAATCTACTCTCTATTAATAAACTACATGATTTTTGACATCATGTAGTAATGTGACAAATCAATCCTAACACTGCTTTTTCTCAAAGAGAGCTAAGGTAATGCTGGTAATTCATTATCCTTATCAAGAAATAGCTCAAATATAGCTAGTCACAAACAAGCGGCTTACTGAGAACAGTTTTGTTGCTTCTGGCTGTTCAACATGCTGAGGGAATTATGACACCATGGGAACAAGGGTCAGTGTGCTTCAGTCTACATACCCCCCTGTCCTACTACTGCCCAACCTTGTTGCAAGGGGCTTTAAGGGCTTGTTCCTCCCACCGGTACAGCTGCTGTAGATCATCTGTCTTCTACCCTGCAGCTGCAGAACATTTAAATCCTCAGCAAGCACTGGGGTTTACTTCAGAGAAAACATAACCACAGTATTCTTTAATCCCAAAGAAATTAAAAACAGACTTCAGTAAGGCTATACTAACGAAACTTACTAAGAAAAAAAAAATCCAAAGTTTCAGCAGCATCTTGAAAACTAAACGCTACTACCAAACATGAGGAAATCAAAGGTTACACTCAGCAGTATTAGTTCGTATTAAATGACTCAATCCGGTCTGTTTATCAGCCTCCTGTTTCACTGAAATCTATTCATTCAAGAGCCTACCTAATTTTTCTGAGTCCTGATTATTCCATTCCCAAAACAATTTCCCTTGAGATCAAGGCTTTTTCTTAGCAGCATTTAAAAGGTAGCAGGAAAAAGATGAAGTAACAAACCCCATACAATCAACTAAAATAATCAACCAAAAGAAGTTTCTATAACCAGGTTTGGGAAGTTTATTTGAATGGCTTGAAAGAAGAATTTATATCTTGTTGGTAACTTAACATTATTTTAAGATAATATAAAGAGTAGCTTATATGGGTGAAAGGCAACTATAAGCGTGTAAAAGTTTTACATATATTGTACTGGTTTAAATTGAGTATTTCAATGCAGAAGAACACAAATCAGAAAAGCAAGAAAAAAGAAAAATAAAATGAAGAGACTATTTTCTGTAATACCTTCCCAAGACTGTCATGGCTTCTCCATCATCTTTACAGTTCAGCAGCTTGTCTACATTAGCATCGAGGACAGCGAGCGCTAACTGAAATATCACCTTTATTCCTTCACAGAAGAAACAATCCACAACCACCACTGCACTTTCAAATGGCATTACACTGAGGAAAAGAGTGAGGAACCAGGACAGGGAAATGGTGGATATTACACCCAGGTCCTGCATGCAGTCATAGAGCTGTGGAACATAGTCACGAGCCAACTCCTCAAAGACACCCTGATCCACCAATGCTCCTGTTGAAAATAAATAAGGTTGGAGGTCCATTAATTCAGGAGCAAGTAACCACATCACCATTTAGGGAAGAAAAACATACATATATCTATTCTATATATATAAATACAAAACCTCAGAATATTCTACATGACAGTTACACACATTTTCTCACTTTCAGATAAATAACAGATTCTATTCCACTACTGAGCTGTACATACAAATTGAACTGTAGTAAGATTTTTTTTTTTTGTTTTAATTATACCTTTCATAAGAGCTAATAAAGGGTTGATTTGGTCTAGCACCTACAGAAGTGTTATCATGGCTTAGTACTTACCATTACTGATTAGAATAAGACTTCTCAGCATCACCTGTTGGAGGAGGTGACTGTCTATGAGAGTTTGGATTTATTTCCAGAGAACCCTGTGTTATACATATCTGTGCCATAACATCAGTGTCTTAAGCGGGCCAGGAGAAATTATTTCTAAGGCTGAATGAGTGCCTCAAGCATTTGTGAGCTACAGTAAAGACAGTTTCCACAATAAATTGAAGAGCCATTCACTTCCACATATGCAAGGAAACTCTCATCTGACAACAACAGCTTTCAGACACTTGTGCCTTTTCAAATCAGACATAAACAGGCACAAAGACTTTTACTGCAAATTGCCAAAGCTCCTGTTTCCACCTTACCTTAGTTAGATAACTGCATCATCTAAAGTTCAAATTTTAGACTCCCATCTCTTTATTTACTTTGTTTAAGCCCACTTTAGAATGCCATCTAATCCTAAGTGAAAAACTATTAACTATCACAGTATCCATTTAGGGAATTGCTTCTATGCTCCTGAGCAAGGTGTCTTGCCACTAGCATTCACAGTTGTATCTATGCCACACGTACATCCACACATATGCTTGTTTCAATACAAATAATACCAGTTAATTTGGTTAATTTTTGTACCGTCATTTTAGAAAATTTCCTCATAACATACCAACAACTCTTGTGTTGTAGTAGTCAGGTAGCATACGTTCACAGAGAGCCACCAGCAGCCAGAAAGCTTCCTCCTCTTTCGCATAAAGGAGGAGTACTGAAGTGACAATATTCATAGCCTAAAGGAAAGAAAAATATAAATTGCTAGACCCATTTATACAATATCTAGCACAGTAACTGGGCAGATAAGTGGTTACTATGGTTAGGAGGTTAGCTACATCTCCCCCTGCAGACCCCCAACTGTTCAAGTACTTTCCTGTAAAAACAGCAGGCAGTGTTTCCCCAGTGCTCAAAGAATGGCTTAAGAAAGCCTCAAATACCCACAAAAATTTGTGAGGCTTGTGTGTGTGTGTGGTTTGTTTTGTTTTGGGTTTTTTTTTTGTTTGTTTGTTTTTTTAAAAGAAAAAAATAAATCAAGGTTTCTTTTCATAATCAAGGGCCTAGTCAGGTCTGCAAGCATCAGCATCAAGAAACAGCATCTGTGAGCTGAGGCATTTGCCTGTAATAGTGTCAGCCACGAACAACCAGAGCATAGCGAAACAAAAGTCTCTTGCTGTTGCTTACTCTCCATGTTTGACTGTGTACACGACAGTTTTTTTATGGCCTGTTTACCTCCATTTCAAATACCACAGCATTGTACAATGACCTCTGAATTGTTTGCTTACAGCCTTTGACCAGACCTTTGTTAGTCTGAAGAAATGAAGTATTTCAGTACCATTTTCTTCTCAGTTTGCTTCTTAGGGAATTAGCTGCTCATTTCAGATCCTGTAACATTTTAAGAGTCCAGCTTGATCATTACCTGTTTGTAACAGCAACTAAGCTATCAACTGAAATGCAGAACAATGTTACAACTCTGTCAAAGTCTATGTTATTCCTGTTTATCTTGACTACCATGTATGAAATACTTCAGTACCTGAATTCTCACTGTAACTGTGAATCAGCATTCTGAATGCCATGGACTAAGTCCCAAGGCTATTAACAATTACTGCGACAGCTTTAGGAACCAGAATCACAGTGTCTTTCTATTGTTCCTCTGTTAAACAACCTTTACAAAAAGTTATTCTAGCTATTACTTAGTATTATAATTGTTATTCAATTATTTATGATGATATATGTTACAATTGCTTGCACTTTCACTTACTTGTGTTGTATCTTAATAGTCAGACATTAATCAGGCTTCCTAATACTCATGAATTCAAGTTTCCTTTTTGTAAAAACAGGATGGAAGGCAAAAAAAGGGCCCAGGTGATAAGTCAAACTTACATAGCAACAGAATGATTTGGGACCAGAAACTGAAGTGACCTGCATCACAGTCATAGGAACTCCAAAACCATGCACCAGTCACCATTAACTCTACTGATACATGGTTGTGATGCACAGTGGTAAGATATTTTCTAGGGTGCTTTATTTTTTATTTTTACTTTTTTTTTCTTTAGCTTCGTTTTGAATGATTAAATGGCATAATTGAAAAAAGTAGAGGACATTCTGGAGGGTTATTACAACTAAGACATTGAATAAGCAGGTAAAAATATAAGGCTGAACAGTTACAGTTTGGTTTTTTTCCTGGTTAGAAGAAAAGAACCTTTCTTCAGGGTCCATTTGCCATTTTCTGTAGACGCACTTCAGGACAGCTCTATTGTTATCCTCTGTTCAGTCTCCAGATTTATGGGCAGAAAATACGCTTACAGAAAACTATGCACGTCTCAGCATGCACTGCTAATACTTCTGTTAGAGAAGGTCCTTGTGTCAAATTCCTCTGACCTCAGCATTACTGCAGTTCTGCAGCACTGAGGCTTTACCTCACAGCATTATACATGTATCTGTGTACTTTACATGGCGAAATACTTGTGTACATGACTGAAGAAACCGGAGTATGAGCTAAGAACTGGAATTCCAGAAACTGAAGGAGTGCTAAGGTATTTCAATTACCTGACAATATCCTATGTTTGGGTTTCTAAAAGCATAAGCTGTCAAGACTCTCCTTAGAGCAGCAATACCCATCTCATTCTGGAACGCAGGGTGTTCTGGAAGGGAGCGGTGCAGATCCCTCTCTATCTCTTCTGTAGCAAGATTATACTTCCCCATCGATTTCTCCACTAGGTCCTCATAATAGCCAGGATGAGTGGCCATTTCATTAATGGCTCCTGGGAGTGGGAGAACAGTATTAAAACCAGAAGAAAAAAGCAATGGTTAGCAGATACAGTATCCCAACACTATGATCTTCTGCTACCTTTTCACCTTGAATGTCACTAATAAGCACTTTGAAAGCAAATATGAAATGTTATTTTTGTAAAGGGGATAAAAAAAAGGATGCACTTAGGTATTTGAGGTATCACCCCTTCTTGTCTTCTCCTCTAGAGGCATTTTAGAAAAAGAACAAAACAGGAGGCAAGAAGAACAAACCAGCTGTGTAGTCACATGGTATTGTGAGTTCTCTGTGCAGCTGGCTATGGGTTTGATTATCCTGAATAACTGAAAACACGCCTCTGAGAAAGCTACTTGCCCTGAGGAACGAGTAGATTAATGCTTGGTTGCAGAAAGTGTGATATCTCAGCCAAAAGCAAGAGACAGAAACTCCCCTGAGCTCTGTTCCTGCTTCTGAAAATGACTCCGTCGCTTGGGCAGGGCACTTAGCCTGTCTTAGGGATACTGTTGCATGCTCACAGAGTTGCTATGAGATTTCACCGCTGACTTTAAAACTCCTCTGGGAATGAAAATCTCAACAGCAAAGGAAATCAAGTGTCAGTAGCACAAAGTAGCACATGAAAAATACTAATTATACATACACCATGAAAATTGGTCCAAACTAGCTATTAATCAGACACAGGACGGTTCTGTGCATTCCTGTGTATATCTTCTGAAAACATTTGTTTAATGCCCAGCAGCAAAGAGATGTGTAAGATGAAGCATTATTAAGGAAGAAATAGAAAACAAACCAGAAAGCATCATGAGGTCATCATATAAAGTCCCTGGTGTGCTCATACCCTAAATGGTGTGGATACCTATGGTAACAATCTCAGGGAGGGGAAGAGCTAGAGAAGCCATACAGTAAGTGAAAGGTTATGAAGAAAGCCTGAGGTATGGACAGATTTCCATATAACTAGTAATAAAATGAAAAAAAATTCTTCAACTTTGAAAAAAGCCTAAGGGGACACAGTTCTAGCAAATCCTTGATGGCACAGAAGATGGAGAGAAATATTTTCTCACCATTTTTCACATACTGGGAGCACCTAATAAAATGATAAAGTAACTTTTTTTTATTACTTTAAAAAAAAAAAGATAGTGGTTCTATGCAACATACTTAAACTTTGGAACTCCTTGCAATAACTTGCTGTGAAGGCCAAAAGCGTAACTGGATTCAGAAATTATTAAACAAATGGGAAGTAGGCCTGCTGGTGGTTGTTGAACACCTAGAAGCCCCTAGACTGCTGGCTTCTGGTAAGAGTGTGCATTCTGCTTTTTTTATATTCTTCCCTAATTATTTGAGCCTGTTTGAGAAAGGGTGTTTACTGGTCTAAACAGAACTCTTATCTAAACCAGTTTGGTGCCTGCTAACAATCACAGCCTTACTTGCTCCAAATATTTTTAGATGTTTATTATCTGCACCTTTAAACATCTTTGAAATCCTTTCTTCCCTCATGCTTTTGCTTATACCCCACAGTCATGTTCAAATTAATACCTACCGGAAAACAGTAGCCAAAGTTCCCCTCTCATGCTTTCTGGAATGCCCTTCAGCACAAGGTCTCTGGTTTTCTCTGTACGATACATACAGACTCCTTGGCCATATTCAGCAAAGTGAATCTTCCAGGCCTGTTCCTTCAAAAACTCTTTAGCCTAAAAGCAAAGAAAGGCAGGCATAAAGATGCAGCTTCTCTTTCTAACACTCTGCCCCACTGAAATGCTAAGTGCTAAAAAGCCTGCAATGTCCTATCTTTCCGAGTGACCAAGAAAAAACTCAGCTACAGTCCAATTCTTTTCTTAATGGGCTGCCTCCACCCATTTCTTAGTTTCTATCCCAGTAGACCTTGCTGTCAAAAGAATATTGTTGAAGCAGTTGTTGTATGCCTGCCCTTAAGTACCTCTCCTTGATTTACATCCAACTTTGCTTTTTTATGTAGTGAAGTTGTTTACATTGGTAAAATGACAGAATGTTCAATGCCTTATTTCTGTGAAAAATACTGCCTCTTAACTGTCTGTGGCAGAATGAAACTCTTCTGGGTCAGAAACATGGATTTTAAAGAAAACATAATTTAACAACTTTTTCAGTCAGGTGCAGTGCTTGAAGGTGTATTTTACCAGCTTGGGGTTGAACTCCTCAGGTGACCTCCGCCGATACATTGTCATTAAAGCTTGAGTTGCTGTTGGAATGCCATTGTCATTGAGATTGAACTGTCGCTCTCCCTCTGACTCAGAGCTGAGGCTTTTATGAGGGCTGGCAGAAATTAAACTACTTGATCTTGTAAACACCTGTAGAAAGCAGTCACAAGCAATACAGACATGGGGCTGGGCTAGAGTCTGGACTTTGTACTTCGTTTTACTTCAAAATTTATACATGCTACCAGCTAACAAAACCCGAGCAAATTAATCAACCAGGTACATTCACAAACTGAGCATATGACAGCAGAAATTAAACCAGTACAGAATAATGAAATTGTTTCCCATTTCTCAATAGCTCCCCTCCCTCACTCCCAGAAAAGCAATCAAATACTATAATTAGAATTGCTAAGGCAGTGTTAACTTTAAGTAGCCCTGGGCAATTAAACCAGCTCCCTTGGTCTCCTGTCAACATCACAAGACTGTTGACTCCCCAGGTGGCTCCTTGACTGTCCAGAATATAAGACTGATATATAACATATATTTATATCCACACATACACACACATTTATCTGTTATATGTTTATATAGACATATAAAAAAATTGCTTTGTTCCTCTCACTTAAAAAAATTTCTACAGAAAATTCAACACTCTCAGATTGTGATTTGGAGGAAAAAGGATTTTCTGACTTCTCAAACAGCCTTGCAAATTTATCACAGTAAGATCGCGTATAGCAGTTCACACCAAATGCCTGAAATTGAAATTAGTAGTCACACATGTCTACATATGTAGTCATATTACTAAATGTAACAGTAATGCCTGCAATTATTAATTTGTGTTTATAATTCAGTAGGTAGAATACATAGATCCATTTAGGGCAAAAGGCAAGAAAAAGTTTCAGCATTATACATATATGTATATGTGCTCTGGTATACAACTACAACAACACACCAAATATACCTCACCATCAACAAAGCAAGTGAAAAAACCCTGACATTTAAGATTTACATGGCAAACAGGGTAGGAGTACTCAGCGCAGTACTAAGGTATGGCTTAGTACAGACTTGGAATGTGAGATCTACCTACATAAAACCAAAATGATATACCACAAAAGCCTTTTCTGCTTTGAGATCTGAACTGCTAAACTCTCCTGGGTTTAACAGATGTGGTGAGTTGATATGAAGCACCTAAATTTCATACATAAAACCTAGGAATTCAGCAGAAGCCCTGATATTCAAAGTGCCTGAGAAAAGTTTATCTAATCATATCTTTTAAGAACCATTACTTTGCATAGGTAAATAGGGAGGTGGTTCAGAATAGGGCCATCTGATGTCCAGGACATGTTTGGGGTTTTTGTTTTGGGTTTGTTTTTTTTTTTTGTTAGTTCAAATGTTCTGAAGTTCGCTAGCATTGCACATGCAAACTCACTCAGCTCAGACACCGTTTTCTGAAGAATCAAAGCATGAGATTTAGCAGCTAAAGTCTTGAATAAGAAGAGTTTCATATCAACTGATTACTTCTTCAAATTATTAAAATTCCACAATTACATTTTGACTTGGACAAGTTATTCAATTGACCAGTTAGCTAACTATAACAAGATACACTGTAATTTCAGAATGGCAGCAGGAGTTAGAGTAGCTCTTCCACAGCAATAGTGATTTTTCTTAGGTCTAACATGAAAAAAATAGACATCCTAATTGTAACGTTTTAACTGTTCAGCTTAAGGAAGCTAAAGGCATTAACACAAAAGAGGTAACATTTCTGTGTACAAAGGTTTAGCTTTACAAAAAACTTACAGGTTTTTCCTGGCTTCTCTCTCCCCACACCAGCTAAAATCCCCTTCTAGTAAATGATTCATGTTCTTCCACATACCTCATCATCTGAGCTGATATAGCTTCCAGAAATATTTTTTTCCAAGTATATTTTTGAAGTGGTTTGTTGCAGAAAGTCTGAGATCCTCTGTACAAGAAAGTCTCTGTCTTTTAAGTTGGCAAAAAGGAACGTCATTCTGTTTTTTGTGCTGATTGATAACGGGCTGGGCAACACACTGGAGCTGTCTGCCTTTTCCACTATTGTCACCTAGGGAGAAACAGTAGCTACAGCTTAAGATCTTTAAGTAATCAAGTTGCTTGGTCTAAGAAACCATCTTAATACAATAAACCCCTGCCCCTTCCATATTGAACCAATATGGACGTCCCTCTGCGAGAAAAGAGGATTTGGATACAAGGACTTACAAGTCTGAAAGATGAAGACTGTTATCCCTCAAACAACTGGCTTCAGTACATTCCCCAGCAAAACTCCTTTGCACTGCTTAGTTTATTTTCCTCAGGCTTTATTTTAAAAGAATCAGTAAAACAAAATTTCTTCTGTGGGATGAAAACCTACTGGCTTTTTTGTAGGACCTCTGAATCCCTCTCGTGCTCCCCAACACCAAGACAGGCTGAATCAACAGAAACTTTTGGTTACTTTTTATTGCCAATATATGTGAATAAGCCATTTTTTGGATAACACTCCTGTTCTGCTATATTATAGTTGCAGACTATGATAACAACTGTTATTGCAACTGCATTTTCATGGCACACAGAACCCTGCAACAAAGGGAAACTAACCCCAAGTCCTTCCTTACAAAGGAAAACATCTACCCCTGTGAGGTGGAGGTTTCTGTTTGGCCTTCAATTGTTCATGAAATAGTCACTAATCTAACTGAACTCCAACCTGTAAACAGGTAACAATAGTAATAGTTCTCTAGCTAAAAGGATAGGATAACCATTTTTCACACAACATTTTCTTTGAAGATGTATTTAAAAACTGCAATGCGCAGCTCAGGTGCTAAACCACTTCTCTATCCTTCCAACTTCTTTTATTTTTCTGTTAACTATGTATTAGTTCTTCATTAACCTAAAGGAGCTTCACTACTAGCGTATTGAAAACAGCTAAAAAGTGTTCCCATGTAATTTTTCTGTTCCACTTAAAAACTGCTTGAGCATAATCAGCACAAAAGAAGGACCAGTTCTAGAGGCACATGACAGACATTGTAGGAAGCATGCTCTGCTATAACGAGAGCAAATATCCACTTATTTCCTATTCAAGCAGAGACACACACACATATATCTGAAGTGCTGATCTTAGAGACTGCACCTACTGGGTGCTGTGAGCAGTGCATCCACCACTGAAAATCATCTTTTCCCAATCATCATTTCTGAATCAATGCTTCGTTATTGTCTCATCTGTCAAAACATCCCCAGGTTATCACAGAATACTGGAATTAGGTTATGGTCTGACCCAAAGCTTTAATTAAATACAAAGCTTCTCTTTAATTATCAAGGGTACTGAGCAGTTAGTTGTTCTGAGGACTAGCTACCCAGTGTGTTACCGTACTCCTTGCTGGTGCTGAGATTTAAGCTGTTCACACAAAAGCACTTAATCCTTCAGCTATTTCTTTTCTCTTAAAGCTTCAGAGCTGCTTTGAATGTCATGCTGCTGTGGTTATCAAAAGCAGTTGCTGAATCTGCATCCAGGAAGAGAGGTCCCGTTAAATGCAGACTTTGTTCTGATCCACCACCACTTTGCCTGGAGGACTGTTGCTCCCTTGGAGTTCCAGACAAACAGTGCCACCATAATCGAATGTCTCTCCTCAAATAACCAAAGTCATTGCAACACACTGTGGAGAAGCTGTACTTCAAAGTTTCCAAACAAATACCATTTGTTTTTACTCTTAATGATTTGTGGAGGAAAAAGTGCCTTGAAATATTCCATGGTTCTTCAGTCAAGCCGAACTGTCCGTGGTTACATCAGCTTTGCCACTATTTCCAAGACTTACTTTACACATTTTTCCATTAACCCACAAATCAAGTCAATCATAAAAACCTCCCCAGCATAATTTTTTATTGCAAACTTAAATTATTTTACTGAATGTCTGCTTTAAGCAGCCAGCTTTAAAAAGAGATGTACACCAATTCGCAAAATGCTGACAAATATTTTCATATACAGGAATAAATGATTGCAAATCTGTGTGAAGAGAAAATACGAATCTTTAGGATTATGAATCTTTTTACAACTGATAAAACAAATCTTAACTGACAGATTCTTTAACAGAAGTTCCACTCATCAATCTAGGAAGTTTTATCGTCCGTCCCTCCCTATGAGGCACAAAAAACCCATATACCACCAGGCTGTAAATCAGAATATATATATGTAAAAATTATGGGAGAGGAAGGACTCATGAGGGTTGTAAAAACTGACAGAGAAAACTCCCTGTGAATTTTAGTAGCAGGAACTTTGAGCTAGGATACACAGTCATTAAATATTACTTAGAACACATCAGAATAGTATGCTCACAAGAGATTAAAGGGAAGAAAAGAGTTTTTTCTCCAATAATGAAAAAACCATCAGAGCTAGGATTCAATTTCCAATAGGATATTGCTTTATTTATTTGCTCTATAAATTCACAACTACAAATATTTACCTCTCGAAGAGGGATAATAAGGCTGCACAAGTTCTCTTCTTTACTAGTAAAGCAAATGTAGTTTGTAGAAACAAACATTTGACCCAAAATATGCATTTTGTTGAATGGAGTCCAGAGAGTACAGTCTGTGTGTCCATCTAGTTTCTCATCCTTGGGAAGTCGGAACAATGCACGGTATCTCTCACTCTTTGCTCTGGCATCAAGATCCCTAAAAAAAAAACACCACAGAAAACTTTTCTTGTTTTAAGAAACACATAATACATTTTAAGACATATTTTATACAAATCATTCCAAGTTACCTCCAACATACAACTCAGTTAAGCACCGAGTGTACAGCAAAACAGTGGAAATAGTTTGCATATAGGGGATAGTCTCTGCTGCTGGAAAATTCTAAAACTACACGGAAAAAAAATTCTGCCATGAATGACTTAGATACATTGATCCTGACTTCTCTGAGGGGACAGATTGGGTGATCTTTTCACATTCAGCCCTACTTTCTGAGAATATATACAGTGAATTCATTTATTATTAAATAACACATGACCCCATGTAATATTACACCAGAAATGCTTCTCTGAGGCTTATTTGTTAACATGATGGAATCCTTAGGGCTAGAGTTTGTTAACAATTTCAAGACTTAGTCTTGATAATGCATTCAGTTCAAAACACTGAATAGTTAGAAAGACAAACCTAAGTGATATAATGCATGTCAGATACCACTAAGTAATGAGAAATATAAACAAGCACTGGTTACAATTCTGTATGGTTCACTAACATGATCACATACAAAATAATGAAAAAATAACAAGGAACTAGCAAATTGCAGTATGATATCTATAAAAGAAGCAGAAATATTTTCCAGGTTATTTTTCATCCCTTAGAATTTTATGTCATTTTTTTGTATCTCTGTTACCTAAAATAAGTTCTAGATAGAATTCATCATCTAGAGAAATTTTTCAATTCTAGTTATAGGACCAAGTATGAATGTTAGGCACATTTCTTAATAACACTTAAATCACTTTAATACATTCCCCTGCTAACATAAAAGGGCCTTACAACTGATATCTAAAGCAGCCAGTGCCGAGAGATATGTAAAAGAGCTTCTAAATAAACAAGAATTTGGCTCAAATCCATTTATTTTTGCAACATCTTCCTATTCAAATGTTTTCCCTTTCCTACTTCAACAGGAGACCAAGTAATTTTATTTAAATAATTATTCACATTTTGCCACCGCTGGAATGAATCATTCCTTTTGGAGTAACAGTAAATGGCAGCAACATTAGAAAACTTTTGGACAAAATGCTGCAAGTAAAAGCATTGAGGAGAAACAAATGACTGAGAGCCAGCGCTACCTACCGTTTTAGTGCAGATACTTTTTTGGGGGATTTCTTTTTCAGTTTGGGTAATGACCTGTCTTGTTCAAATCCTTCATTGTCCAAAAGCTGTCGCATAGCTATATTGGCAAGCTGTTCCATTAGTTTAAATGTCTCACTGATATTAAGGAATACTGAGAAGAAATGTTCACTTGACCTTGTGCTCACTTTGATCATATCAGGGAAGAGCAGTGTAGCATTCTTCTCAAGTTGAGTGATATCGACCCAGCGGATAACTAACTTTGCTGAACAGAAGCAAACAAAAAAAAATTCAGTACAAAATTTAGCATATTCAAAAGCATTTATCTGCCTCTTCCTATAAAATGTATTCAGCTGAAATTTTCTTACATCTTGAAAAGTTGGGAGGACAACATAAATAGACCCAGCTGGTACAAACAAACAATGATCACCTGACAAACGGCAGATAAAAGAGTTTAAACATTATTTACGTCTGTACAAAACACCACATAAAAACATTACAAATTCATCATTGCCGCAGTACTTGCTCAGACTGATGTCCTCTTTTCCTATGGAAGCAAAGAAATGTAGTCTGAACACAGACAGGCTTGCGTTATTTTCATATATTAAAAAGTTTCAAATATTACAGTAATGACAGATCCTTGGCTTTTCTTCCAACACCACTACAGCTTAGGATATTGTCCTTAAAACGGGGACTAAATCTACATTTATTTTTGTCAAAAAAGAAAAAAAATATTCCAGTCATTCACTTGGGTATGTCTACACAGCTAAAGAGAAAGACCTGGGACTGATCCATTGCCCATAACCAAGCCCTGCAGACTTGCTCACCTCCACACTGCTTAGAGTTAACTCCCTCTAGAGCACACTGGTTGGATCCACACTATGTAGTTTTTGATCCTGGGTCTCCTCTGAGCCCTTCATGATGCTCTGGTGTTGTACAAGAGTAAATGTGGTATTTGAGGTTGCAAAGTCTACCAGAGTAGTACTGGAGGATTGTATAAGAGCAGAAGGAGCCAAAAGCAGTGCGATCTTATCCCCATTCCCTTTTGGGCATAGCCCCTGAAGTGAACCATGCCTCTAAACGATGCCTAGGTATTGTTTTACAGAGAACTACTTCGAGAAATACAAAGCAAAAAAGGGAACAAGCACACAGTTAAACAGCGCTGACAATCGGGGAGTTGCTCCCTGCTCCTCTTTTCCTCAGCAGTGTCTTCACATCCCCAGTGGTTCAGCAGGTGAATAGTAACAAACTACAGAAGATTTCCTGACAACTCTTAGATGCACAGACCACCATTCCACTGTAAAAACATACCTTCCCTGCCCATGAGGAAAGAATAAAAGCAAAGGTGATTAATGCTGAGATACACCCAGCCCTGACGGGGTACTTTCCCCTTCCAGTAACTGCAGGAGTAGTAGTTCACTAATTTCTCTTCTTCTGGCATCCCAAATAGCTTGTGAAATTTCACTATGGCTTCCTTAAATTTTTCTGTATCATCATCCTCCTTGATGCCATTGATTTTGTTGTACTCAGCGATGATGCCCTAGCAGAGAGTGGAAGAAGTACATAGCATGTTAGTTGCCATGGGGTATCAGATATCTTTATTACCATTGCCATCCAGGCCAGAGGCCACAACAGTTACAGGTGCAGACTACCTTCATCAAATTTGAAGTGGCAGCAGTCTGGTGAAAAGCTGCTTTTTGATACCTCAAAGACTACTTCTGTTCCTTCTGTTCTATACTGAAGTTCTGGTCTACTCACTTATTTTCCCATTCTCTTTTATAAATCTTCTCTATTGCCTTCTATATTAAAGTTATAAAAGGGAAGTTACTTTTTGCCTTCAAATTGCTCCATTTACATGGAAAGCAGAGTATAAGACAGCAAACCATCATTCACATTTAACTCTAAAAAGGAACAATTTCCTTAAAGGATTATAGTTCATAAGACAGATGTCTTCTCGCATAAGGTGCTTCCATGATAATCTCTAGCCCTCATACCTGATTCCCTAGTAAAACACAAACAGCTAGGGGATTCTTAGGACAGTTGACTTACTACATGAAATGTTAAAAAGAGGAATGAGACAAAGCCAATGCTTAGAATACACACCACATATGTACAGTAATTTTGCTACAATCCATCTTTTACCAAAAAAATATTTATTTTTAGATAATTCCTATTCTGGATAAAGTACTTTTTACCAGTATAGCTGCTATCTCTCCTATAAGGAGAAAAATTCTGGTAAAACCAACAAAAAACTAAACCCAACAAAACCCAACCAACCAAAAAAAAAATAATCAACCAACCAGCAAACCCTAACAGCTATATGAAGTGTAAATGCCAACACTATATGATTTAACTACACAGAAGAGGGTAAAGAGACATAATATGATGAGTACATGAAAGAAATTAAAGCTTTGCAGTGGAAAAGCAGTTACACAGAAAACTGTCAAAGTTTAAGACAGAAACAACAGTGCAATTAATTTTAGAACATATAATGTTTGAAGCCCTGCCTATATATTTATATATGTATATTTTTTTTAATCACACTGCTGTAGTTATGTGCACTAATCCCAGTTTCCCTAATTTTTACACACAAGTTGCTACTTAGAATCTGGTTTTCCTTCAGAAAGGTGGAGCAGCCTGGGGGCTACCACGTCAAATTTGTTTAGAATTCACATCAGTTTTCCTTCCACAGTCACATATATCATTAACAACATTTATAATAATACATTTAACTACCTGTATTTTTCCTCTGACAAATGTATTTATGTCATTCTCATTTTCAAAGATTGAAAGAGTTTGCAACAAATTCTGCTCAAGCCACTCCCAGTGTTCAGTGATTTCCTTCCTTGAGCAACCTGCATATAAAAAAAACTCCATAAAGTCACAAAATAAAAATTCACCAATGTCAATGTCCTCTTAATCATAAACAAAAGACTCTAATAAAACTCGCCAGTAAGTGGAGATGCAATATTTCACCAGATGCTGTGTCCCTGGAAATTCCAAAATTTTCTCCCATAGCCTTTAATTTCACAATAAATAGGTAGTAATCTTCAAGATTATTCTGTGAGAGGCACAAGCTACTTATGTCAGTATCATGAGCAAAACCACCCTACATTTAGAATTCTAACCACAATAATACCGAGCTGCCCAATGTCACATTAAAGCATTAGCAAAGGTATTACCTGTATCTTTTAGGAACTGACAAAAAAACCTCAACAGTTGTATATTCTACCATTGGTTCCTAATTCCTCACCATTATATACATCTATAAATTATGAAACAGTGATAAAATTTCAAGAGTAAAAGCTGAAAAGGATCACTTTCCTGACAAGTCTATTACTATGTCTCTTCCTTAAAAGAAGAGTGCTGAAAGACCTCTAAGAAAGCTGTATCTTTTTAGGGGAAGAGGGTTGTCAGAGGTGGTTTACTTTTAATGATGAAGGAATAAACTAAACTTCGATGGCTCTAGTTTGCTTAGGAGACCAAAAGGTGTCAAGTGAGACATCTTTGATACTGAGGAATCAGCATACATGTAGTCCATACAAGTACAGAACAAGGATGAAAAAGCTTCTTGTATGAACTAGAGTTTATATGTGCAAATTTGCTTCTATTTTACTTGAAATGGATTGTAATAAATATAACTTTCATTTTGACCCTGTTCTCAACATCTTGCAGAATAAAGTTGTTGGTGTTCTTCAGGATCACTCTGTGCCCACCCTGAAGGAAGAATCAATTCAAGCACTCCCCAAAAAATTGTTCCCCCAAAAAAGGATGTTGAGTGAATTATGTTAAAACCGGGACTTTTAAGTAAGTATGTTTTCTGAAAACAAATATTACATGTTCACGTAGGAACACCTGTACAAAAGTATCTCAATCCAGGTAGGAAATAGCATCAATACTATGTCATCATCTCGTTCAAATCACAGATTTGGCTCATTTTACTCAGAACTAGCAAGTAAATGTACCTACCTGCTAACTAATGCCTACAGAACCCAACAAAGTGAAGAGGCTCACGTGAAGCAACTATTAGAAAGAGGTTAAATTACAACAAGCTGTTGCTAATAACTTCTTCAGCTTCAGAACAGGCAAATTGTCACACGTCTGTGCATAAGTGTTTCCATGGTTTGTACTAGAACTCCTCAAGATAACCATCTTGAATACATACCAATCATTTTCCTTGTTATTCAGCAGTAAATGACAGAGAAAAATATCCTTTTTACAGTATACAATCAGAGCTTTACACAACTCCAACGAAAGCAACAAAATGCAACATCTGTGCAACTTCCAGGGGAACTTCACAGTTCTAGTTGTAGTATGGATACGTAAGTCATGTTGCAGAACAGCCTGCGTATGTAACCAGTATTTCAGAACCACAAGTGATCGCCACTGCTGCTTCTCCTTAAAACTACTAGATGCAACCAGAGCTTTTTGGAACTCAGGAGGTGGTCTGAAGACTAATTTATTTCTTCTTGGCTTTTACACTGCTGTAAAAAGCAATGATGAAATACATGACCCATGTATATAAAACCAAACTGTCATCAGAAAAATCACTCATCTCTTGAAGAGCAGTGACAAGCAATGCAGACACACTATCATGATGAACTATTTCTTAAAACTGTCTATTTCTTGTTTGTGGTTCATCAATTATTTATCATCACTTCTTATGAAAGAGCTTTGGATGATTATTCTCAACCTGTAACAGTCCATCTCATTGCTTCCATTGCTGTTTGTCTCCACTATCTTACCATTTACTCACCCAGTCTCATCTACAGCAGATCATGCAATCAGGCCAAAACCCACACCCCCAGTTCTCATCAATTTATCATCAGAGCCTAGATCTTTCTCTTTGCTTTGTTCACTCAGGATTAAAAAACACTTTTGCTGCAATGTTTTAAACTACAGGTCTATTTTAACTCTGCTACTGGCAAGTCTTTGCCTATCTTAGCATATTACAAGCATTCACCATTTTGCCGTCACTGGCCTTTTAGGTAAATTAAGCAATATGTCTAACTCTTAGGGAGGGGAAGACACCATTTAACAGTTAAACCACTTTGGAATACAGAGCCCTCAAGACTGGCAGGAAACAAAAGGGAAAACAGCTACAAGGCATACAGTAGACTACTAATCACTCCTTCCCCTCCTCTAACTGGTATGCTCATCTTATGGTGTTGTCCATGGCTGAAATGATGTAAACATTGGCCAGCATCCCTGACAGACTGAGCTATTCTCAATCTTCAGGGAGGAAACTAATAGAAACTAATGTTTAACTTGTGTTAAACAGAAGCTGGATAGCTAAGGGAGCTCTAGTCCAGAAGACCTGGATAGAGGAAGGATGCATGGTGCTGGAGAGAGGATGAGAAGGGGCAATTGCCTGGCAGGTGGGGTGGAGTAACAGCACGAGCAACATGGGAACATCTCTGGGTGTCAGGGTTAGGTTTCTAGCATCTGGGTTGGTTTGTCTAAGGTAAGAGCTGAAGGTACAGAGGAAACGTGACTGAGTTCAGGAGTGAGAAGAAAATTAATGAGTCATATAAACATGCTTTCAAACACACTCAGAAGTATAGTCTCAGTATTGTTTCAGTCAGTGACTGAGGAATAGGAATGGCTTAACTTGAGACAGCTGATGAGGCTGTCATGTCTGGTCTTCTCTCCCAAGTAGATACTTACCTGAGATGCTGTCCTGGTTTCAGCTGGGATAGAGTTAATTTTTTTTTCATAGTAGCTAGTGTGGGGCTATGTTTTGGATTTATGCTGAAAACAGTGCTGATAATGTGGAGATGTTTTAGCTGTTGCTAAGTAGTGCTTACAGTAGTCAAGGACTTTTTCTGCTTCCCATGCTCTCCCGGGTGCAAAAGAAGCTGGGAGGGGACACAGCTGGGACAGCTGACCCCAACTGACCAAAGGGATATTCCATACCATATGACGTCATGCTCAGTATATAAAGCTGGGAACGTTTGGAGTGATGGCGTTTGTCTTCCCAAGTAACCGTTACGCGCGATGGAGCCCTGCTTTCCCTGGGATGGCTGAACACCTGCCTGCCCATGGGAAGTAGTGAATGAATTACTTCTTTTGCTTTGCCTATTAAATGGTCTTTATCTCAACCCAGGAGTTTCCTCACTTTTACTCTTCTGATTCTCTCCCCCATCCCACCAGGGGGGAGTGAGCGAGCGGCTGCGAGGTGCTTGGTTGCTGACTGAGTGTTGTGGTTTAGCCCCGGTCAGCATCTAAGCACCACCCAGCCGCTCGCTCACTCCCCCACCCTTGTGGGATGGGGGAGAGAATCGGAAGGGCCAAAGTAAGAAAACTCGTGGGTTGAGATAAGAACAGTTTAATAATTAGAATAAAACAGCAATAATACTAATATAATGAAAAGGAAAATAATGAGCGAGAGAGAGATGAAACACTGGAAGAAGAGGGAAAAAAAAACCAAAAAAAACCCCAAAACTAAACAACAAGTGCTGCAACCGCTCACCACCCGCCAACCGACGCTGCCGGTCCCCGAGCCGCGATCGCTGCCTCCCCTGGCCAATTTCCCCCAGTTAATATACTGGGCATGACGTCACATGATATGGAATATCCCTCTGGCCAATTCGAATCAGCTCTCCTGGTTGTATCCCCTCCCCTCCCGGCTTCTTGTGCACCTGGCAGAGCATGGGAAGCTAGAAAGTCCTTGACTAGTGTAAACACTACCCAGCAACAACTAAAACACCAGGGTGTTATCAACATTATTTACATACCAAGTCTAAAACACAGCACTATGCTAGCTACAGTGAAGAAAATCAACTATCCCAGCTAAAACCATGACACTGAGGTTAAACCATGACAGATGCTTATTAGTCAGGCTGAACTGCTGCCTTAACAGCATGCACTGCAAGAGAACCTGTAACACTTCAGGGAGTTAAAATTGTTCTTGCCAGTAACGGCAGGTTCAGAAGTGGACTGACAAAACCTCAATTTGCACAAAGAGGGAGGAGAAAATAGTTACGGCTGGTAAACTCAACAGTACTTTAACAGTAGAGTTAATACCCAAGAAAATTCATGTCCAAAATGAATTATAAACAAATCTGGGGTCTAAACATAACTTAAATAGTCATTTTAGAGCAAACAAAACACTTTGGATTATTTTTGACCCTCTGAATAGTCTTGTACAGAGCAAGACCAAATATCATGCAGCATGAATGAATGAGGAAACGATCACTTTTGTTCCAGTCACTCTGTATAGCTACTTTCTGAAGACGGAGATTATTGCTTTATGGAAGGCAGAGGAGAATATGACAAATTTCTGTGTAAATAAGAGACTACAAGTACCAAGTAACCAGCAGTCTACTCCTAGGAAACAGGGAGGGACAGCCCTACAATGCAGAACAAATCAAAGTTGCATAGCTACATGCAGCCAAATCCCTTAGTAACCCGTGTAATGGTAACAGCCCTTGATCAGTTCAGAAGGAATTGCTTTAGTTGCAAGCTCATACAATATTCACAGTACAGAGTCTTAGGCAACACTGGGCTGCTCAGCTTCAAGGTTGCTTAGATAAAGAATTTGCTCTCTATAAAATTTTACCTTCCTGCAAGAGCCACACTATTCCCCTCAGGGGACCAGGCTAAGCTAGTGAAGTCTTATAATTTAATGAAAATAACTAAACCAATCAACCAGCTAGGTATTAGGAGACTAAAAATCCAAGAAACACTCCACAAAATGGAAGCACTGATACATATGTTAACTACTGTAGCAATTTAAATTAGGGTTAAGATGCATAATTGAAGAGCATGTTTATTCAAACCAGCTTAAAAGTAAATGGAGTACCATATTGCTACATAAAACCTGCAATATCTGTCACAGAAGAGAAGCAAAACCCTCACAGTTCAGCAGCAGCATAAATTTCTACATCTATGTTACATTTGTTTATTCTGGGGCTGTAACTCATCTGCCTTTAATTTTGTGCCCCTGGTTATCTGAGGACACACACTGTAGGTATAAAATTATAGTAATTATTTATAGGTGTCATGCAAAAAAACCTGAAAATGCACTTAAAAGAAAAGCCACATGGCCTATTGCCAGTCTTAAAAATTCATTTCTGAATACGTGCACAGTACGAGTGTCTTTGAAGAAACACTATTTTGCTGAGAACTTTGTGATATGTTATTTTCTTTGGAAAGAAGTCTGCAAACAGCAAGAAAATTTGTGCCCTCAGCTGCTCCCTGTCCAGTGTACAGGACAGAGGTCCTTACTAATTGCTGCACACTGACATTTGGATGAAGGGAAGAAGGAGTGTACGTGCACCTCTGCTTGTGCACAAATAGCATAAATAAATGTACTGGCAAGTACTTTTACCCTTCTTTCTCATGACTGAGACCCATGGAAAGCTACCATGCAAGGTCCCAATACTTATGGTCACAGCAGAGTAGCTGACAGTACAAAGCAAGCAGTTAAATGAAGATTTGTAAACAACCTTCATAATATTGACAATTTCATTAATATCTGTTTTTACTATTACTTGTCACTAAAGGCAAATTATGTTATATGAGTTTTAAAATCTTCAGTGAGTTGGTACTAATAGGTGCAGAGGGAAAAACAGCTGTTTAGATCAATGCCTTCTTTCAGGTCTGATACCATGAGAAGTAGCAAGAAATACTTGTGCTAAGACAAGCTATTCAAAAACTTCCTATTGGATTCACAACATGACACAGCTTTGATATCACCTTTGTCAGACACACAAATCACATGCTCATAAGAATAGAGCCTGCTTTGAACTGTTAAAATTATTAGATCTATGGAAAACCTTCATCCATTGTTCCTCCCCTTCCCAAAGGGGAGGATTTGTCTGGAGGAAAAGTCATCCAAATAATCTAAATGTCAGATTTTATTGGGAAAATGGGCACAGATGAGAGGGCACTGTTAGGCCAGAAGTAGTCTACAGCTTCATTAACCAGTATTTTTGAATGTCAGGCACCATTGGGAGTGCTGGAAATTACCAGTCTATTAAAGAGATGACAGGCATGCATGCACTTCTCATTTGTCCTTTCTCAATTTTCTTTCAAACGAACAGAGTTCTGGCTGCTGCCTAAAACAGTGTTTGAAACTTTAGAGCTAGAGGAGTTACACTAAAAAAAAAATTTCCATTTGCTAAGACTGAAAAGCAATACTATTAAACTGAGGATCTGACCTTACAAGCTTGGCCAACCAAAGCTCAATAACCTCGATGTTCTGCATTCAGCTTCAGACACTATTTTCAGAGCCGGCAAACACAACCAGAGACCAACTACATACTGCTTTATGCTACTTGCAATTGGTACCTGACCACAGAAATAAGCATTTAGTATTAACAGGATCTGAGGCATGCAAAAATCCTACTTAATGTAGCAAAATACCAACTTCACTGATTTCACCAACTACTATAATGACAGAAGAAACAGTCTTAACAGTTAGAACTGTCAAAGTCTGAGCCTTAAAGACCAAAACTCTTAAGAGTTGTTGCATCTATGTAAGAACATACGCTTCTGTATTTAACTCTAACCTAGCTACTGTCTTGCTGAATTTCTAAGAACATCATATTTAGGACAACCCACTGCCTGAAATAAACATCCAGGAGGTGGGCATCCCTGGGAGTATTTATCCTGGAGGAGACTGAGCTCACTATCCAGCAAATGCCATACTGATATTCAGGTGAGAGCTGGGGTTACGCTATCTTCCTGGTTTCCAATTCAAGGGAAGCCAGGTGCCCAGCCTGGGTAGTTTAGTGGCTATAACCCAGGTACTCCTCTTACCATACTCTTTAGAGATACCACATCACCCAGGAATGCTGCACTTTAGAAGTGCTGTAGGAGTGAGCCATGGGCATGGAGAAGAACATGCAAGGAGGAGTGGTGGATACTAGACTACTTCTCTGGGAAGATATTTGGGACATGAAGGGTGGGAAATATCAGAGGCTTCTGTCTGTGTTCCATGGCCATTTCTGGTTTTACTCAGTCATTGTGCATAACACATACACGCCTTCTGGCATTCAAGGGCTCAATATTGGAAGCTCTGGAGCTTCTTAATTTAACCAGGTTTCCATCCTGACCCATTTATTTGTCCTGAAGTGACTGTGCTCAGCAGGCAGGATGCTCTGTTAGTTATGTGGCACAGTACCCAGGAAGAATAAAAATCCACATGTCAGTATGTTTGTCCTTACCACAGGCGATAGTCCAATAGACCAAGGAGTCTGGCGCTTGGTAGAGGATTCGATACGGTGCCACTCTGGCACTGGAGTCCAGCACGACATCAAGAGTACCCACAAGGAGACCTATGGAACAGGAAATTTTGATGAATACACAGTGATGGATCATCCAAGATCCCACAGGAAGGGCTCTGCAGCCTCCTTCCCGCCCCTTCTATTTCACCCTCCACAGCAAAATGCAGACCTAGGTATTCATCTCCACACTTGTTTCCTCATGTTGTAAAGAGGGAAACTGACTCAAAAGGGAAAAATCTTCAGTTTCAACAAGACTTCAACTTTTAAACGTACCTTGATTCTAACAGAAAGGCAGACAAACTGAAGTGAAGCAGAAGGTAGCTGTTCTATAAAACCATGCTTAAACGTTATTTAGTTCTTTTCTGTGTTTCATATATTTTTGGAGCCTTGGGGAAAAACAAACAAACAAAAAAACCACCACAACACGAATAAAAAAACCCCAGACAATACACCCTAGAAGGGTTCAAAACTCAAATGTCAGCTAGGAAAACACTAAGGCTTCCAGCAAAAACAATTATGCTACTTAATGGTCTGATTCTTCAGGGTAGAAAGGATCAAAATGCCTAACAGTCAGGCTGTTTTCCAGCTGGAAGGATACTGATGAAAGACAAAGCCCTACTGTCTTCCCGAAGTAGTTTTGAAAATTCTTTGCTACTGAGGGGGCCATCAACAGTTGCATACCAAATGTTACCAATAATTCCTAACTATATTTCCACAAATTTTAGATCCAATTTTAATAAGAAATTACACACAAAACAAACACAAACCCTCGCCAAACCCTCTCCCACAAGATGCCCTGTTTATTTTTAAAAGATGTAAAAGTTTCCCCCTTTTTCACCTCCACAAAGAATTTCCATCTCCCCTGCAGAGATGTTGGATGTAAACTCTCATGTTGAAGTTTTCAGCAAATTCACATATTGAAAACAGATGGATGAACTTTCAAAGTTTGTTTTTTTTTTTCTGCAAATATTTATTGGGGTAGAAATCAGGTTTTTTTTGAACAGCTGAAAAACTGCACTCACCAAAAAAAAACCATTCTAAAACACTCCCGTTAAAATCCTCTTCTCATTTCAGGTGGCTATTTTCATCTTTTACTGTCATAGTTTTATTAGTTCCTCATTCTGGACTGTCATAACTGGTACAGAAGACTGCTTCCCTTGCTGCTGTTCTTTCAGATTTGCTTTATGCATCATAAAGATATAAAAGCATTTTCCATCTTAGTAGACACCCTAAATCCAAACTGAAACTGATATTTGGAAATAACCCACCTACCAGTGATTTTGTATTCCCCCATCTTATGTTTTTTATTTGTATTTTGTTTTATACGGATCTTCACAGGCCAGATCAAATGTAATCTCTTCCTGACTGATGCATTAATATCCACCACTTTTTAATCCAAGAATTCTGAAATACACGACAAACAAGTCTGGACACAACATCAGATCATTTGTTAGGAAGCACTGCTAGAGAGCTGTCTGCTGATTATAGGATAAGAACACAAAATATTAATGTAAAATATCCAAATGTTCATTAGCTAACTAGCTTTAGTTGTTCCTATTGACATCTTAAACCCTCATCTCTCATGCATTTTGATTACTGGTGCACACTGACAAGCTGCCTCTGATCACTAGCCCTCCTAGATACTTTCAAACTCAGCAGGCTGAAGTAGGTTATAATGTTTTATTAAACATTTTTTCTGTTACGTACACTCTCCATTCTAGCTTCACAAAAGCAGTATGGCCCTGGTCCAGAAAGCACAGGTGCGCACATTTCACTTCAAACATGGGCAAAGATCCTCAAATGCTTAAAGCTACTACTGAGCTCAAGAGCATTGCTCAACTGGAGTGCAGACCAAGCCAGACACTACACTGCATTAATCATCTGGGTTTGCTGCAAACATGTAGCAGGGCTTATGCCAAAGATTATTCATGCTTTGCAGCTTCACATGTCTATTGACAGTACTAAACATGCAATAGGCATGATGTAATATCTAAATAAAGTTGTATGCTAGCCAAATGCAGTCTTCTCTGAGGTACAGATACGCTGTTAAGTCCCTGTAATCTTTAAAAATATGCTTGTTTCTTTCCTCCTGCTGTATTTCCAAATCTGTTGGTGTGTGGGTGGTCCTACCAGTCAATTCTGCCACTAGTTCTAGGAAGGCACTGCAGCTGTGAAAACTGGGATACACAGCTAAGGTCAGAGAGCCAGAACAAAGCCACTGACTTGTGCAACAACATCAAGTTTGGGGAGCTTGCCATCCTACCTCCTTCTCCCTGAGATACTGGAGATAGGAGAAGGAGACGAACATCCCCCGCCCCACCAAAGAGAAACAATTTAAGATAGAGCAGTGTATTCAAGAAATGTGGAGAGCCCTATACAAAAAAAAAAAAAAAAGAAAAAAAAGACTAGCCAGCACTGAAACAACAGATGGGAGGTAGGCAAGGAAAAGAAAAGACAGAATACTTTCTACTGGTGCAGTAAGCAGGAGTTGCCCACTGCCTTTTCAGCAACGGAAAGAGGTTGTAGAAATACCCATGCAGTGAGGTTAAAGGAAGAAAATTCACAGAAGTCCAGAAGACCCCATGGAAATTCAAAGGCTAGCTTACCAAGTTAATGGCAACAGAAAGTTTATCACTAAAATTTTACTTTATACAATGAAATAGCTGTTTTCATAGATGATACATATGATATTTAAAGAATAATTTATGTGCTCTTATATACATTAAAGCCAATTAAGATTTATTCTTGCAATCATGCAACTACCCCCAACTGCTGTCCTTCAGGAACTGTTCCATTTTGCACTCTAGGTCAGTGTTGGTTTTTTTGGATTTGGGTTTTTGTTTGTTTGTTTGGTTGTTGTTGTTGTTTTTAAAATGCAGACACGTGATGCAACCAGAATGAAATCACAGCAATTCAAACTCATAATATCTCTGAAGAATTTCTACATGAAGGGACCATAATAAAATAAAATAAAAAAGAATAACAATTTATTTTAATACTGTTTATTAATTCTTCATATAGCAAGTAACTTTTGAGACATGATTAAGAAATAAGGAACCGAAGGTTTCTATAGAAACAGAACAGGCAACAAAGAATCATATTCGTTAGATTAGACCCATCCTTGGGCAAGAGCCAGTGAATTATCCAGGCATCAAATCATGTGACTATACCAATTGCAAATTTTTTTCCCATTATTTCATCAGGTTCCTGACCACATAGTAAAGTAAGGGAAGGAATTCCCAGTGTAAGAATACTAAATCTGTAAGCCCTTGTTCAAGCAAGTAGTTTTGTTCAAGAGCAGTTTTCATGAGCAAAGGTTTAAAGCACGTGTTAAAGTCTGTGGGATTACTATCTGGCTAACTGACAACAGCCCTGATCCTGAAGGTGCTCAAGCACAAGCAACTTTATATATCGAGGAACAGTCTCATCAGACACACATGCTAAATGTCTAGAGTGACCATACCTATATATGGGGGCAGGAGGAGAAAAGGGAGGGAGATAATGCCTTCATTTTGATACAACTTTTTAAATAACGTCAGCTTCCTCTTCTGCAAACTTGCATTCTAAAGCAAAAGTCCAGAAGATTGTTCAATACTTTTTCTTCTGTAAAATATAGGTATTAGCAGCAGGAAAACAGTGAAATGTAATATCTGAAACCAGGGAATATAAAGCCACAACTGGCTAGGGAGCCTGGGCAACTGCTCTTGCATCATGTTACTGGAAGGACATACAATGCACTAGAGGGTATTACTGGAAAGGGGTTCAATTACCTGATGCAATTTATGCTGAAGGAAGAAACGATACTACATTTTACTTATCTGACCGCTGTGCCTCACATTTAGTTGTAAGCTGGCGGGGGAGCCTATAACTATTGCACAAAGTATACAGATTTGTGGTCTGTATTCATGCATTAGATTATGATGTACCGTACTTATATCCTTACACTAGCAACCCATTTTCAAACTGTTTTTTGCTAGAAGGGATTATGACCACATGAAGCCTGACCTCCTGCGTAACACAGACCCCCTTTAAGCCAAATGACTTCTATCTGAGCAAAAGATGTTTTCCAGAAAGACAGATCATCTTGATTTGAAAACTAAGCCAATAGATTCAGTCAGCTAAGACTCTTCCAAGTACCACTGCACTCTCTGCTCTTTGGGGACCAGCATTCCAGACAGCTTACCATCCAGACTGATTACAAATTGCCCACAAACAGTAATGAATAAAGGGATGACCTGCAGTAGAATCAACTTGGTACACTGTAAGTTACCACCACTAAACACACACACACACTTTAGAGAATATGGACTCAAATACCTGTAATAAGTCACAATGTTTTCAGCTGTTTGGATATCTGTGGCACAGATCTTTGCGGCAGCAGGAATACTTCTCCCTCTTTCTTGTCTTTTAAAATATAACTAGTGATTATTTTTTTATCTTTTGTAAGAATCTGCAAGTTTCTTTCCAAGACATCAATTACTGGTATTTTTAAAGGAAAGGCAAGTTTATGCACCTTACACATGAATAATCTTTTTTATTACAAAAGGATTTTCTTACTGAGAAACAGTAACCCTCTTCCACAGAAAGTCACGCTTTGATTTAAATAAGACACACACAAAGGTCAAGTAGTCTATATTACCTTTCTACAGTACCCTGACAGCAATCTTAGGATTATGTTTGTGAGCCTGCGGTGTTTTACCTGCTAAAGTACACAGGGTTCTCAAACTAAATTGGATTACATATTCAAGACTGAAGACCTGGATTACATATTACCTCTAGCACACCTTATTACAACAACGAAGCCAATTTATTTACTGTTTATGAATGATAATAAGTAATCACACTTCAGACCTTTAAAATTACCAGCAGCCATGGCTTTGTTGCACAGTAAACACTATCAAAAAGCTTGGGACAATATCAGACAGTGACATTTCCCATTCAGCTTTAACCATGCACCTCAGACTTGGGGTGCTTTCAGCACACACCAGTGACCCGTGTTCTTCAGTGTCACAGGCAACTTGCACCAAACCTTGACTAGAGCTGGAATGAGGTCACTCCATAGCTGGTGCCATTGTTGTGCCTCATACTGCCACCCAGGGACACCCTCCCCTCCTCCCAGATGATAAGCAGGTGTTATTCACCTGGCTCCCGAGAGCCAAGCCCTGCCCTGCCACATCCTTCTTCCAACTCTAATATAATATACACTAATATTATTTACAGCCTGAAAGCCTCCCAAGACACTTTGTCTTAAGAGATTTTTATCTTAAATGCCTAAACAAACAGCATACAGCCTTTTAGCACGTATAGCAAATACAGAAGTATACCCTCCAAAAAAGGTAAGATTTAATACAGGTCAGACTGTGACTCCTGGAGTCATGCTCATGAGCTATCACTCAAATAGGCTGCTGACATCCGTGGGACTATTTGTGTACGAGCTCAACACTGCAACTAGGAAAGCTTGCAGTCATGTGTGTCATTAGTAAGAATTTTTCAAAACAGGCATCGTGACATTCCAACACTAAATGAAACACACACTGCTTAAATGGTTCCCAATATTTAATGTGTGCTGATGACCCCTTCTCTTTCCACTAAGGCAAGATGGACACATAATGAGCTCTGGTCACAAACTGAAACATCTAAGGCACCTATTTGGATTGTAGATGTCAGCTGATTTCTGAGAAAGCCTCAATCAATAGGGCTGACTTAAGTCATATTTGCACCCTGAGCATTCAGTTTTATATTGATTTCATGGACAATGAATAAACTCTTCTAAAGTTTAAGTGTTACTTCCTGGACTGTAAAAACAATAACTCATAACACCACATGGCTAAAACGTACAGTACAGCCTATTGTTTTTCCTAGCAACTGTGATGAATCATTACTCTTCCACTCTTTCTCAATGCAGTGCACATGTTTATGTGATTAGCTCTCTCATTTGTTATTACAGGATGAGGCGATGACAATTACTTGTCTGCCAAAACTCATAGAGCAACAATCTGAACTCCACAGGTAATACTATGGACAAATCCTTTTTGGGGAGGGTCGATGGTGGGGGTGTCACTTCTATCTGATTTCATTTCATGGGAGAGCCTAAATGAATAGTAAATATTACACACCACTCAAAAATAATTACAATGTTAAACTTCCAATCCTGGTAATAGTATCCACAAAAGTATGAAAATAACATCTTCATTGTGAACGCTGCCCTTGGAACTTTATGAAGGGTTATACCATTTTGTTTTATAGGTGCTCGTTCATGTAAATGAAAGCAAAATAACCTCTACTTATTTGATAACTGTCTTCCCATGTGGGTTATATAGCATAGGCTTATACGGACATGTAATGTGGTATCAAGAAAAACAAATTATTCCTCTGAAACTGAGGCCTAAGATTTGTTAAGTCTTACCCAGCACCCACCTTTGTTGCTCTTTCTTTCTACCAATGCAGTTTTACAGAGCACTGATTTGCTCAGCCACTGTTTCCTCTGCACACAAATTTTCAAACATGTCACTGAAACTAGCTTTGAGGAAGTATTGTCACTCTACTGACATTTAGCAAGACAAGCAGCAAAAACCGTACTTGCTTTTTCTATCTTCAGGCTGATAAAAACAAAAGAGAGAAAATTGAAAACCTAATCACCAAGCTTTAAAAAAAAAAAAAATCTGGCTTGACTACTGCAGGATAAAGCAGTAACAAAGGATAAAGTTTTCATCCTCTCTTCAAGTTTAACAATTGTGATTGAATTAGATTATCTTCTAAATATCTTAATATAAAAGTGATCAGCAATTGAACTTCTACCACAGTATTTGTCAAGGTGTCCAAGCAACTCATGACCACTCCTGTAAAAATCTGTGCCTTAACTTGAACCTAAATCTGACTGGGTGTAGGCTTTCAGCTTTTAGAACTTTTTCAGACTTTGTCCACTAAGCTGAAGGGACCTAATGGTTGTAAGATGTAACCACATTTGTCAGTGTTATCTACGAAGCAACATTTAAAATATTTTAGGGTTGTAAAACTATGCTGTTCTTCTCTTCAAGGAAGAGAGGAAACCAGAATGTGCATTGCAATCTATATCTATGGCTACATACAGGTACATACACACACAGCAAAGAATTGCCTTTATTTCCACTGAGCCCCAGTTTTACAGATGATGAAATGTCCAGGCACAGCAACTCACACAATAATACATCCAAACAATGAGTTCCCAGAAACAAACCCACTTGACTTGACCTGAAACAAAAACCTAGCAGAAGTAGGAAAAGGCTGAGTGGAGAGATGAGCACTGACAGGAAATGCTAGACAGTTACAGGTATGTGAAGGCTTACAACACAGAGGAAATTGTTATTTGAACAAAACCCAAACCAAATAATCTCACACACCTGAAGAAAATAAATGTTATACTACATGTCATTCACACCAGGATACATGAAGTGATGGAGAAACAGTAAGAAGAATACAGATGAGGTTAACAAATGCTGTCAAGGTATGACTTAAAAATTTACTCGTAAGTTTGTTTAAAAAAAAGAAACACCCAAGAACACAAACCACAACAAAACAAAACCAAAAAACAAACAAACAAACCCCAAAAAACCAACACCACACTCGGGAAAACCGTGACTAAGAACCATTGACCAAAACGGCAGGGAAGTAACTGAATTCTACTCAAAATTAATCCTTGTTAAGTAACGCATTCTCTCAAGAGTAGCATAAGCAAATTAAACAGATTTCATCCAAGAGCAAAATTTAAATCAACTACATCTGCACCAACATAAGATTCAGATAAACTATAAGATTAAAGAACAAATCAAGCAAGTATGAGCAACTGAAGAAAAAAACCCAACCTAACCCAAAACCAACCACCACCACCACTAAACTAAGACAGACAATTGTAAACTGAATCTAGCCAACAAAATCAATAGTACAAATTGAAAACTGAAGCATGCACAGTAAATTCAGCTTGAACTAAGGAACAGTCCTAAGACACAGCATGGCCAAATACAAGCTAAACCTGAAGAGAAGCAATAGTTTCAGAAAAAAATTATTGAAATTCTAACTGTTTTGACTGAATATCTGCAGATAGATCAGATTTCAATAAGCTATCAGAGGATGCACTTTACCAGGGAAAGAAATTATGGTGAACAGAAAATCCCAAGAACTTTGGCTAACGAAATACTGGAAAACACAGAAGGGAAAGACAAGATAGGACTGTGAGGGATGAACCAAAAACATAAGAATTTACTAGTGGAAACTAAGACTGCTGCTGTGGTAGGAACTCACACATCCCTGTCTGGAAACTTCAGGAAAAAAGAACAATCTGAAACCAGGCCTAGAAATACTTACAACCTTTCTTTTGAAAAGAACACAAATGGAAAGATTTTGAAGTCCTCCAGAACCTAAGCCCACCTCAGCATCAGATTTAAAGGCAAAATGTAGATGTAGATTACTGAATATCAATATGGATCAGACATCAGAAGCATGATTAGCCACGAAGGAGCTAAAGAAAAGCAAGATTTCAGTCAAATGCTTACATCCCTTTGTACACCTTCTACCGTCATACTTCAGCAAAGTTGGTGGCAGCAACGACTCCTGTCTATTACATGAAAAAGCCATATACAGTGTGATACTCTGAAGGATAAAAAAATGTAGAGGTTGCAAAACTTAGGAAAGAACAGAGAAAGCTGAATGGACTCTGCCTGTACCAAATATTTACAAGAACAATAGTATGAGAATATTTATGTTTTAATTAACTTTCAAAAGCATTTGAGAGTATATACTGGCATACCTGGTGGAACCTTTTTTTAATTTTACAGAACTCTCATTGAAACTGTCAAGGGCCCAAACCTCTGTGAAATATGATATATTCTTACAAGGGCGCATAACTGGACAGTGGAGCAATGGCAGTCTGGAAACTGATGTGAAGAAGTGCTACTTTCTCTATACCTTTCATTGTGGGACCAGAAAGTAATACCAAAAACCCTGTAAGCAATACAAACTCTGGTATAACGCAGAAAAATACTGAGAAGACTAGACATTTATTGCTTACTATATTGTGATCCTGTGTGACATTTCCAAAAGGGTTTCATACAAACAGAGAAATAGCAGGCCACCCTTGAATTCCCTGTGTCAAGCAGTAACATTATGTCAGAAGGCAAAAATGGCAAATGACAGCTCAGCTCAGAGGCTTTGATGGGTCACACTACTCAAAGTGTAAAATATGAAGTAACATCAAGGGAAGTCTTTGACCAGGAAGCATTGCAGTACAGAAACCAGAGCTACGCCAAACAACATCCAGGCACTGTATCTGTGCAAACAGTGCATTGCCTGTAAGAAGTGGAGATCAAGAGAAGCATTAGGCAGGAAATGAGACACCTTCCAATTAAGCACCCGTGAAAGCATCTGGGAATTCAAGAGAAAGACTGGTGAGTCAATCTGGAGAATCAAACAACAGTTCAACCCTAGACATCTGCATGTCCTCTTGAAATGGAAATCTACTAGTGTGAAGAAGCACAGACACCCACAGCAGATCCTAACAAGCAGCTCAGCAGCATCAGAGCAGATTTGGTGTAACACCAAATGACCGAGCAGAGTGAGACTAGTTTCCACCTCATGAGCCAAAATGAACATGGAAAGCTGATGGATGGATAGGCTGACCACGCATGTCACTTATGCTAATTGCATGCATTTTGGTAAATGCTATATTTCAAGTATCAGAAAGCAGATGCTTTCTACTCAAGTGTACCAAGTTTGACACGCAAAATCCTAACTGCTAGAGTCAACAGGGACAGAAAGTGTCAAGTTTGTTAAAGCACGTATCATCCTTTCATCCTGCAGATGACATACTGGCCAAAAGCTTTTCTAAATCTTAAGTATAAACAGATTTTCAAGCAACCTCTTCCTCAACCCTCTGAACTGTGAGGTTGAGAGCAAGATAGAATCTTATCTCCAAATTTGAGCTACTAACTGTGTTGTCCAGCAAGGCTGCAGAAAAGTGTTCTGAGTGAGAACACTGTCACAGCATTAAAAATTATATTAGATTTGACATTGGAGGCTTGCATCAGCCAGCCGAGCTCAGAACCTCTCCTTTCTGCCTTTCCAATGTGGAAATTACATGATAAACCCTTCTGCAAAAATATCTGGGGAGGAAGACAGTACTTCATCAATTTCTTTTATCACCAGAAGTCAGCAAATTTCCATCTGCTCTCTTCTGCTTAAGCATTTGAATCATCTTTGGCAACATCTCATGGACTTACAAACTCATACTGAATCTCTCACGCATGCACTGCCCCAGCTGTAAGCATAAATATCCTATCTGCAAAATAATTCACTCCTAAAAACAGTTCTTGCAAATGAAGAACAATTTATTTGCCTGGGGACTCAAAGAGATCTTACAGTAACATTTTAAACAAAATTACTTAGAATTTCATCTCTACTTCACGCACAAATGTCCACATGCAAAAGGAACACAGCAGTCACAAGCTAATCATACCACACTCTCAATCTCTCTTCCTGTAAGCTCTAAGCGAATACATTGCTCTGACCTCAACTGTTAGTCGCACTAATTCCTTGCAATATTGTTTCCAAATAAAAGAGTTTGGCAACATTACCACAGTATAGCAGCAAGCAGCTAGAGACATTTTTTAACCTATTTATTGCATCAGAATGAAGATACACTTACTAACACAAAACCATGAGCCTTTTAGTTATTTATAAACTTTATCACATGTTCAAGATCCTTACATCCATGAAAGTAATACGGTCATACAGGGCACGGTGCCCAAATGATGGGAGAGATCTAGGTTCATGTTCTCTCCAAATGCCTCTGCTCCAGCTGATGCAGGTTGCTGTGTAACTCACTGGATCCCTCTGGCGAAGGAAGTATTTCATACAGGCCAAACGACCAGACTGCCCAGGGAAGGTAGCTGACAAGCAGGAAGCAGAATAGTATGAAGGAGAGAGGGTTAAAAACATCTGGCACCTTTGATAAAACTAATAAGAGGAAAGAAAAGACTTATTCCCCTGTTGGTGAACAAAAGGAAGATGAAGCTCTTGAGTGAGGGTCACACAGAAGCAAAATACAGGCATGAAAAAATTTCATTACGGAGAAAGCTCATCAAATACTTCTAAAGCAGACAAGTACATTTTTTGGTCTTGTCCTGGAAGATTAATGCAGTGATGCAAGACAATGCGAGTTTGCAGAACAGCTATGAAAATCCAATTTAAAATCCAATGGGTAAGTCTTTCCTGTTCTTCTTTTGTTAAAAAGGAAAACAAAGCCGAAACAACCCTTCAGTTAAGGCATGCTTACAAAGGAAAGTCACATTGATGTGACTGGTACTGACATAGACACAATCATTTAAAAGAGTCCAGGGCCTAATTCAGTATAAAAATGGATCCATGCTGCTTAGTAGAAAAGCTGTATCTCTTAAGTAAACTCTTAATCAGATACATTTTGTTAGCAGAGATGACTTCTAGGGACTCACTAATTAGGCACTGCCCTAACACATAACAAGATGATCATCATGCTTCCAACTTGTTACAATCCAGTATTAAAAGAAGCACAGAAAATGTCTCCAATGTCCAAACAAGTGTTTAAATAAGAGAGCTTTCTCTGTTCAACTAAGTTACATAAATCAAGGCCAGGAGGAGAGCATCAGTGCAGAAAGGGTTGATATTTCACTCCTTCCTCCAAAGTGACTGATACTTTTTTTCCTGCAAACGGTTGCTGTACTCAGAGTGGATCCACGATAACAGGTAATGTGAGTATTGCTCTTCTGCTTCAACATAAAGCCACCAAGAATTACTTTCACCCACCCCCAAGGCTATATAAACTACTTGGTTTTAGACCGAGACGTGTCAAAACCCCTAAAAGATCCGCTCTTCTGGACTTTGTTCTGGTGATGGTAACCTCCATCCACAGGATGGTAGTAAGTGATGGAGGACAGGTAACACCGAGACCCTGGCAGCTGCTTCGAGGGTACTCATCAGCCTTCAGCCACATTTTCATAGACCCAGCATCCAGCCACAGTGCTGTCTGAAGAGGTCTGTCCCCAGCCTTCCCTCCTCATTCCCATTCATCCACAGGAAAACACTCTATCTCTTCCTTCAGCTATGCCACCACAACAGCATTACAGTGCAGCCCACTTAAGCTCTTTGAAGTTTGACACGTTCGCAGATGGAGACAAGGGCACGACACTTAACCCTGATCAGTTTGCTGGCTGGTTAGTTGCACAGCAAACCTAGAATTGAGGGTGATGCCAGAAAACCAATGCTTCTCATTGCCAAACCACCACTTAAGTTCCAGAATGAAGCCATCTCATGTCATCAAGCCCACAACCTCATCAGTTTGAAAGTCCATTGTCATACTACAATTTAAGACAAATGACTTCAAGAGTCAATAATGAGGGAGTACAAGCCAGCTGAAGTTAGATCACAAAAAAAGTGACAGCTGTATTTACATCCTCTCTTGCATATATAAATTCAGACCACTCCCACCACAGTGAAAAATCTTACATACAATATTTCTAGTCAACTTCAAGGACACATCATCTGGTTTCCCACAGAGCAACAAGGCCAAATTTTATACCACGCTCACGGGTGGATAACTTTTAAATCATATCTGAGCAAACTTCAGCATTATGTCGCTACAGAAAGGGCAACTAACTACAACAACCAAAACCACCAAAAAACACCCACAAAAGGTTCTTTTTTTTCTGTTCCCATACTTTTGACCAGTTAACCTCCACCTCTGTCATGAGAACTGTATTGTTATGATCTACAGAACTTCTGCAGGGTCATCCTAAATGCCCACTGACCTATTATTACGAATGATGTACCCTGTTGACCGTTTCAGCAGATTGTTTGTTTTGAACCCTCAGGATCAGCTAGGTCCCTCAATACCTTGCTTTTAGCCAGTCTTACCTACCAAGAACCACCCATTGGTTTCCTTTACCTGCCTTGGCCCTCAATGAGCAGACCACAGCTGTTAGAACAATCAGTGTAAAGTTCCAGTATTTCCATGAAAAACAAATAATCATAAGTTCCACTTATTACTGTGCCTACCAAGCTGGGAGTGGCCTGGATGCTCTACATCCCTTTCTTTCTTCCTCTCCTCTCCCGCCTTTTGTTGTCTACTGTGTCAAAAACCCATGTGCTAAAATAGCAAGGTCTGAAAAGTTCCCATACAGCCCTTTAAATACTGCCAGCACTAACGACTTTCTGCATGTTAGTAGTGGGTCTTTGTTTAGTTATGGTTCTGGCAACATACTGAAAAAAGCTACAACTTTTTTCCAGCCCTTCCACATACAAATAAAACCCCTCAAAATTGTTTAGCTACTTGTTGCTACTACCTCAATCCTACAGCAGCTGCAGTTCCAGGCAAAGCACAGACACTAAAAAAAGCTACAGGAAAAGCCATTTTCAAAATACGCATAGAACTTTTGCATTCTAAATCAATATTCAATACACAGACTGCATTCGCATACTAAATAATGGATACGGTGCACAAAAACTTAAATTCCAAGGGGAAAAAAAAATGCAGAAACGAAGACAGAACTATTTCTGTATTCTGAACTCCTACCAAATGCTGCCGGCTTATCTGAGCTTCACAAAAAAAGGAGCACACATTTATGAATCCTACTCCCACTCAAGGACTAAATCTTCAAAAGTGATCTCTCCATCTGTACAGTGGCATCATCAATCAGACTATTACACACACAACTGCAAGAAGGCCTAGATATACATGCGCTGTGCAAACAGGTTGAAGAGAAAACCCAAAATTCTCAAAATGCTTCCCCAATAGCTAAGAAACGTTTGGGAAATTGACTGGGTATCTCAAACGATCTCTAATTCAAAGATAGCAATGTCAGAAAGGCACAAGAATACCTTGTCAGACCACCTACAGTAAGATAAAGGAAGAAATCCTTAAGAGGCCAGGGAGTAAGCCATGAAAGAAGAGTCTGCAAAGAATTCCTCAGTAAACACAGCAGGGGCAAGCTTTTAAGGCATAAAATTTTTTTTGTAGATTTGTCAATACTGTCCATAATTCAAAAAATTAAAAAAAAAATCTACAGCCAACTTGGGGTGGCTGCTGGTCACCTTCCATGCAAAAATGAGGTGGTTTATCAACACGTAACACTGAAGAAGACTGAAGATCTCAAGAGCCTACATGAAACCACACTTTACAGCGGTGCATTAGTTTAGATTATAAATTGTTTACAAGTCCATAGTGCATTCAAAGACTGAAGAAACACTTAATCTCCCGGTAAATATGCACAGGACCTTGAACCAAACATAGATGTAGCCCATATGTTTATTTTGATTAGCCTGAAGAACTAGTTGCAGTGCAAGCGGGTAAGGAAGAAACCGCAGCTTTTCAGAGAACGCGTTTGACCATTTCCTACCCATTCAAGAAGGACCGGTGGTGACACCATTGGGTTCTGTATCTCCGCTTTTATAGAAACGCATATACGTTGCCTGAAAACGATGAAAGGTTCTGACAAATGCGCATGCAGAGTATTAGAGAGACCAAGATGTGTATGGCCCAAACATCTACGGAAGCGTCTCCAGTTGCCAGCGGTCGAAAACAAAGCATTCAGGGAACATACTTTACAAGGACATCCCAAAGAATATGGAGAAGCCGAAGCAGATCGGTTCTCATGCTACGCGTCTGTGAATTGCGGCTTGGTCTGATTTTAAACCACGCCTGCTAGAGGTTCAGAAATTAAATCCCGCAAGCAGCTGGCCAAGTCACACCCTGACGTAGGACGGCATGGCACACCGGTGATCACCCGCACGAAGCTTCCCCGCGCGTAAATCCCTCGGGAAACCCTCACGGGTACCCAACGGCCACGCACCCGCACCCCCGCACGGCGCCCAGGCCCCGCCGCCCTCCCGCGGGGCTTCGGCCGCCGCCCTCGGCCGCCGCAGGGACGGCGGGGTCCCGCGGGGGCCCCGCACGGCCCGGGGGGGGGGGGGGGGGGGGGCGAGGGTCCCCTGCAGCCCCGCACCTCGCCCCGCGGGGGCGGCGCTCGGCCAGGGCCGTTACCGCGCCCGGCGGGGACCCACCGCCGCCAAGCGCGGCCCCACCCCGCCCCCCCGGGACCCCGGCCGCCCCCCTTACCCGCCAGTCCCCCGCCGCCGCCATCGCCTCCGTGCCCCTTCCTCCGCTGGAGGACGAAGTAGGGGTTGGCCCGCTCCGTCACCCACAGGGCGTTCGCCAGCAGCACCTCCTCGGGGTTCACCCACATGCTCCCAGCGCAGACAAAGGCCGGCCCGACCGGCCGGCTGGCTGCGGGGCGCGGTGACTCACGCACGCACCCTCCGCATCAGACGCCACCATGCCCATCCGCCGCGGCGGACGGCGCAGCCCCGCGGGCACCGGCGGGCGGAGGGCGGAGGGGCGGCAGCCGCATACCCCCGCCGCCTACCCGCCCACCGCCGGGCGCGGAGGGGCGGCCGCAACGCCCAGGGGCGGCGGCGGCGGCGGCGGCCCGGGCAGCTCCCGCCGCAGCGCCGAGGGCAGCAGTGACATGGGCGGCCGGCCCCGCCGCGCCGCGCGCCCGCCTCCCCCGCACAAGGCCGGCGGGAGCCGCCGGGCACCCGCACCGCGCGCGCCGACGCCCGCTCCGCGCTCCCCTGCACCTGCGCGCACGGCGGGGCGGGGCGGGGCGGGGCTGCGGCGCGCGCGCGCCGCGGCCGGCGTCTCCTCAGGGCGGGCGGCGTCGCCTCAGGGCGGGCGGCGTCGCCTCAGGGCGGGCGTCCGGCGTCGCCGTCCTCCCTCCGGGGCGCCGAAGGGGCTTGTCCCCTTCCGCAGCCATCGCTGGCTGGCGGTCCGGCCCTGGCGCTGGCCTGCAGGGTCACTGGGGAGGGGGCAGCTGCGTCCCCCTTTTAACCGCCCGCCTTGAAAGATTCAGCTTTTTCATCCCGTTTGTAAAACGGGGCGTTGAAGGGAAGCGAGGGCTCCGGCCTCGCCCCCGAAGGAAGCCACCCGCAGGAGGCGGTGGGACTGCCCGCTTGGCGCAGTCGTACCCCTCGCCTGCCGTGCCCCGCGCTGCTCTTCAGGTTCACCTCCGCTGCAGAAGGCCACGTCGTGCCTGCTGCCTAACACTGGCGGGAGTTTTCAAGGGCCTGAAAAGCCCTAAAATAAACCGGTGTATTTGGCAGGTGTGCCGAGCACACTCGGAGGGTATAGCAGTATGTATAGATAACATGTTTTGTACCCTTGCAGCTCTGAACGCTATCTCGATTTCCAGGTTAGACTCTCTGGCCACCCTTTACCCAGAAAACTGTTACTCTGATCAGATGCTTATCTTTGGTTTGTTAAAGATGTCGAGAAGAGTAAATTAAACCCCAAAGTAAACGTTAAAACTGTGTTCCAAGCACCAACTTTTCAGGCCGTAGCTTTACAGTAGCGTTTAGCCTTTCATCACCTGGTGCCGGCATGGAGCTGATAGCCAGTGCTCATCGTGCGGAGACGGACACACGGTCATGGGGGAAATGACTCTTCCTCTGAGGTGGCGGTCATGCGGCTCTTACTGTGTAGGTAAAAAGTTCATGAGAGGGAAGCGACCGTCCTTTGACAAACGCTTAAAAGTCAACAGTACTGCTGTCGGTCCCGCTGCACCATGGGGAATATTCGTCATTGTCACTAAGGCAGGAGACTGCGATCTAAATGGGAACGCAGAAGAGCTTCTTCACTCTTTCCGAATTCATCATAGAATCAGATGATTTTGAATTTCAGTATTGTTGAAATGACCTTGTCCTTTTAACTGGAAGATTTTGGGAGGGGGTAGGTAGTATTTTGAAAGAAAAATCTCTCTGCACAAAAAAATTTCATATAGCTTTGAGAAGAAATTTCAGGATTCATTTTCTAAACCAGCTCTAGTTAAAACCTTCATGCCAAGTAGATTGGAAGTTAAGTTCTAGCCCGGCTAAAAGCAGTAGCAAAAATTCCCAGCAGCTTCCTTTAGTCAAGGCAGAATGTCATGCGCACAAGGCTCGTCAATGCTCCTGTGTTGTCATAGGGGTACTGATGGTATTACATACTAGTGATGTCATCGCTGCCAATAACCTGCAGTAGAACCGCTAAAGCCACACTGACATTTTACAAAGAATAACCAAATGATACTGTGCTGCAGTCAGAACCGGTGATGAAGTTCATTTTCTTTGTGAATAGCGCGGTTGACCTCAGGAAGGAAAAGAGCATTATCAGGGGCTGGGAACTCCTCCTGCTTCCCATTCCTCACTGGCTTTTCAATGGTGGGCGCAGACAATTATGTGTGCAAAACTGTAAGCACTGAAAACAGCTGCCAGGCCTTATTAGTGCCAATTAGTTTTAGATGTGAGTAGGGTGACGTATATTAATGGCATAAAGAACACCAAAAGCATAATTTCTAATATTCTTCCTATATAATTTCCATTAAGGATTCTAGAACATTTGAATAAAACTGGAAAGAAATAAAACGGCATCACTCAAGTAAATGGCATTTAAAACGAGGTTATATTGTGTCTTTTTGTTGCTGTGTTGTAGATAGTATCAAGGCATTTTTAAATGGAAACCGCATCTGCTTTCACAGTAATGAAAAACGAGTGTTGTGCTATCATTGCTGAGGCCAATGCGAATATTTTCTCCTGTATGCCCATCGCGTATTTTTATCCACCGTGTAAAATGCTTGTCTGTATGCATTTTTTTGGATCTTAGTGCCCCATTAAAAAGTTTATTTTCCATCATGTAGTTTGGGAACAAAATAAAGAACTTCTGGCCAGTCCTGCATGTTACAATAGGAATTAAAAAAAATCTTCGATGCAAATAAAGGAATAATTGCCTCAGCTTGTTTTGTAATATTTTGTTGAAAAAACTGATTGTGTTGGAACCTCAGTGTGGTTTTAACACTGCATGGGACTGTTTAAAGACCTCTGTGCAATTAGACTTAAAACTTCAACATATGCCATTCAATTTTGAAAAACGAATTAAAGAAATCAGGAGCAGATACCAATACAAACTAAGGAGTTACTTCTTCTAATGCTATATTATAAACCTCTCAGGGAAGAAAATAAACGTGATTCCAGAAGGACAACCATTCTGCGCAATGTCGTCAGACTAACGGAAAACAACAGTACTCAAGCAGGAAAAAGATTAAATAAAGCAGACATTTTACCATTTATTCCCTGGAAGACCTTCTTACAATGGACCTTTTTTTTTTAGATGCAGCCAACGAGCATTTGCTAGTGGTTCAGGACAGCCATTCAGTTGAATAGGAGCAAAGATAAAATACCAGGATGCCAAAATTTACCTTTGAGAAATGCACACAGGTTCAGGTTGGAACCAGCGCCATGCAGGTCCTACAGGAGGACTTACCTTAGCATGGAGAAGCACCTAGCCATCATTATCTGGAAGCTTAGAGCCTTCGGCTGCTGGAAGTCAATACCTTATTTATACATGGAGAGGTGGGAGTTTAGATTTTTTTGTAAGAAGTGTTTTATTTTACAAACAGTACTAAAGCTTTGAAGTACTGGAAGACGTTGCTTTAGGTGTGATGGGGGATGAAACAGAAAGTGTGGGGGGGGAAGGTATCTGAGATTTCTTGGTCTGTGGTCAACTCAAATGCCACAAACCTTAGTGTTTATATGCCCATAACACCCCGTACTGAAGAAACTGAAAGCGTTCAGAAATAATGTCACTTTTACCATGCTCCTGCAAGTTCGTATTATGAGCACTTTTACAGATGAGCAAACTGAGTCATACCAAAGTAATTCTTGCTCTGGGTCGTCCAGCAAGTCTGTGAGTAAAAGTAATCAAATCACAGCAACCGCTACTGGCAATTCCCCACTTCCCAGCTGTGATCACAGTAGCCTTCAAAGGTGGGACCAGAGTTAGTCACGCTCAAGCCCTTTATCATCCCAGAATAATTTATACTCCTTGGGCCTAGTCTCAAAAGCCAGTAACGGATTGGTTGCACATGCGTCCCTTTTGTGTCAAGTGCCTGCTGTGAGATGTGCATTTTGTACAAAGTATAAGATTTAGCGCCTGTCAAGTCTTTACTCCAAACTGGAACGCGACCTGCCTGATAAGAAGGGGTTAATTTCTGTAGGATCGAGGCGGCTATTTGGTACAAGGCCACCAGAAATATAATTTACTGTCCCAGGAGGACAATATCAAAATATATCCCAAGGGAATCTGGAAACAAAATATTTCAAGGTCAAGGAGCGAGGAGGAATTGGAAGGAATCCCAAACAAGCCCCAGGAGTTTGCAACCAGAGGTGGGGGCATGCCTACCACTATGAGAGCAATCTGAGAGGACAAAGCAGGCCCTAACTGCATAGGCTAGATAAGCATCTGCACCTCGTTAAAAGGATGCTGACAGAAGATTTTTGGATTTGCTGCCTTGCAGAAGAAAAAATCTCACTTTTTTTTTTTTAACCATTTTCCTTTCTGTAACCTTCCTTGCCTGTCTTGTATGCCATAAAGGAAAACAATGATTGGCTTCTGCATTAATTTAGCTCGAGTGAAAGGTGATTTCAAAACAACAGGCTAGCAGCAGGGCATTCTGGTCCTATCGGTGTGGTGATTCTTAGAAGGGAAATCTCTGGCATTTCTTCCTGGTACCTACAGAGCAGCAGGGTGGATCTTCACTGAGCTCTAGCGGCTCGTTTTGGAGCTTGGCACACCAGAGGTGGAACAGAAGAGCGGTGTTGGAATGGTCTCGGCATGCAGCAAGGCAGCAGGGAGAGCACCTGACCCTCTGGCCAGAGCTTTCCACAGCAACTCTCTAATTTACCCATATTCAACAAGAGGCTTTTATTAAAGCTACCGACCTACCAGGAGGTCTGTTACAGCTGAATTCTTTTATGTTTGCATATTTGACAGGAAACATCAACTTTAAAGATAATATCCAGTTGCCTGTTTCTCTTCCCAGAACGTTTTCATTGCCTGGGAAGACTGTCAAATTCAGGACAAACAAACTGACTGAAAGCTTTCAGTCTGAATGAGGAACCTACGTTTCCAAGGAAGGTTAAATAAAACAGTTTCATATTTGGCAATGCATTTTTTGCAATCCCTATAATTATGACAGCTCTTCTTGAATATGCCACTTACTCCTTTTTCTCTCATTGTGAATGACTGCTTTTTTAGGCCAGTTTTTGTGAGACCCTGCCAGTCTCCCATGGCACAGGGACAACTTGTTGCAGGTTGATAAAAAGCAGTTCCTTACTTTCCCACAAGACCTTATATTTAACTACCCTTAAATATCATAATGACTACTTTACTCTTCATAAAGCACTGTTGGTGTACCAGGCTCTTCACAGCTAAGGCAGCTGCCTGCCCACAACCCGCAGCTCTGGCCTACCTTGCTTCATGAGATGTGTCAGATAAGACTCACAGTTTCTGGCTCTCCTGTCATGTCTATACTACCCTTTGAACTCTGATGATTTCTGAACTGTAGGTGTCAGAACTGAACAGAGTTTTTTAACAGAGCTTTACCAATCTTTGTTTTGTTTTGTTTTGACAGAAGCCAGGTCTTCGCTACTTTGGAGACACTCTGTCTGAATCATCCTTTTTTCACAGAGCACTGCACTGGGAACACATTGAGCACTTTATCCAAAATCTTCACGCAGAAAGGGCTTTCTAAAGCACCTACCCATATTTTGGATATAACTGGCGCTCTTTGCCTTATATCTGGTTTATGGACATAAGCACCAGGCAGTAGTAGAACGATCTGCGTCCTGATACGGCAGTGACCTTACATCAGTATTTATTATCTTGTCAATCCCTATGTCATTTGGAAACATCGTCATTAAAGATCCTTTAGCACAGTATTGATCATGTAGAATAGTAAAATTCTATATGGACCGCTGCAAACCATCTCACTCGCTATTATCCCCTTGTTCTGAAATGTCTCTGTGGGTTCTTCTTATACCCAGTTGTTATGACCAAGGTAATTCCATATAAGATCCTTCTTTACAATTGAAATTGCTCTGGCAAATTCCAGACATATGATACCAACTCTACTATCTCTATTGACCAAAGCTTTTACCCTGCCAAAAAAAGAAATAAGCTCTGTTTCACAGGACCTACTTCCATGAGACCATATATCGACTGTTCAAGATAAAATACAATTGTACTCTCAGCCTGTAACTATTTGTTAATATTGTACCAGGTCAATCATTCTGTTATTGTAACAAAGTTCAGTGATAGACTAACTAGTCCAGAGTTTGTTAGGTCAGACCAACTCACTAACAAAGCTTGTTCTTTTTAAACGTGGAACTACATCAGTATAAGGATAAGTGTATCAAAATTTCGACATCTGCTATCTTCCAGTGGAATGAAAATAGAAAAAGCTTAAAAATTAAAACTCCGAAGAGGTTATTAACATTTCCTACAACAAAACAGAGCTGACATAATCATAAAACTGAGAAGAAAAACAACAGCCCTCCTGAATATGCCTGAGGAGGTTGCACACAGCTGAGCTAATGTTACTGTCGTAAGTGGAAAGCCAACAAACATTTGACGGCAGCTGATATTTTAAATGCAACAGTGCCTGAAAAAGGCACTGCTACCATACTTCAGTGAGACGCTAGGGAAAAAAAAAGGGAGGTATACATCCCGGTAACAGCAGGATCTGTCCCTTGCTCTCAGAGTCAGGGATCCGACTTCATCTGGTGCCTTCCTGTTAACACCTTCGGGAGCCGTCAGCAGCCAGGCAGATGAGAAGTCACTGAACCAGTTCAGCAAGCAGCTGCATTGGTACTGCTTCCTCAGCGTGACAGGAGTGAGAAAGTTTGAAGAAAAACACTGGCAAGGAATAAGGTTTCTTTTAAAGATTTTGAAGGTTTCATTACATGCTCTTGTAATTAATAACTTGTACCGGTTGGAGATGATGGATTTCTTGAGGGACAGCATGTTGGACCACAGAGAAATGCTGGACTTAATCTGGCTTTAAGAGTGTTAGTAACTACTTACCCCAGAACCTCTTTATTACTTACTTATGCTAAGTACCTGAATTTAAATGCATTATTAGGTAGCATAAGACGCAATTAACTTTGCCCATTCATAAACTGGTTGGGTTTGTTTATCCTTAAATTCAGAATAAATTTTGTTTACTCTCCAGTGACACACCTTGCTTTCTATGCATTGTTTTTATTTTCTGTGTTATGCTAAAATAGAGTGCACACCTGATTTGAAGTTATTTAGAGAAACAACATTCCATCGGAAATGGGGACTGAACCTACATTAGACCTATGGAAACACAGGGAAAAGCCGGGGTACCGGTCTGTCCGTTTACTCATTTGTGTATTGAATGATTTACAGAGCTAATTTAATTCGCAGTTAGTTTACTCTAGTGTTTCCTCACTGTTAGTCTGGGGTCTCCAGCAACGTTTCTTGTTGCTGAAACCAGAAACCTGGCTCAGAGATCAAAGCATAACTGGGCAGGGAGACATCATGAAGCAGAATGCAGAATTTTCCCCCTTAGTTTGGCTTACAAACTCGGAGTTAATAAATAAGAATCACAGTAATGTATGATAGTAGTTGCAATTCTTCTGTTTAATTGTGATGACCCTTACTCTTTACCAAATAATTCAATGTGATTATGGAGGGAGTTAACAAAGACGTTGATTTGGCAAGTGCTGCCATAAAGGTGGTTACATAATTTGTGGGTGTGGGTGTGGATGTGTCTGTTCAGAGAGAGTGTACAAATGGGCATGGGGTTTTGTTTATTTGTAGGGGTTTTGAGGGGGTTGGGTTTTTTTTGTTTTGTTTTGTTTTATAAAGAAGAGGTTAATATAAATTTGTGCTCTGGGTTCTACTAATGTCTCTTTTGTTGAACAGGCTCTTCAGAAAACAAGTTATCTTTAATACTTATTTCCGATGCAGTACCACATGTACGATAGTCTTTTGAATATGGGTCATACAGGGGACATATTTTTTAGATTTAACTCCTTGATGATCTTACCAAGGTCCTTTTTAAAAAACAGTTGGGCTAAATAGGGTATGGTTGAATAATCACTACCTTAAGTATTTCACAAATCATTGTGCAGTGTATTTTTGTTTCATTTCACCTTTTTTATTTTTGTGTGTTTCTTTTTAAGTGCCTCTGAGATGTCCTCTACTTACTTATAAAATATAAGAATAGCTACTTGCTTATAAAATATAAGAATATGCAGTGTATATCAAATAAATTTCTAATACAACTCTAGTGCAATCAGTGAAGATACATCAAGGAGGAATCTTGCTTTATGTTACTAAATGCTTAATAATTTATTATGTGGGGGCTGGTGTCTGTACTGGTACTTAGAAACTTCTGTTATATATCTTGAAGGAACTAAGTGTTTCCTGAAATGCTGATAAAATATGCTTAATTTGACATCTAAATGACATGTGATAAATCGTTTACTAGTTACTTGCCTGCTTATTGAAAATAACATAGACAACACCAAGATGAATTAAGATGCTGAACTCCAAAGAGCTGACTTTCTTTGAAAACATCACATCAGTTCCAGTTGAACACATTAAAATCCCCCATAAACAATGTCATCGTACTTGGTGTAACCCTGGAGGCCAGGTTTGCCATAGGAGTTGATCCACGTAGCCTCACAAAACCAAATACATGAATTGGTTTGTGCTAATTTCCTGAATGATCCATGTAAAGAAGCACTGACCTGGATGATGTTGAGATATTTTTCAGTTTCTTAGAGCGCTGTTGCCTACATGTAATCATGAGCTTACAAGACTATGTTGTGTGTTTACCTCTCTGAAACCTAAAAGAAGAAAAAAGCATGCAAATTTTTATCGTTGTTATTATTACTGGTTTTGTAGATCAAAAAAGAAAACATACATTTCAGTGTTCACCAAAAAGTGTAGCCAAAGGGGCACACGTGCGGCATGCTTTGAAATGCACGCCTATTGTTTTGGGATGAGGTGGTACTCAGCGTAAGACAATGTGATGCCAATGGAACCCATAATAAATCTTTAATTCTTCAGAAATTTGGAAGAGGATATTTAGGTGGAGGGAGATAAAAAGTCTTTGATTACCACAGGAAGAGAAAAGGTATGAAACAATTTTGTGAAGAAGCCTGGAAGGCCCGCTCTGATTCCTCTCAAAACAAACAAATGAGAAAACCCAACTGCCCCCCATCCCTGACTTGAAGTTCAGACCTACTCCATCACCATTCAATGACTGGATTTAATTTACCTCCCTCTAAGGTGGTAGCTGAGGGGGAACGAGTTGAAACATGCCTGGCCACAAGCATGCTGCTTCATCAACTTAGCACCCGTGGCTGGCTCCTGAGCTGTCTGGAGTTGCAGTGGTCACTACAGGGGGCTGTTACCATGCTTCGGTGAATGTTAGGGCAGGGATCTAGTCGTGACTTTTCATTTAATCCGGTCATTCTCACCAATCTGGTCCCAGCCTGTAAAATGTGGTATTTCCTCATTAGGCTCCTCTACTTTATTCCAACCACCTCTTCTCTCCATAGGCAGGAGAGCGCAGCAGTTTATTCTGGTATTACAATACATCCATAGTAAACAGCTGAAATAAGGGTGTCTCCCCAAATGAACATAGAAACCAACACAGTTGATGCAATTCCTGCACAGCTCCCTGCTGGCCAAGGAACACATTACAAGCATGCACATTTCACTGTGCAAGTTATGGAAAAATGCAGAAATTGATTGTTTGAAAATAAAAATGCAAAACCAGTGTTATATTGCAGAGTACAACAACTCACAGCCTGCCTCCGAGGAAATTGCTGTTGTGGGCCGGGCAATTATTTCATGTGTTTGCTTGTGATTATGTCTTGTGCTAATGGCTCCTATGGAAGGAGCTGCTCTGTACTCCTGGGCTGATGGAGCTGTGCAGGAAGAATTTGGCGTGAGGGAATAAGGGACCAGTAGGTGCTGGTAAGAATAAGCTGCCCCTCAGGAATACTTAAAAACGATTCGTCAGTCATTTATAACAATTTCCCTTCTATTCCACTGCCTGGGAAAAACTACCTACAATAAATCAAATGTTGCAGTTGACTGTGTATTAGCAGCAGCTTTCTATAGTACAGTATAGTTTGGGTCATTTTCAGGTGGGTATTCCCAGTGGTGCAGACCTCAAAAACCAAGAAGTGGGATTTCTTCAAATTTTCCTCTTTTGCTTGAAAACAGCCACTGAAAGCACTCATGGAAAATATCAGCTCCAGAAGAAATCTGTTCAGAAAGTCACACAGATCTGACAAGTCATGAACGTGCAGAGCTATGACAATTGGATTACAACCTGAACCACAACATGGACTACGCCAGGAGCTTTCAGTACAATTAATATTTTATTTCACTGTTCATTTGATTTGCAATTCACATTGACTGTTATGTCCAAGATGGGCTTGGCAAGAGCATTTGTAGTGACCTGTGTAGTTTTGTTAAACATCCTATATTAATTCTGACATCTTTTTACTCTTCTCTGCTCACTTACCCTGATGTAGCAGAAAGGATATGTAAAAGTTGTTCTGTATCAGAAGGTGTTGTGGTTTAGCCCCGGTCAGCAGCTAAGCACCACCCAGCCGCTCGCTCACTCCCCCCACCCCTGTGGGATGGGGGAGAGAATCGGAAGGGCCAAAGTAAGAAAACTCGTGGGTTGAGATAAGAACAGTTTAATAATTAAAATAAAACAGCAATAATACTAATATAATGAAAAGAAAAATAATGAGCGAGAGAGAGATGAAACCTTGGAAGAAGAGGAAAAAAAACCCAAAACTGAACAACAAGTGCTGCAACCGCTCACCACCCGCCGACCGACGCTGCCGGTCCCCGAGCCGCGATCGCTGCCTCCCCCAGCCAATTCCCCCCAGTTAATATACTGGGCATGACGTCACATGATATGGAATATCCCTCTGGCCAATTCGAATCAGCTCTCCTGGTTGTATCCCCTCCCCTCCCGGCTTCTTGTGCACCTCGCAGAGCATGGGAAGCTGGAAAAGTCCGACTAGTGTAAGCACTACCGAGCAACAACTAAAACATTAGTGTGTTATCAACATTATTTACATACCAAGTCTAAAACACAGCACTATACCAGCTACAGTGAAGGAAATTAACTATCCCAGCTAAAACTGCGACAGAAGGGAAACTTCTGTTAAACATGGCAGAAGTTTTGCAATTGTTTTTGTTCTAAAAACGCAGTACATTTTTACTATAATTTAGAGAGCAACATATCAGAGAGATGTTAGGAAGAAGTATGTCTGTATGAAGAACTTTATTTCTAAATTTTTGGGGTAGAAATTTGTGTTAGAGAAGGCCTTTAGGACATCACAGAAATTAAAGCTGCTGTAGCAGAGAGGATCATGCCTGGGCTTCCTACCACATGTACCCAAATCTGTTTTTAACCCTTTCAGAAATCTAGTATAGATGATAGGTACTCTCAGCTGAACTGCCACCCTGCTTGCCACTGCAAGTTAAGCTATATCTGTAGACCCTTACATATTGATTCAAACTTTTACACATTACACTTCGGAGGGGGAAAACCCCCACAAACAGCCCTGTTTGTGGCAAGGATTTTGAGCTCATGAAGATTGTAACAACTTATGCAAAGGAAAAGAAACAATACTGAAATGATGTGTAAATATAAAGATAATATATATATATTTACATATATATAAATATATTTATATATATAAAAATATAAAGATAAAAATTTTTTTAACCTATATGCATGTATTTATATATAATGGATAAGATGCATTTGCCAATAATAAAGGGTGACAGTCAATATCTGGTGAACCATTTCCTAATATTATTTTTAAAGGAATTTGTCAGTATACATACTATAGTCACATTCCCATGCCAGAATTTCCAGCAGTCCTGAATTGCAACACTTTGGAGAAACCTGCAGTTTTAGACGTCTCAGAAAACTGAGACAAACGGGAAGGTTAAAGTTCAGATGTAAGAAAAAGAATTGGGAGACTTCCGAGCTACGTATGCTACTGTTGTAACTGAGGTACCTCCAAGGTAAAATTGAAGTTCTCATTTTAAAGTAACATCCAATTAAAAGGCTAATATCTGACATTTTGTTCTGCTTATAACCAGCACAGCTTTAGTCTTTGCTACCTTACCCTGCCACCCCAGGAAAAAGCAGCTCCCACTATTGTTTCTCATGATGGAGAAGGCCTACTGATGCAGTCCAGCTGCTGCACGGTAAAAGCTACAGGGAGCTTATCTTCATTTGGGTTTCTTTGTTAATTAAGCCACAGTAAGTCACACACAATTTTAGCAGTGCAGACAAAAGCAGCTCTTTGGCAGGCTCCTCACCACTGCTCTCCCTCCATCCCACTCCTCCTGGCTGCCCACCAAGCAGCTGCTGAGAATCTGGGATTGGGGTTTCTGTCTCCACACAAAATGCCTACTTTTACTGGCTGCAGTGCTAGCCCAGGCACTCGGCCAGCTTCTCCACTACTCTCCTTACCATCACACAGACAGCCTCTGGTACAAGAGGTGTTTTGAGCTACAGCTAGCTTAGCCTAAGTGGCTCTAATCTGCATGGCAACCTAGGCTCTGGGTTAATTCAGCTCAGTACTTGCCTGCTTTCCAGGCATCTCTAAAGGTCGTAATGTCTTCCCACAGTTCCCTGCAAGGCAAAGACAGGCTTTCCTTTATTTGTGGCACTGGATCAAAACGTATTAGTATAAAGCACCAGGGCACCTACTCTCATATGCATTTGTGGAAACAGCAAAAGTACTGTTAAACCCAACAAAATTGTGCTTGGTGGAGGTTCGTACCCTGTCTGGATGCAAGTATGCAAAATGTTTGCTATCATTGGTGACACCCTCATATATCATTGCTTGATAACATCAGAGTTCAGGGCAAAACTCTGCCTTTGAGCCATTCCAGTTGTCTCTGCCAGTGGCTAAGAGAGGAAGATACATCATTCTTCAACCCATTCTTGGCTATTGACAAACAAAAGTGAGAGGAAGGAATGAGAGAGATGGAAGAAGGAGAATGCAGAAGGAAATGGTTTAACGTTGAAGGAAAAAGAGAAAAAGATAAGTAAATATAGAAATAAAAAAGCAGAGAAAGAGAAAAGCAACTAAAAGAAGTGTGTGGAAGAAGGGGTGGAGAAGAACTGAAAGACAAAAAGGAAGAAATAAAAGGACTGAGGCAGCATGTCAAACTCTCAGTGTTTTAACATTGGCACAGTCTTTCAGTGCCTTGGTACATGCTTTCCTGCATCATGGGAGAATTCAGTCAACAAAAACATTGTGATAATTCATGCCAAGATATATGCAAAGCCAACTCTGCCAGATTCCGGCAAATGCTACCAGAGCAACGTGCCCTGTGCTTTGCAGTGCTAGTGCCTGGCTTCCTGCTCAAACCGCCTCCTTTTCTAGCTTTTCCAGGCAACTCCCTTTTGTCAGAGGAGCCTCAGTTGAAGGCAAATCTCTTGGTACCTTGGCCAGTGATTGCATAGGCCCACAGCTTCTTAGGAGTGCCACTCTTCTCTATCACTTCATTATTTTTCACCCTCTCCATCATGCTTGGATATGTACACACATGAGCAGGAACAAAAATGAATTAAAACTCTTTGCTTAACTCATTAACTTGTTTTTTAGTTTGCAATGCATGTATCACTTAATACTCTGACGAATGCATGGGAGCAAACCAGGTACCCATAGCATCTCGCACAAGATTTCCGCACACAAAATTAGAGACATGCAAATTAAGATATTTCCTCAGTTTTCTGGCCCAGTTTACTCTTGCTCCTGCATCAGTATGCACTGCATAGCCTGACCTTGCTTTGCCTTCCTATACAATTAGAAGACTTTGAAACAGCATGCAGAAGTGTCAAAAATCCTCTGCCCAGTTCAGGAGCTGTTTCTCCATGTGGCAAACCGTGAGGCTGTACACTGTGGAATCCCGAGGCTGTTCGCAGGCAGCTGCCTCCATGTGGAACGTTCCTGCCTGCAGGATGGAGCTTGCAATTAGTATGAGCCTAACCCAGGAACTGCACTCCCCGGATCAATAACTCTAGGTCTGGCACTACCAGCCCACCCAGCAGTACTGGTCTGATCCACAGAGGATCATATTGCCATCAAATTAGTCAGAGCGTGGTAATAATGTCCTTTGGAGCCAAGCACAGGGCTGGCAAAATATTTAATCCAGCCCCAAGCCTATCACAAAGTTAATCAGCCACACGTTTTGGACAAGATTTGAAGAATCAGGTGTTCCAAAGGATCTAATCCAGTACAGAGCCCTAAGTTACAAGTACCGTATTGTTGAATTGCATCCCCAAAGACAGGATTTATTTGAGGTTATTTTAGATGATGAATGGGGATTCTGAAAGTTGCCTATGGAGACACAGATGTGACAAACTTTACCTGTACATCATCTTTTCATGTAGGGGCTGTAGGTAATGTGGAGAGGAATGTTAAGTAATAAGAAAAATGGTAATTTATCATAGAAAAAATCATAAACCAATGTGTTTGTTCTTAGACAAGGTTACTGTTGATGCCAGTACAGCTGTGTATCACCCAGTTTTGTTTTGTGCCTGTACAAGCCATGTACCAGCCCTCAGTAAGTATGAGGGCTGAATTATCTGGATTTATACCAGCGAGGTATCCAAATGCTGTATTGTCCTGGGAGTGCCACTGAAATCAGGGGGAACAGCCCCTGATCCAAGCTGGCTGCTCAGCTGCCTATTAAGCAGGCTCAGGCTTGCTCAGCCACAGCAAAAATAATTTGCCTACTTTCAGTGCACAACTGCAAGGTAAAAAAATAAAAAACAAACCACCTCAAAACGCCAAACAGCTGCTGCTGAGAGATCACATATCCCCATTAAACCTGCTGCTTAGCATCAGCCCAATTTGAGCAGCGTAATCAGTTGCCCATCACAGAGAAGAGACATGCTACTGGCCAAGGGAAAACCAAACCAACCCACCAAGAATGGTAAAACCAGTGTGATCTGGAGAACATAAATAATTCGGAAGTTGAAGGAGGAGTCATTTGATTAAAGTGGGAAAGGAAAATATATTGGCTGAGAGCTTAAGTATGACTGACTGTAGTAATGAGGCACTAGAAGAACAAAGAATTTAAGGAACCAGTACAGAAGGGGTTTCACATCAGGAGGGACAAAAGTATCGCTGGAAAGAAAAGGAGGAAAACAGTTAACAGACCAAAGACGACAGAGAATAAATGAAAGATTACAACAACGAAAAAGGAAGAGAATAAAATATGCCAGTACCCAAGATTGATAGTGGAAGAATTTACTTAACAGACTCATGCAGAAAAGTCATTATCTCACAGCTAGTAACTATATCAATGTGCACACCATGGCTGTCTTACTGAAATTAGTTATTCTTGAAATCTCTATCTTGTCATGTAAAGAAAAAAAAAGAGGGATATATTGAATGAATATTTCAAAATAATTTGTCAAGAAATACATATTTAAAGTAGTATTATATGCTCCGCTAAAACACAAAAGGCTGCTTCTTTTTTTTTTTTAAAAAAACGCAACGTGCCAGAAGCAGAGTTGTTAGTGGCACATAACCATGACAGGAAACCACTTTCACTAATTTTTCTGGGTATGACTAAGTATGAAATTGTTTCACAACAGGTAGGGCACCAGAAGCATTACTTAGTCTCCAGCAGTTAAGGGCATTTTTGAAAATATAACATCTTTTTTGGAAACACTATCCCATAAAATATCAGCTATTAATTATACAGAGCAGTCCATAAATGTACCAACATACAGCAAGATAAAACTCCTTTCTAAATAACTCAATCTATCTTAAACCAATTCCAAGGCTGAAATAAGTTTAGGTACAAAACATTAAAATTTTCTATTAACAACCACCCACGGCCTTTTAACAAGTGAATATTTTTACCATTTAGAAACTCTGAAATAGCTCTCTATACTATTGTAAAGGTCCCCCACTGATAAACTCCATTAGTTTCTCTGTAGAATTAATTTATTATGTATATTGTATGCATATGCATTATTAATAGCTTTGTAAACCCGTGCTAATGACTTTGGTATTGCCCCCTTCCAGAAGCTGCCAAATGCCAGTGAAAATACCTGATGACCTGTGGATTTCTTTTTTCCCCCCTAAAAAGCTAATGCGATCCTTTAGCTAGAAGTGCTGGTTAACCTGGAGGAGCTCCTGTCCCCATCTTCTGTGTTCTGGGAGCAAAAGGGCAGATGGTGTCACCAGGAGGGAGGCGACACTGCCGGTGCCGCACACTGATGATCCCCAGAGCCCGCGGGAGGGCTGGGAGGCCACAGCATGCTGCCCTTCGCACGCTTGCTCGTTGGGATGGAAGGTCAGCCTCTGCACCCCCAGTTGCTGGGACTTGCGTGGTTGGCTCAGTCTATTCCCCTGGGATAAAAAAGACGACATCACTTGGATGCATGTTTTAAAGTAAAAACAAAAGATGATAATAAAATAAATCAATCACAAACACGACTAATGCACAACCCCTACATTCACTCTTGTCTCCAAAGCATCTTTACCTTGTCTGTGACTCCAGCCCTCAGAGATGTTGGTGGTCCTGCTTATATTTCAGCCTGTGTAATGAGCCTGGTCTTTGTGTGGGCAGGGAAGTGGACAACACCTCTCTTCCCCGCTCGGAAGCATTCATGTGCAGCAACTATCTCAAAAGTCCACAGCTCATAGCTCTTTACAAATCAGCAACTGCAGGCAACAGAAAATGAGGTTGAAAATAATAATCATAAATTATTGTACTTTTTTTTCTGTGGAAGTACAGATGGCTTCCACACAAAGATCAAAGTCTGTGTCACTGCATATATCAGTTTTGTGGTGTGGAGGCCCCAGCATTCAGTCTGCAAAATTTTACAAGTAATTTAGGAAAAATATCTATTTTATATTTCAGAACTCAGGTTTTCTTTTTGGTTTTGGTCCCCCCCCCCCGGCTTATCTATGCACAGAAGTGATATTTCTGTAGCCATGAAAACCAGTTGTGGGATATCAAGGAAGTTAGTCAGACAACTTTGGGTTGAAAAGTATTGAAGGTAATTCAGCACAACAAATTCAGAAAAGAAAAGATAGATTCAATTTTAAATAAAATTATCATTAGTCACAGTCCTAATATATTTCAAAATGTGTCTGTGTATATATATATATACACACACACATACAAAAAATGGAAAAGCCTCAGAAGTCAATTTGTTGAAATCTGAGAGATAAGCAGCCAGGAATACTTCTCATTCTCTGTACAGCTTCATGACTTTATTTGTGGTTTGCTCTGAAAAGATGATGTGTAGTTGCTCTCAAGGCAAGAACAGACATGGAGCTTTTCAGAAACTGGAAAGTCATATGTGTCTTGATCAGACTGATCTTCCCTAAAAAGGCAAGGGAGGGAAAAAAAAAAGAGAAGTAAACTCTTGAGACAGAAGGAAATTGCTATAGAAGATGTAGACAGGCTCACACAAACACATACACAGATGAATTTTGGGTAACCAAAGGTCCTGTTGTTGCATGCATGTTTCAGCAAACCAGTCACAGGCTTTCCTGCCCATCTACATTTTTAAAGCATTTTCTTCTCATTCTAATTGTTTTTGTAAAAAATTGATGATGTAGTTGAAAATGCCTTTTGGAGCCAACCCTGCAAGTTCCAACAGTTTAGCTGTCTGTAACACTAAATGCACTGTCTGTTGAACACGGCTTTCCCACTTGCTTTAGATCCCAACCCTCTGACTGTGCTTGCAAAATTATCTGACACCCTTGGTTCAAATCTGTGAGAGCATTAAGTGTCCCCAAAAATATAAAAGGAATTTCTCCCGTCTTCAGACATCAAACACAAACTCGGGCAAGAACAACACTGAAGGGATCCGTGAGTTACCACCTGTCATGGTTTTAGCTGGGATAGTTGATTTTCTTCACTGTAGCTAGTATAGTGCTGTGTTTTAGACTTGGTATGTAAATAATGTTGATAACACCCTGGTGTTTTAGTTGCTGCTGGGTAGTGTTTACACTAGTCAAGGACTTTCTAGCTTCCCATGCTCTGCCAGGTGCACAAGAAGCCGGGAGGGGAGGGGATACAACCAGGAGAGCTGATTCGAATTGGCCAGAGGGATATTCCATATCATGTGACGTCATGCCCAGTATATTAACTGGGGGGAATTGGCTGGGGGAGGCAGCGTCGGTTGGCGGGTGGTGAGCGGTTGCAGCACTTGTTGTTCAGTTTTGGTTTTGGTTTTTTTTTTCCCTCTTCTTCCAGTGTTTCATCTCTCTCTCGCTCATTATTTTCCTTTTCATTATATTAGTATTATTGCTGTTTTATTCTAATTATTAAACTGTTCTTATCTCAACCCACGAGTTTTCTTACTTTGGCCCTTCCGATTCTCTCCCCCATCCCACAAGGGTGGGGGAGTGAGCGAGCGGCTGGGTGGTGCTTAGTTGCTGACCGGGGCTAAACCACACCACCACCACCCTCGTTAATTCCCTGTAGTAGGTGACCATCAACAAGGTAAATTCTTTTTAAACTTGGAGTTGTCCCTCACAGAAACGTGCCTTTCTAATGCAGAAGGACCTCAAGAGCTCTCTTCTGTGCAGGCCCTCATCAGGATAACGAGAGGGTAACATAGTCAGTCCACAACATTTAACATATAGGAGAAACAGGAGGTCCAGGCACAGGTGAGGAATGTGCAAAATCGTTACACACCTGTTTCCTCTACCTTTCCTGTTAAAAAAAAAAAAAAGCACCCCAAACCCAGCTGATTTGTAGAGAGACATTTACCCTCAGATACTCTTGATAATAAAGTGCCAGTACTGGTTTCAAAAAGCAGGAAAAAAAAACAGTGCTAAAGAAAAATTGTTCTGAACTGGTGAGGTTTTCATGGGCTGGCTGCCAGCTGTAAGTCAGTCTCTCAGCATTTCCCACGTGCTCTTTAGTAGCTGAGTATCAAAGTAATTGGAGAAGGAGGAGAAGAAAAACAGGTGGTGGTGTGGGCAAATCAGTGGAATCTGGGTAATCTGTTCAAAGAACAAAACTCTAATGTAATGAATAACCTGTGTAATCATTCCAAAATAACTGCATGTTCAGACACATTTATTTAAGAATAATTTTGCTTTCATCAGGCATAAATCTGAAAGTGGATTATACTGATCTGGATTAAGGGACTCCTTTTTCCCTCCCCCCAGAATAAGATTACGCTCCAAGGAATCATCCAGATACAAATATTGCAGTATAAATCCACAACCTCCCATAACCTACCTTAATTTTCTCGTGTAGACCTGTGCTTTGTGGAAGGACAAAATTAGAAATGATTGCTACCATAAATATTTTCAAATGATACTTCAGTGGCTGCATCTGAGTTAATGAACACGGCAGCAGGGATAATTTCGAGGCTTGGGAATTTTCCATTGATTGCCAATCATCGCTTAGTTCAACAGACCCAGACTAGGGTGAAACTGGAGTGACACCGTGGGGAGGATGACAGCTGCCTTTACCTGGTGCAAATCAACACGTCAACAGACTTATGCCAATGTACTTCAGGTGAGTCTTTGGACTATCAGGATGTATATTTAGCAACTTGGTATTTTGTTTCCATGCATCCCAACTTGGCCAGTCTCCCTTTATGCTGACAGCCTGGGTAACCAGGGGTACCCACATGTTTGTTTCCAGATGTTCACCCACATGTTCAGCTGGAAGGTGGTCAGGTAACAGCCAGAATAGCAAGGCCCATCACGGAGATTTCCCTTCCCCCTGCCTCACTCTGCTTTATTATCTGTGCCCCTGCAATATTTATTTGATAAAGCTGCGCTGCCTGCTTATCCAATCACATCTTTCAAACTAGTTTATGAGGGATGACAAATGGGGTTATGGTGCAGGGGAAGACTGATAGATGGTGAGAGCATATTACCACACCAAGATGGCATGAAACATTATTCTTTGATTATTGAGAAGGAAGAAGCCTCTCCTAGCATAGATAAAATACCCCATTATCTGCTGCACCTCTGTTGTCCTCAGTGCAGAGGAAGGACTGCCAAATCAGGGAAACATTATTGCTAATTTGCATTTATTCAGCTTATAAAAATGTATTTATTAAAGCTCAGAGGTCATGGAAGAATCTTATTTACAAGTCCCTTGGCAGAAATATTTTCTTTTTCATAGCATACATTTCAGTGGTAAGCAGTATCAGTGAAAGATTTCAATGTTTCATCCCTTTGAATGTTTAAACCCCTTTCTAATAATTACATGAGTTCAGATACCAGCCAGATCACTTCCACAGGCTTTCCTGTACTAATGGATCCAGATGCCCAGCCTTGCCCTTGTTCCAGCAGATCCGGATTTCAGAGTGCATCAAGCAATCCACCCACCGCATCTCTGCATCCTCTTTGTGAAGCATATAGCTGCTCTCTCACCTCTCTTTAATCTCCAATAGCAGCTAGGTGTGGACAGGAGCTGGAAAAGGGGGGCCACTCACTCCACTTATCATGAAAATACACCTTTCTATGGCACTGTGAACAAGGGGTACGATTTAAAGTCCCAGAACAGGGTCAACCAAGCTCTGCCACCTTCCCTCACTGGGGCACACAAAGCTTTTTGCAGTGCACCAGGAGGGAACTGCTTTTGGAGAGGAGTCAGGCCTCCTCTGCAAGAAATTGAAACCTTTACCTGGCAAAGGAGGGACCCAGGAGAGCAAGCTGCGCATCCTTGCTGTTTCACACACCAAGCAGCTGAGGAGGCAGTCTTGGAGGCAGCACTGGTTCACCCATGAGGCTCAGCAAGCTGACAAGAAGGTAGCTCCTCCATCTGTTGGTGACCTTAAATTTAAAAGGAGTGAGGCAGTGAGTTCAGGAGGAATAAGAAGCTCCCATGGTGGGGGCAGAGGATGTCCCTGCCAGAACCATCACCTCAAGGGATGGACTGGCACTTGCAGACTGGCCATTGTGTCCTTGCCAAGATACCCCTGCAGCACCATGGGGTGGCAAATGTGACCCCCTCCCCAATGGGTGCAACCCAGCCCTCCCACCCACTGGCTTAGAGAGGCAATGTCATGGGTCCACTTTTAAAGAGCGAACACTGGGAGTGATGCTGAGGGTGTCAGCAGCTTTCCCACCAGCATCTGCTTGGCTGGATGCAGAGAAACATCCACGCCAGGGAGGCACAAGGGCCTCTCACAGGGTGACCCCACTCCAGCACCATTTATTTTATGTGGTTTCACCCTCATAGGCCCACCAGAACTGTGATGTGCAGGGGGAAGGTGATAACTTCTGAGATGGAAAAGCTATTTGCAGCATGTGCCTGCAGAGAGCATCCTGCTATGCTGCATAAAGCGTGATAAGGTCTGGTAGAGTGGCATCTCCTTCCTCTCTCGAAGGAAAGTTCCTGAGAAATATCAGGTTAAAAGCTTCCCCCCTCCCTTCCTTGCCATTAATGGCAATGCTGTTTGGCTATTCACCCTGGGTAGACATCTTCTCATGTAACTTAACATACTCACTGCCTGAAAATAAGCTGTAGAAAAGCTCATTTACTTGACAGGATGACTTAAGGACTGTATGCAGGGGCAGTGTGCCCATTCATACTTTTATTGTTACGGTCCTCACTCCCAGTATAACTAGCCTGGACACTATACTGGTGATGAGCTCATGGTGGGATGTGATGGGACTGCCAGAGCTGCAGTAAAATAACACTCACTTCCTGGCACACAAAGCAGACCGTTTACTGGACAGGGTATTGGTGTCACCACCCTTGTCCTTGACATTTCCAACAGCTTGGTTATGTCTGAGCATGCAGGCAGCAGCCTTTGTTTGAGCCCCTATGTAAGAAATCAGCAACCAGGAGCAAAGACTTTTCCAGAATTAATACAGGAACAGGTAACTCAGCCAGCAAAGCATACACTATCCAGCAATAGCTGTCAGGCACCAGTGCCCAATCTGCTCGCTGTTGATTCATTCCCTTGTTTCTCCAGATAAGGTATTTCAGCTCCTTTCCTCAGGGTCTCCATCCGTACCATATTTGGTCTGCGAGCCATTCAGTGTGCCTGGCCCAAGGGACACATGGCCGTCACAAAGTGCTGCTGCAGCAGCATTGCAGCCCCTGCACTAGCACTACGTTAGCTTTTAGAGTGATTAGTTTCATCCTACTTATTTTCCAAGGCTCTTGAAGGAGCTGTTGCCCGATGCTCTTTCAGGTATGCCCTCAGCCCTTGCAGCAGACAGACATTTCTGCTGCTGGGGTGTTCCCTCCTGCCTCCATCAGCACCTCTGGCCAAGCTTCCATGTCTAACCACAGCTCAGAGACTGGCTGCTCACCTGTGGGCAGCACGATGACACTGCACACCAGTGCTGGAGGGAGACTTTAACTGGATCAGTCTTCGTAAAGCAAGCTGCCCCCTTGGGCAAGCCCAGCTCCTCCTGACAAGGGGGCTTCCCACCCACCTATGCCAGGCCAGCTCCCGGGGCTGGAAACAGGCACCATGGCTGCTCCTCCACCGTGTCCCAGAGCCTGGCCTCTGGTTATCCACAGACCATCTCAGACCATCTCCTACTCCCATGGGAGACCACGGTGACATTGCCTCCAAGGACCAAAGATTTGCTTCATCTTCAGTCCCATCCAGTTTTTAATTTCTTTATCATTCTTCTTGCTAGAAGGGACATGCTGCATTTCCAGCCGGACAGTCCCTCAAGCCCTTTGCTACCTAATCACTGTGTTAATCACGTACCTTCCTGGTGAGGATAGGGAAAGCTGTTTCTGCATTACCTCTAACATTTTTTTCTTTATATTTAAAGTCCCTACTCATAATTCTTTCTTTTTTTAAAAAGCCTCAGATATATACTTAAGATCAGGAATGTATCTGGAGGTAGCTGGAATCATGAAACTTCATTGTTAATCAGCCAATGACTTTGGCTGGGCTGACATTTTCCTGGCTATTTTTAGAGTATGACTCAGACACTGCGCTACGGAGCCTGCAAAATCCCTGCGGGCTGATACCAGAGCCTCATTCAATGCTGTGCTGAAGCATCACGCAAGAGGGAAAGGGAGTCAAAATGGGAAAAGGCTTTTGTTCACCTGCCTTTGGGGGTCTCTTTAGAAAAGCAAGTAAACATGGGAAACAAGGTGTTATGACAACATAGTGGGATATTAGGAACTGGAAGGGAAATCCTCTTACCTGTCTCTCACAAGAAGAGTTCCATCACACATTACTGGGCTGATAGAAACAAAACTAGAGCCTTGCGAGTGCCCACTCCTAGATGCGCAGCAGAAAACCCAAAAGAGAAATTTTGAGGGTTTTTTCCCCTTCACAGGCAGTCCTATGGGAAGCCCCTGCTTCCCTGCCTGTATGAAAGTTCATTGCTTGAGTCTCAGCTCTCACCTGGTCTCCCTACCAGCAGACCTACAGATCCAATTAGTGACTCTGGTAGGGTCCAGGGATACAGGAGCTATTGGGGTTGGCAGGGAGGTGGGAAAGCATCAGTCTTTTGTGAACTACCTTGTTCTCCTGCATAACTTTGTTATGCATCACTTCAGAGAGGGCTGACGGGGATATCCTTCCAGGCTAGATTTTGCACATATTTAAATCCTTGTGAGGTCTCCAAGACCTGTCTGTTGAAGCAACACGTCACTGGAGAAGAAGCTATTCCTGTGAGCTGAGTTTCTCTTATGAAGGATGATACAACCTGAGCCCCCATCGATCAGCTTTAATACAAGTCAAAAGTAGTCAAAACTTTCCCAGAATCAAATCCCTGGTTCCTACAGTCCCTGTTGTGATTTTGTTTGGTTTTTTTTTTTTTTTTTCTTTCCTCCTTCTGCTAGCAGAAAGTATATTTGGTCTGAAGTACAATGGAAACTATGGCTGCGTACTGGAAAGAAATCATCTAAGCAGTTATCTATTCCTTGGCTTGAATGCCCTCAAGTCCATATCTGACCTGAGTGCAAGCAGGCAGCGAGGTATCTCTGTACTCAGTCTGGACACGGGTAGCCGAGAAGCTCCATGGAGGCAGTGAGGCCAGGAGACTGCCCCACAGCTCCTGAAGAGCCTGACCTTCTCAGTACTCTGAAAAAGGAAGAAATAAAAGCTATTTCAGTGCTATCCACAACACTAAGCTGTTATAACACACACAGAAATGGTGCTTAGGGAAAGGTTGAGCTGTCTCCTTCCTATTGCCTGTCTCCCGGCTCCCACACTCAGTCAGCCTGCTAATATCTGTCATCTGGGTTTGCCAGGCTAGTTATTACAGCAATGTATTAACTAGGGCTTGAAATTAAGAAAAATGCTTTCAACTACAGCTCTGTGACACACCATAATTAAAATTAATCTTTTACTTAGTGCCATGGTGCTACTGATTACCCCTGACTGCAAATGGGTGTCACCTGTACAAGTCCAGGCAGCTGCTAAGCCATCACAGCCATCCTGCCATGCTGGGGGGTAGTGGCGCTGGCAGAAGAGGGGCTGTTAAAAACACTGTCCCTTCTGCTGCCTCTGCCACAGCCTTCCCAGCCTGCATGGCCAGGCACTGCACCTTCCCTGCTACCTTGTGCTAGACAAGTCTCTAGTGTTTGCTCCCTTGCTTGCTTTGAGATGTCAGTCTGTTGTTTTTTAACCCCGAGCAGAAAGAGGATTTTCCTTCATTTCTTAGCCTGTTTCTTGGACATCTTCTGATTTTATTGCATTCTTGAGATCTCTACCAGTGCTGGGCTGGGAGTGAGCTGGCTGAGCCTGTGGCAGGGGCAGCCTGCCTCCAAAGTCAGTGGTGCTACATCGATTTCTATCAGCCAAGGACCTGGCACGCAGCCTTCCCGAGGAGACATTATGAGCTACTCTAGAGCAAGACATAAAACATTCATAACACGTGTAACTGGGCACTGCAGTAATACTCGTGGATGGCAGACAGCCTTTCTTCTGGGCCCCACCATCTAACAAGTGAGCAGTAGAAAGCTATAAGCCTAAGGAGCTTGTGTTTTGATTTGTTTTCATCCTATAATTATTTTAATTCTAGTTAGTACAACTACAGATGTTACTTGCGGCACCACTGTCTGCACTGTCTGCAGCAGCGAATCCCACAGATCAATACAAGGTTGCATTACGGTATTTCCTTTTGTTGCTTTTAGCTTTCATATCTCTCATGCCTTTATCTCAGGCAGGAGTAAATAACTACATGATTGTTTTCTGCAATGGTATTTTACACCTCCCTTAAGCTTCCTGTACAGACCAAGTAACACATATTTTGATATCCATCTTTAATGGGGGTGGAAAGTGCTTTGTATCCTACAAAATTTACAGCTCTCTGGGTGCTTCTTATGGCAGGTATCAGTTTTCTGAGGACTGACTAAAAGTGCCCAAAGCGCTGCAGACACAGGACCGAACACCAGCTAACACAAACCCCAGTGTGATTTCCAGCCCCCTCAAGCAGCCAGCTTGGCAGGCAGCTATGGCTCCCCTGCCCACAGCAGCCCCCGAAGATGGGCTGCAAGAGGCACAACCCTCAATATACAGCGAGTGACTTCCCTCGCTAGTGTGTGTTGCCAACACGAGTTTTGTATTGTATCCCTGTAGGGCAAACTTCCCCGCCACCGTGTTGCCCAAGAACCTGGGCTTGTAATGCCCTGAGCATGCAGGCAAGCAGATAAGTGAAGGTGGATGATAATCATCACAGAGAGGCAGGTAGCTGCTGGGCCTGATTTTCTGTAGGTACGAACTGTAGAGAGATTATAAACTCCCCACAGCCAAAGAGCAAAGCTTTTCTGTGGAAAAAAATAGTCCCAAACCAAAAAACACCCACCATACTTTAAGCTCATTCATACACACCCCAAACACAAAGAACGGACTTCTCCCCTGCCTTTTTTGTGATGAGCAAAAACCAGGCCAGAGTTGCATGAGCACAGCGGACACAGAAAGGTGTTGCTGCAGAAAATAGCTCCTCCTGTATGACCAGAATATGAACAGCTGAAAACTTGCACTAAAAGGACAGAAGAAAAATGCACTGCAAAAGACATCAGAGTAACCACACTGCCTTTTACCAGTTATTTGCTGCTAGCTCCTGGCCAGGATACCTCAGAGAGACACTGCAGAGAAAACTCCTGCCCTCCCCCTTCACGTACCACCTAAAACGCTTTCGAGGGATTGCATGCCCTGTTGGACTGTTTTGGATGATGCTCACATGTATCTGTTTTCCCAGACATAGGCATCAGCAGCAGGAGGCCTGACTGACGGCGGGGTGGGGTGGGGGGCATTTTCCCTTGGGCTGCGACATGGGGAGGAAGATGAACCCTTCCACATGGCAGCCCCAGGCTTCGAGTGTCCCCAGGGGTGGGTGAGCAACCCATGGCAGCTATTCAGGGCTCAGCCCTGACCACCAGCCAGGGCATACTCCCTGCTGAAGCCATTGTGCACACATATATATTGCTGGGGTGTAAATAAACGAGGAGGCCGTGTCCTATGGTATGCCACTTCCTACCTCATTTCTTCTGCTTTCCAAGTTGGACTACATCAGAAAAGGCAGTGTATATATCAGATTTTTCTGAATATCCTGCTCCATTGTAGCTATATTTAAGAGGCATTTCTTTAAGGCATAACTCATTTGCAGCTGTTTCCATGTGATAATTTGTTGCCACATGACAGGCTCAAAGTCAGGTCAACAAAGAATTACATCAGTAATGGAGAAAAGGCAGGGAAGGAGGGAAAATGCTCCTGAGCATCAAGACTTCTGCAGAAGTGACCGATAAAGGAAATATAAGCATAACCTGAGGAACGGGAGAGCTGACTGCAACCTCACTGAATGGGAGTCAGGAATAAAGCCATCAACGCCCGTGGGGTTGTAACAGCAGCTAACTGGGTCTGACCAAGAGGCTCCAGGCTGAAAAAATCATACAAAGGAAGGGAAATTTAGGGAACTCCATCTATTGTCATGTCTTACACATGGGAAACAAAAGCACACAGCAGGTCTGCAAGCAGCTCATAGGTCTGGCTCCTGCTGCCTGCTCCTCCATCAAACTCAAAATACCCTGTCTCATGGGTGTCTCCCACCATGATGCTGCCCCAGCCTGAGCTACTGGTCTTCTCCTTCGGCCACCAGCACCCCTCCAGCAAGAAAGTCCCAAAGAGCACCTCCCATACAGCCCTGCTGATCTTGTGCTTTCACAGCTCACACCAGTGGTCCAAGATGATCGATTCCCAGCTCCAATGGTTTCCATAAAAAAAAAAAAAAAACCACACAAAAAAACCCCCCACAAAACAAAATCAAAAAAAACCACCAAACCCCAAACACCTCTTCCTTAACACACACATCATGTGCAACACTGAATCCTCCTTCCAGACAGCTGAACCCGAGATCTTCATAGAAAAATGAAGTATTTTAACATGTTGCTTTGAAAAGTTTTTTTTTTTTTTAATAAAAAAAAAGGAAGGTCAGCAGTGTCACCTCCTGCTGAAGGGGAAAAAAAATGGAAGCAGGGTGCTGTCTGAGCTTTAAACACTTTAATACAAGCTCTCAATCAGGTCCTTGGAATAGCTGCAGTTTCTGCACTCCCTGTTTGATGTCAGAGGGCCACAAAGAGTCCGTTGAGAGGGGGTAACAAAGTTGGTGAGAAAGGAGCAACAAGGATGACCACATTTACAGTGAAGTATTTAAAGCAGAAGAAAAGCATTTGATTCCCTGGCTATCAGCAAGCATTATATAAACCAAAAGGCAGGAGTAATCTCTGTTTCCATCCAAACTAGAGAATAAACAAGACGGATAATGTTTCCTAATACCAGCAAGAGTAACAGTATTTAGGAAGGTTTCTGGCATTACAATCAAAAGCAAACCAAAGCAAGCTGACACTCTTCTGCTAGAAAGTCAAAATCATATTTATGCTCCATGTACAGCTTGTATTTAATGTGTTGTTTGTGTGGAGTCAGACTTCATGTCTTGGAGATGGTTGAATGCATTTCTGAATTGCTCTAACATCTCCAACGTCTGAGGAGCGAGATTCAGTAGCATGGATTTGCTCCTACTCAAGGGAGATGATCTCACCACTGCGTAAGATTATCATCTTCAACACAGGAGAAAGAAACTCTCACGGTCAGAGTGAAGCTACTTCGCCATTGACAGAGTCTGGCTGCCAGCAAGGCATGCACACAGTGCTCAAGCAGTAAGCATCACCCCGCTCCCCCCAGGCCGTTTGCTGTTTCTATGCCCTTTATCTGAGGATGCACTCAGTCGGGTCACAGAACACTCCACCAGCGATTTGCCCAAATTAAGCCCATACTATGCAAAAATTGTCAGAGGTCCTACAGACCCCAAATGGAGATGGGTTTGATATCCTTGGGGCCTTTTAACACCAATCTGCCTGTGAAAAGTGACATTGTGGCTCTCACCCGTGCCCACATAGCCCTCCCACATCCCCCACCTGTAGCAGTATTCCTCCCAAGGGTGTTTAAGACATCACTGCTCCTGAGTGGACATTTCTGCTGTGGACTGCATCAACCTGACCACCTCCAGTGGTAGATGCCTCCCTCCCGGTGAGCAGGAGGGCTTGGGGAATATTGTCAGGCTTAGCAGAAGCAGGAATGAAACCTACCTGCCTCCTTACTGCCCGCTCGCCCTGCCTAGAGCCCTCCTCTGCAGAGAGATCGGGGGAGTCACAGCTCAGCCCAGTGGGGGAGTCGCGCTGCTGAGCGGTGCCCCAGCTCAGAGTAAAGCTCCCTCCTCACCCTGACAAGGAGCAGGCCACCAGGGAGCTCCCCACCCCAAGTTATTTTGGGGAAAAAAAATTTGCCTTTTAATAAGGGGTGCATGACAAACCCAAGCAAAGCAAAGGGTCCCAGGTAGCAATGCACCAGGTACACTCAAGGAGCATTTTAGACCACGAGCTGGGCAGACCACTCCAGCACAGGACAACCAGCTTCAGGGGAAAAAATACATTTTCCTACCAGTCAAAGCACAGGCAAGTCCTTTCTTCACACCCTGAAGAACAGCTCCCCAGCGTTGTTCCGAGCCCTTTTCTTCCACCAAAAAGAAAGCAAAGAAAGCCCCTAAGGCACAGCAAGCAAAAGGAAAAACAAACAAGCAGCAGTTTCCTTTCACAGGCTCAGTGGATTTGCTTTATACCAGCAGCCCCCCCAGGTACTGCAATTGCCTTCCCAGCCTGCGGGACAACCCCACTCCCGCACACCTGACTCAGCAGGAACGACCTAGGCTGGTTATTGCTAACAAGTCATCACACGCATCCGGGGAATTTTGGCAGCTGCTTGTATTTAGGGCTTCACTGAGCATAAGCAAATAGAGAAGGGTTTTTTTTTTTTTTTCCTTTTCTTTCTCGGCACTAATGAGCTTTTTCAGAGCAGCTTCACAGCCGAAAGTCAGTCAGGGTCAATTATGCATAAGAAAATCCCCTTCTCTATTGTCCCTTAGGACAATTATTTTAAAAACACCACCCTCATCAAAACAGCACTGTAAGTAACACACCTTTGTGTGATTCTCCTCATCTACTCTTTGGTATCTTCTGACTCCCACATGCAAGTTAGGCTGAAAGCAAAACTCATCTCCTGCCTCCCCAAGCTCCTCCAGAGCAGCCTGGGGGTGAACAACCTCCCCTGCTCCCGGGCAGCGCTGCTCTGGTTGCCAAGCATCTCTGCAGGTGAATGCACACCGGGGTTGGGGGGATGCAGTAACTCACACCTTGAAGCTGTACCACCAGCCTGTGTTGTACCTTGCAGGCATGAAACTCAGCCTGGATAGGTGAGGATGTTGGCTGAGGTGATGAATGGTACTGAAACAGATCTGGATTTCAGTTGAATTGTGTCCAGTTAAAGGTGTCTGTGTACAAATGGGGGTTTGTCATGGTTGGTCTGGAATAGGACGTGAGATCCAGCACCCTACGATGAGCATCATGCTCCAATTTGGGATTTTCCACCCTGCAAAGTCCCACTCCTGTTCGACTGCAATTCCCCATGTGGGGTGACTCTAGCAATTCCTGCCTGGGTCTATTCCTCCACAGACTGATCCATAGCCAAAGCCATGACAAAATAACCTGCTTTTAAATACTGTAAGTGCATGCACAAACAGAAGTTCAACCAATTTGCTTTAAAAAACACTGCTTTAGCTAAAGTGTAGTTAAATGTGCCATCTCCTTCACCCAGGGGGTCGGGCTGCAGTGGGGGCTGCAGCGCTGGTCTCCAGCCCTGCTCCTGTCCCTGTCCTGCTGCTCACCTGCTGCTAAGGCCACTGTCAGCAGGTGTCCTTGCTGGGTTGTGCTTCGTTTTTCCTGTCTATGAACCAGGGGGGCTGTCCCGCTCCCCTCCACCAAATCTGCTGGCTACTGGGCCAGATGGACGTGCCAGCAAGCACGAATCCACTTGCACTTACAGCTTTCCTGGACTTTCCTGCAAATACGCCCTGGCTGACCGGGGGACCCCTCCAAGTGGCTGTCAAGGGCTAATTGCAGCCCTTTAGTTAAGTGACCTCTGGCTCTCGGTCACCCTCCCGCAAGGTCCTGTGTGGTTCCAGTATGGGCCGACTCACACCCCAAACCTGGAGGGGCTCGTCTGGGCGGACCCCCTGTGCTTCCTCACGCCTGCTGAGGAGAGCGAGCTTTTCCCCACCTATACGATAGCCACGGGGATGGCTTCATGGCCTGGGGGAGATGGCGGGGACGCCGGGCAGTGCGCAGGGGGAACACTCAAGGAAGAGCAGGGAAAAACTCCCCAGTGGTGCCTTTCCCTTATTTAACACAACAAATATTCACTAATTTAACTCAATAAATAAAGACGATCCCAGGCCGGGGACATGCCCGCCGCCAGCCCCCACCGCCGGTGCGTGCCCTCAGCCGGGGGCCCCGACCAGCCCAGCGGGGCCGCCCCACGCCCACGGGTGTCCGCGCACGCCCGCGGGTGCCCGCCCCGGGCTGGGCGATGCATTTGCGAGGCGGGGGAGCCTCCTGCTGGAGAGACACGGTGATAAACGCCCTTTAATCACTCATTTTTTGAAACGCTTTCTTCTCAGCTACCTAGGCTGCAACCCTACCTCGCCCTCCCCCCCCTCCGAGCCTCGCTCCTTTGCCTCCAGAAGCTGCGGCTTGGCAGAAAACACCAAATATCACAACTCTTGTAACAGACAGCACGTCGGCTGGCACCCCTCGGCACCCCGGCCTTTGGGGAAGGCCCAGGGCGCCTGGCTGGGGTCACCGCTTGCACTCTGGGTCCGTGCATGCAGGTAACGTCCAAAACCGACGGGAGCTGGGAGCGTTTCCCGGCACGGCGCTGGGTGATATACCTTGGCTGCGTCCCTGCCACGGGGTTTGCCTCCATCGTCCCTTCCTGGTGTCGTGCTCTGGCTGGGACCCCCCGCCACGCCGTGCAGTTCAGGACAGGGCAGTGGGGTCTGGAGAAAGGTAGCGAGTGTGTGCCGAGGCACGGAGCGGTGTCCCATAAAACACAACCGAGGAAGCTTGGCCCCTGCAGCCGGGAAGCGTTGACACCACAGAGGTACAGTAGACCTCTGCAAAACCAGGAGCGATGTGGAGGGGGGCATCTGCTCCTGGCCTCAGTTGAGTCAGACATGGGCTGGGCAGGCTGCTGATCCGAGCCAGCACAGCTGCCCCAAGCAGGGACAGAGGAACAATTTCATCTGAGCTATGGGCTCTGACAGATGAGCTCTGGGGCTCTGCTGACACAACCATGGCATTACTGCTCCCAGACGGCTGCTCTGTTCCTCTGCCAGGAGCTACCATGCCTCCTCGCTGGAGCAGGAAGAGGGACATGAGCCTGGGCTTCAGCCACCACGAGTCACTGCCGGCCTCCCTGTGCGAGCCTGTCTTTGCTCTCAGGTGAGAGGGTGGACCATAAAGCCAAGCTGCTGAGATGCAGATGTCCAGGAGGATGTCCAGAGGAGCAACGCAATGGCCCGCAGCAGAGGGTGGCCCAGGCACATGAGCGTGGTGACACTTCGCCCACTTCCGCCGCTGCCAGGGCTTGCCAGCAGCTTGTTTGCATGGCGATCGAAGGCTGAGGAATGAGAGTGTTGCAAAATTACACCCTCACTTACGGAGCACTGATTTCCTACAGCTTATCTATGATAAATACACCAATTCCATTAGATTTCTTTTAGGCTGTGAAGTCCTCTTATTCCCTCTGGGATGCCCCCAGACCCGATCTCCCCATGTTACGGAACTGCCTTTTCAGAGTGTTTTTTTCCAGAGTGGCTCCCCAAGACCCAGCACAGACAACTGTGGCTCCCTTTTGGGCACCCTCAAATGTGCACCACAAAGCTTGCTTTCTTTCCTAGCATGGAGTGGGTATCATGGGTCAGAAGGGACCCTGGGTCATGCAAATTGCATGGTGCAAATCTGGATAAATACCATTTCAACCCTAAGTCGTCTCCATTGACTGTGACGGGTCTGAGGGTCACCTCCTTGAATCATAGGAGTGAGTACAATTTGCCTTATTCCTTCTGGAGAAAAAAAAAAAGAACAAAACCAAAGCCAAACCAACCCAGAGCACAGAGCAGCCCAGCTTTATTTGTGTATTTTGACCAGGAATGAATCCCATATACAGCGGAGAAGAGAATGATGTAACCCAAACCCTAAGTATGTGCTTGCATCCTGGAATTAATTGCCTTACACCCCTTGTTATTTATAGCCCTGATGCCATTCCCAGCAGCTCCACGCTGCGTTACTTCTGCTGCGCTACTCGAACATGCTGCCTCCCGCCAGATCTGCAGCACCGGTGGCAGCTGTGTTGTGTGTGCAGATCACATAGCAACTGCGCACAGCTGCCTGCCAAGGAAAACTGGCCCCGCTCGCTCGCTCCCCTGGCCAGTTATTAAATGAAGGCAGAGAACAAAGCAGCGGGCAGGGAGGGAGACCCGTGGGGATGAGTGAGACCAAATTCCTTGGCTAGCAATACTTAAAATCTCCCTCTGAAGGCAGCCCAGTTCGGTGCGGAGCGCTTCTGCCCTTGGAGCAGGGCTGGTGGGACAGGGAGCTCCAGGCTGTGCTGCCATCTGGCTGACACGGGTTGGGAGGGGAAAAATAATTCCTGGCTTTGCTGATAAAGCCACATTAAATCACACAGCGTTTCCCTGCTCTGAGCCAGCTTGCTGCCCCTCTGTCGTGAACAGCAAGAGCAAAGCCCACGGGGAGGGTGGGTACATGGGAGCAAGGAGGCATGGGGGGCTGGGGAAGCTGGCTGTGATCTAGCCCATAGCTGCTGCCTTCCTTGCTCCTGGGTTAAATCCGAGTTAGGGCCCCAACTGATTTGGCAGGTTGCTGCCTCAAACGCACTGCTGCAGCTGGGGGAGAGAGAGGCATCTGCGCTGGCGGCACCGGCCAGCAAGCACAAAATGTGGGCCAGGATGGGGGCAGGCTGGGCCCCCGCAGCAGGGCTGTGGCTCAAGCCAGGATTTGGCCCTCCTTCAGGGACTTGTCTGCCTTCTTTTGCATCTACTGGAAAACTTTTCTTTAAGTCTCTTAAATTTCTTTTAGGCAAGATTTTTACTGTGCCTCAAACCTCTTCTAAGCAGCACACCTATGCTGGATGGCATGACAACCCCTGGGGCTCTCCCATGGCCCCCGCTCCCAGGGATGCAGAGCGGCGGCCGATCGGGTGAGGGAGGAGCAGCCAGAGAACCCCTCACAACAGGGGTGCAATTCCCACTGAGGCATGGCAGAACCGTCACCTTTTAAAGCTATTTTAACACATCATGCCCAGCATCGGGGAAATGGAGGCATTTACCTCCCACACAGCCGCTGCTTTCTGATCAAAAGAAGCTGAAGGTGAGGGGGGACCAGAGCAGTGACTGGGGCTGGAGCGGAGGCACGGAGGCCAGGCTGCCACTCAGGTCCCTTCCTGCTACAGCTTCTGCCTCCAGTGAAGGCCAAAGTCTGCAGCAGCCGAGTTCAGGATGAAACAATCAGCAAGTTTCACACATCAGGAATTGCCAGTTTTACACAGTCTGTTAGAAAATATGTACGATACAGTAATCAGATTCGTTTTATTAAAAAACTTGCAATAAAATTCCTTGGAATTCACCATCTTAACTTTGAGAGTTGCAATATTTTACTAGTACATAATAACACAGTCTCACATATTTACATTATAATCCTCTATATAACAAAAATAGCCATGTTGTACTACTGAATAATGCTTCCAAATTCTAGCCTCAACATTTCGGTACTTCCCTCAGCTGAGTCACTGTCCATGCTCTTTAGCATTTACAGTATATAACAAAGCAAGAAGGAAAACAAATAAAAAGTGTGTGCCTCATAATTTCAGGCAGATCCCTTTAAGATGGTAGTTCTCCGACTCCCACATTTTTCAAGAGAGGTAAAGTGCATTGGAGGGGAAGATGTATGTGTTATAAAATATCAGCAAAGAGTTAAAGTATATTTGCAACACTGTACAGAAAGTAATGCTAGGAAAAAAGGCTCTCTTCACAAACTGTTACCGCGCTGTTTCGGCAGCAAGTCACAGGTAGCGGGGCGGGGGGGGAAGGTAACTACACGAAAAAGAACCGCCTATGCAAATGCCACTGTATAATTTTGCCACGGTCTTTCGCTAGGTGTTTCACAAACCAAAGCGCAGCTGTCTGGAGAACGGACCTTATTTTTTTTTTTAACGTGGAGATGAAGGGTCCTTTCCACAGTCAAAAGAAACACAACTGTGGTCAGCCTGCAGAAACCGACTGCCTTTCCAGCAAACCAACTTCAGTCAAAAATAGGCTCCCATCCCGAGCGAGTGGCAGCGCAACCGGAGACGCAGCGTGTGAGTGTGACACCCCTGTCACCCCCAGCTTGCTAGGGCTGGCAGCCTGCCGGGCAGGGGCAAGGGCAGGGGCAGGGCTGAAGGCCTCCCAGTAAATCCACTCCTGCTGTCCAGAGCAGGACTGATCACCTTGGAGAATTTCACTGGGACAGACCATTGTCTCCAAACTGGAAGTTATTTCGGTAACTGTGCATTGATCCATAAGGTATTTATTTAATTTGGGTTTTTTCTTCCCTTTTAACATTGGCATTTGCTGGTATGGCTCTGCAGTGTGTGAGAAGAGACACAGCTGGAAAAAGCTGAAAACCAGGATACTTCTGCTCTGTTCATGAACTGTGTACAGATAGGACACCACATTTTTTTTTTTGGTTTGCTTATAAACTACTCTAAATAAAAATAATTCTCTTCTGGAAATGGATGGAATGTATATTTTGACAAGTACAAAACTGTTTTAAATGTTCACTAAATACAAGGAACATCTTGCTATAAAAATAACAGACCCTCCCACCCACTGTCCCCTCTTTACATTTCTCATTATAAAACAGTACAGTCATTTCAGGTTTCTAACATGAAACAAGAAGTAAGGATGGTATTATGTACACATACAAAACATTTAGATATTTGACATCTGAAATAACCGTATACGTTCAGAGCAAACATCTGGATCTTGCTATTGTTTTTTAATGCTACACAGGACTGAAGAATCAGGAAATAAAAGAAAAAGGGAAAATGCTATTTCTTTTTTCTCTCTCTCTCTCTTTTTTTTTTTTTTTTGCATTCACTCCAGAAGGAAATAACTTCCACCGATTCACAATTAAAACAGTTGAGAGAGGCAAGATTCATTTCAGATGGAAAATTCATCCTTTGGCTTTTCATTCAAAACCCACAACATCTTTCATTCATCTTTCTTCTCTATTTCTCCCTTTGAAATATAGCTCCTGCACAGAAGGTTTTTTTCTTCAAACAGAAGTGCCAAAGAAGAGAAAGGGAGCGGAGCGGGTTTCCAGCCGGGCGGGGGAAGCTGCGCGGCAGAGGGCAGCCTTCTCCCTTGCTCGCTGTCCCAGCCCGCAGCTGCCATCTGCTAGGCAAACAAATCCAGACTAAAAAGTCCATCTGGTGTTCCTCTTTCAACTGCGAAGCTATCAATTAGTTCAGGTAACAGCTTGGTAAAATAAAAGAAGTGCTTGTGTTGGATCAATTGTCCCTATTTAAAAAGTCTACTAAAACAACACCTCCACCCTCATTTTTCCTCGCCTCTAAAATATTTCATGACATTGTTTTTCACTGCTTGCATTAACCAAGCTGATTAATTTCTGTCATGCTGGTTGCCCCTTATACGCCTATACATTTTGCATCTTGAAACAAATGAGTCAATCCTTAGTGTTCCTCAATAAAGCAGCAATCCCCCTCTGCACTGCTTATGTAGAATCTCAGCTGCCCTGAATCTGCCAAAACCCCTGGGCCTATCTTTCATTAAGCCCTTAAGCTGAACTTAGGCTGGCTCCTTTCCCCCATGCTGAACCGGAGCAGTCCAACCTGCTACCAGAGATACAGGCAGCAAAAAATGCAAGAGAGGAAGCAGCACAGCGTTAATTTGATCCCACAATCTCCTTCCCCTGCAACAAAGGCTCACGCTAGAGCAAACATATGTGAGAGGGGCTCTGAAGGAACAGGCTGGATTTCTCTGCCATTTCAGTCCTGCAAAACGGATTCATCCCAACAGCAAACCCAGCCCTCCCTCTTCTGCTTAGAGAGTCAGCTTGTCCTGACCCCTATTCCTAGCAGACTGGTAACTTTGGCCCTACAACAGGGCCAACAACAAGAACAACAAATGGTTAAAAGAAGTCCATTATTGCTAACAAATAGAAATCAATAAATGCCTATTGGTTTTCTTGGTTTGCACAGCCTATAAGTTCCTATTCCTGGCTTATTTCAAACTATATGCTTAGTCACGAGCTTTTCTACCAACAGAGACCACGAGGGAACGAGCCTCTTACAAACAAAGCCTAAGAGATTCTCAGCTGCCTGGGCTGAAAGGCATTTCCCGCTGTTATGCATAACCTCTATCGTCATTTCAGTACAGACCAACTGTCACAACAAGGACTTGCAGCCCAGAGATTTATATATAAAGACCTGTGCCCCGATCTTCGCCTTTTAATCACAGAATCTGCTCAAAGGGCTGTGGCATATATTCAAAGGAAAAAGTTTGTAAGGCAAAACTCTGGAAAATCTATACGATAACTGCACTCCAGGTTTAACAAGAATGGCAAATAAAACACACTTTATGAAAAAATCTGTGACTGTGTCATACTGATGACTAAAAGTACACAGAAGTGTTGAGTGATCTGCAGATACCTGCTAGGGCAACCTGTCCATATGCAAAGGTCTTCTGAGCTAGACATTTTTCAGATTGGACAAGCATTTCTTTTTATTTAGCAAGGGGGGAAAAAAGGGTGGGTTAACAGGTTTGACAAAAAAAAATTTGGATCACAAAATGCATATTCTTTGAGAAAGATTAAATTCAGAGCTGGATCCGTCTCTGGTGCTTGGGTTCATTTTGTTACCAAAGTAAGAATGTATCCCAAACGAGTCACTCAACAAGAGACGAAGTACTGCCCTTCCTGCGATGACTTCCTCTGGATCTGATCCAGGGGTCATTAAAGTAGTGAGATCCAAGGGACCTCTGATCATATGCGATTTCAATATTTTATTTTTTAAATAGCCTCTGTAAAGCCTTTTTCTTTATTGCTACAATCTCCCTCATATAGAAAGTCTAAAAATGGCAGCTGCTTCTGTTTTCACTACAATACAGTTTCCATAGTCATATCAATGTACTTTCATATGCATACATGACAATTGAGTTCTACAGAAAGCTTAAAGAATGAACTGCAGTGGTGTGATTGTCCTGATCCTGGTTTTGAAGCTCTAAAGCAGTCAGAAAATAAAAAAAAAACCCAAACCCTCAGCAAGTGCCAGATCTGTATCCCCACCAGAATGGGTCAGCCGTGGGATGGCGATGCAGAGCTGGTGCCTTGCACATCTGCATGCACACATTAGGTCATCTGTGAGTGCAGAATTCTGCCCATATAACTTTTTACGTGCCCTACCTATTGAACAGACCTCTGGAAGGCAGTTCAGTGAAACCCATGAAAATCAAAGGATACTCAGAGCACAGTCTCTGTCTGTCCAGGTTTCATCCTGCAGCCCAGCCTGAGTGACGATGAGCCTCACTAAGGCGAATGCTTTTCCCACCTACTACTCGCTCACGGAAAAGAGAAGCCTCAGATGACAGGACAAGAAGAGCTTGGAGAGACACAAGATCAGCTTAACGACGAGAGTGCCTTTCTCAGAGAGCTGCACCATCCTCTGGCCGCTGGCCCTGTGCAGGAGGTTCCCCTCTGACCGGCCGCGCTGGGCTGGCAGCGGGTGGTAGCAGCCACCGCAAGGACACCCACGCCGTGGGTAGGCAGTCACGGCGTGAGCCTGCAGAATTATGTGCATGAGCACTTGCTCGTCAGAGGGCACCAGAGGATTTTTTTTTTCCTGGCTGCATGCTAAAGGAGATTTCCCTTCTGAACAGGTAGTGCTGCGTCCCCGGCATCTGAATCCCACATATTTAATGCTGGAGCCCAAGACTAGTGGGCAGCAGTACCGAGGACTCACACAATGCTCAGGATGGTACTAGTCTTGCCCAAAACTGCAAATAGGGTGGTTTAATTTAAACCTGTGAGGAATCTCAGTAGAGAGACTCATGTACGCAGAAATGTGCATGGGCATGCAGATCTGCAGAATTAAGGCTTTCATACGTGTTACAAACACACATCTGGGGGGTCTTAATATTTATGAAGCACCTCAAATTCCCAAGGCATTTCACAGGTTATATATACAAAGAATATTGTTAGCCAGGTCCTGCTTTAGGAAAACATTTCCATTTAACACAGGGGCTTAATTATGCTCATATAAGACCTGTTGAAAATAATGTGATTTTGGTACAAGTCCAAAATTAGTCATAAGTGCTTTTCCAAAGAAGGATGGAATAAAAGTGCTTTCCTAAGTTCTGGCTTCAGTGATGTGTAACCTGGCTTTGCGCTCATTATCGCTTAACAGCGCTCAGAGCTGTAGAACACCTGAGGACAGGGACGGAAAAACATCTTTCCTGAGCAAAACTGCAAGTAGAACTGGGAAAACAAAAGCAGAAAGACTACTGACCCAGATTTGTGAGGACGCCTCTTTTGAAAGACCACAGTAGGGGGATATGTAAAAATGTCTCACCCAGCCTAGCACCCTGCCTCTGCCAGTGGCCACCTGTGGACCCCAAGGGACCACATCTAGTATGGGATACTTAGGAAAAGAGCATGCACAGTGCAATCCCTCTCCAAAATCCTTCACTAACTCCTAGAAATATGGGCAGGGTCTCAGTTACCATCTATGTGATGCCCCTTTGAGCACAGCTCCCTTTAATGATTTTGCTGGGCAAATACCCAGTTCAGTATCAGCTGGGAGTTCCACCTCCTGCCTTGCTATTCCCCAGACCTCGCTTGCTCTCCTGTGCTGTGAGTGACTCCGCTATGGCAACAGATAATTGGTCGATCTATCCATTGAGATTAACTTAATTAAGTTTGTGAAATAAGACAAAGACTTTGTGACAGCTTCTCTGAAACCCAAAGAGCTCGGCCCAGAGTTCTTTGTCTGTGTGCTGGGCTGCAGTGGGCAGTTGTTAAAGGATCACTGACAACTCGGACATTGCGTTCGTGGTGTTCCTGTGACATGTGGCACCCAGACTCCAGCACTAGAGAAGAAATTGTACCAGCATGCGTACTTTCCACAGGGAGACCCGACTGTGTATAACCAGCTTCGCTCTTTCCCCTGCAGTCATTTGAGATGAATTTCATTCCTGTGTGAAGGGCCAGTATTTAGTGTAAGCACCACTTAAATCCCATTTCAGCATTATTTCCAGAGCCTAAGTGGAGCTGATGCAGTACCTTGTGCAAACTCTCTTGTGTAGGGGTGAATTTCAGTATTGGTTCCCCTGACGCTGTGGCCTTTCCCACAGCAGCAAGGAAGAGAGAAGACATTAAAGAATAAGGAAAATACGATTACAGAACCACAAATATTGGCAAATAGACTGACCTAGCTGAGCCCTATGGAATGATCTCTAACTTCCTTTTTAAACCAAGCAGATTTCCAGCTGCCCGTATCTCTTTAATTAAAAAGAGATGTCCTTTCAAATGGCTTATAAAAATGTAACAGCACATTTCTGGATCATGGTTTTGAAGGATGATTAGGCTGTGCTCCTTTGCCTCAAAGTTACCCTGCAATTTAGGGACTAAGAACATCAAAAAAATTAAGCTATAAAATGAACTGAGTTCTAACTGGACCAAAAAGCACAGCATATAATTTTTCCTTCTTCCTGTACTAAAGCAGCAAGTCGGCCAAAATTTTAGGGATAGTTCTAAAGACAGTTGTTCCTGAATAAGATCTGACAAACTGAATTTTGGCTGGAAGTTGGTTTCCACATCTAATGAGTAAATCCACAAGGAGATTAAATGCAGCAAGAACCCTAATAGTTTCATTTTGAGATGCTGCCATGACACCATCAAGTCAAAATGTTTAACCTCTCCATGAAATTTTGATGTAAGATGAATTGTTGATTCTATGGACTTACTCAGGAGGCAGTAATGTGATTCAAATCATCTGACTGTCAATAGAAACCATTTACTCTTGTGTAACAGTAAGCTAAAAATGCTTCTTCACAGTTGAGTATTTTGACTGAAAAACGAAATTGTACACTGAACAAGTAACAATAAGCTTTTCCCTGGAAAGCAGAGCTCAGGATGAACTAAATAATCATCACAGGTCGTTATTATTTAGGTGTTTTGATTTATGTTAATTCTGTTTATTTTCAAATTCCCTCCCCTCTACCCAAAATATTTTGGTGTATATATATCTATATACAAATTGCAAGTATTCCATTATGCTTGCGACAAGGTTGACAGAGACTCTGGACGGCAACGAAGCACCTGAACTCTTGTGTTCTATAACAAGCAGGCAAAAACTGTCGTCAAACCGTAAGTGAAACGCAATAAGAAGAAAAAACCCAAAACAAGCCAGGAAGCAAATGTTTCAACCAGCTGCCTCCTGCTTCATTAGCAATTTCTGACACCGATATCAGCATCTCCAGACCCTTTCTAAGAATATTCTTGTCATCCACGTAATGCACAGCTGTTAACAAGCAGCCTCTGGAAACCTCTCCTTTAGCCTACCGGTCAGGTTTTGGTCTGTAAAATTAAGAAAAGACATGATGTTATACTAGATGTTCCTTTCCAGCTGCTGAATTGTGCCTTGAAGGAAGGCCATTAATGTACTGACAACTGCTAATAGCATAAAATATAGCAAAGGACTACAAGGACAGAGTGAAACTTCAAGCTTTTCTTTTTCTCCTTCACACTGTACGATACTTGTCTAGAACAGAGCTCTAAGTAAAAGCCAACATAATGCAGTTTTAAGCCAAATCCCAGCAATATCTATTAATTCAGAGCTCTCTTACAAATAAAGGCCTTCAGAATATACCATTTTCAAGGCTCCCACTTAATGAAAGCAGGATTCACATTAATGCAGGGTGCTGGTGCACCATCCTTCTAAAGCCATGTGTACTTCATGCAGAAATAACAAGGCAATGATAAATCCTGGAGTCAGATCATGAAGTGACCAGTGAATGGGAATTCAGATTTCTGGGTTGATCTCTTGAAAAAGCTGGGGTCAGTCAACAGAAACAGAGTGTCCATCCATAACAAACTATAAACAAACAAAAAACCATAACAAACATACGTCTTTTCAAAAAAAAGAAACAAAACCCCGATCGAACAAGTGTAGAAAACACTCAAGCTGTCATTTCAGTTGCGTATTTATGAGCCACTGAAGAGTTACATGACTGCTCTCAAGCACGTGGGTAAACTGGAAGCATTCATCTCCCATGTGAACAAAATGAACGTATGTAGATGATGAAACCCCATCCAGGCAGACACAACTGTTGCTATTGCTTTTCGTGACCATCTCAGAATGGAGTGTGCAGGAGTGACAGTGCTCTGGAGGCATGTGCATGACTGGTCCAAATCCTAGAAAGCTGACTCGGTCCCTCCCTGTGACCCTCCCCTGTAGTTTAGTGTTGGATCTCTGTTTGTTTTTCAAGACTTCACCTCTTCGCAGTCTTGATCAGTGGAAAGCTCCACATCGGACAGTCCAACCTCCATTGCCATAATCAATGAAATATCTGAATCACTGCTGACTGCTGGCTCCTGTTCATCTGTGAGGGTAGAAAAGACAGGAAAAGGACATTATGGTCATGTCTTTCTGTCAACTTATTACTATTTTTTAGTTCTGCAGATGGGACCCAGAGGTTTCTCCACCACTGAGGTTGTGCTTAGATTCCAAACTTTGCTCTTATTCAGTGTCTGTCTAAATGATTTCAAAAATATCAGAAAGTTCAAGCCATCAGTAGCAAGAAACACGATGACAAGGAGCCTGAATGGGTAATACTTTCTTCTCCTCCTAATCCTCCCAGGGCTCTCCATCCAGGCACTTCACTTCCTCAACCTGGCATCATCCTACTCTCCCCACAAAGCCAGCAAGTTAAGGACAAAGTCAAAGGCACCTGGCAGAGCAAGTCGGCCATCAGGAGAACATTTCTAACAGGAAAAAAATCTGCCCAAACCCTCATTAGGCGACAGAATCTCTGTTAGCGGAGACTTTTAAGAGGGTGCTAGGCTATTATCTGGAAGGAGCAACATGGGTGGCATTAGTTCTGTCCCAGGACTCAGGACCAGGCTACCTGCTTCTCAGGCACCTTCTCTCATTCTTTTCCAGTCTCTTTTCTGTTCACCCTTTCCTGTGATTTGAAGATACCTTGCAGGTTCTTGATCCAGGCCGAAGGGATGTACCTTAATCCACCATGATCCCAAATACAGTAAGAGTCAGATTGTTGACTTTTGCCAAACTGCAAATCCCATCAAAACTACAAGTGTAGGAGGAGTAACTTGGTTTTGTTTTGATCCCACAGCAATTACTATGTGTGCATTTAGTAGCAGATAAAGCCAACAGATTTTAAAGGACTAAAAGCTAATTTTATTTCAAGAACAATCAGGAGAAGCAAAGCACACTGGATCTCTGGGGGGATTTTCAAAGGCACAAAAATCCCATAGGTGGCTTAGTCCCTGAGAGAAAAAGTTGATGGTCCATATTTTCAAGTGGTTTAATTACAATGATGATATTTATACTGTAAAAATACAATGCATTTAAATCTGTGGCAGCTTTTCTTTTACATGTTTTATTTTTCAGACAATAGAAGCAGAGTTTGATTGATGCTAAGAAGTCTAAAAGTTGAATATCTAAGAATTAATAAGTAAGAAACATTACAGAGGAGCCAGGAAAATAATAACTCCTCACAGTTTAATTATTCACTTGAAGCTAAGTGAGCACAATCAGTCTCCTCTCAAGAACTGCATGATTTTTAAATCTGTTTTAGAGAAAAAACATGTATTTACTTGTGCTGGTATTAGACCTCATGTTCTGTGGAGAAAGCCTGAGTGGGGTCTGCATTATTCAAACTGAAAGAGCCAGTGCTTTCCTTTACAACCCTTCCCAATTTTCACTCTGGGTTATTTTTATACTTTCTTGATTGCAAGACAAATAATTAATGCACACCACCTCTTTATATCTGTATATTTTTTTCCTATCACTATGACAGTAGTAAAACATTTCAAGGCATTGCTTCTGACTATAAATGTTTCCAGTGGAGGTGGAAGAAGTACTTACGAACTGAATGATATCTCCTGCAGACGTCAGTGGGCTTCAGTTACATTGAACCATTAGGTGAACTGCTAGGTCCAAGAGTACAGAAGTGCATCGCATACACCTCCAAGACCTAAAGCATCATCTGTAGTGGTAACAGCTCCCTGAGCCAGAACAATGTGGTTCCAGACCACTGGATTATTTATCATTCCTCCATAACTAATAGGATTCTTAAAAACAATGAAAATGATGCTTTAAATGTTGACCTAAGAGCAAGTTTATATTTGCATGACAGAGTTCCTGAGGCTTAGCCATGTTAAACAGCCACTTGGAGCACTCTTGAGAGAAAGGTGATTTTCATCTGAACTAGCTGTGCAGGAAAAAGGGACTGGCTGAATGGTGACAGCCACACGCATGCAGAAGAGGCAGGCTGAGCTGCCAACACCAAATGTCAGAGTGTCAAATGAGAAGTGTTTATGGTGCTGAAATGTTATTTCAAGAATTGTTGTTTCTTCTAGGGTTGCACAGCAGAAAAAGATCTCAAGTGAGTTCAAGACAGGCAGATAGAACAGAAGCAGATTTACAGCTCACCTACCGTCTAACCCACGTACAGGAGCACCCGCTTTCCAAACCAGCAAACTTGAGTTTTACATTAAAAATCCTATACAATTATTCAAATTCTTGGATCTATACTGACGTTTCTTTGGAAGACACAGACAACAGAAGGAAATTAATGGATCCCTCAGCATTACATGCTTGCTCTTGTAAACAGGAGTCCTGCTACTGACCCCAACGTGCACAGGATGAAATTCTGGGAGGCTGCAAAAGTTACACCAGATATGATGAGCTGCAGGTAACTCTGGTTGCAAGGTCTACAGACTGCCTCACTGTGGCTCTCCTAGACAAGACAGGCTTTCTAGACTGTGGCGGTGGTTTTTTTGTTTGGTTGGTGTTTGTTTATTTTTTTTGCCAGCTGCTGCTCAGTAATGTGAGCCAGCACAGTTAGTGACATTTGTTGAAGGTAAGCAAACCTCAACTAAAGTGCTAGTGCCAGGAGCTTAGCCTGCATTTTGCATCCCTCATTTTTAGATCCTATTTACAATGACAAAGCTTATACAATCACACAGCTTCTACAGAAGATGCCTGACTCACTGTTAAGAACTTTTATGACCTTTCTGCAAGTTTTTTGAAATTCGGTGTTTTTCTTAAAGCCCTGAAGTCAGGTGAAGATCTCAACTTTCAGTGAAGATCTCAGCTTTCACTTAAAAATAAATGAGTCTTAAGAAGTAAAAAGAAAATAGAGTTTAAAAAACCATATCCCTAATTTCTAGACAGATTTTATGTTGCAATATCTGACTTGTGATTTTAGATGTTTGAGATTGGCAATCCTGTCTAACAACATACACAATAATACTTCCACCATTTTTTATAGCACTTCATGCCACAGGCATGAAGCCTTTTGCTTAATGAAGCAAAAGGCACATCCCAAGCTGCTTTTCAGCCTGAGTGCTAGTGCCTACAGCAGGCAACTGTAGACCCTTCCGCCACATTCCTCTCATGTCAGCGAAACGCAATACACCACAGCACGCTGCCTACTTCCAGACAGACTTTTTCCACTCACTTATATTCCCTGACACAAATTCCTTCTCTAGCCAATATTACTTTAAATTTAATTATACTAATGCAGGATGAATATCACCATGTAGATATGGAACTGCCCTACATAATAGTGGTACAGCCCTTACTTGTTGCAAAGTTCATTAAGTGATGTTTATATTTGAGTATAATTGCAATCAAACAAGGATGAAAATAGCTAATTACTCTGTTGCTTTAAAAACAGTATGACTGCACACTAGTAATAGTTATCTGCTGATGCTGCTACTCCTAACAGCTTGAGTAAGTCTCTAGCTGTTGTACACTAATAAATATTCCAAAAGAAAAAGGTCAGATGAGGGGTTTCTAAGATTTTGATACTGATTGCAAGAGTCTTGGAGGGACCTAAGCATCCAACAGTGAGTGAAAAGTGCATTTACAGAAACATTCATCTGCCTTGTGTAGGTAAGCATACAGGCATGGGCACAAATAAAGACATACTTGTAATGACCCACTCAGGGATGAGGAACAAGCTGATATAAGTGTGGCGGGTTTTGTACTCATGGAGGCCTCACTCTCACTCACCGCTGTGCTCCTCCCAAGGAGGCCACATCCAACACTGTGCTCTGATGTCCCTAGGACATGGGCAGTGCCATGGGGCTCTCCTAAAATTGCTCCTGCTTGCTGCAGAGGCTGAGATTTCCCTCAAGCTCATGGAGCTGGAAAAGGTGCAGAACCCCATGACTAGGCTAAAAGGCCCACAAGCAGTTTGCATCCAGGTAATCAGCAGAAAAAAAAAGAATACACTAAAGTGTTATACAGCAAAAGCTTCTCAGCACTGAATGCATATAAGGTTTGCCTAAGATTACAGACTTTTTTACTTTTCTGGACCTTCAGGTAGTTCTCTGCTATTACATCCATTTGTGAGCAAGCAGAGAATTATCGATTATTACATGTCAAATGAGAGCTGCCACCAAGTGTGTAATTCATTTACTGAAAGTGTAACTAAAGCCAGCAATTTCCTGTTCTTGTGGATTAAAAACATGGGCCACAGCAATAAACTATTCAGTTGGGAGTCAGTCTCCCTTCCCTCATCTATTATCAGCTCTCCGTGAACTAATTCAGCATACTCAGTCCTGCTCCACACACAATTAAACCACTGCACACAGCTGTGCAGCTGCTAATGGTTCTCTTCATCTTATAACAGTCACAAGAATCAGAGGGTAAGAAAAAGCTGCTACCGTGCTACTGACTTAGGTGTAATCTATTTGCCTAGCTATAAAGTTGAGCATCTAGCACAAGAAACAAGTCTTGTTTTGTGCAAATCTTCTGTTCTTCATCATAGATGCCCAGCTTTGAGGAGAAATGAATAATTATTGATTTCTTCATTTAATGAAATGCTGTGAAAAATTTATCAGTTATTATCCCATCCTTAGCTGGCAGAAATTGTACAGCAGACAATGGGACTCTGTCTAAAACCTCATTTTGACAATAAATATACAGCAAAACTCGGACTTGATTTCACTATTCATTTCACATTCTCACTACTGTGAAATATACCTTATTTCAGAACTCTTTATTTTCTGAAGATAGAACTAAGCCAAAAAATGAAATCCCTGATGACAGGTATGCTCTCAGATCTAGACAAATATCTAAAATTTATGTGTTAGCATGAACCTTATTCCAGTCAGGGATTCACTTCCACTAAACAAACATTGTCCGCACTCAGATGTGTCTAGAAGCATTTTACTTCAGAAGAAACCAGAAATGTGACCATCTCCTGGAGCTCTGAGGACCTGAGAAGAAAATATATCCAGGGTCATTAAAGGCATTGATATGGGACCTTTATCAAAATGGATTCTGTTCAGCGTGAAGCCACAGTGAACTGCCAACGCAAGCAGTGTTATTCAGGTTTTGCTCCCAGTATCAGAACAACCAGAACACAATTCATCACATTTGATTTATGACAAGAAGAGAGAGACATTTCTAGAGCCCTCTATTTTTCTTTGTCTGCCCAAGAATGCACTTTACCATTACAGAGTTTATCGCTCCCCCCTACTGCAGCCTTGCCACAGCATCGCTTTGCTCCTTATAGTCTAAGAGGAAGAGCACGGTCCTATGAAGTTAGTACCTCAGATGGCACCTCCTTCCACAACAGTACCAATCAAATTTATTTTATCGCTAAGATCCTCTTATTTAAAAACACTACAGATTCTTAAAATTATTCTCAAATTAATCATCCAATACTTCTTACTGGATCATTTTATAAGTAAGTCTCAAATTCCTTCCATATCATCTTGATAATGGTAATGCTTTAGAATGAACAGGCCATAACGGCACTGACAAAACAACTGAAATGAAACACACAGAAAAAAATGCCTATAAAATCTCTAATGCAAAAGAAGCAGTGGGAATATGTCTGAGGAGAAAGGGTTATAAAAAACCTGTTACTGACGTGGCCCCTTTGTACACAGAGGCTAATAAAACGGATGAAGAAATCTGGCTGGCTACAGTTGAGAACAAAGTACTGGGGAAATATTTTATTGCTGTTCCCTAGCATCAGAGAGAGACTTATCTGAGCAGCAAGGGGAAAAAGTACTTGAGCGTGGTAACTGCTTTTGGAAGAAAAGGTTAGAGTCTTTTCCATAAATAACAAGCCAGAGCTCTGTGAATGTACTAACAGCAACAGGGCTTCATCCAGAGGATAAAGCAGACAATGTCTGAAACACATTGCAAAGAATACCCAAACACCAGCACACCAGGAAGAACCAAATGCCGTGACCTGGCAAGATTCATTCAAGACAACACTTCAAAAATGTGTTTAACTGGATCAAACCCCTAAGCGGTTGAGAGGCTTGATAGGTTGGCCTGGATATGACATAAAACACTAGAGTCCCTCCCAAAGCAAACTTGTTTTTTTCTTACTGAGTGAAAAGGCAACAAACTTTCTTCCCTTAATTTTTCTCTAGAATATGTGTTTTGGGAGAACATACAGCATCTCTTGGTGGAAAACAGCCAAACACATAGTTTCCTGTCTTCAGACATGCTGCAGTATGAAGGGGTAACATCATCATCATCATTCTAGACACGAGCTACTGAGATAGTGAGTCATGACTCTTCAAGGCATTCACTGATTCTGGGTGCCCAGTTAAGACACCGTAAACCTGATTTTTCAGTTACAGCATTAACGCGCACATTGTATGCCCCAAGCAAATCTTCTGCTAACTTCCGCTACAGCTGTAAGTACTCAGAACTTCTGGAAATCGTATCGAAGTATCTCAAGTCAAGCATCAAAAAACGAAGGGGAAATTGTTTGTAATACAACTAATTTTCTGAAGCCTAAATTTGGAATATGTTGTGCTTAAGCAATAAACTTTAACACCAGTTACCTGAGAAGACATTTTGTGTTTTGGCAAGACCAATATACTCATTTTCATAAACAGCGTAGAAAGTATCAGCACCCAAATGCTCTCTCCAAAAAAAAGGGGGAAAAAAAATCTGTCCAAATAAGGACATATGCTATAAAACACACGGAGCAGAGAGCAAACACATCTGTAGAAAGCTGAGCAAAAGGGAAAGAGCACATACCAGATGTTATTGCATGGAGACAGTTGAACCTGATTGGCTGCAAAAGCAAAGCATTTTTTATCTATATCTATATCTATCTTTAATGAGCACGTACTAGCTCCTTGGGATTTTGTCCATGAATCAAAACACATGGCCTTTGAAGTTCACAGCACATATTAACATTATTTTAGGAGTCAACACTGGAGATCTGTCTTCTCTCTATGAGAGGCTGGCCGACATTTTGGGAACACTTGATCAGCTGTCTTAGCAGGGAGCTGCCAACCCTCTCTGATACAATGAACATGCCTCTGGCAAGTACGACACAAGAAAACCTAGTATTTTTGCTTTCAGCATACTTTCCTCTTTCTCCTTACTCTTATGGATCATGGTCATCACATTCCTGCCGTCGGACCAGCAGGGAAACTCCTTCTGTGGCCTACATACTGCAATATCACTTTCTCTTCCCATGACTAGTCTTTCCTCTTTCCTATCGGAAATTCAGTCAAAATATGATCAGAAAGATTACCTGAATGGTCAATTCAGTCATCACACTAAGGTCTCTTATACCTACTTCTATGCTCTCATATCAGCTAATCCCCATATTCAAGCTTCACAGTTTATCTGCACATCTGGTCTTATTCACTACAAAGTTTTTTCTTCCATCTTTGACTGACCCCGTTCTTCACCCCCACACTCTCCCCTTGTTTGATTGCCAGACAAGAACCACCCTACTTCCTTCACAACAGAGCATCCAGCCTCTTAAACCTTTGCAAAGCTGCTTTTCCTTTCTCCTTCCAAGCCCTTCCACTGTTTGGAAGGAGAGAGCAACAGTGGGAAGCTGCTGCACACCCTCATTACCGTTCACCACTGGGCATCCTCAGTGCCCAAATACTGTACCAGACGCACCTCTGGTCAGGACAGCACTTTCTTCTGATGCTCACAGTAAGCTTCAGAAATAAATCTGAATGCATTTCATTCAAAGTACAGCCTGTTAGAAATTATTATTATTTAGAACATGCAAAATTATCCATGTATTTGATTGAAAATCAGAAAATGAAATCTCCCATAAAAAGGGAAAAGATTCAAAAATACTGAAGCATGGGGCTGTAACTACATGACAGTTTTGATTCTCAAGTACTTTAGCTACCTTTGGTAATCTATTAAATAGTCAAAGATCTTTAATTCTGAAAGAATTTAGCTACTTTTGGTAACATCCCGCCATTTCCCACACCACTCTAAGAATCCTAAGAAACATTAAATTAAGTTTTCCATTTCATGTTAAACAAAAAATCTAATTCAACTCTTCACCAAATTCACTCACAAAAAAGTCTCTTAGGCGCAGACTGAACTAAAATCACTATTATCATGCAGCCCCAAGCATTGCTACAAACATTTCATGTGCAGGTGTTATTACCTGATCATTTCTATTATCCTTCCATTTAACTTCTCTGTATGCAGACCAAGCTTCTGATTTAGCTGCAGTATAGTTCTGTGTACCAGCAGCCAAGAAGGGGAAGTCCAACTCCCTTGCCCTAGCTCACCCTCCTGCCACCTATCCTGAGTCAGCTCTGCTATTCCTTTGTTTGGCCAGGGAGTTAAAAATTTTAAAAAATGCCTGCAAACTACCTTGGAAACATTTTTTGCTAGGCTAGCAGCTGAACAGGCTGGCTCAGTCACAAGGCGAGTACTGCAGCCAACTTCAGGAAAGAAGCATGCAGAAAGATAGAAATGAAGGGAAGGGACACTCCCCCCCCCACACCTTGCATTCAACATCTATGAGCTATCCCTGTGGGACCGTGATGTTATACATCTAAAATGTCAGGTGTGGCATGGGGACTACTTTTTTACTTGGTTTTCTTAGGAGCTGCTAATTGACCACGGCTCCTTGGTGTTACTGCAAAACAGATAGCATTAAGTGATAAAGTTAAAAGTAATCAAGCGTTGTCATGTTAATGGTGTGTAAGCAATATTGCAAGGATTCTTCCAGTAGCCAAGGTGAGAAGTGTGGAGAGACATAATGCCTTTGAGCAGTGAGCAAACATCTTTAATTGCACTGCCAACCATTTAAAAATCTGAAGGGATAGCAGGTATGTGACAAAAGTAGAGTTAAATGCTATATGTACTAGCATGTGTTATACGCTATATGGCCCACTGGCAGGCTGTCATAATAAAGAGACTTTTACATCCAGGAAGTATAATCACACAATTTAATCTCAGTTTCCATGGGCTATACTTGTGACTGCTATTTTGACTGAACTTTCTTATTTATATTTTAAAAACCCGTGTCAGCAGTGTGCTCTGCTTCCTGCAGGCCTGAAAGGAGAAGGAAATTACAGCCTGACTCAGACACATAATGCGCTGGACTGAACAAGTGAGAGTGTAATGGTAAGAGAAACTTCAGTTCTGTTCTGTTCTTAAGGAACGTAAGGAAGAAACATCCTTTCATGGGGTAATTTAGAGATGTACTGGCCAACACCACACACATCCCTCAAAGCAGTCACACCGCAGAGGCATTGCAATACCCCCAAGCATGATACAATATTAAACCAGAAGACTTAATATAAGCTAGTGGTTTCCAAAACCTTTTTCTCTGGTCTGATCGTGCTGCAGAGCTGTGAACTCTCCTTGGGGGACTCTATGGCAGAAGCAGCTGCACAAAGCCACCTGAGATCGCTCCTCCTCAGGACTGCAGATCCCTGCTGACCCCACCTGCACAGCAGCTCTGCTTCGTCCTGCTGCTTTGCACCCTGCTCCTGGCCAGGAGGAATGAGAAAAGGGTTGCTCAACCCACAGGCACCCTCCTTCCCGCTGTGGCAACCGAAGAGCCGGTCCCAGAGCAGCTGCAGCTGGGTGGAGGCCAAGGCTCAGCAGGGTCTGCTGGCATACAGCCAGGGCCTGGGGGAAATTGCAGCCCATCGCTATGATCTCTGCCTAACAGCTTCAGCACTGTTGGATCCTCCTAAGGCACCCAGGACCGCAGCCCTCCTGGGAAGTGGGAATGCCACCTCTGGCACTCAGGGGAATGCAAGAAGGGGCGTTTGGTGCTTGGACGAGCAACCCACCAAGGGCACACACCGAGACTAGGACATGGAAATGGGCCTGCAGAGCAAGGCCTGGCTAGGCAGTTGTAAGAGATCTCAGATTACTGCAGCTTTTCTTCAAGGATGTTAGAAGCTTCTCACTCCTGCTTCAGCTCATGTACAAGGTGGCTACTAGCCAGCGAAAATCTGCAGGGGGCATTTAATTCTGAGAACTTGATGTGAAACGTAGGCTGCTGTGACAAGCAGAAAAAAACCCCTTTTCTGTCTAATCACTAGGAACCACTTCCTTAATTAGAAATATGCACACAGCTGCAACAGAAAACAACAGCTTGCTTTAAAGACAAGTCCTGTTAATTTTTGAATGAGGGAGTTGGAAAAGCTCATGTTAGTCTGGCTGAGTTTGTCTGTCATGGCAGCATGTGCGTGATTTTCAAATCTGTCTCTTCATATACCTTTAACTGCATAAACTCTCAAAAACCCTAGGTCACTAGCAAAGTACAGTACTGAGGAATCATATACCGAAATTTCAAGAGCATCCTTGTGCAAACACATCACAAAAATGCCTGTGCGTATATTGGAGGATTTAATGAGAAAATGCACAAGGAGGTGGCTGAAAAGCTCAACACTGGTGGAATTATTTGAATAAAGTGCATGTGTATCTTCTCTCCCTCTCTCTCACATATGGTCCTGCCTTCCTTTCCAATGCTGCTAACACTGGGCTCCACCCGACGTCTCCAGGACATTTCCAGGATAAAGGGGCAAGTCATTAGCCCAGCACTTCCTGGGCTCTTGAATTTTGTGCATGTCCCTAGGAACCCCTTCCTCACCATGCATGTAAGTAATGGTGATGCTTGGCTGAAATTTAATTCCATTAGAAATGTCCATGAAAAATTTCACCCAGGAATGTCTTCTCATTAGATATGAAAAAAATGCACACAGTAATGAAGCCAAAAGAGAAAAATCCCACCGTGGTGGTGGAGGAACCCATGTAGCGGATATGTCATTTTTACTGCTGTCACTAGCAAAATACAACTTTTAACAGTGTAACTTTTACCTTAAAGGGAAAACAGTCTTCCTTTTTGTTCAGTATAAGGAAACAACGTGCCTGAGAACAGGCCTGGCTCTGTTGCAGCAACAGCTCCAATGCCTGAAGCAGGGTCACAGCTCTGGGACCACCATGTCTGCCAAGTCTGGGTGGATTAGTACGGCATTCAGTGGTCATCCATCCACACAGCTTCAGCATCCTCCGTGCTACCCAAGGGCTGCCCACAAAAAACAGACACGTGCAGAGACCACAACATTGTGTGTCATGCTTTTTTTTTTACCCCCTCTGACACCTTGCAGCGAAATCAGTGTCTTGCCTCCCACCAGCCACCTGTGGAGTTGCAGGATTTGACCATTTCTAGTCTCCCGTCACATGCTCACGATCCTACAGGACTGTCAGGTGCATGCCCCCAAAAAACGGGGAGACATTTGACCAAAGTAGGTTAAAGATCAATTGTCACAAGTCCATAAAAACAGAGAATACATGACAGAAAGAGCACAACAACCCAGAGAAAATATGTTCTTGAACTTTTCAGGACTGTCCAGCCTGATTTGAATTGGACAGCTTAATTACATATTTTGTCATAGGCCATGGCTTATCTACTTACTGTCATTCAAAAGAGAAAAGATTGATTTAAGTGCAATTCAGCTGCAGAAAAATCTCATTTAAAAAAGAAGCAGAATCATGGAGTCTCAACTGTACAGTGTCTCAGTGGCTCTGTAAGAAATCCCCTCTTTAAAAGCAAAGCACGTGCTTTTCAGTCTCACAAACTCCACCAGGTACTGGAAGATGTAGACGTTCTGGATGGTGTGGCATCAGCAACAGTACAATATTCTGCAGACAGGCCTGGTGCATGTATTGGAACAAAGCAACAACCTGAACAGATGACTACAGCCATACCCTATAGCTATCCTATTTCTGCTATGCTAAGATGGGCACACAGGTTAATAGACATTTTTCTGAATACGTGGAGGGGACGGTTCAATTGGTTAGCCAGGCATTTTTTATGTCTACACAAACCATTTAAAAATTAATAGAAAGATGAATTAAATAAAATAAGAACACCCAGTTTTCCACACAGAAGAAACAATTTCAGCCATTTGTATGTGCATTAGCAATGAAGAAAAGTAACGTGACAAGATGGAGTGTCACTCCTTAATTTCATTAGAATTGCAGTAGTTTCTAAAATAAATTCTAGATGCTTTCAAAGTAACGTATTTTACTAATTTGAATCTCCTTCCTACGGGCTTCTTACAGCATTCATACGCTTCTCTTTTGAGGCCCCTAGGATAATTTAAAAATTCTGCAAGGAAGCTTTCTTTAATATCCAGTTTCGCAGAATCTTTACATAAGGAAATTTTACCCTAATTGAAAACAGTGTACACTTTGTTTCTAGTGCCCTGTGTTCAGATGCACTCTTGGTAGGTACTGGTGTCTGACCCTCCCTCATACACACACAGAAAGGACAGCCCTGACCTTCACTGAGCACTGGCAAACACTTAAGATGAGTGACTACCAACTGCTGGAGCTACCATAAATGTCTCCTTTAAGATAAGTAAGCTGCAACGCTTCACTGTTTTCAGATTTTTCATCTTTGCTTAGATTCATCTGGAGTCTAAGTGACGATGTTGTTTCAAAACAACAGCAAGAAAGGGCATATAGTGCAGAAACCACGCTTCAAAATAGCTTCAGTAGAACAATTTCTAACACATGTAGGATTTCTCTTTACCTAAAGAGGAAGGCTTAGGAGACTTGCACTGGAAGTGATGTCCTGGGTAGTTGAGACTACTCTCCACTATTGTAGTGGCTGCACGATATAATCCCTTTCAGATTTGCTAGCAATTAGCATCATTCACTGTACAAGCTCCCCAGCTACTTAGTTCATCTCTTTGCCAGTGCAGAACCGCAGCCAGATGTCAGTTAAAAGATATAATACCTGGTTTTCAAAAGAACCCTTCATGCAACACCAACCCACAGAGATTTCAGGTTTTTTTTTTTTTACATCCTACAATGACAGATGAATTCAGCTGCTAACGTTCCTTTCTCTTAAACCTCACAAGCCTATCAAACCTTGCAACATGTTTTAAATTCCAGTGTAATTATGCAGTTTTTGAACAGGAATTATTCCAGCTCTGATCTTCCCTCCAGCCTACTCAATGGTTTCACTATCAGTAACATTTTGTACCTACAGTTGTGGCCGGTTCTCTGAGAAGCGATTCTGACCATGGCCACAAATAGAAATCTCCTTATCAAAATGTGAATGTTTGTACTTAAGGCTTCCTAAAATGAGAGCTTCCTGCTGTTTGGATGGTCTATGTACTGGGAAGGTCCTTGTGTGCCACCGGGCAGTTGTAAGCAGAACGCGCCTTGTGCCAGGCTGTGGGTCGGCATTTTGCACAGGATGCAAAATGACTCAAACTGCTGATGACATATATGGATTGGCAGGTGGGATATGACATTGTCAGCGCTGGTATAATCTATAAATCTTGTATAACTGTGACTGAGTACTAGCAGAAAGAGTAAAGTAGATCTATGCGGCCAGAAACAGCCCATAGCTTCCAGCAGGAACATTTCCCAGGACTTCCTACAAACTTAAGGAAAAAACCTCATGTGATCTGTCTATGCACAGCTGTTTTTATGAGAGATGTGCCTCTTTTCATTAATTTAGAAATCAGACACCCTTCCCCCAACAGAGACTGTATCAAAACCTCTTCTTTTTGGAAAAGTAAAACCTCTTAAATGCCCTTTGGATCTCTTTTAGGTTGCTTTCACAGTTTGCTTAAAGGATTTAGCAATATTTTTGATGTAACCAAAAGCATTCCATAGGAAAGAAAAAGAAGCACATTTAAAACTCATCACAGGCACATGAAATGAGGATTAAAATACGACTAGGAGGTATACAGAACCACTGTCTATTTGAAACAGAAATGTCCAAAATGTTATTGATTCTTGCAGCAGGGCTAGTGCACCAGATAAAATTCTAGTAAGCTAGGCTGTGCATATTAATGCACATTCACAGAGAAACACATTAGAACAGAACAACAATCAAGAAAAGCATTCATAAAGGTCAACAGTTTATCTCGTTGTGTTCATTTAAGAAATTTTAAATCAATTGATGCCAATCTCCTTTTAATTGGAACATTTCTTTGACAATGCTCCAATAGCTCAACATTTTTGTTTTTTCCCATTAAAAAATAAATCTTTGATCTGCCAGGCCAGGCCTCCTACATTTGAATCTTATCTGAAAATACATTTATAAAAATGCCTTATGTAAAGAAGAAAAAGAAAATTCAGCCTTTAGAAAAACTGAAACCAAAGTAACAAGCTTTTTCAGTTAAAGATTTTAAATTAATTTAATGTGAGTCTCCCCCTGATCCCCTGTCTCCTTCCTGCCTGTCTCCCTTTCCTCCCCAAAAGCACCTTTACAAAAAAGAACATAGTACAGTTTTACTTGACCTGACTCCTTGACTTGAGACGTGAAACCAGCAGTTTTGTCTCACCAGCCTAAATCAAGAGTGCAGGCGTGCTCCCTCCTTAATTAACTAGCTCCTTTAGGTTTCCTTGCTCATGGTTTCATGGTTCACACAAGTAACATCACAAAAAAACTGAGCTCTCTTTTCCTGCTTACAAAATGCTAGATGTGACAGTTAAAACCCAGAGAGCAGCAACCAGGACAATAAGAAGCAAGGCTAACACTAAAGAGGGAACTCAATCTCACCTAAAGGCCACTAAAGGTGCCTAAAGGGCTCCTCAGTCCTAGCACCCAGGACAATTTCTCACTGGTCAAGTGCCTTTGAAGGCCTGGGGCTGGCTGGAAGGAAACCCAGTAAGGACATCAATATAAACTGTCCTTAGGCTATATAAATGTAGGGCCATTTAGCATTTCCTTTCAAATAAGCTTGCAGTCACAATCCACTTTCAAGTGAACAACTTCTGGCATCAGAAAATCCCCTCCAAGCCACTGCTTTTAGCAGGGACTTTTGCTGAAATGCTCATGGGAACATGAGAAAGGCCAAGACAAAGACATCCATTTTCAGAGTTTCTTCTCAGACTAATGGAGGGGAAAGGTCAATTTAAGTTTCAACAAACTGCAACTGGAATTTTACTAGAAAATATGTTCATTAGGTCATTTGGACGCCACCACTACCATCAAGACCTCCCTAACACTCTACAAGCGAAACTCAAATTGGAACAGAGTAATTTTAAAACACTGTTTCTTTGCATTAAAACATTTTGTCTCTGTTTCAATCTTTTCAGTGAATATATACTCCTGTTCCACCTTCTTTTGAGTTCTGAGCATTCACACTCTTCAGAGAGGCAGAAGAAAGAGATATTACCTTATGCACCAATACGTACCTGGAAAAGTAAAAATAACAAAAGCTCTCTGAAAACGTGGAAACCAGACTTCAAAAAAATGTAAATGCCTTTGCACTGGTTCGTTATTATTTCCCTTGGGAAAACAACTGTAAAGTTAGAGTCAAAATTTTGTGACATTAAGTTTGGATTTAACCTCTTCTGCCTTTCCTTTTCCATTCAAGTTCTTCAATTTCAACTCCTCTCATTGAAAAGCAGTAGTTTCCAGAAGGTTCCCAGGCAGTTCCAAAAGAATATTTAGACCTCAGGAGCTTTTAGAAAAAACCAAAGATTAAAATATTGTTACATTATCTATCTAGTCTGGAAAGAGGGCTTTTAGATGAATATAAATTTACAGTAAATTTTCAGTTTTTGTAACAGAAATGGACTTGCATCTTTCAGTCATAATCAGGCAAAACCTGAAGGATTAATTTAAAAAAAAAAAAAAAAAAGAGAGAGAGAGACAGAAGGAATGAATTACTGCAAACAAATGTAACTCTTTCCACCCTGTGGAATATGAAGCCATTACAGTAGTTTAACAAGGCACTTTTGAGGGTGAAAAACTGAAAATATCTTTCTATCACAGCTTTTCTTCAAAACTGTTTCCTTTTAAGTGTGTCTTTAGGCTGCAGGTTACTCAGCAGCTGGGAGCACATGTTACATCTCCCAGAGCAGGTTGGCAGAGGATCATTTTTCTAAGATCTCCTACTCTAAGACTATTTTGGTCTTACAGACTGATAGCTTTTCATGCACAGAAAGACAATTTGCTGGTGCCACTACCATGTCGAAAAGCAATTATAAAGAAGTAATAAAGTTTAGCAACACCTCAGCTGAATTCAATATCCCATGCACATGGGGCAAAATCTGGAGCAAGGTTTATCATATATACCTGACAGACCATATTTGGAGGCTGTCTCCCAAAGAAACATTAGCAGCTGAAAACATTGTGGTATTTAACTGCCTGCATAAGGAACTGGCAGATTTTAAACCTCCTTTGTGTGATTTCCCTCCCCCCCACTGAGATGCTATGATTTAACAAAGCTATTTTGGCTAAGTCATTTTCATATTCTGACTTCACCAGTGGTATCTTTGTTCTATATTTTCCAGGCATTTTTCCTGTAGGAGTATGTAGACAGTGGCAAAGAGAGAGAGCAGAAATTCACCACAGAGATCTCCAGTTAAGTTGTCTTGCACATTAATATGTGAATTAACATAGGGTTTAATTATTGCCACAACAGAGCATATGTTCTTGCCTACTCTCTGAGTGCCTCAGATATGTTAACATGAGTTAAAATGAAAAGAACAGTCAAAGGTATTGGCACTTGCAAAAGACAGTCACAATAAAAGGCCAAGTTGGGTGGATATTCCATCGTATATCTCCTGGGCACTTTGGAAGCCCAGACATTCATTAATGCAACTCTCTCTGATGCTACTGTGCACTGTGCTGAGTACAGCCTGAGTATATTCCTCTGGATATCAGCCTTGTCACTGGAGTGGCAAAGATAGCATCTATGTGGGCTAGAATATAACTGTGCGGGTCCTATTTCCAGCATGCCAAAATGTGAGGGCTTACCCACCCCTCCTGCCCCCCACAGGCTCTGAGGCAGGAGAAAATCCTCTCCTAACACTCATGCCAGGAGATGGATATTTTCTCTCAGAGGTTGGGCTTGACCCATTACCTACTTTTCTTCTGATTAGTCACGTTTTCTATGAACACTCATAAGCCAGTTTCTCCACCTGGCCTACCTGTTTCAAAGCATCAGTTTCAGGCACTATCTTCACTTAACACTGCCCACATCCAGCACAATAAAGAAATAAGTCCAAAGATTTAGTGAGAACTCTCACTTCTAGATGAAGTGACCTGGTTACTGTGGTAACCCTGAAGGATCCCTGAAGCACTCTAATTTCTGCTGGAGTCGGAGGTAAGTAGCAAAAGAAATAGTTGTTTGAAAAACACACTGGGGCATGACTGGTATTTTATGAGGAAATACTACTACCAAGTTTTTTTTGTCCAGGCTGAAGTTGTAAGTACTAGACACTGTGTATGGAAATCTGAGCTGTTGCCCCTAGAAGGGTCCAGAGAAAACTTAAAGCAGAGCAGTTTTGGATGCTTCTTGCAAGCCAAACATCTCCTGAAGGACTATTTATCTATCAAACAAAAAAGATCACACAGACACAAACTTCTTTCACGTAATCCGCTTCTAAATGCAACTCTCTCACACTTTTTGAGAAATCAAAACTGCTGGTTACAACACGAGAAGTAGAGGTGTAAGCATGCACGTGATCCTTTAAATGCTTGTGAGAAACCAGATGGATTCTCTTGTACATTTACAGACTCAAAGCCTATATGAATAAGGAAAAAACTGTATATACCAATGACTGGAAGCAGTACATCAGTAGAGCTTTTGCCTGGTGTACTACTTTCATTTGAGTTACCTTCAAAGTGGTCATGACACTATGGGAGCACTAAGGCAAACATAAACTCCATTATGAAGCAATGCAACCAGAACAAAACACACGCAAGAAAAATCAAGGGTGATTGCTGCAGAAATGGTGCTACTTTCCATGAATATCTCCTCTATCTCAGCCTTGTGTTTTTACTGTCCCATAGGCACAGCTGCCTTTTCACTGTCTTTTTTTCCCCACTAAATTTATTAGATTTGTTTGCTTGTTATTATCTGCTCTTACCTGTGAATTTTTTAGAAGTGGGTCTATCCATTACTATCTGTATATATAATGATTGATACAGCAGAGCCTGACCCTGGTGGGCGTCTCTGGGGGTCTGCGCAGTACAGGCAAGCATTCCTTTTGCATTGCTTATCTGTCTGAAATAATGGCAGCAACCAGCAGGACTGACCCTGGAATCCTGCCTTTCCTCTGCCTCCCCAGCTAGAGGGCTGTTGCTCAGTCTTACTTCTTAATTTTTACTTTCAGGTGCTGATCCAAGCTGGTTCCTTGTGTCTCCCATTTGTCTTTGTCCCTGATTTGGTCAGAAAAAGATTCAGAATCACAGTGGCACATTGTATCTTAAACAGCACTTCCTGACAATTTCAGTGGAGGCTTATGTGTAAAAACTGATGAGAATAAAAACTCCACAGACATTAGACGTGGGAGAATGAGTCCTAAATAATCAAGCAGATTGTATGCAAGCTGCTGAACATCTCTTGCAAGGCAAGGCTTTCGTTCTCAAGTATAAATCAAAGAGATCAGCTAGGATTAATTAATCTGGCCTCTCTTCAGTTGAGATTTGTATTTTATTCTCATTGCTTGTCCATTTTGCTTTAAAAGCTTTCTTGTTCAATGTTTTTTCTAGCTGTCTGCTTAAGACAGTGGAGTATAAAGAAAGATATAAAGCTATGTTATCACTGATCCCAGTCCTCAGATCCCCTTTTCCCCTGCACACATGCAATACACATTCAGAGCAATTGGGAATAATATATCTAAGGACACGCTTGTGTGTCATCACAGATTTTACAATGGCATTTTTCCTTACTGAGTTTCATCGTCATAGGTAGTAAATCCCTAATGTCTCTTACATTCACTGACCATTAATAAAATGCCTGTACACTCTGATATAAGCATTCAAATGAGATTTGAAGCTTCATGCTTACTTTGTCTATTTGTTTATCCTGATTTCTGGGCAAAACAGACAGCTGTGTAGGGTCTAGTTGTGCTTGAGATAGTGTGTTTGCTTTTGGCAATAGTGTTGTGAAAGCTGGCTTATATGTCCCTCTCTTCTCTTGCGCTCCATGTTTCTTTCATCCTGTTGTACTGGCACAACTACTTCTGGATCAGGGAACTGATCCAAATAAAAAAAAACAAAAACAAAAAACCAGGAAGAAATTGGTTAGCTTCTGGATTGGGCTCACCAGGTAGCTGCACAACAAAAGGGCTACACGGGGGCAGGAACAACTAATCTGGGACAGAGAGGCAAGCTGGTAACTGCCACAGCATTTGTATGTTGAGACAGACTGATAAATGGAGCTTCCACTACTGAAGGAGAACATTTTCTTCTAATCTCTCCCTAAAGTCAATTATTAAGCAAGTTTCTTAAGATCTGCAGTCTTTTTGGCACCGTAGTTTAGGCCAGACTACTGCGTGTACCTACTGTGCCCCCTGGCTGGGCCATAGATACAGCTCAGTGTGTCTGCAGGAGAGAAGGGAGATTCAGGAACCAATGGTTTCATCCTTGCCCTGTACACAGTGTCAGTGTACATAGCAGATGTGAAACAGAAAACAAAAAAAAGAAATTAGACTTTAAATTTGCTCCTTGTTTCACAGCATTTTTGTACATCCCTTTTTGCAATTTGCTGTACAGAAACACTTTGTCTGTATTTCACATCTTAACATATGGAAAGGAAGAGCAGTTTTATAACAGGAAAATTTCACTGTCCATTCACAGAGCCTGGCAGAAGTCTTGTAGGTGTATATAATAATCCAGAGCACATTTTTAGTGCCAGTTATGTTTCACTTGGTAATTCTTTCAAACCACTGCTGGCCTTTCAAACCACCAATGCTATGTTGGCATTGGTGTGAGTCTCAAAATGAATCTAGGACCTCAGCTCACTGGAATTTTCAGTCCATGATAACTATTTAGTGCAACATCCGCACAGGCTTTTAATAGAGCCACCAGGACTTATGTCGTACTCCAGGCACATGGGACCCAATCTGCTCAGTCTTTAACTAGGTCCCATCAGTACTCTGTCTCCAGGACAGTGTTAGGTGCCAATGCAAGTGTTAATAACTTTCCTTATTAACTACTGTCTAGGGAGTTTTTCTACCTTTTCCTCCCCCTTTACATTCTGCCTAAAAAAACCCCATTAATAGCAAGGAGGAACAGTTAAGTAGTTGCAAGACAACAGGGGATCAGATTCTTATCATGCACTTTCATCCACTTCCAAAGGGTCATTATTCTTCACAAAGAAATTTTAAACATACACAGATCAAAATAATTACTTGAGAAGTTATATTAATAGATTTAATGAAGAGCTATCAAAGAGACTTGAAAGTGTCCTAACACTCATGATGAGCTATACATTGGCAGGGTTTTATGGAAAGAACAAAATGAGAGGCAGAAAAGGAACTGCTGGTATTCTCTAGACTTCCCGCACTGCTGTACAGCCCACCAAAGATGGTGGACTTTGCAGGTGATATGACACCTTGGGGGAGAGTTTGTGGTTTTTCATACTAAAACTCCTGCCTATGTTTGCAGTAGAATTATTTATGGATCTTCCTCCAACTACGAAGGCAGTGCTGGTGGGATTTCTGAAGCCTTATGCAGTGATGAGACACCCTGCTGAAGAGAATATAAAAGCTTGTCTAAATTGAAAAACTAGAGGTATTTACCAACAGAGAGCAAAGACTCAGGCAGTGCACATTATCTGCTGCAGAAATTAGCAAGTGCCACATGGGCTGAGGGAGATGAACGACCACAGATGCTCTGAAAGATGAAAACATTAATAACTATTTTTCTCCTTGCAAGTGTCACCATACAAACTTTAAAATATCTAGATGCTACTTTCCCTGTGAACTACCTTTTTTAACTGTATCATTCAATCCCAGCTGAGCCTAACCCAAAGAATATTGCAATGTCCTCCTCAAATCCCAAATCCACCTTCCACTCCTCCAAACCTGGTATAGCTCAGAGCTTCTTCAGGTTCAGATCTTAGCCAAGTCCAGCTCACACTCACATCACCTGTAGAGCAGGAAATTCCACCTGCACTGAAATTTCCAAAGTTCTTAGCATTTTGCATAGCTTACTACTAAAAATTAGCCAACACAGATTGCTGTGATGCATTATTGTAGAAAAAGATCCTTAGCTTATCTTCTTTCATATCCTCTGGAGAGCTGAAAAGTAGTAAGGTTGAAGCATGAAACTCAGCTGAGATGAACTCTTATGTATTTCACACAATTTTTTTCAAACCCTCCCCCCCCTTTTTTTTTTCCAACTCCAGTTTTTCAATTTTTCCATCCATCCATTTTCAGCAACTGACTACAGAACTATCACATTACAAGATACTACCCCAGGATTCCACCATAAAATCCCACCACAGAGAGCAAACAGTCACTAAGACTAAATACTGAACAGACTTTGGGCTGTAGATATGCCCGAAGGACTTGATGAAGGCTTGGATCTTGGTAGAAGCCAGCTGAGAGAAACTGCTGGTCCATTTTTAAGTGCTCAGTGCTACTACACAGGAGATGCTTGGTTTAGCAAGCAACCCTAGGGACAGGACCCCAAATGAAGTTCCATCCAGATGTTCATAATACACTATGTCGCCTAGGGTCCCATGGAAGACATTATCTGCTCAGGAGCATGGGGAGAAAAAGGGAGGGAGAGAAGAGGAAATGTCTGCTGAACACATACACAGAAATAAAAGGAAAAGAACTGGCTGAGTTCCACAAATGAAAATCCGGCCCCACTGAAGTAGGTGGGAGCTTTGCCACCAGATTTCAATGGAGACAGAATTCCACCCGATGTGAATAGTACTTTGGAAATATCCTCCCTCCAGACACACTGTGGGAGCTCTTCTGGCTCTGAATACTCACTGGAAACACAGAAAGGGAAATTAAACCCAAAACAAGACAACAATACCAGAATGATTAATCAACAAACAAAAAGGATGCAACAACAATTAAGCAAAAAGTATTGCAGAAGTGGGTGGAAAGAAGGTGGCAAGTTCTTTGCCTCCTGGACCACTGAACTTTGCCAGGAATAAGGGGGGATGCAAGGACTCGTGGTGCTAGATACAGGGTGCCACGTCACAACTGCACTGGAGGCAGTCTGCACAGATTCAATAACAAGAGGAAGAAAAACATCTAGCACAGATTCAGCCTCAGAGTATGCTCCCGTCACTAATGCTATATAAAGAGGCCAGAACCTAGCAACTTCAGCAAAGATTCCTAGGAGCAATCAGCGTCATCGCTTACAAATTCCCAGGCAGACTAGTTCACAGAAAGGGCACGCTCAGCAAGCTCTGCAGTTGTGTAACTATGAGGATTCTGGAAATGAGAAGTACAATGCCTGAATACAATAAACAGACACAATGCCTATAAAGCCCCATCTACATGACAGCTATGACCCAGTTATTTAGCCTACAGTTGCCCTCTGATTTAGTTAGCATTTGGTTTCATATCACAACTATACAGTGGTCCTGGATGTCCCCCTTTCACTGGCTTAAGAGTTCAGGCTGCCTAAGATGCTAAGTTCTACCTTTCAGAGTGCCTGAACACCCCAAATCCACATAAGGCAGCTGGAGGGACAAATTCCCATCACTGCTGGAACTCAGCCCCTAACTCCCAACGAAAGACCTCTTCTTTGCTGCAGCTCTGTTTCTGGGAACTACTGCAAATTTGACCTCTTTGGATGTGGTGATGACAGCATGTAAACTTGCACACCTACCACTGACTAATATTCAAGTATTGTATTCCACTTTGAGATGAGAAATCCAGATGAAGATTCACGTCTACATATCAATGATGGGTGAGTGACAACAGTTAACCAAGCATTAAACCAGAGTTCCCTGAGTGACTGTGTGTAACCACAGCGTGGGCAGGCACTCACCAGGTTTTTGAAGCTCTCAAGGTCCCTTGAGCTTTTCTCAGGACTCCTCTTTCCTCACAAAACTGGAAAGGTCTGTTTTTAGCAGTGGGTGCCCAGCCACCCCTGTGATGGCATGCGGCTCACAACCTTCACAGAGCTCAGGCCATCTGCCAGTTTCCCCTCCCTGCTCTCTTTTCCCTCTCTCAAATAACAAGGGAAAACCCCCTGACCAGCCTCTTCAGGTGATGGACATCTCCTGAAGCTCCATGGTTTGCTGCCTCATTATCCATGTGCTCAGACAGACCACTGGTCTTGGTCCGAGTTCCTTGTCCGTGGGCTCTGCTGTCAGCCCTCAGGATTGCCCAGTGTTGGTGTTGATTGCCCAGTGTTATTGAAGGTAAGGGGAAAAACAGAGGGCACCAAGACAAAATAAAGCATCTCTGCAGGCCCTGAAGAGCTCAGAGCTGGCTCAGAGCAAGTTTTTCACCCAGTTACTTAGCTGGCAATATGGAAAATGAAGAACAAATGTGTTTGGACTGACACTGATCCTTCCACAGACTCTGGAAACAAAACTGGAGGGGAAGAGAGTGGCTGGTGAGTTACTGAGTTCTTGTGCTCCCTGGCTGTCTCAACACCATTGTTACCCCTGATGACAAACCAGAAGAACTGCTTGTTGGTGTGCCAAGATCCTGGGATGAAAAGCATGGACTACCCCCAGTGCTGGGCTTTGCACCAGGCTGCCGGCGCTTCTCAGCATGTGCCATGCAGCTGTGGGTGTAAAGGGCATGCCACAGCCCTCCTTCCCAACTTCAATAGCGGACCTTGTAAAGAACAGCGGGACAGGGATAATTATCTGCCAGAGGAGTTACTCTCTTCAGGAGTGTTAAGAGGGTTCAGCTGAGACCAGCATCTAGCCCAGTCTTTAGTTAGACTGTGATACCACAAAGTAAAATCTTTCCTTCATGGTTTAAATCAGCCTCAAATGCATTTAAAAACAATTACTGGAAGGAACAAAATAACATCTCATTTTGAACAGCTCTTGCCAGCACTCAAGGAGGCTTGAGAAAGTTGTATGCCACCAGCTGACAGGCTGGCCATGGATGACAGCTGGGCCTATAACCTTGCTGCTCAACCCTTGCTGGATCCACGGCTTCGACCATAAAAGGACCAAACCTGAAACCAGTACCTAACCCACAAAGGGAGAACTTAAAAATCCACTTGTGGCTAAGGTTGCAAGTCCGGTGTTTCCAGAAGCTATTTTCACTGCCATGACACTGGCTGCAATATGAGGGAAAATTTGATTATCAAGTCTCTCCACGGAGTAAGGAGACCAATGTATAATAATTTCAGCCTAGTCCCCTCATCTTTTTCCTACCTTTTACACATCATATTATTACTTGCCTTCTTTTTCACACCCAGGCCCATAGCAGTACCTACAAATGGTTGAAAATGTATAATTTTTTCCAGGACCTACACTGACTACATACACAAACCTGTATTTTACTATATTCTTCTACCTCCCTTCAAGTATATCTGATGATTTTCTACAATAGTCTTGTCAATACTAATATGCCAACTGGTATCAAACAGATATGTATTTTCTACTGATCTGCTATTTTACCTGAAAATGAGAATTTTAGACTAGTACAATCCTTACTCAAAACAGCTGACAACATTCTTTTTAAATTGTCAGAAGTAGATTTTCAACAAAGAACATTTTTAGGAACAGAGAGACATGCAGACATTTTGAGAGTTACTGGTTCAAATGCTGCCCCCTAAACAAGTGAAAACTAAACACATTGAAAACATCCAAAATTCTCCCTTTTTTTTGTACAAATTGGCAGCGTTATTTCACTACACTCACATTTTAAAGTACCGGAACTCTGACCATCAATCCTTCTGAAAGGAGAAGTTCAAGTATGAATAAATAACCAGACAAGCTTCAGTTGATATAAGGTAAAGAAAAGGCAAAACCGGAATTCAACATTCTTTTTTTCTTAACCGAAGACAGTAAAAGGGATTGCTGCGTTCACTATTTATTTTATGATATGCAGGTAAGAATAACTTCCACAAGGTAAATGTAGCCCAGAGAGGAAAGGCAGGCCAAAGGACATGCACCAGTCTGCTTCACAAAGAAGCCAGGTGATATATTAGGCCAGGTTATCATGGTGAACGGGTTCACTTACTCTAAACAATATCTGAAGATGACCATAAGTTTATATTGTTTTGCGTTGACTGAAATAGCTTGTTCTGTCCATGCTGAGGACTCCAACTAGAGTTTGCTAGTCAACGCATGGATTTGCGCACAGGCTGGAAGTGTTTGCAGTACAGCAGAATGACATGATATTTATATTTACTTACCCTGTAGATTTCTGCTAGGCTTAAAGTAAGGCCATTGTTCCAGCTAAAAAGCCTGCAAAGGCCATTTTTCCCACACTAGAGATCAGTTTGTGATTTGGGTTTCTAAACGTTTATTCCAGTGCAAATTCTGCCAGAAAGAGGAACTTACTGCTTGTTGTGAAGTTACCCTCCCCAACCTGGGGAAAGGAATCTACATCTTGGACGACTTGTAGAACCCCCACAGTCCGCACCGGGGGATCCAGGGCTACAGAGCTCTCGTTCACTGTTATATCGCTGGCTCCTGTTATCTGGTTGGTTGGTGGTCCTCCTATGGATGCTTCCAAGTCTGGAGGTATATCATCCATGCAATCTGCATTTGGCTAATGGGAAGAAAAAGAAGAAATTTGAGCTTTTACCTGATAAAAAGATTTTATTTACCTGTTCCCACTTCTTTAGGATTTTTCACTTTCTTTCAGTACTGAAAATGGCAACATACAATGAATAAACATGCACAGTTTGTTTGTTTTCATGTACTTAAAAAGCTCTTAATAGAATTTGTTGGAAGAGAGGCCCAAAGTGTGCATTGCAAATATTCAGTATTAAACTGTCACCTACAATCTCTAAATATTCTGATTTATACTTTTTAAGGGTTTTGGGAGAGTATACATTGAAAAAGTAACTCACTTATTGATATGATCTGCTCAACATAGGCAGACTGCTGAGTCAGATAACAAATGTAAACAGAGACAGTAGCTGAAGGGGAATGATTATCCTTTCTCTAAATATACATTTTATAGAGCCGATATCAGAGCTTTCAGGAATAGGAATTCGAGGGAACTGCCTGTGGGCGCATCTATGTGTGGGGTACAAAAATAGAAGCTAAAGCTGTTTATAAGACAAATTTTTAACATCAGAAGATCTTTTCCTTTACTAATGCTATATTTCCTACCAAATACAATTATGGGAAAAGAAACAAACAAGCGATAATAGGAATTTGAAGAGTATTATTCTATCTATAGTCCTTTTTGCTTTGTGATTCAGAGAGACCAAGGATGAAACCCAGTTCTGGGGAATTTAGACACTTCTCTCCTGCAGTTACACAGTGAATGCACCAACAGCTCCAGAACGAGTCAAGGTCTTCAAGTCAGGTGTCTGCCTTTCCATTGACCTTGTAGGGAAGCAACGAGAGGGGGTTGTGGTGCCCACCTTTTGCACAGTATCCTTAGCATCGAGTGCCTGTTCACAAAGGGCACTGAGACTTCAAGTGGACACTGGTTGGCAAAGACAATCGTTTGTCCAGAGACACTATGTTCAAGCTGGGCACTTGAAACAGACAGACTAGTTTCTAGCCTTGATTTCTCTGGGCCTGTTATAAGCCTGACGCTCCCATTCATACAGCAGTGATTTCTGTGGAGCTCCCCATGAACATTGGTGACAAACATGTGAGTAAAAAAAGCTCTTTCTCCTCTAAGAGGAAACAGATTCTTGCATCATTTGCCCATAGAACCAGGTCTAGTTCTTCCCAAGGCATGGAGAAAAATTGTTTGCGTAACTATTTCAAGAACTGGGTTTTGAAGTTTTAACATATTGTAACAAAACCAAGGCTAATTCAGAAATGAGGATGCTGTGTGTCAGGGTGCAAAGCTTCCAAAATGACAGAGGGACATAGCAAGGTCGAGCTGCAATCATGCAGATACCTTGTTAAGTTAGGAAATGTAAAGTTAAGTTGCTCCCACGTATCTTTATTGCCCAGGAGTCAGGCAGCTAATCTGGGTCAGTCACTTAGGTTTCCTCTAACTTCAACAGTTTGAGACAATTTCGCTGTGTGAGTCATCCCACCCTAAGGTAAGTGGTATGAATTGCCCTCTCTGCCTTCCCATGGCTCAGCACTAAGCAGAGATGGGGCTTAAGCTGCTAGACTGGAAATCCAACGTCTGGATGGCTAAAGTCAGAGGAGATGCATTCTGCTCTGTGGATCTGATTTTTGCTATGCTTAGTTGTCTTGCTTGCCAAGGCATTTTTGAAAATCTTACTACCTGCCTATCTCTAACAGCAGGCACCCAGAAGCTAAGTAAAATATGATACAGCAAAGACTTAAACAGAGGCTTAGCTTTAAGCACAAGAGTAATCCCTTTGAACTCAGGCATAGAAGGTTACCATATGCTTACATTTTTTTGCAGAACCAGGAACTTAGCATGTTTTCTCTTTTCCTATACATCCCCTGTATGACTGTTGCCACCTCATAAATATTTTTTCACAAATGTTCCTAATGAAAAAGGCAGGCATTTTAAACAATCCTCAGGTGAGTTGTATCCACAAACTGAAGTTTGGGATAAAAATTAGAATTGTCGTTGTCTGGCTCCAGTCGAATCCACAAGCAGCAAGAGCTCCTCAGAACTGGGATAAACGCACATTCAGCTATACCAGGTTTTAATGAAACTCATTGAACCTGTACTTTTCTAAGTGGAATACCAATCATTTATCTGTAGGACTTGGATCCAAAATTATTCCTTAGATCTATCGCTCTTCCCCCCACCCTTAGCTCTTATGACAAATGCTTTCAAAATTTCATTTTTAACTTAAGTTTGGCTTTGATGGCAGTGTATCTTAAAGAAAAAAAGCCTGTTTTTTCTTTTCTACTCTAGGAAAAACTATTTCAAATTTTTTTCAGGGGATCAGTTGTCTGTCCTTTGCTCTGATGCCAGTTATTCCTAGAATGGGGTTTTATCACTAACTTTTAAACCTTTAAAAACGGGGGATTATAATTGAAAGCCAAACCAAACATTAAAGATGCAAAACCAGCATTGCTCGATATAATTAATCCCTTTACTCCTGAATCATTTTTACTGGAAAAAATACCCCAAACTAAGCAGCACACTATAAAACTAATGATATGAAATACTGATCGAAAAAAATACATTATGGCTTTTGCTGTCAGAGTGACCCAGATACATTCTCTAAGTTTAATTATATTGGTTTCACTCATTCCCTGCATGTAAGTGCTTTGAGGGCACAATTCCACTAAAGTCAAGGGAAGGCTTTGTATTGACTTCTGAGGGCTTGGCTAAGGCTCTTAGTGAATCGCTTCAAGTCATCCAATCTGCTGCCAAAAATGCAGCTGTCTGCATATCCAGCAGATATTTGCAGAAAAGGGGGAGAAGCAGAGGGAAACTATTTTATGTGATATGATCATCCCAATAGCAATGTAGCTCTTTGAAAGTGAACGACACTTTCACTGATAATTCACTTCAAATATTACAGCCAAAAGAGGTATAGCCTGAGCTGGATTCACCAGCAAAGAGACAGTGGAAAAGGTTACGCCAACTGTTTGCTGATAGATAGTTAATAATCCTCTGGAGCTGCAGAGAGCTGTGGTGAAAAGTGAAGATGCTAGAGTGCTCAGCTACCGTGAAAATGAGTGCAGTCATTTTGGTGCCTCATGGCAGCCTGGGGAATCTGGTTTTAGGGCAGATAATATTTGAAGTCTCTGTTACAAAGTAAATTGAGAGTTTAGATGTGAACTGAATTGAAGCAGTTAGATATTTGGGTTTTAACCACTCATTTCCTGGAAAAATCCCGAGTCTTCCTGCTAAATGAAGCACAATATATCCACAGTCACACAAGCCAGCTCTTTAATAACAACCATAGGACGAACATGCAGCTGGCAGGAAAAAAACCATATTAGCCCTGCCTATGATCAGATTTCCTCATTCCTCCCATTGTAAAAGCCTGCAAAAGGACTTTGGCAAATTTGCACTCAAGTGTCCCATCAGAGACTGCTGCCTGCCTAAGGCTGCTTTTCCGTGTGTGGAAATTTCAGCTGAGATGGCTCATCAAGACCCAACAATGTGGTTAGGGAATGGCATTCTGCTTTATCCACTCTACAGAAATGTTTGCCACCTCTCATTGAGAAGCCCTAGAGCTTTACAGCTCCTCCCAGAGAAATGTCCTTTCCCACAACAGCCTACTGACATCTGGCTAAGCTACAAGCCTCTGAATCTATCAGTTCACATGTGCTAATAGAGACTGGTGGCTTATTTGGGACCAACAACTACACTCTCCAAAGAGAAGAGGGCTTTGCACGGTGCCTGCAAGCTCACAGTGGCACCAGAAAGCACCCCACAGGAATGACACCCACCCTGGGCTGCCCTCAGCTGGTGCTGGGCAGCAAGAAGGGTGAGGATGCACAGTTTCTGTGTGGGTGGAGAACAGGTCCCGTGAGCTGAGCAGGGAGCACGAGCAGCGATACCAGGGCAGGAGCTCAAAAGGATGAAGGTTGGGCAGGAGGGGTTATGCAGAGAAGCCCGGAAGGGCACAAGGTAGGAGAGGGAGAAGCAGGAGTTGAGGCATATTTTAGAAAGAGAAGGCAGAGAAAACAGAGGAAGAGGAGCAACTGATAGCAGTATAGAAATTTTTAACCCCCAGTCTACCAGATGCTCTTAGACTCCCACTTCCTTTGCAGTCAGCCAGAGGAAACCCCTGACACGAAGGCTACCATCTGCTCCCAGTTCCTATGGACAACAGCTCCTACTGTAAGTCACCTTGAGGGTAAGGCTCTAGCATGCAGCTCTCCCTTCATTAACCTAAGCGATGATCCATGCATGTGGGAGCCAGTTTGTTTCCTCCAAAGGATGGAGCGGGCTGTTTTCAGTTTGTTGTCTTAGAACAAACTAGGGAAATTTTTACAGAAATTCATACAATAAAATCCTCTAAACAAACTTTGCTAGTGGAACGTTAACATCCAAGCACTTGATTTTTAGTGTTAAGACAGACCAGCACTAAGGCTGATTCTGGAATCTTAATTTGACCCAGTTGTTTATGTTGGTTACAGCAGTATCTTTAATTACATGCCCAGTACAATTATTTCCACAGAAGCCCCATGTGGAAAGCTGTCAGTGAGGGGAGCAGGATGGATTCCCCCTTCTGCCTTGTGGTACAGAGAGAACGAGACAGGGAGCTGTGAGAAGAGAAAAGATGGCTGAGGAAACTGAATGGTGCTTTTAACTCTTCCTGGAAATTAGGTTCTATACCTGCCACTACAGAGCTGTTCATACATAGTAAAAGCCAGTCATGTAAACCAAAACCTTTACACATGGCCCCTGGGCATGTTTTCCCTTCCCCTCAATGTACCCAGCCTCAGACAGCCTGTGGACATGCTTGAAGGTTAAGTGAAGTCAGTGAGAGCAGCGTTCTGGATGTAAACATTAACGGTACTAAACATTCTGGAATGACCTTAACATCTCAACGCAGGCCTCCAAAAAGTGGAGGTCTGATTTGTCTATAACTCCTGATTATGAAGCTGGATGAAGAACATGTTAATGAAATGCTTGGGCAAAAATGTGAATGGACCAGCGTGAGAGCAGAAATCGTGTGGTCCTGCATGGTGCAGAAGCAAGCCGTGGAACAATATACTGGCTACAGAGAAGAGGTGTCAAAATCCTGTGTAACTTTGCTCACTGGCAGGCCTGCAAACTGAGACATAAAACCTGGGGAAACATTTCTGTATTTAAGCCTAGGCGCAGAAATGCTGAATGGCAGAGCCAGCCTTCATTCCGGCCTTTCCTGACATCTCAAATACTGATTTAACAGTTGTATCATCTTTTAATATTCTAAAGGTAATATATATCCTTAGCAGAAAAAGTGGCCCAATTGTAATGACATGTTACCCTAACTACAATGCTCTACTTCATTCTTCCCATTGCATCTTTTTAGCTTGGATTATATTAGGTTGATTAACCTGGACAAGCTGGAGAGGTGTGCCTGTGAGAACCTCATAAGGTTCAACAAGGGCAAGCGCAGGGTCCTGCACCTGGGTCGGGGCAAGCCCTGGTATCAATACAGGCTGTGGGATGAAGGGATTGAGAGCAGCCCTGTGGAGAAGGACTTGGGGGTACTGGTGGACGAAAAGCTGGACATGAGCCAACAATGTGCGCTCGCAGCCCAGAAAGCCAGCCATATCCTGTGCTGCATCAAAAGAAGCGTGGCCAGGAGGTCAAGGGAGGTGATTCTGCCCCTCTACTCTGCTCTGGTGAGACCCCACCTGGACTACTGCGTACAGCTCTGGGGTCCTCAGCACAGGAGAGACATGGGACTGTTGGAGCGGGTCCACAGGAGGGCCACAAAAATGATCCCAGGGCTGGAGCACCTCTCCTACGAGGACAGGCTGAGAGAGCTGGGGTTGTTCAGTCTCCAGAAGAGAAGGCTGCGGGGAGACCTTATTGCGGCCTTTCACTACTTAAAGGGGGACTATAGGAAAGGTGGGGGCAATCTTTTTAGCAAGGCTTGTTGTGACAGGACAAGGGGTAATGGTTTTAAACTTAAGGAGGGTAGATTTAGACTGGATATAAGGAAAAAATTTTTTACAGTCAGGGTGCTGAAACACTGGCACAGGTTGCCCAGAGAGGTAGTAGAGGCCCCATCCCTAGGAACATTCAAGGTCAGGCTGGATGGGGCTCTGAGCAACCTGATCTAGTTAAAGATGTCCCTGCTCACTGCAGGGGGGTTGGACTAGATGACCTCTAAAGGTCCCTTCCAATCCAAAGCATTCTACGATCCTATGATTGATTAACCTATCTGCCTACTTCAGTAAAAAGATAATTCATCACTTGCTGTGGAACCTCTTCTCTGCAGCAACCTGCTTGGCTTCCTAGTCTCCATGAAAAGGAACTCTTGGGGAATGGCTGCATCAGCTCCCCTAATATGTTCATATGAGCTATTTTACTTTATATAGCTCTTTCATGTGTGAACTGGCATGTCACCATCTGTAACTGGGGAGGGTATTTACAGCACCTGTTAATGCACCAACTGGTGGTGTTTCAGTATTGAACTTCACTATCACGCGGCAAGGCTCGCACGATGTGAGAGAGTAACTCACTTCTTCCTGGTGAAGCCCCTGATCTCTGTGATAGCTGCGGTTAGGAAACTGTATGGCAGGCAGGACATGCACTATCTGAATGTAAACATGCAATCTAAAAAGATCAATTGCTTTGGCAGCTTCTAACCACATCTGAATGTTCCAAATAACAAAGAGCTTAACAATTTCTTGTATGTCATGTGGTCTGACACATGCTTAGTTACTGGGAGAAATGCTCCCTCTAATTGGAATTGGGAGTACAGAGCTTGCTACAGATAGACTTCAAGAGAAATCTGACAGAAAAAAAGATTTGAGTCCCCACAATGAGCAATTAGTTGTCCTCGACTAGTACAGCAGGGAAAATTCTATTTGCAGACCTTCTGCTTTGAGATTTGAACTGAGAGCATGATTAAAAAAATAAATCCGGTCCTGATTTAAAACACAAATGAAAGCTATGTGAAAGAATCTATAAATCCACCAAAACACCAGTAAACAATCCTCTGTTCCACAAAACAGGCAACCACAGACACACAACCAGCCCCCATATACACACTCTTCCTGGCTAATAAAAGTGGGGTGCAGCAGAGAGGTAGAGTCAGACATTTCAGCTTGTACTCCCCTTAATAAATAATTAAAAAATCAATAACATGGCAAGAAGAGTGGGATGGGAACAGACAGGCAAAGGGCTAGGGATATACCCAAGTAGCTGGTGTCTCCCTTCTGTCCCGACCGGCTGCTCTGCGATGTGCTTACCGGGATCCCTAGAGCTTTTAGAATATTCATTTTACACATCGGGCAGGTACGATGGTCTAGCAGCCAGGGGTCTACACAGGACTTGTGGAAAAGATGCCTGCAAGGAAAACCAGGAAATTTTAATTCAAATCCACCACAGCACAATTTACCACGTAGTACCACATGCTGCTTCTGAATTCAGTAAAGTGAGAGTATTTCAAATGGTCAAGGTTTGTGACCTCTTCAAGGACTGCAAAACTATATCCTATGCACACAAGACTAAAATGATTTCTGCAGCATCTCAAGCACATGTGCACAGTGTTGCTCAATGGAGCTTGGAAAAAGACACATGTACATAATTAGAGAATTAGATAAAATACACAAAATGCATCAGCAAAACCCATATTCTTTAAATGTTAAAGGCTGTCAGTAAACAACACCTGCTTGCTGGTAAAGGTAAAAATCACATTAGTGTTTCTTGATGGTTCTACAGACAAACCGCATTACACATAATTTAAATGTGAAGCCATTGGGGGTCTGGTATTTTTTAGGATACAGGCATAAGGAAATAAAGCAAATTAAAAAAAAACCCGCTCCTTTTCACTTTAATGGAAAAAAATGGGATGATGCTTTTTAAAACATTCTTCCTGAATTTCCTGCTCTTTAGAAGTTGCCTGTCAGAGTGAGCTCCTAAACAGTTCCAGCCCCAAAGGAATTGTTGCTAATCCTGTGCTTGGTTGGAAGTGACAACTAAGCAACTACCTGAGCCCTGTGGCTGCTGGGGGCCACTTTTCTTAGACATTATCCAGGTGGAGGAACTGAAAGCTTCTTGTATAACTTCACCTGACACAAACTGAGATTGAATATAGAGGTATCTAGTGTGTGTACCTGACTGAGAGATTGTATTTTCTCTTGTGAGCATATTCTGTTACCCTGTGTCTACAAAGAACAAATGTTATAAAATGCAGGTATGTGGGGCTCGAGATTTAAGAAATGCTGTTGAGTAGGCCACGTAGAGGAGTCGGGGCTCAGCCCAAGGCAGTGAAGTTTGTCCAGCCCCACTCCCTCTGAAGAAAAGGAGGAAAGTTTCCTGCCATGTACATAGCCTCAGAAATTACACTGGCATGTAGGAAACAGAACATTTGCTTGCCTCTCTAAAAATCTTTTTCAATCAGTTAATTGAATAGAATAGTTCAGCTGAAAGGGACCTTAGTCCAACTGCCTAATATAACTTACTAATAATAACTTCAGCAAAATTGAAAGAGGGTATTTTATTCTGAAATATGAGGCTCGATATACACACAGTCTTGCTCCAAAAGGTGCAAACTAAGACTAATTTGCTTGTTTTGAAACACCATACAGATCAGCTCTAAATTTCCTTTCTAAGGCTTGCAACAGGTGCCCCCCCGTTGTACTTGGCAGAGCCTCAAAGTCCCGTTTCAGTCTGCTTGAACTTTTTACCTTTAAACAGTCCCCAGCCTGTGCTTCCCTGTGCTATCACAGTCCCACGTGCATCACTCGTACAGCACAGCCATCCAAACCCACCAGGTAACTGCAGGTGGGCACAGCTCACAGCTGCCCAAGGCTCCGCCTGGAGCAGGGCACGTACCAGCCTCCATGAGGAAATGCAATCTCTGAGAAAGCCAGAATCACTTAATGCACCAAAATGATTTTAAATATTTAAGTGGTACGTATTCAGCTGAAGGGGTCGGCTGCTGTATTGTGTCATGGCCTTTCTCACAGAACAAGACACGCACAGCCTTTCAACTTGATGGAGGATATTGAGGTGCACTTTCACCAATATCGATTTGCAACCCTGGCTCTTACTAACACGATATCAGCCCACATACTAGCTGGCTGGCTTACTAGCTGGCTTCAGTCCTAAATAACATTAGAAATTCAAAGCCAAAACTGTGTGAAATCTCAGAATCTTATTCTTTTCACTGCGATGGTTTTTCTCACTACTTCTAGAAGAAATAGGTCCTTTGTGAAACAAAGCTACATGGCAAATTATCACATTCCGATACTTGGTCTAACTTCACACAACTATGGGAAAGGGCAAATCTGTTCTTGGAAGTTCAACCTAGTCTAATTATATCAGTTGGCTGCAATACCAAACTTTGTCAAACCTCATCTGATCCTGTATGTCAACATGATTAACACAAATGAAGTATCATGATACTTGAAGTTTAAACCACTACTTTACTAAGGCTACTAAAGTCCACAACCCTTCTTCCAAACAAGACTGGCTTTACTGCGTAAAAACAAAATGCACCAAATTTCGGTCTCTATACTGCATAACTCTTCCTTCCTTTTATCTCAGGAGGGACGTATTCAGGCAAGCATTCTGAATAGGTGAAAGCATAAACATACACAGTCCTCAGGCATGTGTAATTTTACATTTAGAGGTCTAACCAACAGAATTCCTCGGGTGTGTTAATTCATGGAGAGTACTGGAAGTCAATGTCTTGCTTTTTAGCTATTTGAAATAACTATTAAATTCTTGATAGTGATTGTTTTTCTTTAATTACTTTCTCAAATTCATAAACAAGTATGTTTAACAGCAAACATCTGAAACATTTGTGCTAAAATAATCAGTACATTTACAAAATCTGAGATATTTATTACCCTCGTAAAAAAAACCAGATTTCCAAAATCTGTTTCAGATAAAAAACACGTAACTTCTATCAAGCCATTTTACCATAGACGAGAAAGTCTTCTTTTATTTTCAAGTTTAAGCTTTGCAGGCCTCAGTCAAGCTGTGGTTCCTATTATAGCATTTCATAATGTTTATTAATCACCAAAAGCTTGGAACTTTCATGTCTTAAAGACTTTAAAAACTGAAGTTTAGTGTTCCTAAAGCGGGCTTCAAAAAACAATGTTCTAAAAGAAATCCTACCAATGCCGAGTAATTTAAATACGTGACAGATCATGTCACTTTGCACTTCTCAATATTAAATCAGCACAGCGTATTATGGCTCTATTAATTTCAGATTTAATATGTACAACAGAAGGGACTTGATTATTTGACAGAAATTTACAGAAAAAATGAATGTTATTGAAAATCAGATAAAGATTTGCATTTTTGAATCTTTGTACCACATTATATAATTAGAGCACTCATAATATCTATTTTTGAACACGTAAACATTTCTGCAGAGAAGTGAGGTGGCAGCCTTTGCAGATTTGCATTTGAAAGTTTATTTTATTCATTATTAGCTACAGCGCTATATACATGCTTATGGCTTTCAACAAATTGTGAATTGTTTGATGTCCTGATAAGTTTATCATCCAAATTCAGGCAAAATAAGGGTCAGAACAAGGTAAGGAGAGCAACTGCAATGTTTCCAACGTTTCACTGTCACATGGTAAGACAAAGATGTAGAAAGATCAACTGCAACAAAACTTCCTCTCCCTCTGCAGTTATGACTGATGCAAGTTTTAAAAGGAAAGAGAGGGTAGAGGCATCATGGATGAGTGCAGAAGTAATGACCCATACAGGCAGTCAGTAAAAGAGATGTTTCAAGCACAGGCTCGGGACATGGCTTTGACATGATCTAGAAAAAAATGGTGGTTTTTTTTTTTTTTGTTTTGTTTTTTGTTTTTTGTTTTTTTATCTCTGTTGTGTGCAACCACATGCATTGCAAAACTATGTTGATTTGGATGGGTTGAAAAGTTTCTCAAAAAAACTGTAACTGATTAGTTGAGAGAGAGGAAGGGAAGAGCAGATGAGATGTTGTAACAATCCTCATACAATACAAAGGTTTCCATAAGGAGAAAGGAAACAACTGTTCTTCACCTCTCCTAGGGATAAAAGACACAGTGATGTGTTTAAACTGCAGCAAGTGAGATCCAGGTTACACAACAGAAAAAGCTTCACCACAGTCAGGGTAGCGAAGCACTGCAATAAATTATCAGGGGAATTTGCAGAGTCTTCATCCTGGGAGACTGCAGAATGTGTTGGAAAAAACTCCCAAGAACAACATATGCACAGCCAGTGCCCCTGTGCCGTTCCAGAGGTGGTGGCCTCCTGGCATCCCTCCTGCACTCTTCTGTGACTGTGCCACTGCATGCGGCTGCGTAAAGCTCAGAGAGCACAAAGAAAGAAAAAGAACCTCAAAATCCCAGAGCATTTGATTTACTACTATCTAAATAGCACTTTCATATTTTCCAACTGGAGATTACTTTCATTTGAAATGTATTTAAATTTTCTTTAAAGCTGCAATTTTAATCATACAAGAAAAAAATTTCATTTCAGGCTCAGCCCAAAATTATCATAATAATTTGATTGTTGCAAAACTATTGTAAAGCTTTCAGGCTTGCCAACAATTTTTAGAAGCTTTTTTTCCAGGTTAAGGGAAACTGTTCTCCTCCCACCTTCTACTCCTAGTCCCAACTTTCCAAACTGCATGAAAACAAACCTAGCAGTCATGTAATTTTTCTCAGAAGAAAAGCATGAGCTAAGAGAAAAAGAGGCAAAAGCAGAAACAGAGGTACTCCAAGTAAGAGCATCAGTTGTCTGGATTAGACGTAGGGCTGAAGCAGAGGATTGAGAAGGGTTTTGGTGAGAGACTGAGCAACACTTTCGTATCCACTGAGAAGGTTTGGGCTTTTGGGGGTGCATGTACGGTGTTATTTGTTTATTTTTGAGGAAGAAGGAAGGACAAAAGATGATGATGATGAGGGTAAGTGAGAGGAAGAAATCAAAGGTAAGAATGTGTGTGATGAAATAATTTTCACGGGAAGCTAATAAAAAGAGAAGGAGTAAAGCAGTCTCTGAAATCACGGTTGTTCGTGGAGTGAAGGTTCGGGGAAAGGAACAAGCTAGAATGGGGTCAGAAGTGTTTTTACTGATGACAGAAATGAAACAACCAAAAAAAGAGCTTACGAAGAACTCAGCAGAGATGAGGTTGAAAGAACTGTCTTGCCTCTCTGTAGAAGTTTAGTAAAGTTAGTAAAAGTTTAGTAAAAGGCACACACTGGGAGCAGCAGCACCAGTAACTTCTCCAAAGCCAGAGCAGAAGAGATGAAGGTGCTTTGAAGCTAGGGATGGAGGACAAGTAGAAGGAACTAGGGCTATAACAAGAGATGTCACTCTGGGAACAATTTACTTGGTTACATTTGATGTTGTGTCAGTGCCCTCAAAGATAACTTCAGTGATGTTTGCTACCATTAAACATAAAACCAGCTGCAATCCAACGCTTTTTTTTTTATCAAGTGTCAGTCCTTATTTATTTAATACGTTCTGCAGAGTGAAGTTTATTAATACAGTCAGTTGTGGGAGCTGGCTAAAGAGGACAGGCTGGAAGAAGCACAAATTAACTGGAATTCTCCTCCTAGCTCTCCAGAGCAGGGTACCTAACAACACGCTATCCCAGCGCCTGCTCTCTGTCAACAGAAAAGAGAGGACATCTGGGGAAACAGCATAAGTACTGGTAAACATATATCTATACGACTTCAGAGCTTATCCGCTGCAATAATGGCTGGTGGAATTTTGGAACCAATTTCTTAGCAGATTCAGGCTCCACCAACCTTAAAAAGAAATCTCAAGATATACAGGGCTTTATACAGAGTGTGCCTGCTAGCAGTGGTTTTCCCAGTACTGCCTGCAGTACAAAGCAGCATCTTGCATGTGCAGGTCTTGGGGTGTATTGGGCTTTGCAGGTAAAAAGTTCTACATCTTGAATACCTCCTGGATAGAAACACTAAGATCAGCCAGCACTGGTGTCACATGGTGCTGGCTTCTGTGAGGCTTGGTGAAATGCCAGCCTCTTATTAAACAGCAGTCTAATGACATTCCCATACTAGAAACTGCACGCAGTTTAACTGAGGATGCTAGAAGAAGAAACCTACAGAGTCTGTAGGTCTTTATCAAGATATAACACTCTCCTACTCACTTAACAGACACAGAAATTAATCTTTTTTTTTTTTTTTTTTGGATAAGGAGGTGAGACTGACAACCGCAGAAAGAATCATGACTAGCATTTCCTGTTTTGGAAGTCCAAACCCATGTGAATGTGTAAAATACCACCCTCACAATTTGTGTAACAGGAAAGCCAGGGTTTGTGAAGTAGCTGCTTGAGAAAGCTCTTTGAGTTTTTATAATTCAAAACTGCTGAGGCTCAAAATGTGAGTATTTTATAAGACAGTTCTGCTGCTGCTAACCTTTTAGCATGAGTCATTTTGTAGGCGACCTTCTAAGTCAGCCAAGAACTGAACATCACCTGTTAACTATGTGTTTCCTATTCATTGCTTGACTCAACACTGTGGATGACAAAGTCTGACTGGAGCCTCATTGAATTATGAGGCGAGACACAAGTGAAAGCTAGAGCTTAGACATATTTTTTGCTGTTGTATAACTACCTCCAAAAACCGCCTGTCTCTATCATGCAAAATTTCCAAGCTTTATTATGCTTCTATGAAAACAGGCTTGATGTCAAACCAAGGTCCAGATTTTCTGTTAATTTCTCATTTTTCTGTATTTCTGCTTCATGAAGTGATGCATTTGTGTCTGTTCATAGAAAAAAGAGTTCACATGCAATTTGTCATTGTGGGGGATTTACAGTAGGTCAAATTTATGATTAATCTGTTGCTTTTTGTTTGCCATTTAGTGATGGCAGTAAACAGATTTAATGAGTCACGTGAATGAACAGAAATGGACAGCTTGTAACATTCAGATATCTACTAGTGAACAACATAGCAGGAAAAGAAACAAATATTTCAGTTTCTCAAGCCAGTGAACATGATGCAGGAGAAAAAACCCTATTAAAAAAAAAAAAATCTCTGCTCTGCATGTACAGAACTTGAGATGCCTATTTCTAGGGAAATCAAACAGTTGCTCTTGCTCTCCTAGGGGAACCACTGTTCCTAGGAAATTTCCTAAAAAATTTATTTCCTTAGAGAAATCCTTTATTAGCTAACACTTCACAGATGACAATACAATGGCACAGAGAGATGAATACAGCTGTTATGGGTGGCAAGAGGCTGCACTCCTGTGTCACATCATTGCAAGTGTATGTGCTGCACGGGGCACATTCACACGAGGGGAAGAAAAGAGAAAGAGCAAGCCCAAAAGCTCTTCTTGTCACCTCCATGTCCCACATGCCTGGGAATATTTTCATGGCACCAACAGATATGTGGTCTTTGTCACATTCCCTTTTTGCTTTATTGTTTCTACTCAGCATATCTCTTTTTATGGCTGGGTTTTTTGTTTGATAGAAGTCACCCCTTTCTCAGCGCCTGGACATGGCCTAGGACAGCAAAAGAAGTAGCTCCATGGGGAGCAGGAGGCTGCTCTATCCCTGGCTGCCATGCCCAGTGCATACCTTGAAGTCAGGGGCAAATTCTTCTAAGGGAGTTATTCTGGACTGATATAAAACCAGTGAGCAAAACAGAGGAATCAGAACCTTTAGTTTAAAAATCCTACTGAAGGCTTTTGTAATAGGTCCAGGTCAGACAAAATTTCTGACTATCATCCCAAATTCAGGTTCTCACCGCCATTAATACTACTTTCACTTCAAGTTGAATAAAGAGACATTTCAGATATCTTTACAGAACAGACTTTGAATAAATCAAAGTGATAAGCTCACCCTTCCCTCCCCAAGCTCTCAGGTAATCTCATCGGCATGATACTGTGAGAACAGAGCCTGTCTTGAAGTAGAGAGACTATCAGAGCTAAAAGCACCTTCAACCTTTGACTTACCTGCAAGGCAAAATTCTGACAACATCATTGGGCTTGTAGCCTTCAATACAAACAGCACAGTTATCAAAGTCTGGCTCAGTTTCCTACAGGAAAGAGAACATTCATCACTTTCATTTTTTGATTTTGTCAGCTAACGTCTTCATGCAAGAGCCTGTGTGACAAAGTAAAACCGTTACTGATACGTGCTGCAAATCCAATAATGCATTTCAAGACAAGCAAGTCAGATTTTCCAAAACGTTTCCAGTTGGAAACTTGCCCTGGGAAGCATGCAGATTTAATTAGCATGTTTTAACTTTCAGGATTTTCTGCATCTTCACAGAATCACCTTCTTGTCTCTCTACTCCATTCTATCCATAAATTGCTTATCAGTATTCCTCCCCCGCCTGAAGGACACATAGTAGCTAAATAAGCAATTGCCATTTCTGTTCTGCCTCATTGTCCCAGTGGTCTCAAGGAATCCTCAGTACAGAGTTTCATTGGTAATAAGCAATTTGAAAAATTACCTTATCACCTTTCCTGATTGTTCTGACTTGCAGCTTGCTGATTGCTTTCTTTGCAGCATCTCCAAGCCGGCGCTGTAATACAAAATTTGCTCTTAAGCAAAGAGTATCTCTTCATGCAGAAATCATCACCTTTTCTCCCTAGGCTTCTTAATAATCTGAAGTGACTGTACATGAAAGAGGACAGTGCTGTATAAATATAAACAGATGAGGTCAGTCACACTGTTATTCATAATAAGGGCATGGTAGGAATTCTAGGCTCACTGGTAACCCACGGCCGATGAGGCAAAGCTACTCTAATGGAGTTTCAGTGGAGACTGTGTGTGAGCCCATCACGATGCTACACTACAGCACCTTTACTATTCCATTGAGTAGCAATGTATGTAACAAGTCCACTACTCGGGTATCCTACTTCTTCTCTCTCTCTTTTTAATAATGTATTTTTTACAAGTGTCATTAAGTGAGGCCTAGGCTAGTAAGCAGACTGAACACACTGGACTTAATATTCAGAAGGTCTTTATTCTTATGTTGTTCCAGAACTAGTTCATGATCTTCAGCAAGTTGTAAGTGCTGAAAGTGAGCTGTTCATTTATTAACCATGAAAAACATGAATAATCTTCTCTGCTGTTCTCTTTTCCTGCAATACAGAGTTGCCCACTTTATAGAAGTAACGCAAGGTATAAAAATGAGGTGAAAGCATCTGCAGTTTGTTACAGGTAAAGTACTATATAGTCCTGCAGTAACATCCTATCCATACATAACCATTTGCTTGTTCTTTGCCTTTCTATCTTTCCCTCCAGTGGACCATGAATTGCTTACCGCTTGATGTTTCTGACTGTTCTCCCATATTTCCAAAACACTGTTACTGTGCTGGCAGGGTCACAGCCACTCAGGATTGAAGTATGTAATAGCCTGACGCAAAACACCCTGTTCTCAAATGCTGAACACGGAGATGCCTGCCTCTTGCAAGAGGCTGAGAACATTATGGGGCAGTTCATAACAATCACTGCTCAGCAGAGCTACCTCTGCACCCTGTGCTATTGAGCTTGTGCCTGTATCAGTGCTCCAAGGACTTGGCTGCTCACTTGTGCTAACCCAACAGCAAGGCGATCTGGAGACAGACTCACAGGCTGGAAAGGTCTTTGAGAGGTCATGTACTCCCACCCCCTGCTCAAGGCTGGGTCAACTCCAGAGTCAGAGCTGTGTCCAGTCAAGTTTTGAATATCTCCAGGAAGGGAGATTTCACAACCTCTCTGGATAATTTGTTCCAGTGCTTAACCACCCTCACAGTCTTTTTTTTTTTTTTTTTTTTTTTTTTTTTGAAACGTACAAATGGAATTTCCCTAATTGTGCCCATTGCCCTTGTCCTTTCTCTGTGCACCTCCAAGAAGAGTCTGACTCAGCCTCCTCTCCAACCACCCATTATGCAGCTGAAGGCTGCAAGCAGAGCCCTTCTGCCTCCTCTGCTCCCCTCCCAGCTTAGCAAGCTGAGGTCCCTCTGCATCTCCTCTGATGTTGTGTGCTCCTGTTCCCAGACTGTACTGGTAACCCTCCTCTGGGCTCCCTCCAGTTTTTTCCATGCTTTTCTCGTACAGTTTCATGCAGCAACACCTACTCCAATGTCTTCCTGTCAGTTTTATAACAGTTCATGATACAGCGCATCCCAATTTGCCACCAATAAATGACTTAAACTCTTCTCGTCAGCTCCCCTCCCCATCCATATTTCCAGCCATGTGTTGTTAGATAGGAGGGAGACTAAGGAGCTTTGGTGACTCAGAAGACATTCAACTTTTTGGGCTGGGAACACCGTCTGTGCCGGAGTTCAGAGGGGCCTGTTAGGGGGAAGGGTTTCCAGCTGGAGGGGGTGAGAGCATGAAGCCAAAAATGAAAGGAAGCTGGATGTAGTTTGTAAATTGAGACCTAATCACCATACAGATACAATTAATAAATTACCACTTTGTTCTTCAGATTCAATTAAAATCACTGAATTAAATTTAGAGAGCAAGCTTCTTGGATTGGAAAGACATGGAAGACTTGACAACATGCATGCAATACTGAAAGCATAGAGTAATTTCAGATCTGGCTCAAGAGGTGAAAATGATCTTGGCTGTCATGAGAGATTTACATATGATCTTTCCAGCATAACTAATTATTACACGTGAGGGACTATAGATGTTGTAGTTACACAACATCTTTTCTGTGGTACATTTTTCTCGCAGTCTCCCTTAAAGAAAGGGATCAGATGAGAGTTGGAAACATTTCTTGCCAGCTATTTGTTTCTTTAATGTAAATCAAAGACGGACTGATAACATATAGCAAGACAAGAGCCATTATGTCCCACTTCAGGAATTGCTTGTGATTCCTTTTTATCATTATTATTACTTAAACTAATGAAATGTCTCAATTCTTTTTTGGACATTCTTCAAGGGGAAAGGACAAGATTAAAGACTCATGTACATCTTTGATCTGCTTGTTTTCATGTTTGCTTTCTCTTATCTATCTTAAATAGACAATTTCATTACTTACATGCAAATAAGAATAATTTAGTTTTTGAAAGAAAAGGAATATCTTGGAGTAAAGTCGTACTTTCAAAGGATTCTTCCATTTGAATGAAAGGCGTACTATCACTAACCAATGATTTCCCCTAAAAGATAAGAGGCATTACAATAGTTTAAAGGTTTAAAGTGAGGCTTAGAGATTTACAGTCATAAATCTCATAATCTCATTAGCAAGGCTGCAACATTCAGTACTGGACTGGAAGGAGTTAAGCATATCAGATGCAGTGGTCTTGTGGAGATGGTGATACTAGTTCAAAAGACAGGACAGTAGCATGGAAAGCATCGCTTGTCTGTTCCTGAGGAAGTAAATGACCGTAGATGCTGTGGAAGAGGAATTACAGTAAGTGCTTCTCTATTAATGGCCTTACTAAACTATCACCTTTGCAGGGAGGGGATCGCCTCGTGCCTTGCGCAGAATGAAGCACACTATGAGAACGAGGTATCAGACACATGTCCTGTATCACAGATAAAAGTTTGTGGACTCCATCATGGGAAGCATCTTCCCAAGACGCCTTCAAAGATTGATGTCTCTATTCAATGGCTCAAAACTCTCATTCAAAGCCACGGCCAGCAGTCTTACTTCTCAGATAACTGCCTGACCCTCCACATGCTGCCAGTCACATACTAAAGTAGTTCCTTCACTGGAGATGAACCCAGGATGCATAGGACCTTCCTCAGCCCCAGTGCAATCACTGCTTTGGCTTTCACTATCCTGCAAAACTCATGGAGCCCACCTGGTTTCAGCATGACTTTACAGAAAACTTCTTCTTAACACGAAACCAACAGGAAGAAATGACATGGAAGAAATATGGTCAACAGGTCTGGCACTTAGACATCTTCCCCTCGCTATCTCACGTCTCATAGACAACAAAAAGAGAACTCCACAATTACTGGTGAAATATGAAATCTGACGCACTGACAGGGTTGGGTTTTGGGTTGTTGTTGGTTGGGGGTTTTTTTTGGGTGTTTTTGTATTTTTTGGTTTGTTTTTTTTTTTTTTTTAAGCCTGTGTCCTGGCTGTTACAGGGCAGAGACAGCAAGTCACATTTTGCTGAACTATCTCCAGGACTTAACCTGTCATGTAATTCCAAACTGCTTTCAATTAGCTCTGCAACCTGATGTGTCTTGATGCAAACAAGTCCCACAGTCTTTCACAGAGGCACTCTCTCATCTTCAGGAGGGCTCCAGGAACAAGCTGCTGAGGAAGCAGATTGCCTATGCTTTCCTTACACAAATTTATCCTCTTCATATCAAAAGGGTGTATCATCAGGGCAACCACCTACTTCCTGGACATCATCTTAGGTGGGAAAAAAACAGGAGGCCTTGGATTTTCATCCATGTTAATATTACTACCTGTCTTCCACTTCCACACGTACCATACAGTTGTCTGTGCCAGAGATACTCTAAAAAATTAAACGTATTAAAATAAAAAATTGAAATCTAACCATATTTGTAGCTGACACCCTGGCTGGAGGTGCACAAGCCCATAATGGAAGACAGTTTTGCATTCCACTGCATTAATTCCTAGCCAAGTTGGGATGAATCGGCAAGGCCATTCAGTAAGAATCCTTGAAGTCCTGATTCTCCACTCATCAAAATCAGGCACCTAACTAGAGTAAACTGTGTCTTCCTTCTGGCACATGAACCTGGATTTTGCACACATGGTGAGAAAGAGTGGTGGCTGAAGATGTACATGCTGTATGTCCAGGTTTCATCCCACTGGGGAGTCACAGGAATTGATTCCTTCAGTCTTTCTAGCTGCCTCTCTCACTAGCTGGACTCGTTGTTTTCTTGATGGGTAATTAAATTGGTTCCTTTTGGGTTTACTGCTTGATCAGCAACTTATGCTGTGTGCAAGAAGAGAAGTGGACCTGGAAAGGAGGGTCACCATATAAAAGATGACAAGGAGGCAAAGGTAGTTATGACACTTGACAAAAGGACACACCATGTTTTTCATGAAAGAAACATAGTTGCAATGGGTCAGCTTGGAAGAGGCAAAATGGAAGATGACTTAGGAAGACATGGAGTGACCAAGGAAAGATGGTCAGAAATCTTGCTTTCATGTAACAGTGCCACACCCCTCCTGCTTGGAGATAATGGCTTTTTCTGCCAATCATATTATGCAGTCAGCCACATTGTCCCATTCCCTCAGCACAGTGCCCAAACTACCAACCCAGAGGAGGCTGAACTGTTCCTGCTAGCAACTCCAGTATCAGCCAAAGCTAGGAAGGGCATGCATGATGGAGGTTAACAAAGAGGTGTTGGCATAGATTCTTACCTGACACAGAAAACACAGGCCCTCACAAGCCCTTGTTTTAAAACTGTGGGATTTTAAGTCATTCAGATGTCAAAATGAATTTAAGCTTTTTATTTTTTTTTTTTAAATTTTAACTGAAGTCTAACAAATTAGTCACAGTTTTTCACACTTTCAGAACAGGGCAGTCAGTCTGCACAGTTAAGATTTTATCGCATAGCGGGTAGGAACTTTCTCTGAACAGGCCAGCTGGCTCCCCCTTCATCTGATGCTCTGTTTATCCAAACATTTCAAGCTTTGGATAAACTTTAGCCTGAGTACATCAAATACAAATAGAAGGAAGCATCTTTCCTAAAGTTGGCCAGCAATGAAGGTCCTTACAACACATGCAAGGCTTTCCAACAAGTAAGCAGAATACCTTCATACAAACAGACATGCAAGTTATAATGGCAAAAGCTTCTGAGCGCAATGACAAAAGAATCTTGCTCCAGCAAAGCAACACAAACAATTTTTCTTGTATATATCTGAATATTCAAGATATTAACACAGAACTTTGTCATCCCATCCTTGTGCTACAAGAAAATGCATCAAAGAAAAAAAATCCAAGTAGAACTTTAGGGGAAACAGAGAGGAACCCTCATGGAAAGGGCAAGAGCAAGCCGAGCTCTTCTGAACTACCTACATCATTATATTCCATAGCTAGGACTAAAAGAGAAAAAAAAACAACAAACCAAACCAAACCACAGCAACTCATTAACACAAACAGTTGAGCTTTGTCTGTATATCACTATAATTTTTCATATGAAAAGAGCTTATAAAGAGATTAGAGGAGATGTCAGGCAAAACTGGATTGAGAAAGTACACAAAGAAATTCTAGTTTGCCCCATACCATTACTACAGCTTTGGCAAAAAAATTAGTAATAAATAATTGCTTAGGAGGCATGCTTTCATATTCTTCTGAAGAACAGAACGAGTATAATAACAAAGTTATTAAAATGTCTGCACAGGACAATTGCTTGTGCACATGTTAGTCTTGTCGAAACTTTGGAAAGAAAATGCTGAAAAGGAAGTCTGCTTGAATATATAAACCTATGAGTTCAAGCTATAGCTATATTACCTCAATGAGCTTCTTATTTTGCTGGGTTTCATGTTTATGTATGTCTATTTACACTGCTAATCTGCCTGTATAATTACTTGATGGAAAGCACGCTTACGGTACTCACATACTTAAATTAGGCATACATATGCTTTTGTAGCCAAAGTATCTAAAAATTATCACAGCCGTTACAGTCACAGCGAATCTGCTGCCAGTGATGTTCAAATTCCAGCTGGGATAGTCTCATTCTTGCTATCCAAAATTTCATACTGTATATTTAAAAGGAAAATATATTCTTTCTGTCTGTAAATACAGAGCAGCTGCTCTCTATCTCAGAGGATGCCTGAATTTCAAAGGGGGAGGGGTAGGGATCCTTCTATGTTAAGTGTATGTTACAGAGTGTGTGGCGGTACTTTTCTCTACAAGATGACTATTAACACTCTCAGTTTTACTTTTTTTGCAGAGCAAGCAAGACAACCCTCCCCCTGCCCCAACAATAATTTATTAAGTGTCCAGAAACATCTCTGAATTACAGTGCATTTTTTTCCTTGCAGTAAAATGATTATCTCCTCAGATTTCATACACTGATAACATTTTCTCCTGTACCATTAGAATGAAATGTAGAAGCCTCAGCTTCGCAGTTCTGCTGATGCCAAGATAGTTGCATCCAGACAAGAAAAGATTAGATTTATTATTATCATTGCTATTATTATTCATTGCTGAACTACCATAAAGATGCACTGTGCTTTATAAATCCAGAGGGCCTCAGGACCTAGGGCTCATTCCCACTGCTGTTAACTTCTCTCCAGCTCTGTAGGTTTTGTTTGTCTTCCAGGGAGTTTGGACAAGATGCCAAACGCAAAAGCAATGGTTTAATAATATTGGTGGCTATCACTACAGCACTTACATGTTCACTGACATTTCTATGTCACTTGGCTATATGTACCGAGGCAATCTTTTCGCTAATAAACATTATCGACTTTCTGTCCATTTTTTTTTTTGTGTTTTGCACAGGGGAAAAAACCCATAATATATATATATATATACACACTATATTTATTAATTTCTTTTTTCCTGAATCCCATCTATATTGACAGAAGTCTTGGCTTTTCCCAATCACAGGCATTTTTATACCCCCGTTCTTTTCACTTGTGTTTTGTTTTGTTTTGTTTTGTTTTTTTAACACACATCAACAATTTCCTCCAATTTTACTTTTAAGCTGAATTCTTGTGGTGATTTTTTGGAAACACAAACAGCCTTTCCAGCACTGCTCACCTGATTTCTGTCTCTGGCATTTGCGTAGCGGAATCGCTGGATGTAATAGAAGACCAGCCACGCCAACGAGATGATCATCAGCACAATGAAGGAGATGGAGACGAACACCACAGAGGTCCGGCTGACGTACTTCTGCAAGTTGCGTGTCCCGATGGTTATGTACATCATCACAGTAATGTTCCTCTCCAGGAGGCTCACTATCTCTTTTCCTTTGGGTTCAGGAATCATTATTGCTACAACATCTTCTAGGCCTATCAGACAGGAGAGAGAGAGAAAAGCAACCTTAAGTAAAACAAATGATCGCCATGTAATAAAATGACAAGAGGATATGGCAAGGCAAAAAAAAAGAAAAAAAAACAAACAAAGGAACAAACAAAAAGGCAAAACAGTAACAAAAAAGCTCCCCTTTCTCCTGCTGGTTTTCACCAAGAGGTAAGTCAGATGGATCTGGTGAAGGTTTCAACTAGAACCAGTTACACAGTGTGTTTCTATAAACTAATCTTAGTGAGATATGTAAAATGTGTTTCATGGGTTGACATAAACACAGATTTCCAGCACTACTAAGGCTTATCTAAATGATATTCCTGTAAGCACTGCAGAAAGGGAGGCATGCTGCAGCCAGCATCCTTCCATCCAACACTCTATATAGATTTCTCATAGTCCATTTTGCAGGGTCATGAGTCTGTCAGAGAAGTCCCTCCAAACTCTGCATTCAGACCAGAAATACTTTCAATCACAGATCCCCACATGGTTTCACAGACTGAAGGTGCCAAAGCAACACTTCCCTTGCTTGGGGCTGGCAACAGGAGAAGCCTGCAGGGACAAGAGCAGCTTGACACGTTCCCAGCTCACCCACTGCCCCATGCTGCCAGAAGGTCCCCACAGACATTTGAGAGCCCCTGCTGGGAGCTGAACTTGCCAACTGATGCAAGTTTAAAGTCAAGAGCACTGTTTCATTCCACAAAAAAAGCTACTGCAGCCCAGATCAGCCCCCAACACAGTTTGCAGCATGGCCCCACACAGACATGAATCAGCATAGCCAAGGTGGTATCCACTAATGGGATGGGGCAGGGACTTCCTACAGTCCCATCAATCCTTCTGAAGCCATGACCCTGTGAAATGGGCCCTCTGCTGATCTGTCAAGCCTTGACTCTGCACTAGCTTTCCTTTCTGTACAGCACTGTTTCATTTTACTTGCATCACACGCTGCTGAAACTATTTTCCTTCCATAATTTCATGGCCCCTATGTACATGACAAATATAGTCTGAAATTATCTGGGATTGGGCAGCTTGTTAAATGCCTTTTCTGGCTTTATAAATAAACTATCACTGCTTTATGGTTTAATATTAGGGATATTTTGTTCTTCCACTTCACAACTCAAGTATGTAGACAATTTTTACACTTAAGCTATGTTTTGCAATAGTCAAATCCTGAATTGTACTAAGCAGCTGAGGACAAACAGGATGTATTTTAATGTAGAAACTTGCTAGAAACAGCAGCATATGAAATAATCACAATCCGGCATTTAGAAAGAAAGGTACAAACTGGGGTGTCTGAAGTCAGACAGGCAATGGGGTGGGGTTTCGGAGTTTCAGCTGAAATCCCAGGAAATCAGCCAGCATGTTGTTAACCCCATGGCCACCTGTATTTTGACTGTGGCACGAGGACAAAGTGCTGCCTGCCTCCAGACATTCGTGGAGGTGGGAAGGGATCACTTGGCCACAAATGGAGACGTGAGACGGCGACTCGCATTTCCAACAAGCTGATATCCAACCTGAGCTTCACCAGTGCAGCACTGTGCCCCAGTCCTTATGCTCCAGCTCAGACATTTCTCCACTGAAAACCCCTGGGAGGAAATAATCAGGTTTTCAAAGGTATTTAGACGCTGAAAGACCAGGTGGTGTCTGGCAGGATTTTGGATTTACTAAAGCAGACAGGTGGGTGGCATTCAATGTAAAACGCTAACCATGGTGGAAACTTTATCAAATTCTGCTGGGTGCCTAGATCAATTGCAGGTACTGAAATAGCTGTGACAGACTGTTGCTACTCACACACGAAATCTACTGCAAAGCTGGGAACTGAACCCTCCTCTCTCAAGTCTTGCAGTAGAAGTGCAAACTGCACCACTCTTCCTCTCGTGAGACTTTCCATCAGAACACTTTCCTGATTACGCACAGGCCAGTCAATGAATAGGGGGGAATCAATAGTTTGGCCAAATCAAGAGTTTTAGATATCCATGACAGGAAACTTAACCTTTCTGCTGATATTCTTCCTTAAAGCATTAATAATTTTCAGCGATTTCCCTTTATTTGTCTAGTAAGAGCCCACCTTCAGCAGCCAAGATAAATCTACCTTTGCAAATCTTCTGATACCTGTTTATTGCAAAAGGCTAATGCAAACATTACCCTAACAGCCTAGGGAGAATTTGCCAAGTCTCAAAGTGCCTGAGAAGGGCACTGGTGACATGCCAGTAATTTTCCTGCAGTCAATAAGACAAATTGTCTGGAGCAGTGCTTAGCTGTCCCCATGATTTCCTTTGTTCTCTTCCCTTTCTTTAAAGAAAATAAAAACTGTAGAATCACTCTACAAGAAAACCAAAGCAACCACCTCACACATAGCCAAAAAGAACCCATCGTGAAAAATCCCACGGCCAAAAAAACTGAAATGAATTTCATCAACTCCTCTCAAAAGCCACCATTCTGACCCATTCACTTGTCCAGTACAGACCTCTAACGTCAACCTGGGACACTGTATGAAGGATGTTACATACAAAAATGGGAGATATGGCCAAAACCATTTTCAGTAGAAAATATAAGTAGTATCTTAACTGTTTAATTATCTTGAATCTTAAATTTCTTTCAAAACTTTAACAACATGTTTAATTATGTTTAATTCAACTGAATATAGCTTAGTACATTTCTGGAGAACTGTAAATAATGGGCACAGGCCAGATACGACATGTTTCAAATAAAGAATCACATTCAGTTGTTAAATTATGAAATTAATATTTTTGTAATAATAAAACAAGCACCCCATAGTAATGTCCTATCTTTCTTTAACAGTAAAGTAATGAAAAAGAGGGAGAAAAACCTTGTGATCTCCTGCATAACTTTAACCTCATTCCTGTTTTTCATCACCCGTCCTTTCTGATTAAGCTACAGTACAGCTTTCTGGCTTCAATTTATGGTGGAAACATAACTGGTTTTGAAAAGGGCTGCAGCCACATGCCTCCCTTCTCTGCTCTCTCCTCCATCCATCTCTCTGCCAGGATGGTCTACTGCCACCTTGGGCCTAGGGCCTTTTAAGATACTTTAAAAAACACAAGATACTAAGTAAATTGCCATGGATATATGCTAAGTAACATTGCATTTAGAAATGCAAAGTAGAAGACGCAGCTCTTGCAAGAGGAAAGCAGCTGCTTTTATTTATTCAAACCCTTAATATATACAAATTTCAGGCTATCTGGTTATTTTCTTGGAAACATTACCATTTGTAATGAAGCATTCTTGGAAAAAAATAAGCAAATCAGCAACAAATAATAGTCAGGATTCTTTTAAAAAACATTTTATTGAGTTTATGATAATTTCTCCAAGCCACTATAGAGAATGCTATTTGAGAGCAATCAAGTCATTAAGCTAAATTTTTAATCTAAAATATGCTCAATATTGGGAAGAAAATTAAAAAAAAAGAAAGTAATTTATTTCCCTTTTGTCCCTTATACAATCAAATGTTTGTATTATCTCAGTTTCAGTATCTAATGCACACGAGAAGCTCCAACACACATGAAAACTCTACACATTAAAGAAGGGAAATAATGTAATGAGACATCAATGTTAAAGATGCATTTCTCCACCCAAGTACACATTTGTTCAACGGTCTTCAAAAAAGAGAAGGAATCTGGTAATATGTACTGATGTTTCTCTGGTGAGTTAAATGCTAACGATGCCTTTCATTAAAAACACCCACAATGGTAACTGCGTTTTGTGGCACTCCTGTTGCCTAACACATTTCTTTTCTTTTTCTGGCCAAGATTAATGCAGAGTTTGACATGAATTTTTAAGTAGCTGTCAGGATGAATCAGAGATTCATAAATCAAAGGTATTCAGTCTGCCACAAATGGTTTTTTCTTCTTCTTTTCTTGGCTTAGAAACATTTAACATATCCATGCTCTCTCCTTAAGAGCCAATAACAAAACAAGTAAGGTAGAACTTACAGGCATTTGGGATGATTTAAGTCACTTAAACTTGCTGAAGCATATTCGCCTAATCAAATGTTTCTGGGTGGAGAAAATGTGCTGCCGGTCTTCAGGCAGCTATTCTGCTTCTGGGCTCTGCATCCCATGGCATTATGCAGCAGGGCCATCAGCATGGTTGGCAGTGGGCGTTGGACAGGCCTGGGCATTGCTGGCTCCAGAGGGGCCATGCTGGGGAGCTGTGGACAGGCTCAGCTTGTTTTCCAGTCACTGGGCCAAACGTGTAGCCCTGTGGCTAATCCACTGACGGCACAACAGCCTCACCAAGCTGTGGCGACTTTGTTCACTTACAAAGAGTTGCTCTGGAATTAATAGGCCTTGATATGCTGAATCCCCCAAGCACTGTACCTTCCCATGTGGGTCATCCTGGGCTCTTCCTCACCCCACCCTGCAGGAGCAGGAGTCCCATCTCCTAACGAACTGCTAACAGCAGGAGGAACCGCGGAGCGAGGGAAGATGGAGAGCGAGTCTGCAGCAGGTGCCGGCTGCTCTCTGACACCTACACGTGTGTAGAGTCACAAAGCAGCAATGAAGTCAGAGAGTGTTTTCAATGGCAAGATGTGCACTTCAGAAAACGACCTGGAAGACCCTCTCCAAACCTTCCTCCTCCACACAGTACTTGCCTATGGAAACACATTTCAGCTGGGATGCTTCTATGCAAAATTGCAAACTTTTTCAAGTGTAACAATCTATTCACTGGTGACAGGGGAAAAGAAAGACTTCAGTTCTGTAACAGCGGCTTTTGTAGAAGAAAAGAACAGATTTTATGGCCAGAAGATGTACGTAAATTCTCCACCTTGGCCACAGGCTGTGCTGACAAACCTGTGATATTTCTTGATTCTGCTCTGGGAGCTTCAGGGGTGATACTGAAAACGGTCCTCTGTTCTCCTAATTAGCAGTCAGCCCAGCAGTGGTGAGCTGCTGCTTTAATACTTTGTCAATTTTTGATGGAGGCTCTAAAAAGTGGTATGTTTCTGACACATCTTAGAAGAGACGATTTAATTCTTCATGCTTGGCAACTGCCAGTAGTCAGTTAGAGAAATAATTAATTGAATTATTTGAATAGAATTCCAATTTTGGAGGCATACAGAGTCTTCTCCAAGATATCTTACCAAGATGTAAATAAGGATTTCTCTTATGTTGTACATCAAAATCAAGTACTAAAGTATTTCCTTTTACAGATTTTGTAACTGAAAACTCAAATGCTATTTCAGAGTTCAACAGTTGCCCTGATAAAACAGACAGTGTTCATTTCTGCTTAGAGCCCCAGAATAGAAACCTTGCAGGAGGGTGCAAGAACCTAAGCAACTCTTCCTTTACTTCTTGAAGAAATAATTTCATTTTTAGGAATCAATTTCAGTAACTACCAGCTATTGGAAAAAAGCAAACCAAACACAGGTCTAAACAATTTGACAGCCTGCCCATGCCCAGCTCTGGAGCACCCTCCCTGGGCTCAGCCCATGGTCTGTGGGTCCTGCCAGCCCCATGCATTGTGGGCCAATTCAGTGGTCGCTCTTCCTGCGAGGTCAGCAGTGCTCGCTCTGCACGAGGACCGACTGCTACCAACAATGCGAGCGCTTTCCTGCCATAGCTCCTGCTGCTGCCTGCGTCCGTGCGAATAGATTTTACGGTATGATCGGGATGACGTGTAACATTTTAAAGCAAAGTTGGAGCAGAGCACAGGCATTATTTTTTAAAGAATGCTATTTTTTTTCCTCCAGAACAGCAGCACAGCTGAAAAATTAGTTCTGAAGAGAATGAAAAGGAATCCATGGTGATGGCGCTGTAGTTGTGATTGTCTAAGCTATAACCAAGAATGGTCTGTTGGGCTGTTAGAAGACACTACCTTTTGCTATAGACCTTGATCTCTTTGAAAACACTATTGCTTTATAATCACAGTTGGTGTCTTTACAATGAAATTACATGGGAAATGGTATACAGGTTAATCAGATGGCATTTCAATTGAATTTTAATGCCATGTAAATTGTTCTAATATTTTCACAGTTGCAACAAGGGTTCCAAGTCTTTAAGACCATCCAATGAGAGTTCAATCTCAGTTCTTCTGTTCTGTGTGGTGCCATTATAAATTGATCAGAATATCAACTGTTATCTGTTTTTCTCCTTTAAAAATAAACATAAGCTTAAATTACATCTTTGTGACCTGAAAAATTACTTTTGGAAACCAAAGCAATATTTTAAAAAAGCTGATTTCTGACTTCACCCATTTCAGAGAAGCAGGAACATAATATTGTTTAAACAACATCCTAGACTCTTATGTAGGCCAACTGGGAAGCATTACCAGTAAGAAATCAAACTGGGTAAAAGGACCGCGCGCCCTGCAGGAACCTTCCTTTATGGGGCATTCATGGCATTGGTCTCAAATTGAAGTATCAGTTAATGAGACTACAGAAAAAATTGGCAAAGAGAAGAACAATATATAGTAAGTAACAGTAATACATAGTCAATACATCATATATCATAGGTGAAATGACTATAAACTGTCATCTGTAATCTCTTGCATAAACTGTCTTAATGCCAGAGGACTAGAAAGGACACCAGTTTCTAATGAAGTTTCATAACAGATATGGGCAACAACAGATCAGGTTGTCCAAAGTTATTCAGTGAGGTTCCTCACCAAAGACTCTTAAGCAGAAAAGGTGGCTCTGAATAAAATAGGAAGGGCCTCACATGAGAAAATAAGGGGTTAAAACCCAGGACCTTTGTGTTCCAAAACATCAGAGAGCCACCAGGTATGTCATATGGTATGGAACATCCCCTGGGTCAGTTGGGGTCAGCTGTCCTGGCTGTGTCCCCTCCCAGCCTCCTGTGCACCCCCCACCTGCTCGCTGGTGGGGTAGGGTGAGAAGCAGAAAAGGCCTTGACTCTATGTAGGCAGTGTTCAGCAGTAACTAAAACATCCCTGTGTTATCAGCACTGTTTCCAGCACAAATCCAAAACGTAGCCCCATACTAGCTACTATGAAGAAAATTAACTCTATCCCAGACAAAACCAGCACACTGGTGATGAACAAGAAAGGACTGGGGCTGAGACAGTTGGTGCCTCTTGCTTCTCAAAGCCCAAGATAGGGCTTGACCCAAGGCAGAAGGGTGTGTTTCTGATGTGGAGGCAAGAGGGTGAGTTGGTGGCTCAGAGCTGTGCACCACACATGTGAGCATCAAGTATTCAGCTGCCACCACGGGGCTATGAACACAGGCGCAAAGCAGAGGAAAGCAGCAGCAAGATGGGAGAAGCACCTGCTGGCCTGAAGAGACAGACTGCATCACACTGTGTGCTGAACATCGCACCTGGGTCCTGCAGATGGGCCCGTCCACCTCTTCTCTCAGTGCCCATCCCAGAAAGGTATCACTGTCACCAAGGGCAAGGGATTGGTGAGGTTTTGGGAAGGATTTCACCGTACAGTGAGGGAAGGCTGTGGAGCGGGATGCAGCAGTCATTGCCTACCCACCTGTGGGGCCCATGGGCACTGCCTGTCCCTAGGTGCCCCCCCAGCAGCACCAGTCTGCCCTCGCACCCTGCCTGGTTGAGGAGGAGAGCTGCCAGCCAGCAAAGGAAAGCAGGAGCGTGACTGTTCTCTGTCCCCGCTGCTAAAACTGAGACACACCAGGCAGGCAACCCCCTTTTAGGGTGCCCAGCCTGAGAGGGAAAAAATGCAGGGGAAGGCCAGAAGCAAAGACAGCATAGCAGCACGTAGCCCCATTTTTGTGGATATCAAGCTACTGAAGTTATCAGAACACGAGTTTTCACCATATAACCTTTTTTTCTTTTTTACTCTAGAGCCCTTGCTTTGCAGTGACGTAGGTGCTTTCATCTCCCCCCGCCCCCCACCTTTCCAATTTGTTTTCCTTCTCTGTTTAAAAGCAGAGAGATATTTCCTTCAACTTATCCTCTCCCTCATTTCCCGCTTCTCCTTGGCACTGTTAGCACTCGTGTTGGTCCTTTGCCCATCTTCCAAAACATTTAAACTGTAAATCAGGTTTCCTTAAAAGGCAAATGCAGCAACCATGGAGAGAGGAGCGACACCTTTTCCCTACAGCACTTTTCCCATCTGTAAAAGAAGGAAACTGTTTTATGCAAGCTATTTTTTTTTTCTTAGACAACCTTATTGTCACAAAATGCTTTTCATCGCAGAAGCACAAATACCCAGTAGGAAAATTAAGTGACCTGTAAAGAAAAAAGACCTACTCATGTTAATGACTGGCTACAGTATTTAAGTAAAGGATACAAAAGTTTTCTATTTGGTCCTGAAGTGAACAACAATAACCTCCAGGAGAGCTGCTCTGGGTTCATTTCTTTCAATGCTAAAAACCAGGAGAGGCAAGATGCTTCTGGCTGTGATCTCTCCTGTGAAAAGCACTGTTTATTACTGTTTAGGGTCAAAGAAATTTCTGTTCATGTTTTTGTAATCAATGCTGATCTTGCCAAGGCTGCAAGAGCTCAGAATGTATCAACTTCCTCTGATTTTATGCAGAAACTGCAGCAAAGGAAAAAGAAGTAAAAAGCTACAAAACTCTCAAAATCAAATTCAGCATGATAGCTGCATTTTTCCTGGGCTTGGTTCCCACAGTGTCAGCTCATCAGTCTGCTGAACTAACCAATGTTAATGAACCAATGTGGTGTTACTTATTCACACTTAATTACAGAAAACGGGCGGTTCTCCCAGAGGTTTCCTCAGACCCCGACCCAACCCAAGGCACAAATTTTCGAGACTCTGTTTTTATAACAAAAATAGTACTTCATTATAACTGCTAATCATTTGTACTGAAGACCTCCCTAGAAATCTCCCTTGGTTTCTAAACAATATATACTGTTAATGGCATATGCCACCTGTTATAAAAGTTCTCTGTTCTGGAATTTGCACTGCAATGCTCTATGTTTTTTTCATGTACAAGGTGGCCAGACAGACTCCTTCATGCAGGCCTTACGGCTAGGATATGCTCCAACTCATAGGATAATATGTTACAGGGATAATTTATTAGTAAAACACAACCTTTTCAGAGTTGTGGCAAAAAACACCCACCATCTAAAGCAGAAGCTGCTTTGCTATCTTCACTGGCATTGTGCCAAAAAAAAAAAAAAAAAAAAAGTCTTAAACAGCATCTTATGGAGTCAGGGTAGAGTACAATACAAACACAAGCTAGTTACTGTGCCTAGCGCTCTTAGAACAGGTATAAATATATTTTCATTTACAAATGGGGAAACTAGAGCAAGCGTGGTGAATGACTCAATAAACGTTCATGAAAGATAAGGGCAAAGCATCTAAATCCCAGCCTCATCCCAGACAGGCAAGCAGCACCGATACTCCTCCAAAAAGGCAGGATGAATAAGCAGAAGAGCTGGAGCTGCTCACGCCTTCCTTGGAAACCGAGACAGGGTTCAGCACAGCCCTGCCTGCCTGAGGTGCCCTTCCCTCTGCTTGCAGGGTAATTCAGCAAGACCTGGTAGATGCTGTCATTGTCCACTCCCTGCCTGGGGACACACATGCTGAGTTTGTCACTGTACCCTGCTTTAAACATTCCTCCCTTCTAACTATGGGAGGGAGACTGTATTTGGGTGAATCAGGATGCTTGCACTGAATATGGCATAAGAACAGTTGGTTGATCCTACTCAAATGGTTTAGGAAGGCAGTTTATGACTGCTCCCACAACACACCGCACAGGGAACTGCTGGCGGCCAGGAGAGGCTTGAATTGGTGAACCCTGGCAAGAAGCACAGTGTCTCACTGCAAACACCAGGCCAGTTACCTCTAGCACAGCTAACTGCAGCAGGGACCTGCAATTCCTCCTTCCAAACTTTAATCCCATACCTTGACAATACATGAACACGTTCGGTAGAAATGCAACTTACAGGTGCGCAAAGATGTGCGGAATACTCAAAGATAAAACGAGGGAAACAAATTAATGACACTGGAAGGAACTGAAGCTGCTGTCTGCCTAATTAAATAACCTGTACGGAATTATGTCCTGCTAATAGAGTTATGTACTGTTTGTGTTTTGCAAACTTCAGGAACAAAGAATATTGAAAACACATAGAAAATTAGGCAGCAAGCATGAGACTATACACAGAAAAAATGTAGCCATTATTATGCAGATTAAATTCAGCTTTTAAACTTAATTTAGAGACAGAATCAGTGATTTTTTTGATGTACTGACAAATCCTGCCTATTTACTCATAACGTCAGAGAAAGTGTTAAAAAAAATATTAGTGCCATATGCAAAATAAACATTTGACCCTGGACAGTAAAGTATCATTAGGAACTTTCTAAGCCATTAAAAAAGGGAAAAAAAAAGAGAGGGAGAGAAAGACACATATGCAAAAATCTCATTTCAACTGAAATGCTTGCATTCTAAAATGATGTTTCAAACACTTTTAACACAGCTGAAAATACCTCTTAAACCCATGAGGCTTCAGCTACAACTCTGGCTTAAAACTATTTGTTAAAGGAAATAGATGGGGTCCAGATGAGGGTTTCTTAATCTCTGGTTCTCCTCACCAGTCCCCATGACTGGGACTACATCAGTTCCCAGTGCAAGTCCAAGCAGCCTCAAAGGCACTGCAGCACCCACGGGCTGGTGGGTGAGGGTCCCCCAGGGCACTGCAGAGACCCCCATCACGATGCTGCTCTGACCCTTGATTTCTCCTGCACCCCCCCATCTCCCCCTAGGTGCAGCAGGTCACCCCACCACTTAGCAGAGCTCCCGCTGAAGAAGGTCTTCCACCTTGGCACCCAAAATATTACCCAAGGACAGTTCGATTCTGCCTCAGCTTCCCTGCAGCCCCCTCTCCCCCGCTTTCATGCTGACCCAAGGACTGGGCGCAACGGGCTGCAGGCTGGAGGAAAGGGAACGTGGTGACACTGCCTGCTGCTTGGAGAGGCACAACTGTGCACATCCTCCTCCTGCATCATCAAACCTGCTCCTCAGAGCAGCCGTACAGGGCACCCGTTTTTCTCCAGAGAAGGTGAAGCTTCACAGAAGGCCCTCAGATACCCTCGCCTATAAATCCAACACAGAAAATCCCCAAACCAAGAGATTAAGATAACTCCGGTTGAAGCCACATATTACAATCCCAATGGCTCCACGTGGGCCAGAGCAGTTTGCTCTTTAAAAAGCACAGATGACTGAAAGAGTAAAGAGCTAGAAAACAGCACAGCACATTTGGTATGGTTTTAAGCAATGCTGCTGGGCATGTTCCAGTTCAGGTGATCCCAAATAGGCTGGGCAAGAAACTGGTTCGGAGCAGCAATCTGGGAACTTTGTAAAATTACTTCAGGGGATTTCCTCTTTCCTCGCTCAGAAAAAACTTTCCCCAAAGTGCAAAAACACTAACTGCTTTTATCACTCTGTGGAGGGGGATAGGATTAAAAGTAACCTATAAGAACAATGAATTAAAATGGAGCAAAAAAAAAGACAATGGTGAAAATGAATGGTAAAAACAAAACAAAAGGACAAACAAGCCGAATCTCAGGCAGAGGGCCAGGAACACATCAGCACAATGAAACAAGCCAAATCTGAGGCCGAGTATCACCAACATATTGCCAAACCCTCCAAAATTGCCAAACATGCCTCAGTGCTATTAGATTTTTATGGGGTTTTTGAAGACCTCTACAATATGTGCCCTTAGTCATCTCTTTTCCAAGTTGAATGATCCCTGTCTTACTCAGCTGCTCCTCATATGGAAACCATTCCATACCTTTGAACGTATTTTTCCATATAGGGGATGGGTAGGTTTGAGCAATAATGGCACGTTTGCCATCACTTTTTTCTAGTTGCTGCCATCCTTCCTGACTTCCCCAGGAAGAAAAAAAGCTTCAGTCATTATGTTCAGTGTGAGTTGTAGGCACAAGCCTGAACCTTCTTCTTTGTCACCTCATGTTAGCGTCACAGGGTTGACTGATGCCACAAGTCTTTGTACCTTCTGCAAAAGCGGTAGTCTAGCTTTCATGTAGAATTAGCCCTCATTTGTTTTTAATCAGTGATAACAAGATCACTCAGAAAACTACAATGAAATCTGGAAATGTCCTTATTTCTCAGTTCAAGTAACCCTTCCCTGTATGCCTTCCCAACCCTTTAGTAAAACACACACTCCTATGGGTCCAGCAAGAGACTCACATCTCGCCTGCAAAGCAACCTTTCTGCACACCAGCAACCCAGCACCACATGTCTTCCATGTCTGGGGAGAACGGGAAAGAGATCACCCTCCATGTGCTGAGGCAAGAGGAGCAGAGGAAGGAAAGGAGGAAACAAGCAGTGCAGTGTCAGCTGCTTCCCTCGAAATGTCACCCAACCCAACTGCAGAAGGTTTCTTCACTGCCCCCAGCCTGGTCAAGGCCATACACCAATTAGGGGGGGAACATCTGTAGCCTCTGTTTATGAGCTATTAAAAACCCAAATGCCAGTGACTTCCTGAATAAAGTAAAGAAACAAAAATCAAGCAAACACCTCAAAATAGAGGGGGACATGTCTTACTTCGTTTTACCTCAGACATAAACAGGCATAATAAAGTCTCTCTTGTTTCTGCTGGAGAGATCTTGTTTGCTCAAGAACCTTGTCAGAGAAACAGTCCATCCTGAGGATGGGGCAGAGCTGCTGAATTTTTGGCCTTCATTTTCAGGTAGTATGGTTAAAAGCCACTTAAAACTGTGGATCTATTCCACATACTGAAATAAAAAGGAAAAACTAGTATAAAATGAACAAAAAAATCAGTGCAAAACCATATTATTCAGATAATAAAATTCACCTCCTTTCTCAAGAAATCAAGTTTTATTTCATTAGTCTCTAACACTGTTTTGCCATTCTCCAGCTGTCCCTACAATCCCTTAGGGTAAACAACACTTAAAATGTCTAATGGAAAAAAAAACCAAACCCAAGCAGAAGATAAATGTTAGGTCTTTCCTATATTATGAACAGGCATAAGCTTAACTAAAATTGGATTTCAAACTGATATAGTTTAATTACCTACACCAATGCAAACCAGGTTAAAATAATTTTTAAGAACATCAACTTCAGAGAACATGAGAGCTTTTGGAGTAAAATAAAGCTCCCCGGGCCTCTTTGCACATCAAGGAAAAGGTCTGTCAGGCAACAAACTCCATTTTTAAGTACGGTGTCAGGGTTTTCTAAAGACAAAATTCAGTAACAATTTGGTTTATATGGTAATAAAAGAGAGAATAACAGGAATAGAGACATAATTAAGAAGAATTGAGGCAAAATAGAGAACAAGCCACCTAAAAATGCTGTTTTGGGGAGGCGAAGGGTTTGCTTAAATGGACTCCCAGATATTTGTTTTGTTTGGGATTTTTTTTCCCCAAGTGAGCTATCTTGGTGTGAGCTAATATTCCTCTGACTGACTGATACAACTGTCAGCTCTGTAGTCTAGGGTAGGGATGATTTCACCTTGTCTGCTTCTGTTCGGCCTAAGTAAATAACCAACCAAGGCCCTGATTCACATAGCAAAAGAATGCGTGGAAGCAGATAAAATTCTCTATTTACTATCACAGCCACTGAGCTCTCCCTATGCCAGTCTTCAGCAGTACCAGTGAGTTGAACTAACCTGGCACCATGGATTCTGCTTTTCTGCATTTGACCCCATCTAGAAATGATTGCTTCTGATTCCACTGAAAGGTTGGATGTTATTCTCTACAGCTGTAACACCATCATCTTCTCTCTCTAGTGGCTGTAATGTAGGGGGTAAATATTATCAGTTAAGAGTGGAGCAAGGTGTCCATGTCACAGAGAAAATCAATAGCAGAGCTGGGAATGCAGCTCTGGTTTCCCCGACTCACCCATGCTTTAGTCTGCAAGTCCCACTTTCTGGCTCCACTGAAGCACACGAGAGAGCAATCCAACTCACTAATGACTCAATGCAGACTAAGGAATATCTTCCAATATGTTAGTTCTTACATTTGCTTTGTGTAACTCCCCAACACATACCTAGTAATGTTCCTGAGGAAAACCCAGCCCAACAGTGCATACCATAATAGAGCCTGTTTCTTATATGAAATAGCGTAACAAAGCAGACTGAATGGCAGGGGAGGGTTGTCAGGGATCACCTGGCTCCCTGAGGCAATACACTTTTCCTAACACATGCCTATAAGCAAGGTAGTGTTTCTAGGATCCAGGAAGGCAGACTGGGCAAACAAATAAGGTGGGAAAAAAGAAAAGAGGAAAAAAAAAAAATAGAAAAAATAAAGAGCCTGAAACCTGGAAAGCAGTTGTTCTGGCAGGATAGCCAACCAAACAAAAAAGTGCCACATCAGGATGGAATTCAAGGGTAACCTTGTGGCAAAAAAAAAGTACAATCCCAAGATATATAAACAGGAAACAGTGAGCAGAAGCAAAGAGCAACTGAGAGGAACAGCAGAATAATGCAACTACCCGTGGCTGCAGAGAAAGCGTTTTGGGGAGACCTGAAGAATTCCAGGAGCTTGGTTTATTGAAAACAGGACCAGCAAGTGACTTGATTATATGTATATACATCTCTCTCTCTCTCCATGTACACATGCTCTGAATGAGAGAAAATAATGGTCAGTAAGAGGGCCTTTGTCTACCTGGAAAAAGGCACAGCTAGAATCAATAGCTGGAGTCTTAAGGTAGCCTTTTCAAATCAGAAATAAATCACAAATAAACCACAAATTTTTAAACTGTGAGGGTGATTAGACAGGGGGGAAAAAGTATTTTTTGGGGGTGTGCATGTAATTTGAGCTGAATAACCTATTCAGGCAGTGCAAGAGAAACTGACTGAAACTTGATTATCTGTAGTAAACAGATCAGATTAGAAAAACGTAAAAGTCACTCTGACATTTCTTAGATGTGCATCCCTTCTCAGAAGCTTTGAAACTTAGGGGTGGTAAACTTACCTGGTCTAATTTCAAACGCACTCAGCTACTAGGAGAACAAAGCTTGGCAAAATATGAACTTTACTGGGTTTCTTTCCATGTGGACAGAAGTCCAAACAAGCGTTCAGCAAGGACCTGTATGTGCGCATGTTTATTCGGTACAGTCACTAATACCTGCCATGGCAATTGTAACTCCCATTTGCATTTGGGCTTAAAGTAACCCAAGTGCTAAAATGAGTTTATTTGATGGGAAGTTCAAGATTGCCAGACGTTGCTGTTCACATGCGACAGTCTCACTAAAGAATCCCTTAATATTTATTATTGAGCTTGGCTCTGGGAGCGAGACCGAAGAGGCACCATAAGCTGCATATTAGAAAACACACACAATCTTCCATAAGGTGATGTTCCAACTTGACCACAGAGCAGAAGTCCTAATTCAAAACAAGAAACAGAATAAAAACAAATTGAAAAGAGGAAAAACTCCACAAATGAAACACAGGAGAAGTGTTTTTTCAGGCTTCAACTAGACGAATGAACCGCATGAACCCAGAAATAGTTGGCAGGGTTAACCAAACCTCAAGCTCTGTGAGATACACCCACCCTTAGCTAAAACTACACATCAAGCCTGAAAATGTTTTGAATATGCAGGCCTTCTCACAGCAGAAAAAAAGAAAAACAACCCTCAACAGCATGTGAAAGTCTAAATGTCTTGGAGAAAAATATTTATACTTCTATAGAGGCACACTGTTTACCTCTCCTGATTTCACATGGAGAAAGTCGCTGGAATGCTTTCTAAGGCAATCCAGGGAAACAGTTAGGCTCTGGGACCTTATGATTATTAAATCTGTGTGGAGCTTGGATATGCAGCTTCTTTTAAAAAATCTTTATAATGCACACCTTGCTATGACAGTGATATAAACACCTCAAAAGCATATTTATAACATATGAAGAGCAAATGTCTTATAAACCTTATTTTCCCACCTTACAACCAGGGAGGTAAGGTATGTTTTTCCATTCAGAAGTCACATACCTTTTCTCCATACGGGCAGTTGTTCCCACAATGAAATGGAAGTTAAATGCCCCACTGGCTTAAAATGATGCAGAACCAGACCTATAGTACATAAGGCCAACTATGTAAGGTCTACATAAGAGAAGGAAAAACATCTACCGCCACTGGCAAACCTGATGGTATTTATACACTGCTCTTTAGACAACAGGTTTTAAAAGACTGGCTCAGGCCTAGTTTTTCTAGAACAGGATATGAGCAATTCCTATTGATTATATATGGAAGTTACAGGCATCCTGGAGAAAGGGAACAGGGCCCCAGATGTCCTGGCAGGTGTAAGAGCAAAACATTTTCTTAAAATGCTACAGTACATCCCAGCATTTCACTGGTTGTCATTGTCAGCAAAGTAGAACTGCAGACTTCATGAAAAGCCATTTTAAACAGCATCTGAATGAATCACTGCCAGATACATACCCTGGCTAAAGCAACTCCACATTCTCATTTCAGAGAGGTTATTTCCGAAGTTACTTAAAAGGAGTTATAATTATTGAAGAACATTCCCCCTGCAGACAAAGAAATCCCTCTTCATCTGCTCAGCACATCCTTTTTCTGCTGTCAAAAGCATGTGGGCATGATGAGAAGAAAAGGGTTATAGCTCTGATGTACTTTTCAGATAGAACATCTCTATATTTCTTTAAAGATACCATTATTTTTATGTCACCGTTATCAACCTATAGAGCTGTATGCTTCATAATTGAATGATACAGAGAAATTAATCTTCTTTATACTTACATGCAAAGCTTCATAGCCTTTTAAGTATTCTCACTGGAAATGCAGACTTAAGAAAACACACAATTCAAACCAAGCTGAGGTATCTCTGACCACCCTAGGATATGCAGGACATATACACAACTGCATATTTCTGTTGGTATATGCTACACTGGGCAAAGAAAATCTTGTGTTTCTTAAAACCACTATTTATAACTCTAGGGTGGCTAAGAGTAATCTCCTTCAGTGAAATTATTTCATGTGTTTTTCTTTGCAAAAATTTTCAGTACATTTCTCCTGGAATTACCTTTATTCAGAGTCTCTCCAGACGTTTACTAAACAAAGGCTGGAAACAAAATCAAGAAATAAAACAGTATTTCCTGCCCCATGGGGAGGTACTCTGGACTAATTGGGCAATTACTGTATCACTCCTACCTACTACCCAGGGATTAGCCTGGTTTCACAAGAAGAGTTACCACCACATGGAGGAAACACCTAGTCCTCAGGTAGTACTTGAAGGGATACAAGATTCTCAAAGAATATAGATGTTTCTTCCATACTTCATTTGGAAATGTAAAATAAAATCTGCAATAATCCTCTGCAGAAACCTCAGCATCATTCCGAAAACGAATGTAAAAGGCTCAAAAACTTGGTTTTGTGGTTTTTATGGCATCAGTCTGCACCCACACAAGGCACGGGAGCACAGAGTGACTGCAAAGCAGGCAGAACTGATTGGGTACCACTGGTGCAAGCAGCGATGCAAGGCAAGGGCAGCAGAAACCAAGGAACACGTGGTCACTTTCCATCAAAGCTGCATCTGCGTGAGGTGCCAAAGCTCACGGAAAGCAAAACCCATTTCCTGAGAGTCCACATTCCTATAGGATGATAATTTTGAGAATACAAGGATATGGATTTTTTTAGCACAAAGTTACTGTATTGTATACATATTTAACAATGATAACGCTGCTGTCTGTGTGCTTGGGTGTTTAAATCTCTGTGTCATGAGACAGCAGCACAGCTAACCTTCAGTCCTTCCTGCTAATTCTTCTCATTCTGCTTAGGTTTGGGGTGGCTTTAAAGTAGCACATCAGCTCCGTAATTCCTGTAAATGTTTTGGCGTTCTTAGTATTTAAAGCAGTGCCTCAAAGTGCCATTTGCTCATGTTAATGTCATTTGAATAAATCCTCTCTCACTTCCCTTTTTGTTTCTCCGTTCACCCCGTCCTGAAGCAATCCAGGGCATCGATTCAGCTATTTCAGTGTTGTTTATGACATGAAATGAAGGAACTTCAGAAATAAAAGAGGGAAATACTGAAGACTTTAAAGGAATTTAGTCAAAAGGCAACACGCTTTATGTGACACTCCAATTATATAGAATTGCCCCAGAAGGTGAGCCTGGTAATCTCAAAGATTGGTACATTAAAAGTCAACACATACAAGTATTTTATGCGAAATGTATACTCCACACACTTAAAGCTGGACAGGCACTTCCAGAAGCCAAAAGAGAAAGAATAAAAGAGATCCAAAATGGAATGAAATTCTTCTCTTGCCCAGACTTTTGGTGGTAATTTTTTAATGTTCCTTAAACACAGCACTGAGATGCAAAGTGTATCAACAAAAATTTCAGGCTTGTTAGTGAAGTTTTTTAGACCTTCTTTCCTCCCTGCAGACAGACTACTGCTTTGCTCTATGAAGCACTGTCAGATTACTAATAATGTAAGATGGAGTCCCACGCATATGGTGCAGCCTTTTCAGACAGTATTTATCCCGTCTACAAACAAAATAAAGTAAAATGCACGTAGCTTAATAAAAGATGTGCCTTTTTAGAAATCCTGGTGCATTGTGAAAAACATTTAAGCCAGTACAGAAAGGGCACCAGTGAGTAAGAGCACTCAGGTTAATAAAGATGCAAACCATACCTTCGTGCCCTGTAAGAACAGTTGTTTCTACCTTGAAGCGTAGAGAGATGGCCTAAATGACTTTTTGAGGTCCCTTCCAATGCTATTTTTACACGATTCTCTCAGTTACTAGCTTTTAGCACTTACAGGCATCATGGTAGTTCCTAAAAATATTTAGTGGAAATGTACTTGCCAAAAAAACCCCAACCAACCCCCAACCAAACCCAAAACAAAAAAGGTAGGAAAACCCCCATAGAAACAATGCATTCTGCTTGAGACCCCTCTGTAGATCAGTTGTTTGTGTGTTTCATCTCAAAACCTGAATATGGCAATCTAAATGATAGAGGAAAGATAAGAAAAACACAGAAAAGTTAAACCTAATACTCTAAACATGGCATGCCTCAGATTGGATCAGTCAGTGCCCAGAGAAGGAAATCCAGGGGTGTTCAGGTATGGTCCCATCAAAATCAATGAGTGGCCTGATTTAAAAATCATAACATAGAAGTAATGTCACCTCAACTCAGTTGGTAACAAGGTAGCTACCTCGAGGCTCTTCCTACTGTCAAAAGATGAGATATTCATCCTCTGCAGATGCCTTGCTCTCCTCTTCAACAATAAATGGAGCCCACCTGACTCATCCAGATTAGTGGTCTCACTTTCAGATAACTTTGGTTAAAAAAAAAAAAAAAAAAAAAAGGGGGGACGAATGCTCTCCAAAGCAATCCACCCACTGTCATTAAACAAAATCTGTGGGAGACCAAGGAACTCGATCTCCGCATGCTGAAGGCTGCCCCAAACCACAAAGCTGTTCATCTCAGTAGAGACTTATTTGAAAAGTGGTTACAGAAGGCCCTCAGGGAATAATGACCATGCTAGTCAACACCTATTTGTTTACAAGAAGTGAGAGAAAGACCAAGAATGGAATACTTTTTTATATCTGTAATCGGAGGTCATAGCAGAAGTGCATGTTGTTAAAAAGACATGCTTTGTCAAGGATCCAAAAGGGAGGTCACTAGGCAATTACCACAGTGAGCCGCACTGACCTAGAGGTTTGAAATCTATGTCCGTCCATTATATTTTCATTCCCCATATGTGTGGAGGTACAGAACCATCCAGAAATACACAAAAAAACCATGCAAAAATTTAAGGTTCTCTTCGGTCTGATTTCTTCAGACTTCATTTTAGTAGGAAACATTGTGGGCAGCTTTTAAATCAGTTCTCCTATGTCAGGCAGATTAGACAGCACAAAGTAGAGCACAAAAAGACAAACAAAAGCTGACTTTCATCTAGCCCCAGAGAAGCTGGGCAGAGCAGTCATCTCAAGGCAGGGAGTCCTGCTTCTGACTGGAAGCTATAGCCTATACAAGTCTGTGAGACCTGCTACATAAAGCTTGACTGAGAGCGCCACCAAAAATGCTGAGCAGCAGTAGGACCCTTCAAAAAAGAAAGCAGTTCAGCTATCACATTGAAGATCTACATCAGTGGCTTTTGCTGGGATGGTGATTCCCATTTCAGATTTAGCTGTGAAAAGAAGTAACATCTGGGCCAAATGATGTAAAGTGACTTCCATGGGTCAGTGACATTACTCTCTAACTTCGAGCAAAGTTTGGTTCACTGGAGCTTTGATTACAACATGAAGTTTTTAGAGCTCTCCATTTTGTCAAGATCCTGGGAAGAAGTTACAACAGAAGGAATGGAAACTCTCACAGAATCACAGAATGGTAGGGGCTGGAAGGGACCTCTGGAGATCATCTCGTCCAACCCCCCTGCTTGAGCAGGCACACCTACAGCAGGGGGCACAGGACTGTGTCCAGGCAGGTTTTCAGTATTTCCAGGGAAGGAGACTCCACAGCCTCTCTGGGCAGCCTGTTCCAGTGCTCTGTCACCCTCACAGTAAAGAAGTTTTTCCTCATATTCAGGTGGAACTTCCTGTGTCCCAGTTTGTGCCCATTGCCCCTTGTCCTTTCATTGGGCACCACTGAAAAGAGTCCGGCCCCATCCTCTTCACACCCACCCTTTAGATATTTATAAGCATTGATAAGATCCCCCCTCAGTCTTCTCTTCTCCAGGCTGAACAAACCCAGGTCTCTCAGTCCTTCCTCATAAGGGAGATGCTCCAGTCCCCTGACCATCTTCGTAGCTTTCCCCTGGACCCTCTCCAGTAGTTCCCTGTCCTTCTTGAACATGGGAGCCCAGAACTGGACATGACGCTCCAGATGTGGCCTCACTACGATGGAGTAGAGGGAGAGGATAACCCCCCTCGACCTGCTGGCCACACTCCTTTGAATGCACCCCAGGACACAGTTGGCCTTCTTGGCCACAAGGGCACAGTGCTGGCTCATGGTCACCTTGCTGACCACCAGCACTCCCAGGGCCTTCTCAGCGGAGCTGCTTTCCAGCAGGTCAACCCCCAGCCTGTACTGGTGCATGGGATTGTTCCTCCCCTGGGGCAGGTCCCTACACTTGCTTTTGTTGAATCTTATTAGGTTCCCCTCCGCCCAGCTCTCCAGCCTGTCCAGGTCTTCCTGAATGGCAGCAGAGCCTTCTGGTGTATCAGCCACTCCTCCCAGTTTTGTATCATCAGCAAACTTGCTGCTTCTGTCCCTTCGTCCAGGTCATTTATGAATATGTTGAACAGGACTGGACCCAGCACAGACCCCTGGGGAACACCGCTAGTTACAGGCCTCCCATCAGACTGTGCGCCATTGATCACGACCCTCTGAGCTCTGCTGTTCAGCCAGTTCTCAATCCACCTCACTGCCCGCTCATCTAACCCACAGTTCCTAAGCTTACCTGTGAGGATGTTATGGGAGACAGCGTCAAAAGCCTTGCTGAAGTCAAGGTAAACAACATCCACTGCTCTCCCTTCATCTACCCAGCCAGTCATGCCATCATAGAAGGCTATCAGGTTTGTTTCATATCACTATTATATGATATCTACAACGCTGGTTGAAAATAAGCCAAATGCTGCCAGGTTGTATGTTGGTAATGGCTTCTGTAGTTACTAACACACAACACTGCTGGAGTGTAGCAAGTTCAGGGGTTCAGTTTAGAAATTCTTGTATCACTACTCCTGTCTGGGAAAGTGAATCCCAAAAGATTTCAGCAGTCTGATAAAATTTTCTTGCGTTTTAGGAATAGAGGACTGCTGTATTACTCTAATGTGCTTAACCACTTTGGTATTCTCAATTCCCTGTCTTATTTCTCACTCAGATACACTTCAGTGTTAAATATAGTGTTCTTTGCTTGGCTGCAAACACCTGTACGCATTAACAAGATGTCTGGATTACAGCAAATGCTGCCCTTTTCAGTTTCCTTGTTTATTAAACCGCTCAACAGTTCATGTACATTATGTGAACTCTTCCTGGGGGATTTGGTTTTGAATTATACATGACTCTTCACATTTCTAGTCACTAATACAATGCCTTTTACATCTTTCAGTAGTTGCTTCATTCATTAACTCCCTAAAACTAACTTCTTCACGTTAAAAAGTATCATTTTTGCTCTTGCTATCCTCTATTTTCTTCACTTTTGGAAAGAAAGAGTTGGTAAAATTGAACTGTAGCTGTCAGAAGTCACCACTTAAAAGCAAATAGTAAGTATTTACATACTCAGGACATGCAGATAGTTAATCGTCAAAATGTCTTTGTTTGGCATACAATATTAGCCAAATGCTCTGATGGCAAAACCGTACTGGAGTTACCCAAGTCTAATTAGAAGAAACTGGAGAAACTGACCCAAAAGAGGCAGAAATCTGGAACTATAAAGAAAGAAGACTTTTGTAGTCTTGTATCTTGGGCCAAGGTAGACTGACGCTGGGCTTCAAAACAAAATTAAATTGATACCTGAACCACATAGGGCCAAACAGGTGCTTTGTTTCAGTGGGGTTTTCAGAGCAGCTTGCTGAATCGGAGGGAATGAGGGCTGGGGCTGGATACCATCTGGGACTGTACAAGGTGTCTCTCCACGTCAAACCCTTCAGAATGACAGATGCTGACTTAGAAACAGACTGATAATCAAAGAAGAGAGAAAGGGTTACATTAACAATAGGGCTAAGGGTTGGGGCAGGAGTCAAGAGTCATATATAGGGCAGACCCAAAAAATAACATGAGGAAAAAAGCAAGCTCAGAGAGGACAAGTAGAAAATTCAAGAACCTGGGCTGCTCCAGCCACCACTGTTTGCCATCCTTTGGAAATGGAATGGGGAGGAGATGGCATACCACTACCTTTGATCACAGACAGAAAAGGTTTATTCGTGACCCTTCCAGCTAGTTGCCTAGAAGTGAAAAATCCACCTGAATCAATCCAGTAGCGCAATGGGACCCTTCCCTGACTATGGCAGCTCCCAGATTACTCACAGCCCTGAAGCCATCACATTCATACATGGACAATATGCCCCCTCTTTCACCACCAGAATCAGAGCTTCTCCCAGCATTTTGTGCCACTGAGCCCTTTCAAAAGGCCACTTGGCATCTCTCAATCTATTGCCTTCAGGATCTTCTAAACACCATGGTGAGAAGTATAATACAATTTATACACTCTCCATGGACAGGAAAATCCAGTTACAAATAACATAGGTATATAATGAGACAGGAAGCTTCCCTACAGTGGTTAGGACAAGTTTAGCAGGTCCAGCTAAGGAAACACAGCATTCCTGAATAAAATACACACTATGACCCTGTGACTCCATGCTGAGGTTTCCTGTTATCCTGGCAAGATTGTCTAGTTCTTGGCTTTGTCCCCTATGCTGTTATTAGTTCAGCCCTGCCTGTACTGCTGAAATTTCATCTCTGTGATGTCAAAATATGTTCTTATACCATTTACACATAGACTAAAGTGAAATGCAGTTCTGGAGAAGGCAAGGTATCTGTAGTTTTGGTGCCTGTTACCAGGCTCTGATTATCTCTCAGCTTCCCCATAGCACTGGCTGCAAACTGTGAGAACTGCACATTGTCTTAATTTCATTAGGCTTTTACCTCTTGACACTTGCTACATGTTAGCTAACATAATTTGTTTTCCCCTTGTGAAGAGGCTTTGTGAAAGCTGAAGCTGCAGAGTCTGGATTCACCCTGCACAAGCACACGGCAGTAATCTATACAGATAAAGCACCTGGGGTCCACACCAGGGTGCCCTTCTGATGTGCTCCTCAGCTGCGACAGTAATATGGATAAGAGACAGCAAAGCCTCTGAGCAGCATGTCCAAGACACAGATTCATTCACTCTAATTAGACTTAGGTCCTCCCTGCCCCCTTTTACATCATGAAAAGAGGGAAAGACGACTACAAGAGGCTTCACCATTCCGATATTATACAAACTATCAAGCGCTATATAAATTGGTACTCAGGAGCCATATCAAGATCTACAGACTAATGGAATTAACCAAAACAGAGAAAGATAGTGCAATAAATGTTGACAAAACAAAACATGTACTCCCACCTTTCTTCTAGGTAAGGAGGAAATAGGCTTGCTACATAGCTTGAACATGGATGGTTACATACACACATATGCTGACAAATAATAATAATCTGTCTAGAAAGGAAGGAGGTTAACAGTAGCATAGATCACAGCCTTATAAGCTGGTCAAGGGAAACTGATGGTGATAAGCTACGCCTCTATTTTTTTCCATAAGGGAAGTTGAGGAGAACAGCTAACGTGATGAACGCGCTGGCTGTTAATGCCAAGTTCCATAGGCAACAGCCTGAAATTTAATCCTACAAATCACTAAAAGGAAAATGTTTGGTTGAAACAGCTTGCTCTCAGAAGTGCTCTCCCCTCCTGCCCTGAGTCTGTTCCTGAATGAGCTGCTCTCGCTCAGCACATCAGTAAAACAGATTAACTGTTAGATAATCTGATTGTGGGGGGATGGGGGGTGGGAAGAGAAGCTACCCACTAGCCATGCCACACTCTGCTAAAAGCACATGGCATAAAGAGTCACAAATATAAAGCTGTACAGTCTGGTCCTCCTCTTGCCTTTGCACTGAGTTTGGAAGCATTTCTTCTCCAGCCAAAAAAGGCAAAAGGATTTCATGTGGTGACAGTCAGCTCTTCGCTTAAAATGCCCATGTAGCACATGGATGCTGCTCTCTGATTTAAGAAATTATTCTAGACCTATAAGCAATGCATATTATAAAAACCTGCCTTAAAAAAAAGGGGAGGGACAAAAAAACCCCCACAACCCACCAAACAACACTTTACTTTTAAATGCATAGAACTGTGTGTATGCTTTTTACATTCTTAAGTAGAGAGTTAAACCCCAGTAGTACGTCTTTTTTTTTTTTTTTTTTGTTTGCTTTCAGCAGCTTTTTATTAGTTAAGCCTATTCTTCTATATCCTTGCAGTGATCCTTTTCAATTGGTTTTATTTCTTGGTGTCAAGTCAATGTAAATGGCTGTTGCTGAATTAGAGAGATCTGCTTTTCTCCACCCAAAGAAGTAATTTAAATCATAAAGCACCTTCCAAGAAAGAAGGAGGCAACGAAGCACAGCAGCTGCTGCTTTTCCAAAGCAGCTGGACAGCAACAAGCTGAAAACATCACAGCAATACATTGGCTTTTCAAAATCAGGGCCTGCGTCTGCTTTTCATAATTTATCACATTTACACAGGTGCTAAGAATCTTGATTTGTTTTGTCTGGGCTTCAAAAACAAACCATTATTCTTTGTGACTTTAAGTATTTTGTAAGTATTATAAAGTACAGTAAGGTCTATATTCCTAAGTGCAAAAGGGAAAGCAGATGTGCACAAAGGTACTGCGAAGTACCCGATTGGGAAAGTCATACCCCAGACTATGCCATACCACATTTCATGACCAAGGAAGTTTTTATGGATTTAAGCAATCATTACAGAATTATTTAAGTGAAAGTTTCACCTCACTGATTTTTAGTTTAACAACTCATTTATTGTAATCCTAAACTAAGGATAAGAGCCACTATTTTTAGCTCACCAAATGTCCCATTTATTAGTTTCCTTACTGGCAAGCGACTTGCCTGTAGGCTGTCCTTTCTAGATTTTTTTGTTTCACTTTATCTCTCTGGCATATCTGCATTCTAATAATAAAGCCAAACATTTTCACAGGACTGCCTTCCTGCTACTTTGCACTTGAAGAAAGCTGTCAGTAAGAGGTCCTGCCCTACTCTCGCTCTGTCCTGAGGACTCAAGCAGTGATATCTTCACAACCCTATATTCTGGGGCTCTACCTCAGAAGATCCCTACAGGCAGGAGACCTATTGCTACACAAGTGCACAGGAACCTGCATTGCAAGTGCAGGGTGACACTCAGCTCTCTCTGTACAGCGACACTCCCTGCACATGTGCTGTAGGCTCTCCGTGCAACAAATCTGCATGTTTGCTTGAAATCTCCCAAAAACCTAGGAAGGCCCTGGCCTAAACTGGTCTGTAGGAAGTGTGCAGATGAGGGAATTTCACTCTGTAAGCCAGTTCAGCACCTTGAGGGCAAAGGCACAGTTTAGCACAGGCACCTCAGCAATCAGCGCAGGTTACAGGGGTGAGATGTGCACTGACTGGGCTTGGAAGGGATATCTGAGGTCTATTCTCTGCAAATTTCATTGCCAGAGAGGGACTGTGATTTGTAGAGCACCTCCTCCCCAAGCTCACATCCCTGCAGTGGCACTAAATCCATCTGAAACCAGAAAAGTAGTGATCCAGACCCTAAACTGTCAGTGCTTTTGCCTTTGTTTAGGCTGTAATGTTACATGCTGGAGGGCATGGAAGGCATCTCAGAACAGAATCACCGAAATTCTGAAGAACTGACAAATACTGACAAAACAGTTGAGTATGTTGTCTAATACAGAGCAATAAGTACAAGAAGAATTTTTAAGTACAGCCTAAGGAACTGATTTAGTGCATATGTAGGGCCCCCAGATTACAGCTGAATAACAGCACTGACATCCTGTTGTGTGCATGATGTGCCCAGATGTGTGAAATGGAACAGAGCTGCAGGAAAAAATTACTTCAAGCTACAGTACAAAACAACTGCCCATCAGAACATCATGCAACATATTTACGGAGGGGCTAGAGAGGTGAACAGGTGCACATTTGGCACTCATTAAGAGTTAGTGCCTGCAATTAGTCAGAATCCTTGACCATTAATCCCAGAAATTCCCTGTTACAAAAGATGTTCAGTCATTTGGCCAGATGTTTCTTACACAGCCTTTAAAAGGAACTGCCCTATGTCTGCATCGTAAATATTTGACTTAGTCATTCAACAATGGAAATTTATTTAGCCAACAGCTTGTTAATAAAAAGACAAACAAACATACAGCTTCCTAGGGATGTTTTGGTTCTTCGCCACACAAAACTTACAGGCAACATTCAGCGAAACAATATGGTTTCAGATTTTTTTTGTAGGGGAGCCATGAATTTATATTGTCATAAAACTGGCTCTAAATTACAAAAACATTCTCTTCAGTTCTAGCTAAAGTTGTGTAAATAATTTTCTGTCTGATGCCTTTAGTGATACAGATATATACTCTTCCAATTATGTCAGGCAACTAAGTAGCTCTTTGAAAATTAACCACCACCCCACCCAATGTAGCATATATATTTTTTCTAACAATGCCAATAATCATAACAAACAAAAAGATTCAGGAAGTGGAAGCAAAGATTATACTAAATGGAAAAAAAATCTCTTACAATACTTCACAGAGTTCAAAAATCGCCGAGACACTCATTTCTGATGTTGAAAGGAAAACCAAACCAGATTCTGTTCTTCTTGGAATGAAAACGCCTTGACTTCAGTGGAAATAGAGTCAAGTTCCACATATGCAACTTTCTTCCACTGCAGTTTAACTAGCAGGAGCCTAGCTGATTTCTCCGTAAGTATATAGTTCAGTTGTTCCTGGCTGCAAAGAACCTGCAAAGTTCCTGCACTTTTGCATCATTAACATACAAAACAGGTTCTGAGCCAAATCTTTGGATCTGAACACAATCAGCCTCTGAAGATTAAGTCCTCATCTAAGCAGAAAGGAAAGATACCACCTACAGGGCCAAATTTCCAAAGATCCCCCAAACCATTTTAAAGGCTAGTCCAAACCAGTTTTTCTTATGATCAAATGTCTTCTCTAGTCAAGATGTTCTTACATCATTTTAGACATATCTATAGACCCTCAAAATTTTAGCTGGGGTTCTAGTTCAATCTCTTCTTGGTCAAGAAAGATTTTTTTGCTAATTTTAGTCTTAGCTAGGAGAAATCCTGGATGAACCCCTGCTACACATCTGCCACGTCACATATCATGCCTCAGGCATGAGGGCTCAGGCATTCCGCATTTGAAGATCCACGTGTAAGTTGCCATTGCCAAAAACCACAAGTTGCTATTTGAATCCCCTACTTACTGCATGTGTATGTGTGTGGCCTTCAAGGTTTTCTATAGTGGTTTTTCTTCAAGACATTAGCACACAACTTCGCAGATACCTCAAATCTGGTTAAGGCATTGCATTTTTTTTTTCCCTGTTTAAAAAGTGATTAACCAGCCAAAACATTCACAATCAAATCAGGACCACCACAGGCAGAAAAACTGCCACCCTCCTCTCTTCTAAGCTGAAGAGATTTATTGCATGGGATTCTTCACCCCCATATAAAAGTTACCTTTCCTCTATAACACACTATAAAAATCTTTTCAGTGCTGAGGCCCCTTGTACATGGTGAAAGCCAAAGGGAGATGCAAAACCTAATACCAGAGAAACATGGCTTTTTAATGAGGTCTCAGGGAAAGTGTTTAAGTCCCTCACTCTCAGGGCACTGGTTCAACAGAACAGAAAATTGGGAGCAGCCCGCTCAGCTTCTCAACCTAATTCTTCAGTTTCCTCCTCCTGTCTGAACAGCCTAGCAGGACAAAGTAGGTAATTAGACTGGAGGCAGCTGGACTGAAAAAGGATTTGGACCTTGTATAAAATGTCTTACAGTTTCATCTTTTGTGGATCCCCTTCATAATGCATTTCAAATAAGTAAATGCATGAGGCAGGAGGGGGAAAAAAAAAAAAAAGAGGTTGTTGCTTCTGTGCCCAGTACTGCCACACAAAAGTTTGAAGTCAATAAATGAAATTTTCTTAAACTCAGGAAATGGAAGGCTGACAGAAGTTCTGAGATTAGAAGGGGTTTATTTTATGAAAGATTTACAAGAGATACATTAAATGACCTTTTTCATCACACTGTACTCCATCATGTTACACTACGCTCTCTAAAAACATCCACTGTAAATATGATTTGTTTCCAGTGTTTTACTTTTTGAAGGTTCTTACAGTGCCATTTAGGACTCTGACACTTAGTAGGTCCAGCGTTCCCTAGAGTGCAAAAAGCCAAAGCGCTACGCACAGCAAAGACTTTCCCAACTTCTGCTGAGTTGCATGTGATGACCTTGATGCCATGTCACTTTGGCCACTGCCAATAGACCTGTTCTCCTCCATCACCACATAAGTATTTGGTGCAGTTTTCAGTTTCAATACCCTGTGTTAAACTAGACAGTCTAATTATTCTTTCTCATAACAAACAGTTTTCAAGAGAAAGCTTTTGATGTAGGATGAAAATACCAGATGGATCAACTTCCATTTAAACCATAATGTTGCAGCTAAACAGAGCATAAGGGTGTCATTCAAATTTTGGGCCTAATCCTGCCACCTCTGCTGCGCTCCAGGAGGAACCTGACTGAATGAGTAACTATTGAGCATGAAGCAGGTGGTAAAATATGCTATTTTATGACTAATAAGAAAGAATTTATCCTACCTTTGTGTTTCTCTTGTCTGCGACACTATTGTTAACTGAGTAATGGAAGATAGTTCTGCACAAGTTTATTTTCCTGGATTTACTACACAAACAACAGAAATCAGCTTTCCAATGTCCAATAAATAATGAACAAAGCAAACCTGTATACTTCCCATTTCTCTGCCTACTTTCATCCCACCATTCTGTTATTAGTAACACGGACTTAAAAGGCCAGTTTTCTCTGTTGGGACAAAGCACAAACCAAAGACTTCTGCACCATCCAGGCCTCTTTGCTGTAGTCCATTTATAAATCAAGGCTGCTTTGCACGGTTACAGCTTACTGCATCCATAAAAGAGTATGGGAGAAAGAAAAGCATCATTTTGTGGGCATTATTATATCAACAAACTGACAACAAGCAACCCCTATCCCAGCTACTGGTACACATGTAGAGAATTACAGTATATTAGCTTACATTATATCAGAATCACATTATATATTAATGGAAAATATAGGTATATTTAAGTAAAACCAACTTTTTTTCTCCTAAACAGATTTCAAGCATATTTACTTCTCTTTGATGTCTGTTCTCATACTGCATTTAGACATGAGTAACTTTGTTACAGCCTATCTCGTAAAATTGGTTAGAACTTCTATCATCATTATAGTTTTTTTGGTCAGAACAGTATTCTTCATTCTTCTCTTACTGAAGTGGCTAAAATATAGGAGCAGAAACAACTGGTATAGGGATTCATGGATCTGATGACAGATCGGACAATTAAAAAATTGTTCCCTGTAGAATGAATCATCCATGCCAATATAGATATAAATTAAAATATTATTTTTTGATTAAAATATTAATAAAATATTGCTGAAGAATGAAAAATGAAACTTTCTGCAAAAACATCTGTGAAATGTTCTGCCATTTCTATGCATTTTCCTATCCAAATCAATCCACATTTGACATATACTGCTTATTCTACTCTAAAAATCTCTGAAACAAAATGTTTTCCATGTTCTAGATTAAGAATATTAGTCCATCTTTCCTAAATCATTTAGCCTTCCAAATAAGATGCAGCAGAACTTGGCCTTTTAATACCAGCTTTTCAGAGTGGAGGACAGATAAACAAGGAGTGGATCCAGACAAAGAAAACAATTATGGGAACTGTACTATAATTCTAATTACAAAGATCACTGCTCACAATGGACATATTATGAACCACATTAAATAGACAAATTAATATTATAATGGTTCATCATATTATGCTCTTATGGTGGAACACGTCTCCTGAATCTTGAGTCTTGTAATAGAAGTACTCTGAAAACATTCAGACAACAAAATTCATGAGATGGACCAAAAAGCTTTTATTGTAAATTTACACTAAAGAAATAGCTTTCTGCACTGTCTAGAACCAAATCCTCTACCAATATTTTTACATCTACCACAGGTCACTTTTCCAGGAAAAAAAAAAAAAAAAATGCCACGGCAATGTAACTTGCAGTAGGATTCAATAGCAACAGGACTCCCTCTCAGATACTAGAAATTTTCTTCACAATCACCTTGAATAATAGTTAATGGCCATAAAATTGAAAAGGCCAAACGTACCATTTATGAGCTGAGAGGATTTCAGTTTCTTTGTGTTAGGAGAAATAAAATTTTCTATGCCTTTATTTTAATTTCTGAAGCACACCAAAGGAAAAAAAAAAAAAAAGCAGGGTGGTAAAATGCTAACAGCTTTCTAAAGCATCGCATTTGAACCTTGAGACTAATTTATATGCAAATGCAAAAAAACTTGAAGACAAAATCCTCATGATTTATTTTATTTTCAGTTATGACTTTTCTTCCACAATAGCTCTTTAGACTAAAGAAGTCAGGCTGCCATCAGAAATGCTATTTTAAATCAAGATGAGAAAAAAATCTTTAAGTTCCCCCTTCTCCCCCCTGATTTCCCAATTCTCCTGTTTTAACAAAGTCTTAAAAACATTAGGCATTGTATGTGACAGAAGCAAGCATAAAGTCTCAAAGTAAATATTCTAAAAGACTTCTTCATCACCAAGCAAGCTCTTTTGAAATTAATGTTGGAAATGTTGGTCCCAGCAGAACAACAGAGATTACAAGCATGCATAGTTATTGGCTTTCTCTCTATTACCATCATTAACTATCCCAGGTTTCTACATGCAAGCACCACAAAGCAAGGAATAACGAAAAAATTAAGACAAATAAAGGAATAAATCCAGAGAAAAGACAACTATAATTTGGCAAAATAAAAAAGCCCAGCTTCTTTCCACAGAATTGGCTCTTTTATATTCAATATATGAGGCTTCATATAGAATGCTTATTACCAGTAGCTGTGTTTTTGAAGACAATGGCTCCTGCACTTAAAGCACACATGGATCTTCCCAGGATCACATATTATATATTCGATAGTGCTTGTTCACAGACCTGGATATATGTACCACTTCAGGACTTTTATTTTAGTGAAAAGCACTGAAAAATAAAAATCTCAGGGAATTCAGGTACTCTTCCTTTTTATGCCTTGTCTTCTGAAAATTTTGGATGAATAAGTCATTAATGCTCCACTGGGGGACAAAAAGAAGAAAGGGGAAAGGTACAAGAGCTTTTTCCTACCAGGTACAAAGTGTGAAAGGGTAAGTTTTCAGAGTTCATCTTTAAAGAACACGTATATCCATAACACAGCAGAACTGTAATAAGTTATGTGTTGACAAAGGGACTATTTCACACTTAATTTGGAAGTCTCATTTCCTCAATGTAAAAGATGGTTTAAAAAATAAAAGCTTCAAAGAAATGTGTGAAATGACTGAGAGGGAAAAGACAAGGCTGACAACACAGTACAGTTAGTGTCTTAAATTTCTGTTGGGATTGTGTAACAAGCATAGTTAATCTTATGACCTGGAATCATATTGTGGAAAAGTAATGAAAGTCTTGAATGTACCCAGAAATTCCATGTATTGGGCATGATTAACTTCTCATAAACATAACTGGAAAACCTGGCTGTGATGGAAGGTCTGATTAGGGTTGGAAAACTCATGAAAGTATTTAGCAAGTTAGTGGTCTTGCTTTCTCCCTCTTGACTTCGATATGTGCCCGTCCCTCCCATCTGCAAACGCCACTACAAAGTAGACTGGAGGATATACAGCTCTGCAAGTCTTTCCTGAAATAAAACCTCACCTGTTTAGTATCCTGCCTCAGAAGCTGTACATCCTCACACCTTGGTGAAGGCTCTGGGTAGTGCCTGTGGGATGGATGACAGAGCACTCAACAACTGTGAGATGCTCCCGGTGTGGGATGCTCCAGCAACCCCTTAAAACAGTGAGGGAGCTGGGCTCGCCCAAAGACAGCGAGGGGGCTGAGGGGGAGCCATCCATCTTTTCTCCGAAAACAAGTCCTCAGATAAAAGATGATCTGAATGTCAAGCAGCTAGATAGAAGTGCTAAGGGTATGAGAGGACACTGCGGAGGAAGAAAAAAATTAAATAATTATGTGTGAACCTCAGCTTGCCTTAGAAAGTGTTTCCGGACCTCAGAGCTTTTTCTGGGGAAAAAAGAAAAAGAAAAAGCCTGAAGAAAAAAACCAAAAGCTTAAAATTACTACACTTTGAAGTCTTGCACAAGAAAGTGACTAAGAAAAAACCTACAGCACTTCTTTGTCTCAGTTTGGGGGTTGGAAAGGGGAGCTTAACTGATGGAAATTTGAATGCTAAGGGCTGAAAACACTGCATTTTCAAAGGGTAGGAGGCCTGAAATGAAATGTGTGAGGATGGACTGTATCAGTGTAGGTAAAAAAAATATTTTGAAATGGATACTTAAAATAAAATGCATAGTAGGGGACTGAAACATGGTGGGTAAGGAAGGGAGAGGAACATTAGAAGAACGGTTTTCAACTTTTCTCCTTTTACTTTCTGACATTCCTGCAGTCATTCTCCAGGTACAAGCAATGCTATATAAACAGATTCATGTACAGACAAACAAGAATAAGAATCTTACTCATATTTACTTAAAATTATATCTCAACTTTTTTAATATTTAAAGAAACTTAACTATATGAGAATCAGAGCTCAACATATTTCAAGGAGGATTCATTAGCGTCACTAGTTCTTCCATTTGGGGAGATTATTCAACACTCAAAATTCAGAGGACTATTGCAACAGCTTTGTCCTCTGCAACATTGATCCTAGATTCCAAAAAGGTCACATTATGGCAGCTTCCCTTAGCAGTGCTGAGGGTGAGAGAAGGCTTCCATAAAGCACTGAAATGGAAAGTTCAAAGCTAGTGTGAACAGATCAAGAAAATAGATTAAAAAAAACCACAACACCAAAACCAAACAACTAAAAAAACCGAAAGGAAAACAAAAGCAAAACATCCTCTGTGCAAATACTTATGTTTCTGCTACTGGAAACTGGAGAGCTCAATGTTTAGATAACCTATCTTCATACCTGCCTACCGTTTGTATTCATGGTTTTTCTTCTTTTGTATGTTTAATTGCAACATGAACTTCCCAGGCATGTCTTTGTTCTGGCAGGTATATGTCTCTCTCCTCCTTCCAGCTCACACTAATGCTGGTTAAGATTCATGTAAATAAATTCTTAGATGATGAGATAGGAACATGTATCACAGGTCTTCTCACCTGACAGCAATGGTCAGTAACAAGTAGACAGATATACTTATGTTTTAGTAGCACTAGAATTCATCTCCAGACATCTCCTCTTACAGGCTGTAAATGAGTCTTAATAACTTCACCTTGTCAAGGACAGGAGAAGAATCTGTAAGGGATATTTATCCAAGACTGTAATATTAGCATGCATGCATGAATGTAATGTTTGTGTTTAATGGGGAAAAAAGGGAAAACCAGACAAGAGAAGGTAATCAAATCAGTCAAACATCCTTGGCCATCTAAGGATATTAAAGATTTCTCTCAGTATATACCTGGAGCAAACAAACCGTTTGAATACCAGGCAAAGAGGGTAACAAATGATGCAGAAAAGGCATAAGTATCAAAATAAACAAAGTTGATTAAATTTAAATGATCATTTAGAAAGGATAAAATACTGTATCGTCAGCTTCACACCAAACCTCTGCAAGTTTAGGAAAAAAGTTATATGGAATGCATTAATAAAAAGTGAAAGAATAACAGCATAACAAAGTTAAAGAAACATAGTTTTCTTTTCAAAAGTGGTTACATCCAGCAGATCTAATTTTTGTGATATTACAAGGTTAGTAACCCCACTGATAAACAAATACTAGACACCGTCTAATACACCTTTTTGTCACAAAACAGTAGCACTCAGCAACACCAAAACCACCCTTGCAAAGCAGATTTAAAACTCAGTCATAGTGCCTTTTTATTCCCAAGCAGTATTCCCAACACTACTTTTTTTTCCTGTGATCTACAATAAGCATAAGTTTTGTGACATACTTATTTATGGATCTTGATTGGTTGCTGATTTAATGTGCTAAGTAACTAATTTGATTAATTGCAAATGTTTTAATCCACCTTTCTTCCTCATGAAAGTCCTAAATATTCTTCAGCCATGATACCTTGCTAATACCAGCCTGTATAATACCTGTTTCAAGTATGTAAGCGTCCCACATACTTTGCCATTTAGAGCTAGGAAAAGAAAAAAGATGACCCTGGGGCCTTGTACAAGCATACGCACTGTCTGCAGCCAAAATGACTGATTTATTTGACAAGTCTTACCAAAGACACTGGCTGCAAATGGTTGGACCTAAATGCAGACAGAGAGACTTTGAGTACTCTTGCTCCCCATCACTCCGCAACCTCCTCTCCTGCTGCCCTGTGCCTGCTCACTGTGTTGGCACACCAACTCACTGCACACGCCCGTACGAAATTTGACGCTTCTCCAGGCACTGAGATGCCTGCTTCTGCGCACATCCCGCAGCGCCTGACCGTCAGCGGCCAGGGGCCACACACAAAACAAAATGGGCCTGTTTGCTTTTTCACTTCCAAATGCTGGAGTAGGAGTCGTCGGTTCCTAGTGCAATGGCCTCCCTTGGTGAAAGAAATCACCATCTTATCATTGTGTAAAAAGCTGCAAAACTGTCATATTATTTTGTAATTGATGCTGTAACTAAAAAATACCAAAGAGGTAAAGGAGGACATTAAGGGATATCACAGTGGTAAAAAGGAAATTTCTTTTTGCCACCAGAAGAAACACAACTTAAACAATATATTCAACAGTCTTCTTTTTTTACAAAGTTAAAAATAGTAATTCAAATGTACTGACCACATATTGCTGGCTAAGATCTGAGCTAACCTAGCTCTTGACCTCTCATTGAGAATAATAGTGAGTAATTCATTGGGTAACTTGGAGCCAGCTCTAGGCTTAGACAAATCAGGCAGATGCCTGAGACAGCGTTAGGTCAGGGAAGGGCAGAGCCAGGCCAGCTGCCGCTGCCGCAGTAGGGCTTGGAGCACGTGGCTCAGCAGCCACTGTGGAGGTGCAGCCACACGCTGCACAAGCACTGGCCTTCAGCAGCTACCGTCCTGCAAAACGCCCTCTCCGGGGTCCTCACCTCTTAGTTTTCACCCGCTCCCTCCTGGTCTCTTCCTTTGGAAGGGCCCTTGCCCAGGCTAGGCTGCCACAAAGTGCAGTTCCACCAGCCACGCTGAGCAGCGCTGACTTGGCTCGGCTCCGTCCTGAGCAGTGCTTGCATTCAGCTTCTGGCCACGAAGCTGACTTGCTCACAAGTCATTCTGTCTACAGCCAGATTTTTAAATGCATGAACTTTTTGTTTAAATTCATAAACCTGGCACTCGCTTCTCAGTAGCTTATCCAGGTATTGCTTCCTGCTGTAGCATACATATGCTAGATTTCTTTCCGTTTGGATTTTTTTTTTTAAGCGTGGCCTAGTTAGTGACATCATTGCTAATGACTCTCCAGTCATGGTTCTGCTGCATATATTTTCTTTACCTCTATTTTTGGCTTTATACTTCCTTGAAAGTATCTCTTTATGCCAAGACCAATCTACTTCAAAACAATTCTGAACCATCGATCTGGTTCATATTAGTCATGTACACTATTGACAAATAAGCGAGTTTGCAGACTGCAAACCCTTTGGACAGGAATTTTGTCAACAAACCTAATGCACAGAACAGCAACACATTATACATAGGAAAAGATCTATGGAAAGACAAATCCAGCCTGAACTACTTTTCTGTTATTGCAGCAGAAAAGCAGCTAACGATTTCTGTCAAGAAACACGTCAATGTATAAAAATCAGGCTCCTATATGTTTCTTTAATTATCTGCCTGCTCCTCAGCACCTACACTCTTCTTTTTATTTGCCTCGCTTACAACCCCCTCTTATCATGTGCTCTGGCTGTGCTTTCACTGCTGCCCAGCTCCTTGCATTTCTTCCAGTAGTCCCCCCAGCCACTTCCTTCTGCCACCAAATTCAATGGCCTGAAGAGAGGTGCCCAGTGCCACTTTACACTCCTTGGGGTATGCCAGAAAGCTGCATGGGCTGGCAGGTATGACGCAGGACCTTTGGGAGCCCAGTGGGCAGCAAGGTGTGCTACAGTGCCTACAAGGGTACTACAAATCTCTTTCAGTGACCGAATGCCGCTCCCAGAGTCAGGTAACACTTAAGTGACCCTGGCGGCATGCTTCCCAGCTGAGGCTGCAGGCACATAACCCATGTTTTCTGGCAGTACAACGCCTTTTCAATGGTTTGTCACCTGTGTTTTCAAGATCTGTGCCTTTTCAAAACTAAGGAATCATAGCTCCAGTAAAGGTTTAAATGCCAGCTTTGGTGCGTAAGTGGCAAAGCAAAGCCTGGCAGAGCAGAAAAGCAGGTCCTTTTGGTTCAGTGAAGAGATGCTGTCCCATCTCATTGGAATCTTTCTCAGGTACATATAGCTAAATCATGCATAACTCTGGGATACACATCTGGAACTTCTGGTCTGTATCTTTAAACTAGTCTCCTTCGTGCTTTTGCCTAAAGCATACCAACTGCAAAACACTTTTAATTATTTTAAATTTACCTATTAAAATGGAGCATTTCCAGATTTGAGGCCTCCTAATTGTCACTTGAGAACATAAGTTAGCACACAAATATACAGGGATTGAAGAGACAGAATGCTAGGAAACAGGAATATGTTGGAGTCTTGCTATTAGTCACTAAATATCATTCTCTTAAGAATTACAGAAAAAACACTCATCAAAATATGTCTGTTGGTGTAAAGCCCTGGGACCATGGCGGAGACACACTGCTCACTGAATGGGGGTCTGAGAGACAGTTTCCCTCACCAGCAGGTTGTTGCAATACTACTGCTGCCTTGGAAGACATTAGTAACTGTGAGCAAAGAAATACTGCTTTGTGGGATTCTTGTCTGGGACAAGAAACGGCAAGATGGAAATCCAGGCAAAGGAGGAAACAGAAATCCTGAGGAATCTCTTGTCTTCCTTCCCTTCTGAAAGAAAATGATGGAGCTCTGGACCTTGGAAATTTCTCAACATTCTTCTATGAAGTGTGTATGCACGTGTGTATACATGTGTGTGAGGAGGGAACAAAGTTACAAGGAAAGCACAAAGACACAGAGAATTCAGATAGCAGAAAACTAAAAGAGAGAGCAAGGGAAAAAAAAGATATCTGATAATCTTCAAATGAAACTGAACAGTAAAATCTCTTTTCAACCAGAGTCATCTCACTTGTCCCAAGTAATGCACTGTTCAGCTTAGACTCAATTATTTTTCAAAACAACAGTACTTTGGTGCTGCACAACAGCAAACCAACCTGATTCTTCCAGTTGCACACCTATGAACCTCATCCTTTTTTTTGACCTTCACGGACTTCATCAGCACAATCAATCTGCCCATGAGATCAGTTTCTGCTTAAGCATGAAATGAAGAGTATGATTAATTTGCAAAGGAGGCTGAATGAGAACTCAGTTACAAAAGCAATCAGGAAAATGCATGTAAATAAACATGACTCCTGTTGGAAAGGAGACGCAAATCGCTGTGTGCATAAGATGACTCTAATTTTCTGTTTGTACCAACTCCCACTGCCATCTTCCCCTGACTGGGAAGTGGCAAACAGTGTGGCCCAGAAAGCAGCATGACACGGTGAGCGTTACCTAGAAGACCTGCATTTCATTTCCAAAAGGCTGCAGGCATATTCCTCATAGAGCTGTCTAAGTATGTCTAAGGCTTACACACGGAACAGGAGACCAAATTCTGGGACTGAGACCTACCTCATTAGTGGAGCTATAAATCAAATCACAGAAAAAGCAGTCTCACAGACAAGCGCATCAATTATATAATTATCCTCCTGGCAGCATTTCAGCCTTTTCTGCTTCCACTGTATTTATATTCAGTTTATTTAAAAACTTCCTGTACATCTATGTATATTTCTCCATGCATTTCTTATGCATAATTGCTGTTTGCTTTATGTTTGTTGGCTTTTGCACTCTCTCACCCATGACCTGTTTGTTATTAAAACAAACAAACAAACAAACAAAAACCCAAACAAAACCACAAACTTGCAGAGTTCTTAAAGGAAAAACATCTACTCAGGGAAGGGAGAAAAATACCATGTATGCAAAACAGTGCTGTGACAAATACATGAAATTATTAGTTCTTCATATTCTGTCCTGTAACTACATTTTTACCTATCTTCTAAAGAGGGGAAGCAAAATGGAAAGGTGATCATTCTAAAGATTACTCGCAACAAGAATAAAAACGAAACAAAACCAGCTTCTGCAGTCAGATTTTTCTTATCAAATCCTTTTCTTCCACTGTCTTTGCCCCATCACTACCGAACATGCACATCTCTTTCTAAGACTCCAGGCAGAGGGCATGAAGTCTCTCTATGGTGTTCAGATTTAGCTGGGAATGGTGACGAACTGGCATCTCTCTTCTCTGCCCCTTCATTCCCACTCACTGCATCCGAGCAGATTATTCTTTCAGTGGATATTTTTCAGACAGTCTTTCCCCACAATGCTTTTTTCTGGCAGAGGCAGTGATTGGTCCATCCAAGCGCCAGGAAACGAACCAGCAGTTAGGCAAAAATGTGACTGCAGCTGGCAGAGATCAGCAAACAAAGCAGGCTCATGGCATGCTGTTTAGAAGACAGTTCTCACAGCTTATGCTACTGTCATATTTAGATTAACGATGCATTTTATTTTCTAAACAAGCTAAAATCCCTCCCTCCTTCCCCCCTCACTTGTACACACATACAGATGCTTCCATCACACAACTCCCTGTCTCATTATGTACAATTTAGCTACAGCTCACTACAAGCTGATCAAATCACCTTTTACATTGAACTGAGGAATTCGATCTGAAATAGGCTTTCAGAGAAAGGAAGAGCTCTGTGCTTTTTATGCCTGACTAATCAATCTTTGCTCGTTAAACAGTACTAAATAATCTCTGTTTAATGCCATCAACTCAGATTAAACCTTCACCCAAAGAGAATGCCTTTCTGAGGGAAATGCAACATCTTCTTTGACCAAATATACCCTCACAAGAATTTAAAAGCCAGATGTGGTTAAGAATATTTTTTCTGCTTTCAGAACAGGAGAAGGGAAGACTGAAAAAAAGGTTTTTAAAGGGTGGTTAATTAAATGTTCCAGTAACTATACTATTCAATTGCTGAATTAACAATGAAATTCAAACGTTTCCCAACTGCACTGAAATCACAACACAGACACAGAGACAAACCACAGCCAGTATTTGAGTCTATTGTCCCATTTCCACCTTATGATCTGCTAGGAGAGCCTCCTGATTGTACCAGAAGCTTTGTGGAAGTCTGTGAGCTCTGACATGAAAACAGAGGTCCAGTATGAGAGATCCCACTTTAACAACATCACCCAAGTTGGATTTTTGGACGGCAAATCTGTGTAGTTCCTAAAACTAGAGCCCGAAATCTTTTGTTTACCTTATGCATCCTCCTAAAGTACTTAGTTCGTATGAGCAAAGCAGCACTTAGGCCTTCTGACTGATCTGTATGCAGCGTATTTCCCAGTAATACAAATAATGGAGTGACTTTTTTTTTTTAAACTTAAGTGTTAATAAATAAAAGTATATCTCTGATTTTCCTCCCAGTCATCACCACTGGCAACTGTACACTCACCCTGGCAAATGAGGAGTATGCGGAGTGCAACTCCAGATGGGGAATACCAGCTCTCCTGAGTCCACATCTCCCTGATTTTTGGTGGTCTGTGAGCTACTGATTACAGCCTACCGCTGTACTTCCCAAACTTTTTTAGAGGAATTATCAGAGTGCAAAATGAATGGGTATCAAGGATCCATCACTATCATCAGACAAATTACCCACCAGTAAAACCCTGATAGCATGTCCTCAAGAAGGCTAGATCCTTTACCTCCATCTGCCTATTTTTCCATTTTAATCCTGTTTAAAGGGTGTTATAATAAAAACAGATTCTAAATACACCCAAGACATTTATTCCTGACTATCAATATAGTGTACATCTATTGGCCACGGTCTGGTCTCATCTGTGTCCTGTCCTGTTGATAATATATTCCAGATTCATCCTCACCATTTAAAAGTACGAGATATCTCATGGGGGAACTCAGTCTTAGAAGGTTTTAATTTTATCCCACTGGGGCTTGCAATCACTTAGGCACTTTACATGTTACTCAAATCATCAGTATGCAACAGAAAGTACTCTGAAAATTGGACAAAGCTATTGCACTGGAAACTCTCCAAAACCAGATCGATAAGTATTGGGAAGCTCTTGGTGTTCGCTCCACCCTGAAGGGAATGCAGGTCAATTCATTACGACCACTATGATGTTACAAGTATTTTTGGTACCTAGGCCTCCATACTATGAGCCTTGTTGTGTCTTAAATAACAACTCTCACAGAAAGAATACGCACTGCACATTCCTTGGACCTGCTAAAGGCTATTTGGTCAATGTCAAAATTAAAGAAAAGGGACAATCCAAAGACGCAAAGAATCCATAACTTGGTGATTTACAGAAACTCTTCCAACAATGACATGCACCTAGTCAAGTTCATTTTCCAACTTTCCACCCCCATTCTGGTCTCCCGTTAACTGCACTCCCCTCATTCTTTTTTTTAATTTTCAATGTTCTGTGGAGCAGAATCTTATGAATTTGAGTAAACAATAACATATTTTTTCTGCTATCATCCACTCTTTTTTGTATCTTTGGCTTTTAGATGCCTCTGCAATGATAAATGAAGAAAGGGAATTTTGCTTATTTATAGGTATTTGTACTCCCCTCTGAGTAAGTTCAAATGAAAATTATTCCGTTGCTGTAATAACCTCCTTAATGGGCCTGAATCACTGAATGCATCATTATAGATAAGCAGTGCTAAGGAAAATATGCTTAGGGATGGGAAAAAGGAGCCATTCAATCCAAATGGTGCAAAGGACTAGCTAGAAAAACTTCAAGTTTAAAATGCTTTTGTTGCTCAAGGTTTGATATTATTGAACTTAAGGTGATGCTTTCTGGGAGAAGGCAGCCTGGGGATGTGCTACAGCATATTTAAAGGTAAAAATCATCCTTATTGTTGAAATGCTCAAAACTATGCCCTTAACTGTACACTGGGGCATTTGCACAGAGATAATCACCTTCATTTTGTTAATAGTTCTGAATTATGCCAAGAAATGCGCTTCTGAGGATCACGGCTATTTTTGAGTAGATTTGTGATGTGCTTTCCAAAGGCCCTGAGTAGCCGCTGTTTCCACTAAAGGAAAAGAAAGAGTTGCAAGTGCTCAGCAACTCTCAGAAAAGACCATGCATGCAGCCCAAGTTAAATCACCGAAGGGCATAGCTGTTAACTGTTTGCAACTTTTTGTATCAAAGTAGAGCATGCATAATAATGCCAATCTTCTCATTAAAACTGACACAATCTGGAGCAGTGCTATGCAACAGAACAAACTTACAATGGCTCAATGCGGTTAAAGCAAGCAAATGAAGATTCACACCTATGCAAAAGGAAGTGCACAAAGAAAATTGTCAACCTTTTAACCTGAACTTGGCCAAGCAAAACAGAACTAAACCTCATTACTAGGTTTCTGTTCCATAGGACAGATCAGTTCAGCAAAAGAAAGTATTCCTGATGATTCAGTTCAGCACTGAACAAAAATAGAACCTATTATGAGCGTAAACAGGTTCAGCCCCCAAAATGTGCCATTTTGTCACCTGTGGTGAGACGCTGTGCTGCCTCTGTGCTGCATCTTATTGCATGCCTCCTTCTAAGCGATCCCTGAAAAGCCCTGCTGCATCCATTCCGAACAGCGTGCCCTATCCGACTCTCCCCACTCTCTGTAAGAGATTCAAGAATAAGTTCCTGCTTCAATGGGAGTTGGCGAGGAATGGCATGTACAAAAACCTACTGTGCCACTAGAAAAAACACTCACATTTCTGTCTTAAAGTATACGATACAGGTTTGGGTTGTTTTTTGGTTTTGGGGGTTTTTTTGTTTGTTTTGTTGTTGTTGTTTTGTTTGGTTTTTTTTTTTTTTCCTCCCTGAAGCTATCTGTGCTGAGATAACTCGCTATATTTTAGCTGTTCCTCAAAGACAGCATCTGTTAGTCTCTGTGACACGTTCTGCATTTGATTGGCTCTTACTTTAATATTTCTTGTTCAAATTCTCCAAGTGCATTCATTTCTTAACTGGAAAGCCCCAGTTGGGGGTAGAAGGAGGAGGGTAAATGTGCCCTCAACTCCACTTGCATTTTTGCTTGTAATTTTGGACTGGATGTGAGCACAACATGGTCAAGCCAGGCATCGATTACTGTGGGAGAAGTTAAACACTCCTTTTGTGAAAAGCACACCCTGCTCTCAAACATATTTCTCTATCAATAAAATGAATATTGCCATTGAATAAACAAACAAAACCAAAACATAATCTCTCTGTGCCAAGCCCCATTTAAATGCCTAAAAGGATAATTTCTCAGAGACAGAAGTCACCATGCACTCCAAATTCTGACTGCGCTGATCTGCAGCACTTCATTTTGTATCTCACTCCATCAAGGACCATTTTCTCTACATTCCAGCAATCAACTAAGTGAAGAGATAGGCAGGATCTTTTTATGGCAAGGAAGTGAGTGCACTGGCATTCAGACAGTAAAGCTTAATCTGGAATTAAAGTCTGCGAGCGTGCCTTAAATGCCATTTCCACTGTTCGTTCAGATTATTTCCTCCAAAGTTTTTTCCTGTGAAGCAAATATAATATGATGTTGAATCATCTACCAGCATGTCAGAGCTGGAGTTAAGTGCACTTGTTTTAGACCAGATTTTTTGTTGCTGTTAAGATGTGTTCCGATCATTCCAGAGCTAACTAGTGAAACCATCCTAAAATAGCACTGTCAAGAGCTTACAAGGGCAGACGGTCATCTCTGCAATAAAAAGGACTTGTTGAAGAGTATTTCTGATTGAAGCAGAATTCTCAATTTATGCTAGACAAGGCACTTACAGTGTGATTTGGAGTCACAGGTGCTTAGCACCTGAAAAAATTGTTCCACTTAAGCATGGAGAGGGAAAAAAAAAAAGAAAAAAAGAAAAAAGATACTGTAGCTTTCATTACCAGATTAAATAGCATTCAGAAATAGATCAGTGTTGACAGACTGCTGAATTTCATTTTAGTTCGTGATCAAAATATATCCCACTGTTATTTTTATCACAGAGCCCAGATATGGATTATTTTTTCAGGTCTGAATTTGATGAAGTGTTTGATAAATAATACTCTTACATACTTTAATCTATTATAGCTACGTATTATTTTATAGATATTGCATTTCATATATTTTGTAAAAAGTTAGTAGACCATGAAATAGATATATATGTAATAAAAAGAAAATATATAATATCATCACTGTTTAAATAAAAAAACCTCTCTGCAAACCAACCACAGACCTAGACAAACACACAAAGGTGGCTAGGCTATACAAGTGACAAGCCCATAGTGGGTACATGGGTTTTCTAAGCAAATCGCTTTCTTTGGCTGTTAAAACAGAAATATATACTAATGTTAATACTAACATTTCAGGCTGCAGTAACAGACTATTTTTTTACAGACAGTTCTATTCCACAAGGAATTGCAGAGAAAAGAAACACATGAAGTTTTAGCTAGTTCTTTTCAATAACTTGCATATCAAGTGTTCTTCATCTACAAGTAAGATTATATCTCACATTTAGTAAATAAGCAAATGAATGAGTCAAGCTTTGTTCTAGCTGTTAAGTCTTGGTATATCTTCAGTACTCTCCAGTCATCACATGGGGCTTCAAAGGACAACTGTTCACCACCACAATAATAGACACAGGCTTAAGCATACAGGCAGCCGTGAGTGAACTTGCTACTGACAGAAAATTATTATCTGCTGTGTTAACTTTTCAAAAACTTACAGGAAACTATCATAAGCATCAATTAAGATATCACACCAAAGCTACTTTGCCCAATAGAGGCTCTCCCTTTGAAAAGTAAAATGGAGTAATTTTTCTTCGTGTCTCATCTCAGACATCAACCCTTTCACTCTCTAGGGACGTGGGTGTTTCCAGGACTGAGCCATTGTTTGTAAAACTCAGGACTATGATTAAATGGATATATAAACTTAGTATCTTTAAATGGCATAGATTTCAAGATATAAACCTAGTATCTTAAAATTGCACAGATTTGAATGTAACAAATTAGCCCATCTTGCTAAAAAGCAACGTTGTTTTTACACAAGTAGTACAGGAAGATGCATCAGGTTGTAAATACAAATTTGTAATAAACTTTAATTGTGGTTCCAAACTATCACAAAAGAGAATTAAAATGGAAACACTTTATTTTTGGAAACTGAATTCTTTAAAATATTTGAGTTGTGATTTTTATCTCAATATGCAAAGAGATACATAAAACCTGGGCAGCGTTTTTTTTAACTTCGGTGCATGAACATTCTCTTGTGAGGACGTATTTGCAAAATGGATTTTTCAGGATCCCGTATACAACTTCAGTAACAGTTTATTCTACCAATTACATCATTTTTTTCAGCAAAGCAATTGCCTTCAGAAATACCATAAAAATGCCAACTAAAATTTTCTGCTTACAATTACGGTTATCACAATTCTTTCATGATATTAAGCGCTCTAACCTTGCATTTTTCAGGAATGTTAAAACACAGAACAAGACTATTTTTTCTTTAGCTAGTCATAATCTTCCATTTTTAATAACCAGGAGAGCTCTAAATTAGCCAGGTGGGACTTTCACCAATTATCAAGAGAAATTGACTTCTGGATTAAGAATAAGAGTGACAACTTGAAGCTTAAAAGACATTAAAAAGTTACAAAAACCAAATACAAGGGAATTAATGGCAGTGCCTTGTCTACCCTATTGTACGGACAGCATGATGTTGTAATTAGCACTGTCATTCCAGCCAACATGCAAAGGACTTTTTTTGTGCCACACACTGAATTGCTGTTAAACACACTCACCCAGAGTACAGTAACTGGAATTGTAAGAGGTTATAATTGGAGTTCTTGTTCATCTAAAATGAAAACCTATTTCACCCTATTAAATTCAAACGGTATGACATTTGCATGTATAGAGAGGCTGACAGCTGTAACATTAGAACACATCTCAGAGCCCGCACAGTACTTCAGAGATAGAGATTACCTTCTTTTCATATTTCACAGGGAAATTTAAACTCATTTTCTTCTTGTTAACAAATGTACAATGTTATATTCACAAGCACTGCAGAAAATGAGGATTTTGTGATTGGCCTGCACTGATATTTGGCATAGAGGAGATAGAAAATAACCTGAAGAGGCTGCTGTTGAGGATTCTGCTTTAGCTTTACAGAAATGCAACTTAGAGCATTTTCTTCCTCACTGAGGCCAACGCACACCTTCCAAAGGTTTCTGCATTGGAGGACCTATCTGCACCACAGCCCTCGATGAAGGCTTCAGTGGGCGCTAGAGAGGGTTCTCTAACTGGCATGAAAAGTACAGACAGGACAGAAGAAAAAACACTAACGACAGGATCCACGATGCAGATAGTTGATGCGTTACTTGTGCTTTGCCTTGCTCAGGGTTAAGTCATGACCTGAGGGACCTTTTCATAGCGTGAAGCAACAGCGTGAAGATACGGGAAAAGAGCAGGATGGCTAACAGTTACCTGTGCTCTCTGGCACTCCTTGGTTGCTGCAATGGCCTCCTTTTACCTCCCAACTGGGCAAGCCACGAAGTTTGCCTAGGAATATGTCTATATAGAGACATGAAGCTGCCTACTTGTAGTGCTTTACTCTAGCTAGCACAAATAACAGTAACACTGAAGATATGGGGAGTGGGCGTTACTGTGCATTAGTAAACAGAGTAGGAGAGGCTGGGAGTACAGAGTCTTGCTGCTGATGCAGGCACTACTGATGCTCCTGAGCACTCACTGCTGTTGTAACTAGTCCAGGATAACACTGCTTGGCCTCAAGAGGAGTTATAAACACACCTCTGTTTTCTAGGTGAGCATATCTTAAGCTGGTTTGTGGGACAAAGCTTGGCCCCAATTTATCGTTGTGTATTCGTTATATTAGTGTTACATCTGCATGTGCAGAGCAGAACTTAATTCCACAGATCTAGGGAAGAACAGGTACTTCTTTTCAGAATATTGATAAAAAACCCCAAACTTAAAAAACTTGTAGAAAATCACATTTCAAATACTCTAGACCACCAGCTTTCCTATTCTACTGAACATTATCAAACATTACAATAAGATAATCCTATATAAGGCTATAAACCTATGATATTTTTGCTAGCTCCCAAGCATTCAGCCGGGAAAATGAGTATAAACAGAAGTAAAATCACCTTATGAAATACAATCAAATCACCAAACTGTGGTCAAACAGAAAAGACCTTAGGAAATGCCATAATCCCCTCATGGTCTGGTAATGATTCCTATCTTGACAAATATTTCAAACCTTTTTCCTTTATAAGGATTTCTGCCACATCCCACACTCCTGTATTTCTCTGCCACTTACTCTTGCTGTTATATGTTCTTTCTTTGGCAGCTCCTGCGTTAGTCTTCTGGCTCTCCAAACATCTGTAGCTTTTTGTCATTTCTATTTCTATTTCCTCTTTCTCAGTGCTCATCCTGTTTGGAGCTCTGAATAGCTCCATAACATGCACGCCTGCCTTTTCACGAGATTGTTCTCCTGACAGTAACTGATGAAGTACAATGTTGGCAACAAGCCTCTGATGAGTCAATGAAACTGTGTGAAATGATGGCACAGCACATGTAATCTTGAGACAATGTGCTACACAATAAGGAAGCCTGGAAACTTGTTATTAGCCTCCTTCAGAAGGCTCCTTGTCATAGGCCCTGATAGAACCGGGTACTTGACCATAAGCCTAATCTTAGAAACAAGTTGTCTCTGACTTCAGACGGGACTATTTCAATGCTCAAAGTCTGTTGTGCCACAGGTAGCCTTACTGAGCTGAGGTATGTATTGGACGGTCAACTATACTAATGATTAAGTTTAAACAAACAAAATAAACAACTACCTTGAACCATAAACAGCTCTCCTACACAAGTAGCCACCAGCGCTGCTAACACTGTACGCGATACCTTTGGTACATATGGCACTTAGAAAACTAATACTGGAAACAGAAGCTGAATAAGATCACACAATACCACTTAATTATGCTTGCCTCTTGTCTTTTAATGTGGTAACTAATTCTTTTTCTTCTAGAGCCAAAAACAAAGATTGCATTCTTCTTGTATTAAAATATAATGATCGCAGCCTGAGTATATGCTTCTTAACAAGATTTTATGATAACAGATATTTTCACTAACGCTACTTTCCAGCTGGTGATGAACAGCCTGACAATAAGCCTATACTGATACTAGAATCCAGTACCAGCTTTTTAACCCCTCACCCATCCTTACTGACTTAAGAGGCAAAATATTTCTCTCTCAATCTGTACCTACTCTGTAACGTGATATATTAAAAGCAATATTTAAGAAGGTAGCTGCTATTTTCTGCTGTCTATGACAGACCTTTTGGTAAATTTTCCTAATACACAAAACCCCATCTCAAATGCAATGCCAGCACATATTTTAAATCTAAAGTATGTACTGGACTCTGTGGGAGACCAAACCAGCCAAAAAAATAACAATCCATGTTTATGCAATACTGAGGCCAAGCACTCTGACGCTATACAGATCTTCTGCTTTGCTTGATGTCTATTCAAATGAAATGTGGAAGCATATTAGGTTGCATTTTTAGCATATTACATCTCCCATCTGCAAAATAAAATAAAAACCTTTTCATTTGCTGAGAAAAATGCTTTTTCACTCTTTACTGTGGTCAGTGAATACCTTAACTTTTTATCTCCCCTTTTCAATTGCTACAATTTTCATCTTTGCCAAACCTGCTAACAAAATTACAGAGAAAATCATGTTAATGAATTAATGTACATCAGTGACAGGGAGACAGCACAGGACTAAATACAGTCTATAAAAGGATTTTAATCATTTAAAGTGCATTTTAAAGTGTCCAGAATCTTAACCAAATTTGGCTTATTCACCAAGTCTTATTCAAAGCTGGATAACTGCTTTAGAATTAGGTTTTCTATTTGTTTGCAATGATTTAATATCAGTTCTGTTAACTTACAAGAAAACTCACATATAGAGATATTAAGAATGATAAGACGATGCTGTCCACTGCCTAGACAGTGTGATACAGCTAGAAATTTAATCAGATAATTCATTGCCATTAGCAAGAGATGTGCAGTTGCGTACTCGTGTACTAGACTGATCAGATACACCTCCATAAAATAAGGTCTACGCTGATTCTAAACTCAGACTGAACTATACCTGTAACAGTTCAGATCTATGCATAAGGGAGAGCCAACAACTCCAGGTCAGGCCTGACCTGGACTTTGAGTTTCAGGCAACTTTTCACAATCCTGACATGATTTGCAATGTTCAGTTTCTGCTATGTAAGAGAACTTCTGGTAGGTCTGAAGAGCATCTGATGATCTCTAGGACTATAGGAGTGTGGAGCAGAAAAACATAACAGTTCCCTGAAACTACAACAAGGAAGTAAGTTGTTATGTACACAAAAGAAATGTTGAAGAAAACTGTTTCTGATTTTTCACTGAAGTCATAAAGGACAGAAGGAAGATGCATAGAGAGAAAGATGCAACTTTTAGCCTTGATCAGAAAAGCTTACTTGGAAAGAGTTGCACTTACTATAGAGCTTATTTATAGCACCACCACATCTGACTGGGCTATGGGTAGCAGATGAACAGCCATGCAGCCATGTCGTGTGAAGAATGAGCATGAACACTGCATTTGTACATGCTATTGGGAATTATTAACACACCCCCCGCCCCACGCCACCAAGAAGCCACAGGCAAATTTACCCGAGACACATTCACAGATTTTCCAGCATAAGTAACTGCTCTTCCCTGACCTCAGCTACCTTTATTTGAAAATCTTCCCCTGCCCCTTAAAATGTTTTGGCTAGAAAGACACACATTTTACATTTAGTTCTACTACATGTCAGAATATTACAGCTGTTTCAATAAGCTGTAGCTACTGAAATCCTGCAAGAAGATTAGAGACCACCCTTAGTAAAAGCATTGATTAAACATGATCAGGCAAGCACATGGCTAAAGAGCAAACGCATGCCCTGTAACAGTGTGGCAGGTGACGTGACTTGAAATCACAGTCAGAATAGAAAGGAAAGAGACGGAAAGTGAGGATGTACTGCTAACGGGACAGGAGGTCATCAAAGATACGACAGATGTTCTACAGGAAGAGACGGCTCTGCTGGAACAGGGAATATCATCAAGCCAGCCAAACCACAGGGCATGCCAAGCTCTGGGGAGCGGGACACTGCAGTTGGTGCAATAGAAGTGCTGTCAGAAAAACCCAACATGAACAGCCTAAGGATGTATGGCAGGGGAGGACTATGTCAGCAGTCTGAGGCTGGGAAGCTGGGGCATACACATTATATGGACAGTCCAACACCCACACATGACATGTAAGTTATTTACACTAATTCCAGTCCCTTGGTGCTCTAACAAAGCTATCAGCTGTTTTTCTGTAGCCCAAACCACTTCAAATGACATTTGAATATACAGCAGATGTACGCACAGGGCCTTTCTCTAAGCTGGAAGTTGAATCCAGAGACGGGAATCCTTTCTCGACTGACCTCAGATTAGGAAGCTGCTAAGGGGCTTTTGAGCTTTGCCTGCACACTACTGCTCTATTTTGCAGAGGGTGTAATAAACACAGCTGCACTTGATGCTCAACTCAAGACGTAATCCATATGCAGTTTCACCACGCACTTTCTTTGGGAACAAAGCCATTTTACAAAGTTACTGGCCCTCCTCACGAACAGCTGCTTGTTCCTGCCACAGCACCACCACCACTCACCTATCATTCAGATGGATGAACATGGTACTAGGGGACCGCAGGGTGAATCAGGTCTGATAGGATTTAAAAAAAACAAACAACACTTTTTTCTTTTTTCATTTTTAAAAATCTTTTTAAAGCTCAGCTCATTTTGTAACAGCTAAAAGGGCAGAAAACTGCAATAAGGGAGTGGGAATCAAGTAGCTTGCAGAAAGACAGGGAAGGAAGAGAGCAAGGGAGAATGGGGACAAACTGCTAAGATGTCCATGTTTCTGAAAAAAATACACTGGGTCATTAACTCTTCTGTTGTCTCACAGCTTCCGCAGACAATCTGTGGAATATGTCCTACCTGGGGTCTTCATGAGCACAAGAAAGCAGAGACTCTTCCATGGACAGAAGAGCAAGAAAGACAGAGGAGACTAATGCAAAACTTCTAACAGTATTAAAACTCATACATGTATATGAATGTCTTGAAAAAATTTAGGAGTTCATTAAAATGATCTTGCAAATTTTTTTTTTTCAAATGACGTTTTCCATTTCAACTCTGTCCATTCAGAACAGTGACAAAAAACGTCTTCTAAAAAATAAAGGTCTTATGGCAAACGTATAGAAATTACAAAAAGACAGAGCCACTGCTGTGAGTGCTATGACTAAAGAGGCAGTATTTCCTTCTTCACTGCTTCCCTGTAACTTCTAGTGTCTCCTAAGAACCAGTAAGTTACCATTAGCTTAAAACTGGCAATCAGCACCTCACAGCATCTGGCTACTTACAGAGTCAAGTTATATGCAGTGCACAAGAGGCTGTGTTAGAACCTGAGATGGGTTTCATTCATGTTACAGAAATCTATTAATCTCACCACCTTGAACTCAATGTGCTGAATCAATGTGCTGAATAGTTCCGATCAAGAAGCAGATTTGTAATGCTAATAATCCTACAGTTCCTTTGATGTAATCCCAATCTAGTAATTTATCCTGTTAAGAGTAATAGAAAATACTTTGCAATCATTGCGCCCAAATAAATCATTACATTTGTATTTTCAAATGCTTTTAAAAATAACAAACTGCACAAGGGAAGCCAGCCTCCTGACACTTGCTGCACAGGAAAACAAAGCAAAACAAAAAAACCCCATACTTTTAGCCTGGACTCATAGCGAGCTTTCATTTGTAACCCTCCCAAAGACAGCTGCAGGCATCCTTACACACAGTCATAATATCTGCCCCTGCAAGTGTTAAAATTAGCCATCTTAGGTGTGTTCATGTGTACCAGATACCTTTCACAAGTATCAGGATATCAGCAGATGAAACATCATTCAGTAGCTGGAGGGTCCAAAGAAAGTGTATTATTCAAATTCTGTATTTAACATGAAATTATTATTTCACTAGGAGGGGAGGGGCATAGGGAAATGCATTTTTTCCAGCTATAGTTTAATGTAAGTATTCATTGCCTGGATCATGTTCCCCCTTCACAGCTATGTGGGTTTTTTTGAGATTTACAAAACTAAATTGGTAGAGTGAAGTTGAATTTCAGAATATATATTAAAATGATAGTATGTTTTTTTAAATGGAACTACAAGAATAGCTTATGGAAGAAGTGAATACAAATGGACTTCAGTTAAGCACAGAGGAAAATTTCAGAGAGTCTTATTGTAAAAGAAATCCAAACTAACCTTGGTGGGAGTTCAAGCATGTGGAAAGAGTAAACACAGAGAACCAAAACTGGCAAAGAACAACCTTGGAGAAGCAAGGTGCTATGGGGATGGGAATGCTCTATTACTACTGAGAGAGGGGGACTCTGGAAGGTTGGAATCTGCTCCTGACACACTGCAAGATTTGGCTACTCCAGCCTTTTTGTCAGTTTCTCCATTGTTAAAATTGAATGGTATTTATTTATCCTTGTAAAGAAAACTATCCAAATTTTTTTAAAAGTAATTAAAAGCAATTTCGCAAGTTCTGTCAGTTACAGATCCTTCTCGCAGAGAGACACCAGTAAAAAGAAGTCATGAGTATTGTATTATCTAATTGTGAACATCTACTTAAGTACATTTGTTTGCTGCCTGGATTCTTGTCCTGCAGTGTGAGCTGCAGTATGAACTGCTGCTCATACACATAGCCCAGTGAAATTTAAGGAGCACCATCTGGGTACAAACATACACTAAGTAGAGCCATAAATAGATCAAGCAAGTTCATTACATGCATGAGGTACTTGCCTGCATGAGTATTTTCAGCATGAGAGCCTAAGACTGTAAAACTAATCTCTAGTTTTCCTACAAGCAACCTTGTCTTTTTAGCTGAGGAGCTAAACACTTCAACAGAATTTTTAAATTTCATATTTGAGCTTATCATGGAGTACACACGTCCAGATGGAGAAGAACACAGAGACCACTCTCTGACTCATTTCTAATCAAGCAGTTGGAACAATATGGGAACAACATTTATTTCATTTTTGTACCCAGAAACTATGAGAAACTCATCTCCAGATGGAATCGCTTGCTTCTAGTACTCTGAAATGCTAATGAATAGAAGACAAATTTCTGTCCCCACTCTGTTACACCTATGCATATACAAGCTGCAGGATAGCATTATGAGTACACTGTATAACACATTTTATTTACATTCTAAGACCTGAAAGTTTAAGGACTACAGCTGGCTGAGACATAATTTTTCTTTCTCTCTCTCTCCTCAGTCTCCCCCAAATCAGAAAAGAGCACAGAAGAGGGGCTTCTTTAAAACCGTCTGGAAATTTTAAAGCGCGCTTTTTTTTTTTTTCATTTTTCCCACGTTCTGCACAACTGCAGTTGAAATGAACCCCAAAGCAACCAGCAAGAGTACTACCACCATGCCACGTGGACTCAAAATAGGGCTGTTCATGTCTACATAGATCATTCATTGGCAAAATAACTGTATCAGATATCTACATGCCTTGGCTCATCTGCGAGTTCAAGACTAGGTGCGAGTTATCTGCTGTAGCCAATCTCCCTGGAGGAAGTTACTATTTTTATAGATACATGTGTGTGAATAAGGACACATAGACATACACTCACATCTGTACCTATAGGCAAAGGATTCATGCTATCTACTCGTAAAAAAAGGTATTTAGATGCCTAGATGGAAGTTATGTGCATAAATGGGTCCAAATCTGTTTTAAGCAGGCAGAGTCCTTCCTCTGTAGTGTTCCTTTTATAGGAACATGGCAATACAGACTTTGCTTCTGACTATTCAGTCAGAAATAAATTCCTCTTAACACATACTTCTCAGGCAAATTCACGATGCTCTACTGAAATGGTCTCTTCAGTGTGTTGCATGTGCTCATATTTCTAAACCAAAGCATTTGTCAGAGTTACCTGTCAGTATTTGCAGGCTTCACAAAAAAGTACATTTTTGCCCAGACTACATTTTATACAGCTGTGACTGATGTTGTTACATGGTTCATTATATGGTTTCCATAATTTCTCTGTGAGATTTAGGCAAGCTTTGAGGATGATGAAAACAAATGCACTTAACATAATGCTGATATCACAGTACATTGTTAATTAGATTCCTTATTTTTAATACTCAAACGAATACCAGTGCAAATCTCTTTACAGTACCTGCTGATTGTAAGGGTTTTCCATGCTGCATCTAAGTGCAACAGATAAGGTAAGTGCCATATTCCCCTACTGAAATCTGATTATCTGAACACGTACCAGAGCCAGAAATTTCAGATTAGAGTTCTAGATTGAATGTGAATTTCATAACTCTTTAAATGACTTGAAACAAGAATTTGATATGAAACACTTCAGATCTAAGAGGTTCAGAAACTAAATCTTTCACCAAATTTAACAAATTTTAGTACACAAGACAGCTGAAGATGTGAAGGGGATGTATTTAAGTTATATAGTTGACTCCAAGGTTTGTTTTAAGCCAATCTTCAGTTTAATGGTAACTTCTAGTTATTACCTGAATATGCAACTCAGATGCTGTATCATGCTGTTTTGGTCATTTGCATGCTATTTTACATGCCTGTTTCCCCTCCCCTTAAAAAACACAACCACCCCCCCAAACCCAACAACAAACAAAATGCATATAAGCTCCCAGGGAGGAATACTAGTCAAAGCTATTGGAAATTTCCCTCTGCTGGTATTTTCCTGGTATACTCCATGTTTCCTGGTATATTGCATATTTCCTGCTATATTCCTGCTGCTTATATGTACCTGTGTTTGGATTGCATCAGAGACCAATGCTGCCCATATGTGAGAGGACATGAAATGAGGGAAATTCTATTTACCTTGGTTCTTGTATGAAGGCTTATGTTCTCTCTCTTCATTTAGCTTTTATGCCTTGGATGAGTACGAGCAGATCAGAACTACTAGCTTAAATCATGAACTTCAGCTACCCTGTTATTTCTATGCTGAATCACCTATCTAGATCCCTCCTTTGATTTCTGATACTTTTATGTAATTGTAATATTTCTGTTAAGCATAGCTGTGCATTTGATATTTCTGTCTGCATTTAGCCTCCTACAATTAATTTGGATCAAAGAGATCAAAAGGCAAAGTGTCTTTAGGATACAGCAATGCCTACACTAACTGGGAGTCAGATAGTCTCTCATTAGCAAACCTCTTGATTAGCAAAGAAATTCACCGTAAAAAGGCATGCTGAAGACTTAGAAAGGGGTTAAACAGTCACAGATTTCCAAAATGAAGGTGTAGTGAAAACTGAAAATAAACCATTTGCGGTACAAATCACACCATTCAATACCTTGTCACCAGACGCTGAAAAGAGTGAGTGATCTGAAGCATGTTACAGGAGTCAAATGAGATTAACATAGCAGTGGTTTTGAAAATACCACAAGCTCTCAAAACAGATCAGCAACACTCAAAACACAATATGCATGTTAGAACAAAGGCACTGAAATTGCCATGCGGTATTGCCTGCATTGTAGTCTCTTCAGCTCAACTGTATTTCCAGGGAAGTTAAGAAAAAAGAAAAAACCTCACCAACCAACTACATATTTCAAGATCTAATAACTAATCCTCTGTCTGGAACAAATTCAGTGTGTATTAAATGCCATCTTAACTTGGTCAGGCTGGAAACAAGTAAGGAATGACCTCTGCTAGGCTTAACGTGGATAGACTTCATTTCTGTAACTACTTCTGTGACAACTGTCCACATTTATTTGGTATATAGATGGATGGTATAAAATGCAGATTCCACTCCTTCACTGGAGATTGCAAATACCAGTTTTGAGCATTCTCCTAACAATCACCACTGAAGCATTCCCCCTCCGTAATAAGGCTGTCATCATCGCCATTCCTTCTTAGCATACCAGTTAGTGAAGAAAGGTGTGAAGACCATACTGCTCTCACCCTCCAAATATAGAACAGGTCTTTTTGCAGTGGGTCCAGCCAATACCTGCTGTGAGCCTGGCTGCTCCCTGCTCTTGGAGATGAGCTAACAGGCACATGCATCTTGCAAACCAAGCTTTTCAGCTTCTTCCTGCAATGCAGCTCTAACACCACCGCACCCCCCGGTTCCTTTCATTTCACACAAAAGCCATAAGCCTTGCAAGAACTAAATTTAAGCTGTCAGTAGATTTCAGAAAATTTTGTTTTGAACCCGCTGTCAGAAATACATATAAGACATGACCTACTATTCTCAAGCACTTCAAAAGGTAAGAAAATTAACTTCTACCTATATCATTAATGTAACAATGGCTACATAATTTATACAATCACTTGAGGCCAGGTGGACCTTTTATTAAATGCGCTGGAGAACTCATGTAAGTTAATACAGCTTCAAGGCACTCACAGTCCCATAATTTTACTCAATTACAGAATGACCTTAATGAAGCCCTGGTGTTGTCTGTTGTGTTACTTGAATTTGATAGACTTGCAATTCCTATGAAATGCAGACTGTTATTACTTCACCAAGATTGCTGGTGAAAAGACTAGTATTACTTCTATTGGGCTGCAATGAATGGGACTTTTCTATACTTGACAACAATTTGTTGAATACTATGGGGGCAGCAGAAGATACATAATGATTCAGGTATTTATCTTCTTGCTTTAACTACTCGGCAATGAAATCCTTTGGAAGTTTTGGCATTGACTTCAGCAGGGTTAGGATTTCAGAAGCAGAGGTTACAAATTAACAGCATGGGTAAGTGCATTGCCGCTAATCAGCAAACCTAAAATGCTTTTTCTAAAGGAAAGATTGGGGGTTGGAATTCTACAGGATGGTTATTGGTTTTTCTCTTAATAACATTAGAAAAAGTAAATAAATGAAACAGGGACTGAGGAGACTCAAAGTAATGGTGGCTGATGTGAAAGTTCAGAAATCGGCGTCTGAGCTGGCCTGAAAGCAGTCTGCATGAAGAAAATATAGTCTGTGAAAAGTCATTTTAAAGGCCAGTCTAATCCCAACATCCCATGTGAGAACTATGGAGACCATCATATTGTTGCTGGAGAATTTTTTTCCCTGTGAACTTCTTGTGACTTTTCCAGCCAAGTCATTTGTGTGCTTCTTCAAAGTAGCTAGAGAAGTGGATTCATCTGCCTATTTAAAACTTAGTACATCCTTTCAGTTTCCATGACACCAAGTCTGCACAGCATAGCAACTTTCCACAAGAAAAAGATACAATCTCTTCATTGCTATAGCCTGAGAGTGCTTAAATGCTGTGTATATTAACCCTTTCAGTGATAGGGACACTGCCATTATTAAAGATTGAAAATAAAAATGAAACTCTTTTTTTTTTTTTGCAGCTGACTGAATATTGTGCACTTGAATAAAGACCTAATGCACTCTCAGATCCTGAAACTCTTGCTACCAGGTGGACACAACTGTTGGATAACAGCATGAACATAAGGTTTATTTTCAAATTAATCAAACCTGCAATAATTCTCTGATGGATGGATTCCAATTCTGGTTTATTAAACAAGAAGACACAGGAGAAGACAAACTAAGGCCTGTGAAAAGCACAGCACCCACAAATAGATACTAATCACCTCCACTCCCACTGTCGTCCATTCACATTGAGATTATGGAGGATCTCTGAGGCTTGTGCTGACAAATACAGATTTGCAGAGCACTGAAGACACTACTGAGTCACCTCAGGTATTCATTAATATTTGGCTGATCTGGCAAGTCTTATTGTGATTTTAACACAGTTGTCATGGGGCACACTTACATACTTAAAGGTGATTAAAGATAAGTCTTGTATTATTTCCAGGCAGATCTCTAACTAAATATGGCAGTTAACTTGTTAGGAGTGTCTAATGGAGGAATATCTGTTAATTTTACACTTCCCTCCTCCTTGGTTACAGTTCCCCATCCTCTCAACATACCTCCAACAACTGTCCAAGTGGCTGAAAGTTCTGTTCAAAATTGGTATGTACCATCAGGAACATCAAGGAAACCTCTCCTGAATTTCTCAAAGCCAAATGAAGTGGACAGACTGATAAGGCCACCAGGGAGGATGTAAAACTTTATCTACTGGAATCAAATCTGCAAAACGTTACAATAATTACTCCCAAACTGGAATGGGCGTAAGGTATGGAGCTGCTGTGTATCTGATAGGCCTTAGATATGTATGTATTTCCAAATTTGGCAACTCCCTGATTAGTAAGAAACGCTGTGTGGTTATTCTAAATTACATTAACTCCTCTAGCTCACCTAGCAGGTACAACTGACTGGTTGATAAAAATCTCTAAGACATCTGCAAATAACTAACCAGCTGTCCACACTTCTCACAGCTATGATTGCTCCTCTGCATGCACTGGTAACAGACATCAAATAAAACACAGTTAAGAAGAGATAGCATCTGGGTTTTAAAGGGTTTGGGTGGTCAACTCTTCCTCAGATGGAAGGGGAACAGTGTTCACTGAAGTTGAGAGAGGAGGCACCTTTGCTTCTTACTGTGATGCAAACATACCTGATAACCCAGAAAGCAGAAGCCAATCTATGGAGAAATGTAAAATAATTAAAGCATCTCTTTTAATAGGTATTTATAAAGCACCTGTTTTATCAAATATATAAAGTATGTATCCTATATTTACAATTATAAATAAAACCGCCTTATTGTAAGGACCTTCACTATTCACAGTGCTACCGGAGTGCGTAAGGTCCCCCAAGATTACCACAGTAACATTCTTAATTCTTAAGAATTATTAAGAATTATTAAGAATTATTCTTAATAATAAACCCCTGGGCTACATCAGACACTTCTACCCCTTTCATAGATGATATTTTCTCATAAAACCACTTTCAATCACATTTAGTCAAGGTGCTCAACTTCTGGCCCATTCTTAGCAAGAACTAAACATGAGCTTAACTATAACCATTTGTGCAAACATAGTCTCAAACTGGGACATGAAGCATTCTCTGAATTACCTTAATGTAATGCAAACTTTAGAAATAATGTCTAACCTAAATTTTAACATACCTACTAGTGAGGTTTATGACAGCAAAATCATCACCTGAGTAAAGTGAGAAGTGATTTTTAAGTATCAGTCTCATTTGCAAGTAAGAGATTTTAGGAGTTGCTGTATTGGTCTAGGTGAGACACAGTTATACTTGCCTCCCTGTTATCATTACTACCAAACAGTCTATTGCTTTACATATGCACAATAGCTCCTGTTTTGCAGGCTAATCCACAACAGATTTGGCTAGTCAGAGCCAAAGACAACAGCTTTGTGATGAAACTAGCAGAGTTATCTTTGCATCAGCGAAAAATGTTTCTGGTCTATGGACACAAAATAAATTGTCCAGAAAAGACCAACAGCAATCATTGTGCTGACTCAACACAGTACTGGTTGAGAACTGATTCCACACGTCAAATGTACAAGATAATCAACAGAAGATGTTCTATACCAAAAAGTCAGTGCTTGCTTTGTTATTTTTCATAAGTCTAATAGCAGAAGGACAGTTATTTAAATTAGTTAATGGGAATGAAGCCCTTAATTATTGGAGAAAGAAGTGATAGGTCATGCATATTTATAAACCAGATAATATCAATTCTCTGGTACCAAAAATTTCCTTGAACTACCAACCATTAGAAATTATAAATGGTGAAAAAATAGTTACACAGTCATATTTTTCTCTTAAAAATAGGCTATGGACTCTCATAAATTGCATCTCAAGAAGTTCTGGTTAGTAGACTTGGGTAGGAAAAAAAGGGGGGAAGAAAAAAGACTGTCTGGGACTTAAACAGATAAAGAAAAGAGAATGTCTCTAGAGGAAAAAAAAAACAAACCCTAGAAAAATGAAATTTGTTATGTTGTTTCTTAAGCAGGGGTTAGCAGGCCAGGTAAGTGAAAGGGACAGATGAGTCCTCTGAAGAATCAATAGGCACAAGAGGATCCCAACTGCCTTAGACATAGCTCATTATTTTCCCATGCAGTTCAGCTGTTTGGTAGATTTCTCTAATTCACCTATGGATCCAGTGGGCAATATTTCTGAGAGCAATAAAATCCCCCACACTCAAACACCAAGCAACATGCAAAACTGCTAAAGGCAACTAGAAAATGTACAAGCTCAAACCTGAGCACAAGGTGACCAAGATCCTCATCATCCCAGGGAATGTTCCCACCACCTGTAAAGGCAGCAAGGAAGGACTGGAACAAACAGCAATGAGGCAGCAAACAAGAAAATTTCAAAAATCATGACAGCGGGTAGCAGTGAGACACAGGAGTCAGTACAGAACTGAAATGGGGATTAAGATATATGGATTAGTCAAATAAGTTTCATAGTCTCTTGAGAGGAAGAATGTCTCCCCAGTGATGATGCCACAGGGGCCACAAACTACTTCCATGGCTATTATTTTCCCATCAACATGTATTCACCTCTCCAGGATTCAGGTTCATTTACATGACTTTCATCTAACGGCTATTTTAGCTGTTTCTCTGGCAAAGTGAATGATGGTACTATTGGCTTTTGAAGTATTGCGCCCACACCTGTGATACCTTTGCCGCTCTGGGTTGCATTCGATCATGATATTCCCTTGTGCTGGCATTCAACATTTAAGTAGAAATTTTGGAAGAGAAAGGCTTTCAACTTCTTTTACGATGTGAGACACATGCTCCAGCAAATGCTTGTTTTGTGGAGGCTTACAGGCAGCTCTCTGCATTTGTTGGCTATCTTGAGACACAAAAAATAAAAGTTGCTCAGACTGTTTTTCTCGCAAGTGCGTTTTCTTGCAGCTTCCTCTTCTATAAGCAGCAGTCACAAAGAAATAACGAACTGACATTGGTTCATCACTGTCACCTAGCTAAGTTCTTTCCAGGTGATAAAGGAGATGCTACAAAGAGATCCCATCTTGAAAAGCTGATGCTTCAGGCTATAGGGTTTGCCTCTGCCCACTGTGCAGAGCTTCTGCCAGAGCTGTTTTGACAGTCTCCAAGCGTGGAAAAAAGCTGGGTGGTAGTTCCAGAGAGGTACAGTCCCTCAAAAGATAAAGAACTACCGTGATCACCTTCTCTAACCTTCCTTGTACACATACCACCACAACTTTCCCAGAGAATGGGATAATTTTTCCAGGATGGGACTTTTAGAGAGCTATCCAAGCCCATTCAAATAACATTAAGTTACAGGCAACCATTTAAGAAACTGCATCTTACTACAAGCCTGAAGTTGTCTCACTTCCAGTGACAACTACTGATCCTTGTTATGACTTTGTCTATGAGGGCAATCTTTATCTCATACCAAGTATCATTCCCGTGTGTATCTAGACACGGTGCTAAAGTCATGTCTAGCCTGCTGGTAAGGATATATACACACACAGCAAGGGCCAAAGATCTTACAACTTAGAGACTACACTATGGCAAGACAGAAAACACACTATCACAGGGAAAAGAAATTCAGCATTGCAAACCTGAGTTCAGTTTCTTTAAATAATACTTGTAATCACATGCATGCATTGATTCCTGAAGAAGTGTAACATCTGAGTCGGGAAGAAGTCAGGTCTGTGCTCTGGGGTGGAACTAGTGTCTAAAGCTGGTAGAAGCTGATTAAAATGTAATATATCATCAAAAAAGGAAAGGGAAGCCAAACTGTTCTGAACCTGAAATTCTGAGACATTAAATATTTACTAAAATAAAATCTTTCTTAAGACTCAGAACAGTAAGATCTTTTCTGGAGAGCAAAAGCTTTCCAAAACAGTTTTCTGTTGAAAATCTATTTCACTATAAAGAAAAACAGTTTTGATGGAAAAAAAAAAATCCCAGTCATTTTTTCTAGCACCCAGTGGGGGAAACCTAATCTTCTGCAAAAGCATGAAAGAGCAGGATCTGCCTCTTGACAGAGAGGGGACCATAATTTAGTCTTTTAAGAACTCATGAAAAAGGCTTTGGAGTGTTCAGCACAAAGCCATTCTATGCATAGCAAATGTGCTATGCCTGACTTGCAGTCTTCTGTTCACAAACGGCACTGCCACACTTCCTCATTGCTGGTGTCCCACTCCTCCAAGCTGACCCCGAGCAGCAGACAGCAGCAGTCAGCAGATTCTCTTTAAACCCAGAGTCAACTGCAAAGGAAAAGCAATCAGAAGAGCATAATCCTGCTCTGCTTCCCCTTACACTCAATTCTGTATGAAAAGCAATAGCCTTTGGCTATTTTCATCAGCCTGGTAAGGGGTGGGGAGAAAGGGGAAAAGAAACTAGAAGAGATGAAAAATAGGTGCAGAACACATAAGAAGAGAAGGAAGAAGACAAAAAAAAATGGGTGAGAAGTCCAAGGGAAAGATTTATTGGAAGTGTGGCGAGTAAAGAAATTATACCCAGAGAGGGAGAGGGAGAGAATGAAGACAATAGAGGATTGAAGGAAAAATAAGGCAAGAGAAAGACATCAAAGGCAATATTATAAGAAGACATAATGGATTTCACTCAGACAGCTCCTCATTCTCCAGCGTGAAAAGTCTTGATATAGTATTTAGTAAAGGTATGAGTTTCATGGGCAACCAGATGGTACTTCAAACACATGGACATATAAAGAGCAATAAGAGACCAAGCACAGAGATTACAGAGTCTTGTGAAAGCTGCCTCACTCAAGGAACATGATACTGGCAGGTAAAACTAGGAGACAGTAAGTGTATAATAAAAGCTTAAAAAGGTACAGAGGGGAAAACGTATTCTGTACAAGTGTAAGAAGCAATCATGAATGAGACTGCAGCACCAGACTGTTCTGTTCTAAAGATTTGTTCTTTTTTTCTTTTTGAGTACAAACACAGATATGCCCCAGAAATATGGCCAAAGATTTAAGATTCTCTAATACAGAGACTTATGAAAGGGCAAAGGAAAAGCAGAAATATATTTCTGTCTTCTAACAGAAAATACTGAAATGGAAAAGGGAAAAGAATACTAATGTTTTAGCTAGCATCACAGGATGTAAAACCAGAGGGATCTTTATCAGATACTGATACAGAACTCTTGCATAACTGGGAAGTCCAAGAAACCTTTTATAGTGAAACTTGTTAGACACTCAGAGCTTTGATCATGAGGAACTGGAATTGCTCTGCTAGTATGACAGTAACAACTAGGTGTAAAAGCTTCTCAAGTGCTCCACAAATCAATTTAAGCAAAACAATAAAACTGTACAGCTTATTGTACGGGGTCTGAACCCAGCCAACCCACAACACATATTCAACTAACGTTGACACATTTTACAGTAATCTTAAGATTAGACATTATGTTAACTAAAGATGAATCTACTTACTAGGCTCTTAGGTCCATTCTTAGTGCTGCTGTGTAACATCAGACACATTCAATACAATATAACAGTGACTGTGTTAGAAATGAATTTTTTGACAAGGACTGCAAGATCAAGCAATAAATAGAAGAGCACAGTTTAATGATGTCTGATTTATGAAGCTGGAAGCTGGAGATTAACATGATGCACAATTCTCTAAAATACATACATTATCTGGTGAGATATTCTTACAATGACTTGCAAAAAAGATGCCTGGTAAGGAGACATTTGAACAGTAAGAGGCAAATGAAACACCATATAAAAAGGGAGGAAGCCCAAGGTATGGAACAAATTATGAAGAAGAATAATATCCTATATAATTAAGCCAACGTTCAGGGACAAATGATAATGGTTCATAGACAACTATGTCAGTAGTAGGGAGCTGTCTTGGTAGAACATACAGAAAGAACGGCTTTGTTATGGAGTACCCCAGTGCCAGGTGTCTTCTCTCATGATAAAGGCTTCAAGACACTATGGAATATAAATTAATTTTAAAAAGCTATGTCTCATTAAGCGTGTAGCACAAGGGAGCACTTGCCAACTAATCCTATTCCATGAATCCCTGGAGGAACTACATTCCTATGCAGATGTAATGCTTCTATCTGTGTTTAAGGAGTATACAAGATATACTCAAACCAGGACTCCATGGAGTTACACGGCCATAATTTATGTTTCTGTGTTTTGGGAACTAAAAAGATAAACATTTTTTTCCCTCCAATTTTGTCTCAAACTGAAAATAAGGTTAAAATAAACAGGCTACCTTTCCAATTTACCAGCAGGGAATATTACTTACATAAACACAGTTAAACACATCAAATTTGAGATCGAAACTCTGACAGACCCTTAGGTCTAGCAGTATAATTGAATACCACTGTGATTATACTGTCAGAAGCAAATGAACAGGCACTTCACTTTATTGATGTTATTTATAAGTCACTCTTGAGAGGGAAAAGAAATGAACAATTATTTGAAAAAGCTATTATATCTTTAAGTAGCAAAGAATCAAAGATGCTAGCTTTTCATATTTCAATGTAGAATAGCAATAAAACAAACAGGTTAATCTGTTCATCATCCCTTTCAGTTCTCCTCAGTTCAGTTTTCTAAGGTTTATCGCAAATAATTTACTGAAGAGGGGCCAAAAAAAAAAAAAAGCCTTTGTTAAGCCTCTCTTGTAAAACACAGCTGCATAGTACTGTTGTTTCATAAGCAAACCAATCTTTACAACCTTTCTCCATCTACTAGAACTGCTGAAAGAAGAGATGTTTCCACTCATCCATTCTTGAACTAAAAAACATTGTTTCCACCAGGGTGGTAAGTTCACCTGAATCAGTAATTTTCAACCTATCCTAGATGGAGGATTACTTCTAAGGGGTCCAGAAAATGCACTGAAAAACAGTAAGCTTATTATTGACGAGCATCAATTCACAGCAAATTCTTTAGCAAACGTGTAGGTTTATGAAGCTTGGCATCCACTAATATGGGCAGTGGGTTGGACAGTAGATATAAAGCTGGTAGATTTAATACAGTAAATTTTAAAAGTTGAGGTTTCACCTAAGTCATTTGGGTTTTCTCCTCCAGATAACAGAAACTGTAGTTCTTAATAGAATTACCTTCTGAGATAATACATCTAAATGCACTTATGAACAAGCAGGGCACCCTGGGGGGTTCTTGACCCCTGCTCATCCACATTCAGGGCCTGGTCAAACTGTGGAGCAGCTGACAAGTGGCCTACCCATCTAGATTTGTCTTCCAGAGAAACCAAAACACTATGGAGTGAAATGAGGAGAGAGCTGGGTACTAATGAAGTCCTGGGTCACATCCCACTCTGAAATCATGACACAGCAGACTGAGCCTGTTTGGACATAACCAGTTACAAAATATTTTGTCTCCTCTTTCTTCTTGCATTTGCCATATACTCCCCTAAACTATATGGTAAAACGGATACAGTAGGTAACTTGGCCTCTGCCAAGATGACCTTGTGGAAGTTATGAGAATTAAATATTATTGCAAGATATAGTATTACTATTTAATATCCTCCTACATTTTATATCCCTTGCCTCAGCCCCATTCTGCTGCTTACATAGACTGCCTTTGGTTCTGAAGCACCCCAAGATTCTTTCCTTTGCAAGATGCTAAGCAAAAAGCACTGTGATGGTAGTAGATGGTAACACTGTAGGAAGCAGTCCTGCATTAGTAAGGTGACAGATTATATGGACTACTCAGTCTTTTCCATATCTGATTTCTATGAGTCAATGATTGTATTGTTCACTCCCTTCTGTACCAAAGAAGTCGTGAAGAGGCTAGTACTCAAATGCAACTGAAAGAGCAGAAGTCCGGCTTGTCTTGAAATGAATGCTATTTCTGTGCAGGTTAACTATGCAGAAGTTATTGGAAAGTGGAGCAGTCTTTGGGCTATCCCTTCATAAAGATCTAACTCTTCATCAGCCTGGCTCGTGGTGTAAGGAGGCAGAGGTCACTTGAAACTCAGTCATTTCACGTGACAATGCACTATGAGCTCCATCAAACAAGTGCAGGAAAATAATGGGTTCTTTTAGTCCTTCGCTTACATGAGAAAGGTAGAAAGTGTCCTCTTCTCTAACCAGGAAAAGAGACTCTTAAAGTGCCAACACTGAACTAACTGTAGGTTTCTCTCCCCTTTTGCTGAAAATGTTCTTGTGCTCTGTGACGTACCATGAAGGGGGGCAGCACAGAAATATATCTGCATGAATTAGTGAGCTACAATGGAGTTAACACAGTAGCCACAGACTGCCACAGTAATCTAATAACCCAAGCTAACATATACCATTTTAAAGCCAAAATACTGATGGGACTAGAACAAACCATCGCTTTACCAAAAGCAAGCCATTCTCCTAAGGACAGCATACCAAAAGGAGGTGCTCCAGATTAACAGGCAGCAGTTAGAATCAATGCTGATACAGCTTTGTTTCTGAGGAAGACTTTCTTTTTGCTGTGTCACTTCTTACTGCAGAGATCTGAAGACAGCTCTTGTATGAATATCATTGCAAACAAATGCTGCAGATAACCAAAGGGCATGCAGAAATCTAACTGCTTTTGCAATCAGTAAGCTTGGAGGATCAATGCAATCTTCAATGAATCAATACTTCACCACTTTGTAGGGAAAGCCGTACCTTACGACTTGATCCAAAGCTCAGTGCACTCACTATCTTTCCACTGACTGCAATGGGCTCTGAAGGAGATGCACAAGCCAGTCATGAGGTTGAAAGAAGATGCAAGATTCAACAAGGCAAAAAGCGTCTCATCGAATGACAAAACTTGGTGCCCCAGGGCTGAAGTGGCTGTCTCAAGTAGTACCGGAGACTAAGATTATTTTGTTGCTCTAGTCCTTGTAGGTCAAATTCATCCCTTTTAATTCAGTTTAAGCTAAATCAGTTACCTAACACAAAGTGTCCCCACCACTTGGCATAACTGAACGCATCTGCAGTACAGGAGTCTAGCACCAAACCACAGCAGAACTAGTTGGCAGAAGCGTGGCTCACTAGCGAATGCAGTGGGACAGCTTGTCGGCACTACTGCGGGCTCTAGCCAATGTTATAAATCCTTGATTTTGATAAATATCAAGAACCAGATTTTCAAAAACTACTGAAAGCCAGACCTACATGATGGATCCAGGAGCTCCTCTGAGCTCCTCAGGATGGCAACACCCCCCAGACATGACTCAATTTCATGATGGATCAGGCTCAGAGATGCACTAATCTCCATCTCCCTCCCCCATTGAGTTGGTTTCTATTAGGAATAAATCCTGGGTGCCTGGAACAGAAAATAATTATAGCAGGCCCTGGAAGCCTGAAATCTCCAAACCTTGATTAATTCACACTTATCCATAAGTAAATTCAGTGTGAATGCTGTCAGCACATTTTCCTCATTAAAATTCCACAAAAGTTTAGGAAAACAATTGTTTTAGTAAAGGAACAAATGCAGCTACAGTACTGAATTAAGTCTGTAGAGAGAGAAATCTTCAACTTCAGTGTTTAATTTGCACATCACTACAAATCTACAGGGGAGCCCAAAGCCAGAACTACTACCAACACATCTTGAAATATGTAAAAGGCAAGACCAGTCATTGATCATGGAACAAAAATCTGAGTACAAGGGAGGAAACTGTTATTGAACTGAATGTGCACAGATCAAGGCTGGCCACATTCACAGTATGTGTGGAGGGACACACCTGGTTTTGCAGTGGGATGGCCATGCCCTCCTCATGGCATCTGGCACACACGTGCTGCACTTGAGGGCCAAAGAGGGAGGGGAGAAGGCAGAGTCATCGTAGACCACATATGAGATTCATGTCTCAAAGATACAGTTGACAGTTGCTGCCAGTGTGTACGAGTCATTACAAAAACGAGGCATCTGCCTCTCATTGAAAACAGGCTGTCATACGCGCAGCACGACTTAAAATTTGTGATGGCATGCACTGGAAGAGCAGAATACAGAGAATGCAAAACTGTGTGACTCATATATGCTCCTGGTACAAAATACTTAGGATGCAATTTACTTCACATAATAATCATATCCATTCTGTGAGACATTCTGATGCATCCCAGAATTTAAACTGAACATTACAAACTGTATTGAATACTAAAGATTTGATTTTTACCCGCATAAGAATCATGTGTGCAGTTGCAGTTAACATCCCTCCCTAGCCCCAAGCACCAGACACGTGCCCAAGTTAGAAGTGGTCAACCTAGATTCCCTCAAATAAGAGCTGGAGAGAGGGAAGTTCTCACCTTGAATCATCTTCTGGAAGGCTCCCTTACTGTATCTATTCAGAACTCACAGGAAGTGTTGGGACATGTGCTACAACAGCTAGTAAGAATACTTCCAATTAATACTAGGTTATTAAATGTAGACACAGTGGCTAGAGCCTCTTCAAACCTAAATAACAGCTGATTTGTTCTGAATAAGAAAAAAATGCCAGTCAGAAACCCTAGCCAACACCATGGATTAGTCTCCTGGAGGAAAAAGAACATCCTCTGTATTATCAGAGTACTTTTCTACTAGAAAAGTTGATTTAGGAGGAAAAAAAAAAAAAGCATCCGAAACAGAAATTCTAGATGCTTTTGTTCCTTCTCTGGTTAAAACATACTTAGTCAAAAAGCAAACAAAGTTGGACTCACAGCTCCTATACCATACATCAAGCCAATAAAAATAAAGATGCTGGTTTGCAAAGTCTGTAGCAGATGATGCAAAAGCCAAGTGTGTCCTAGCGTGAGAACCACTGAGCTCTGCGCTCCCTGTAAACGCAGATGTCACAACTCTATCTCTGTCTTCTGGATGTGCAAGCAGTGACCTAAGTACAAGCTCCCTGAAAGCAAAGGCTTTCAATACAGTGACTGAACTGGTTCAAATTAAACACTTGGTCTGTTCTGTCTGGTGCACTATAAATGAATCCTGAAAAGTTGTATTTGAAGAATTCCACAACAAGCTTCGGTACAATACCACCCTGGTCTTGACTGGGGGTGTCAGGGGCAGGGGGGTGGTGGTCTTCCTTCAAATTCAAGAATGGTATCTTGATACAGTTGCCTATAGATTTTAAAATCAGGAAGCGCCACGTTAGCAAAGGGTCATTGGCAGGCATTGTACCAGACAACAGGAAATAGAATTAAACATACAGCTGTGAGGTAAGATCTTTGGCAGGAGAAGGAGAGCTTTGGGAAGAAAGTGGCAAGGGCAAAGCACTATGAAGTAACACAGTGATGTGGTCAAGAGGGGGAATGAGGCACAGGGGTAGAGATGAAGAAATGAGAGTGGGGGTGGGAGGAGCAGAAGAAGCAGCACAAAGCTAAAATGACAGTAAAAGAAAGAAGGCAAAGCATACAGAAAAGAAGAATGTACATAAGGAAAAAACATCTCTCTTCGGAGTAATAGGTCTTTAGTAAGGGGAGGAGCCACATTGTTATGCAACAGGATATACTGTTTTCTGTACAGAAGGAGTTTTTTTAAGACTATATGAAACCTCAAAAAAAAAAAAATCTGTGGGAGAAAAGGGGAAAAAAAAAAGAGTAACATCATATTTCTTTCGACTCTTAAATTGCTTTTTGGGTCATATTTCACCCTCCCCTCCCACCCCCCAAATATTTTCCAAGATGGAATTTTCTTCTTCCCACTCCAGGATTTGGCGTGGGTAGAGCATCGCAGATGCTGCTGAACTCAGAAAGCAAGAACCTGATTCATTCTTCCCTTGAATCTTGTGCTATCATTTAGATTGGGACCAAGCAAACGTCAAAGGCTGCAAGCCAGAAAGATAATTTTACACAGCTTGTACATTCACTTTGTCCCAGCATAACAGGAGTACAAGAGGAAGAGTAAAGATAAATCCAGTTCTGAATCCCTGCTTTCTCTGAACCCCTTAAATATTGTTAAATATTTAAGAACAATTATTTTTCCTCCTGTTCCAGCTCTAAAACTCCTCTGAATTTTGACTGTACACAGAGAGCAGGTTTTCCCTAAGGTAAGAACAACAACCATTTTTCAGCTTCACAGAACAAAAATCCTTAAAACGAAGACAACCTTATACTATCAATCAAAGCCCTTCAGTTGACCGTGTTCAACAAGTCCAGATTATTTTCTGCAAGTTTCCTTTCATTTCAGCCTCTCGTACTGTACAGTCACACTGCTGGGTATCAACTCAGTACTCAGAAAGGATTCTCAGAATAAACTGTAAGGAGTCATATGACACGAAAGAAGCTGCCCCCAAGATAAGCAATACAGTGTTAGAATTTTTGAAAGCTGAGGCCACTTTCAGTAAGAAAGATTCCCTGCTTCCTTCATTTTAGACTTTAAAACAAACAAAAGCTCTAACATTTTAAAAGGTTGGACACATTTTTTACTCCCACTGTTTCTTAATAAAACACCATTTGTGTGGGAAACCAGCTCAGTGCATACTTTTAAAACAGGCAAACCATTAATTGATCCAACATGTTGGCAGTTTTAGAGAAACTCACTGGACAAGAACAAGTGATGCATCTTAAGTTTTGAAACAGCCTGAGCTTTACTTTAAGGGTGCGTAAGTATGCCAAGCTCCTACTACTTTATACTGCTTAGTATCTGTGATACTTGAAGTACCAGGAAGCATAGTCTGAACAGCTACTAAACCATGTGCAGGTTATAAAGCACATTTTTAAGAAGCTCAAGAGGTTAAAAGTTGCTTGTCTCACAAAACCAATGGAAAATACTAAGAAATCCCCATCTTCCACCGATCCTACCAAAGAAACATGAATTTGCCCAAATAAACGGTTAATCTCTTAAAGAGGCTGCGCACAAGAGGTTCCAAAAGTGCTACTTTTGCATCAGCAGTATTATAGCATTATAGTTAGGCAACAAATTGTTTTTCAGCACATCCATGTTAGCTAGTTTACTGTGGAAATTTAAAATGTCATTAGAATAACATCCTGTTTTGCAGCTTTTCTGTGTTTCAATTTACCCCTAACTCTACTACGATTCAACTGGCATGAAACAGCTGGGCATGATTAGTTACTGGATGCAAACCAAACTGAGATTTCACAATAGGTGGCATTTTAGTCTCTGTGGCATGGGCTGGTGGTATAAAAGACCAGTGACCCCTAGCAGAAGACACCGTCCCTAAATATAAATCTGATGATCTGTTTTTAAAACAACGTTATTTCAGATAAAACACTGTTTCAAAACCAGTGCTTTTTGTGGGCATAACCCGAGGTTTGGGTTGTTTCCGATGACTGGATTTCCGCTCGGTTCTAGCTGATGAGCACATGTTGGGACCCGAGCACCCATGTGCTGACACTGTGAGCACAAACTCCATCAGAGCGTACACCTAGGAGAGTGACACCCACACCCCCGCCCAGTCCTGGACAAAATATCTTATGTTCTCACCAAATCAGATACTTGGCATTCCTACTCGATCCCACAGCTTTTACACTATCATAGGCAAGACAGCGGACACTGTGTTCTCTACTTTATTGCACCTCCTGATAAGCCTGCATCATAAACACCATACTTCTCCTCTTCTGAAGGTCTCAATCACACCCGATCCCACATGACACCTGCCAGAGGATCCTGAGGACACACCAAAAGGTCGGTGTCCCACAGTGGGCTCAGGGTCCCATCCATTCCTCCGACTAGACCCAAACTTTACATCTCCCAAACTTTTCACCCCTGGAGCACCAGCGCGCATCGCTGCTAGCGGCACATCCATCCTTTGCCACGGCAGCACGGAGAGGTGCTCCGCGGCCCCCAGGATGGGTACCCGCAGCCCACCCTGCTCCCTGCCAGGAGGTGCGAGGACACCTTCGCCCCCAGCAGCTCCCACCCCAAGGATGCGGGTCGGCAGAGCGGGCTGCCACGCACAGGGAAATGGGGCCTGCCCTCCCACCCGAGGGGTGCGCCCACGGAGCGCGGGCAGGGCGCCGGGACTCACCTGCGTGGGGCATGGTGATGGTCTCGTTGGCGTTGCTGGAGCCCACGTTGTAGATGACCACGGCGGAGGCGTTCTGCGCGGCGGCGTGGCGGATCTTGTCCTTGTAGGTGCAGTTTCCCCGCGGGATGAGGGCCACCCAGCTCTTGCCCGGCGCCGGGGCGTTGAAGCGGGTGCCGGGGTCGCAGGCGTAGCGGTCGGCGGGGGAGGCGGAGAGGGCCACCTGCCCGCGGGCGTCCTGCTTGGGCGACTGCTCGCCGTACCGCCCGCACTCGCTCTTCTCGCTGCGGAGCTCGGGGCTGCCGGCCGCCGGGTCGGCGTAGGTGATGTTGACGAAGGCCGTGTACCACTCCTCCTTCTCGGCCACGGTGAAGTCCAGGCACAGCAGATGCACGAAACAAAAGGACAGCAGCCATGTTGAGAGAGCCAGGCTGCGGCACGCTTGGATCACAGACATTGCCATCTTCATCTGCCGGGCCCCCCCCCCACCCCGGCCCGCCCGCCCGCCCACGCCGCCGCCTGTCTGTATGTGTGTGTGTGTGCGTGTGTCTGTGCGTGCACGCGTGGCGTGCCCCGAGCAGCCGGCTCCGTGCGGGGCGGCGCTGCTCCCACCGGGCGCCGTGCGGGGAGGGAGGGAGAGGAGGAGGGGAGAGGAGAAGGAGGAGGAGGAGGACCCTCCCCTCTGCAGCCCGCTGCCTAATTCATGTCGGGGCCGTTTGATTTCCTCGGGCTGGCCCCGTCTCCGCCCTCCCCTCCTCTCCCTCGCTTCCTCCTGCCCCTCTCCCCTCCCTCGCCCTGCCCGCACAGCTGCCCACCCCCCCGCCGCTGCCGGCAGCCCGGCCGGGCGGGGAAGGCGCGGAGGATTCCCACACACGCGCGGCGCCGCTCCCGCCGCTGGCGCGGCTCCCACGGGCGCCCGGCGCGGCCCGGCGGAGGGGCTGCGCTCCCGGGGCGGGGGGCGGCGGGCGGCGGGCATGGCCGCGGGGGGGCGCCGGTGCGGCGGGGGGGGGGGGGGGGGGGGGGGGGCGGGCGGCCGCCGGGCGGCGCGACAGCGACACCTGCCGGCCGGGGGCGGCAGCGCGGGGGGGGCCGCCGGGGCGGGGGCCGGGAGCGGGAGCGGGGGGAGAGCGGAGACGCGGGGAGCCAGGGTGCGGGGTGCTCTGCAATTAGTCGGTCACACCTCCGATTCCGACAGTTTTAACTGCCGTTGTTTTGGTTTTTGTTCTTCCTGACTGCTGAAGGGTAAGTGAAAAAAAAATCGCAAATGTGAATGTTATAATGGAATTAACGGCGCGGAGCTTAGAGGGATAATCGCTTGACTATCAGGTTTTAAAATACAAACCGAATAAATTTCTTACTATACGTTTCTAAATAGCGCTGACAGGCTTCGTTTGCCAAAATCGGGTGTGCAACGGACGGGAAGACAGAGAACCTTGAAGGTGAAACCTCCAAGAACGACAGAGCCACTCTCTGGAAACACTTGAACTCCACAGGCACGGACAGAAAAGAATAGTTTCATTTTGGCTCAGTGAAAACCCAGATTTGGGGATTTTTAATGTCTAAAAGAACTTTGGCCAAGACTCAAATGCCTTTCAAAAGGCTCAAAACACACCTGACTCTACGTTTGTCTACCCTAGTGCACGCGAGCAGCAAAAATTCTGCTTTGCCGTAACTATGTTCAGTGACAGAAGGATGTCTCACAAGATCAATAGATATTGCCTGTTTTAGCCCCCTCATTATTAAAATCTGCTGCTAGAAATACCATTCCCTTTCATTTAGATGAGATGCCTGAGTATCTCACTAGTGTCAATATTTGCCTTTTTCCAGTTTATGTTCATAGCTGCCTTTGATCTAAGCAAACAGATGACAGCCTTCACCATATTTTCACACACACACACACATACACACACACACACACACAGAGCTTTGAAAAAGTTATTTCCCCAAAGGTGAAAAAAGTGAATTTGGGAGAAAAATGTACAGGTGAATAGGGGAATAAAATAGAGAAGGTTACAGGGTTGCCAAAAAGTCTACCGTCAAGCAAGAGGATAACTTTTATTGAAAGCCCGTTCCTGCAGAAGCAAAGTCAGCAACTGGGAAGAAAAAATTACAATGTAGAACTAACAGTGACAGATGAAAGTAGATGGCAATCAACATTAATTAGAAAGTGTTGAGATTTCATAAGGGAGGCCAAAGGGAAAATCCATGCCTGGAAGGACTATGGGCAATAAAGCATCTGTATATTTGGAAGAGTAAGGAGTATTATTAGAAGAGAAGGCAAAAAAGGTATAAATGACCAATAAAGTTTTCAGGTTTATATCTGGAAAGAAAGGGAGGACATATTTGCCGGATTATTGACTCATGAAAGAGAGATGAAGAAGCGTCTCCTAAAAACATACAAAACCCAGCAGACCCGGAAAAAAGGCACACATGAATCCCAAAAGAGTGGGCAGGAGGGTGGAGAGAATAACCAGCTCTCTGACACAGTTTAAGTAAAACTTGTGAACTTTACAGTTCAAGTAAAACTTGGCATCACAGGGAAATCTTGGAAGATTGAGTGGTCAGTTTCCTGATAAGATCCAGAAAAACTAAGTATGGTGACTGGGTGGTTACAGGCCGGTTAGCCTAACGTTAACCAACTCCAAAAAGACAGGAAAGAGAAAATCCAATGTATGGATAAAGTTTGTTTTTACGGGAAGTGGCCTGCCAAGCAAACACGATTCATGTTTTTGTGAGGAAATTATCACTGTGGTTAGTAAAGTTACACAGCCATGGCCGTAACAGGTTTTTGAAAAGTGTGTTATTCAATGATACATGACATTCTCATTACACATGTAACCTATTAAGGACCAGAGAAGACAAGCTTAGTTGAAACAGAACGCGTTTTAGTAGAACTCAATGCAAAAATACAACTCCAGGTGACCGAAACTGCGAGCCACTCTGGAGCAGAACTGGGGAGTGTGTGGTTTCCTCTGCACGCAGGGGAGGATTTGGGGGTCAGAGTAAGAAGGAATTGTGCTATACTCCGAGGGAGAAGGGGCCTAAAGAGGATGCAGCTATCCTCAGATGTTTCAGAGGAGTAACAAGTAGGAGTAGGGAAGCGATTTTCTCTCTGCATGAAGCAGCAGTGAGACAGATATTGGAAGCTGTCCAGTTTTGGTATCTGCATTTTAAAAAGGATACTGAAATACTAGAGAAGGTTAAGAAAGGAACCCTAAAAATAATTTGAAGTAATTCCTCTCCAGGGAGAAATTTCAGGTGCCCAATCTATTCAGCTTTTCAGGGAAGGAGGTGGTATGATTACATTGTGTAAGTAGCATCACAGGGCTATAACAGCAGGTACTAACAGGCTCTTTAAGCTAGTGGATAAAGGCATAACAAGAACAAAAGTTTAAACTGACAATGCAACTTAGAGCAAAAGTAGCTGATTAAACTGTGATTGTCCAGTGGAGGAAATTCAGAAGTGAGACTGTCCTGGGAAGTAGAAGACAATCTACTCCTATATTCAAATTAAACAAACAAAGAAACAAAAAAATACCACTGGAAAGCACGCTTTAAGTGCAAGATATGAAATTCTTCACAATTAATTTATAATCTAGTGGTCGCTTCTCACCTTACAAGTACTCCTGAATACAAACAACAGAATATTTGATTACTTTTGTTGCTGAAAGCTGAACTACAATTAACTAGGTCAATGCTTAGACTTATAATCACCCCGTTTGGTGTAATAGTTAATGGTGGTTCTTCCCATATTATTTGTTTCTGTTCACAGGAACACCTGAGGTTCTCCCTTTGCCTGGCTCCCCAGAGCTCTGTTCTGGTCCTGGCACAAGAACACCATACTTTCAATGGACATCCAAGCAGCTGTAAATATGTTTCCTCTCAGGCCAGCAAGACATTTACGACCACCTTACCCTAGCCGATGCTCTCTCCTTCAGAACAACCAAACCCTGTGACTTTTGTCCCACTCCAGCCTCCACAGAAGCATACAAGGCACTCACTCATCCAGCATGATCACAAACCACCTTGCCTGGGTTACAGTGAAAAACACAATCTCTACTTTTATATGTTATTGCAAATAATTTTACAGTGTCTGTAGCATTGGGGTGGGGGGGTGTAACTCTGAATTTGGGATGTTGTTTATGACTTTACTAATATATTACAAATTCTCCTCCCCGTTCTCCACACTTCTGAAGTGAGAATAATTCCAGCTGAACTATACCTTGCAGAAAGTTACAAGACCATCATATTCAAACTTGAGTGTGTGAAATGTGGTCAATAAGTAGAAGAGAAGTGGCATGTGGGGAACTCCAGCTCCAGATTCTTGATATACAGAAACTCAGAAGCTGGATTTAGGTAACAGCTGATAATGAGCAAATGACACACTGAAATTCACTACATGACCACCTCTAGTGTGTGCCACAACACTTCGTTAGATTGCCCTTTCACAAGGTAAAATTCATTAGTTTATACCCTTTTTGGTTTATAAGGTACTTTGTTATGCTTAAACGGTGCTGGATTGTGTGTCTGTGCCCAAAATTTCAAGTGATCTTAAAGGCAATGGCTATAAATTGCTTCAGTTGAAGATGAGGAATCTCCTCCAGGTTGCTAAGTCCCTCTGTTATGGAATCCCATGGTGTTTTGTAGACCTCTGTCTCAGCCTGTTGGGATAATCATTTCCAAGAGGTAAAATGGCAAAAGGTTTAAAAGCTAGGCTTTTAAAGACTTGGCTGCCTAAATTCTGCTGAAGTAGGGATTTACCGGGAAGTTAGGAATCTTAATCCAGAAGAATACTGAAGATGGCATCACAAGGTATTGAAAAGCCTAAATTAGGTGCTTTGACTCCCTCTACCATTAATGGAAAGATCCTCCAGCAACCAATTCAGAGTGTGTAAACTTGGTGCCTTATTGTGTATAGGACATAGATACACCCAAAAGTCAGTAATCCTGTGTAGAGCTGGGCACAGGCAAAAGCAAACCTATGGAAAATACACGTGAGAGGGTAGGTGAGAAATCCCACTCCTCTACTCTCAGGAGGCTTTGGCCGGCAGCTCAGTTCCCTCTGCATTGAGTGTGATGAGTCTCCACAGGGGTAGGACCCCGGCAGGTACTGGCTGGGAGAGACTTGGGGTTAGAGCTAACTTCAATGCAGCCTGAAGGTTTCTTGATGCTGATGGACAGCAGGAAAAGTTGACTGAAATACGATCTCTCTGCAGGTGCTCAGGAAAAGGAGTTCTTTTGCCTTCCCTAGCTATGAGACTGAAATTGATTCTTGTTTACAGCTGGAGAAGAACAGAAGACACATTAACACCAGGAGACCACACAAAGGATACCAATACCATCGCCTCACCAGTTTGCTGCCAATACCGTGCTTTGAGTTAAAAAAAAACAGCAAGTTTGTTCATTTAGAGAGTTAATTGAGCAATACATCTTTTCTTGACCTGACGTTGTTAATACTCCATCCATCTTCCTATTCATATGCTAACAGCTGTATTGCCTGTCACTGACTTTATTACAGAATCCTGCCTTAGAATGGAATACTGCTTTATTCGTCTGTAACATTGTTTGGATTACTATAGTTGCTACTGTAGTTCTGGTTTCATTTACTTAGGTCAATTTAATATTCTTGATAATGCTCTGATGCTTTAAAGAAATCTTCAGAGTAAAGTTCCAGAAAAAAACTCTGTTCCAGCCAAGATAAACTCCTCATGGGAGCTATAGGAAAGGTTTGATAGAATTTATAGGGAAAGTGACATTTTCATTTAAAAATTATGAAAAGAGTTGAAAGGAGCTTTATCTTGTTTGATCTTTGTTAAGTTTTCAAAGTGAGGTGGTGCTCCCTGTGTGCCAGAGGCAAAAACTGCCATGTCTTATCATGTTTGTTTAGCGTCTGCTTTTGTTACAGAGATGTTTTTGTAAACTACAAGAACCCAGGAGACTGCTGCTGCTGAACATCTTTCTGCCTCCTCCTTCTTCTATTATAGCTTCTTAAAAATAAAGAACATTTGAAAGAAACATGTCTCCTTTCTGCAATTTCTTTCTCTTCTGTAATGGCTCACTCAGCTCCCTTACACTTTCAGCATTTTCTGCATTTCTCATTACTCACGTGTAGAGCCTTACTAAGCCCTCAGTCAAAATCTTGGCTTTTTCTTTGCAACGTAAAAATATCAAAAACTTAGTTTTCTCCTGTTACTAGGTTATTTTCCTTACTCTTCTATAAAGGGAGTTATTTAAACATCTTACTTGGAGAAAAAGTGAACCAACAACATCTGTCCCCAGCTCTGCAGGGTAGCCACGGTGTCAGCACTGGGCCAGCATTTCCTGCCATCCCAACCAGGCAGTTTCTCCTGTAGTACTCCAGTAACTTGATTACAAGTGCTCACCTTACTGCTCCTTTCCTACCTGTCTCCTCCTAAGGTAGGGCATGTGTAACCAAATATATCAAAGGTCTACCTGGACCTGATAAGCAACTGTTATTAAGCTTACCATCTTCCATAGCCTACAGCATGGGGGAAAGGGAGGGAACTACTGTGACTAGCATCAGATTCAGGTATCTCCATCTTCCTTCTTGAACGGTCAGTCGGACTGACGAGAGACAGTCTTTAGCTTAAGTGTGGAATAAGGCTCAAATTTGTATCTCTCTGTCTGTGCTAGCTGTTCTGGTGCTGACAGACACACACAGAGTGAAGTGCAGTCCTGCTCAGGCAGAATTTCTTAACACACAAGAATTCAAGCTCCAAAACGGTGCCAGTTCCTAGTGTTTCAATCACCTTCCACGGGAAATACTGTGAAGAACCTAAAAGAAGCATGTAACTTATAACAGAGATTCTTTCCAAAAAACCAGACAAGTTGGAAATGTATTAGACAAGACTGTGTAAAGAGTGGAACTTGCTGCACAAGCTGCCTAGAAATGTGTGATTAGCGATCATCTGTGCCTCGTGCTGGAAGTTCATGTGATCTGGAATGAAGAGAGTCACGGTAAGTGCTAGTTAGGTGGCTCATAACTTCTGTAGTATAATGATAAATCTTGGAAGTAGATGTTGCCAGCTACATGCCATTCTCCTGCCTAAAAGAAGTACAGACTTCAATCTCTGTGCAGAAAAACACCCTGTCTATTGTGGACAGCATATATTAAATATTACTGCAGTTTTCAAATTAGTGGCAGAATCCTGCTTCATGCTATTTTGGTTGAAACATATCAGTGAACATGCTGCAGAAGAGGTAGTATTCACATGGACAAAGTTATTCACTCAACGGACATCCTGCATCTTGCTCTTTAAGCAATCACCAGCAGAAGAGGGTGCAGAGCTACAAAATACAATGTTCACCTCACCAAGGCTACACCACAAGTTCTGAGTGGCACAGTCACACTGAGAGACTTTCTAGTGGGAGGCTCAGTTTTTGAAAGGACACCCCTAAAATTCTTCCACTGTTGCCGAAATGAAGCTATTAATTGCCAGCATAGTAGGTGTGTGAGAAGGGACAAGCTACATGTGCACATCCTAGCTATGATTCAGAGATTGCGCTTACAAGTGGTATTTCCTTTGCAGTGTTACACTTCCATAAAGCTACCACACTCAGATCAAAAGTTGAGTGTACCCAGCGACACTGAAATGCTAATGTTTGTCAAGACTTCCACTGATAAGACTCTGAACGTAATAACAAAAAATAGATATACCCAGGATAATGGTGGGAATGTTTATATGGCCCAATTCAGGCACATGCAGAGATTCCTGGTCTTGCTTGAGAGACAGGAAGCATACACCTGTATTAACTGGGCATTTTCCTACACTAATAAGCCTTGCTGATGAACTTCAATAGAGCATTTATACAGTGCCACACAGGTGGCAAATATAGACACTTGGCCAAATGGAAGATAGCAATACGTTCTGCTGAAAACAGCTGTGTGAGGTTGCTAATGGAGGTTTTCCAAGGGTGATTCCTGGGACTGATAATATTTAATATGATCATTAATGAGCATGGTGCATACAAACAAAATGGGAAATTCATTGATGACATAAAATAAGATGCCATTGGCAACAGAGAGAAAGACATATATGGAACACAGGAGAACCTTATTGATCCAACTGAGAGAGATGTGATGAAATTCAATAGTACATAATGCCGGGTCATGAACTTACAGACTAAAAATACATATTTCTGCTCTTAACTGGAAGCTCATTCGTTGGGATACTGGTTTGTGAGAATGTCAGTGTCACAAAGATCCCATTAACACGCCCTCCCCCTTCAAATGTGGCCTTAAAATGCATTAGCAGACAGGATCAGCAGTGATGGGGAGCATACAAATCTTCTCACATGAGGCCCAAAGGAAGCCCACCTGGAGTTGTGCGTAAGAGGAACTGCACTTGTAGCAGATGCAGAAAGGGGCAGCTAGGAGAGTGAGGGAATGAAGAATTATTTATGAAAAAGTTAAAAGCTTGGCAAGAAGGGGAAGGCCGAAGAGGATATGATTGCTCTTTGCTGGTATATCAGGAAGGCTAAATGCAGTGGAAGGAAAATAGCAATTTAGGATTTGGCACTTAATAAAAATACTGCAAGTTGGTCATATATAAATGAATACACAAAAATGGAGGATGGTTTTTAATTAACAGATCTGTGAAATTTTCTAATTACCTAACTGGAATTAAAGAAGACAGGATAAACTGATGTGAAGGAATTATTAAATGACTGCATGCAGTAGCAGGGTTTGGACTAGATGGTCAAGGAAATCCCTTTTTGCCTATATCCAAACTTAGCTTTAGAAGTTGACAGGATATTTCTTTCCTTTCCCTCCCCTAAAAATAGCATAAATAGCATAAATAGTATTATTGGAAGACACCAGATGGTGCTGTCACAGACAGTTTTATAAGCTCAGTAGATCCAGACTTCCATTCTTACAGGTTATGGCTAAAATGCTGTGCAGCTGTGTGACATTAAGTGTATTTTTTTATGTTCCTGCATATGTTATTAAAGTTTGCTGCTCAAATCTGTGACTCAATAGGTTCTTAGAAGCAGTGCTACTGCTCAGAGGAAGCACTTTCATATCTAGATATTAAAATCCTCTTCAAATGGTATTTTTACCACTGGGTTGAATGAAAAGTGCACTGAATCCTAGAGATGCCAAGTACATGAAAAAGATGAGGACCCAGGATTTTGCTGTCTCATTTTCTTATTTCCTTCACTGGATCTTTCTTTAAATTAAGTGGAAGGATATTTGTCACCTGGACTGTGACCGAGACTACAGCCTATGAAGACTTTGAACACAGAGTTAAAGGAAATGTACACATAGCTGTTACTTAAAAATTTCATAGAGCTCAGATGGGTTTTATTAATTTGGGGCTACTACCACTTCTCAACCACTTTGTGCTTTAGATCTCTGTCCTCCTATAGGGCTAGTATTTAAAAGTGAGTGTTCTGAATTCATCACTCAAATACTTCAGACATGGCATTTAGAGCCCTATACTTTGTATTGTGTCCTCTTATCTCATACATTTATAAACTGTTTACCACTACAATTAGAATGACAGAGAAATGGTCCATGCAGGGTAAGAACTGATGAATAATTTAGAAGTACTTTTAGCAAAAATCTTGCTCAAGGAAGTTTGCTCATCAAGTTCTAGTTCTAATCTCTGATGTGGGCTTTTTTTTTATATGGAATTGAGCACAGCAGTTTGCAGTAACACTACTCTTTGTCTGACAGAATTAAACTCAAATTGCTCAAATCCCTTTATTACATTGCACCTTTATTTGGCATTTGCTTTAGTCAATATCTTGTCTAAAAGCTTCTTTTTGTGATGAGACTAAAAGTTTTTTTGTCATACAAGTCAATGTAATGGTTCATTATAACATCGTCTTGGGAGAAGAAAAGGCTTTTCTGGAGTCAGTATGGGTTTGTTTGTTTTGTTACAGATTGCAAAGACTAATTAGGATTCCTGTAAGAGGGTCCATTATGATCACCTGTTCCTATTTCCTACAATGCTAATGATGTTATTAACATTTAAATTGTTAATATTGTTTTTAATATCAGAAATCATTCCTAGATCTCTGTTTTATGACACATTATAAAAAAGTAATTTTTCAACTTGTTAGCCTTTTAAGAATTTACATAGGATTTATATTCCATTATACTTCTCAAACTTTACAAACTAATTTTTTATTTTCAAATAAGTTTGTAGAAATTAATTAGTTAACTCCTAAGCTACCCATGAACATAGGCAAAGGTTACTTCCACTATAAATAATTTTCCTCTTACTATCCAAACTGTCAATAAAAACTAGCAAAATATTTCAATAGGTGGTAATACTGCACTGCTCATGTTATGCATGACAAAAAGTATATATAAATGTAAAACATTCATTTAGAGAAGAACTAAGGTTCTTTCCTCGGGGCATAGCATGGCCTTGTTCCGGTTTCTTTACCTTGAATACTTCAGTCCTAAATGGAGTGCTTGGTTTAGTAACTGAATGCAACTACCTGTTCTGACGCATATAAGCTAACAGGAAGTTTTCTCCCTAAATGCGTGCTTGCTTCCAAATAGCTCAGAGAGGTCTAAGAGAAATATTTTATTATATTTATCAAATATCAAGCCTTCCATAGTCCAGCTTTTAGAAAATCAGCCTTTAGGCGAGTTTTTGAAAGACAAGAGGCTGCCCTCAACCCCTTTAGTCTATTATGATCTCCAAAGTGGTCAGAGAAAGCGAACAGAGACTTTCTCTCCACCTCAGGGCAGGAGAAGCCTCACGGCCTCCTCTCCTCACCATGCAGGGCAAGTTAGGGCTCTGCACTGCAGGGGCAGAGGGATGGGAAGGAAGGCTGTGACTGAGATATGTTACTTTACACTCTTAAGAGTGGTGGAAGATCATATGATTGCCGATATGTATGCGTGCAATTTTTACAAAGGTAGCTATACTTGTGAGTTTTCTGCCATTTCTGCTTTTTAAAAAAATATTATTTATTATTATCTTCTAGGATGAAGGGATTAATTTGGCACCTTTCATGTTGCTGAAAGGTCTTCTGGATGAGTGTCCTCTCTTTGGGCAGGAATCATCTGTATCTTCCTTCTCTATTTTAATGCTGAAGGAAAAGTGCACCAAAATGAAAATTCTCCCCTTCCTCTGTAAATATATATTTGAAACTTTCTGGACAATTATGTGGTACCTGGTAGCTAGCCAGTCCCTCAGTACAAGGAAGCACTCGATCGACATCCTCAGAGTTAATCTGTGGATGTGGGTCAGACCCCTGAGGAACTGACTGTTCATATAAGTTACTTCAGGCTGCTCTTGTGTTTTTAGTGCTGACTCCAGAGATTTGATCAGTGTTCTCCCTCAGTATTTTAAATCAAGACGGGAGCTTACAAGCAGTAGCCACAGTGGGACATTTCTCTGCCTTTCAGAACTGGAGGGCTACTGACTCCTGGAAGAAAGAAAACCAAACCAAAAGAATAAAATCCATCACTGTGTCCCATGTCTGTTGGCCACCTGAGAGTAGGGACAATGGGCAGGTGTCTGTCACTGACAGGGGTTAGGAGCAGCCCATGACAACGCTTGCGTGTAGGCACTGCTTCATGCCTGATTGACTGTGTAGTAATATGCACATGTGATGGCTTCTAAATTTGGTTTTCTTGCAGACCTTCTTATGTCCTGTGGACACTGATTAGTCCTGGACAACAGGCCAGGTAACACCACTAGAATATTGTGCCCACTAACCACAGACATACAGCAACCAGGGTAGATGGAAAATAAACATAACACATACCTGGTGTGCTGCAATCCACAGGTAGTGGCAGCATTTCCACACTAAGAAATATTTGTGTTGCCTTCATGCATATCAGAGTGATTTGTGCACAAAGAAAACTGCTTTCTTCTGGTGGTCTATTTTTTATGATACTCAACCTAGTGATTTATTCATAGGACCTTGGGAATGGATGTATTTTAGCAGACATACAATATGTGTGAATCAGCATCCCACCTCTGAATGGTCGAAACAAGGAAACACATTGGAAGGTACAAAAAGCCCTATGATAAGCTGATGTGAGGTGATTTGTCCTCTCATCATTGCCTCCAGCTCATACTGTACTGCCTTCCAGAAATGACTCTCTTAAATCTTGAAGCACAAGATCTTTGCTTTGTGCTAGCATCCACCACCAGAAAGATGCACCCTGAAATACCTCACAGTCCAGCCTTTGAGTTTTCCAATACTCTCAGTTACAACAACATCTCATGGTAATGAAGTCTGTATGTTTCTAATCAAGCCTTTCTTCCCAAGGTTATTGAGCAGTTTATATGTACTCCTTAACTGTTATACTGAGATTAGATTTTTTTATATTGACTTTGCAATCTTCAAGCTACAGATTTTAAATTAATGTTGGCAACGTGTAACTAAAGAACGACATACCTTACGTCTGTACACAGCCACTGAGAGCTACTTACACATCACATTTCACAGCATACAGCACTACCTAGCAGAGGCAGAAAGGAAGTCTAGCAATGATTTCGATGTTATACAAAAGAGAGATAGTTTCCTTCCTCAAACCCAGTGGTGGTTTAAACCACATTTTAAGTCAGTCAAAAGATTTTTAACTTTCAGACTGTGGTTGAAAATAAAGAATTTCAACTTAAAGAAGCTTTTTACATGATTAAAGGTAATTTTGTAACTCTAAGGGAACACTGTGAGCATGGAGTAGCATTAAAAACACTAGTCAATGTGAATATAAGTTAGACTATTTATAAGAAAGTAAGTTTAGAGATACATTTTTCACCAGCTGGTGCAGAATGTTTAGTCTCTGTACTTCAGTCAGCGTAAACAGTGAAAATATGGTACTTTCCTGTATACTAGCACAGTGCCACAACTTTTGGGTTGCACACATTTAGACTGATAGGAACATTTACCTAGAAGGCTTTAATTGCTCAAAGTTTATTTGCCTTTTTTGTTTCACTTTTATGGATTTAAAAAAAAAATCCCATTTCAGATTAGAACATTAACATGAGTGAAATTCTAGCAGAGGCAAAACCGTACTCTCCGAGAGTAAGCTTGTACTCCCCACTTAAATAAAGGACTTACATAGGAATAGTTTGCGTTGCAGCCGATGTTGTGACTCTTCCGAATTTAATAAAAATTCGAACTCCTTTACACATGGGACAAACCTGAAGCTTTACCAGATGACCACAGGAGGTCATCATTGCTCCATGAGAACAGTTTCTCTGCAGTCTAGTAAGAAAAACATTGGTGTCTTCTCAAGTGTATTGGATTTACTCAATATTTACATGAGTTAAAGAACTAAACATAAAACTGACACAACCGAGATTGTTTTGTCTTCTTCATTTAAAAAAAAAAGACGTTTCTGCAATAAATCCAAAGCTATTTCTTAAATTATTTACTTTTATCTTTAATACATCTTTTCTCACTTTCCGTAAATTTCTTTCTTGAACCTTTCCACACACTCATAGTTCAGCTTTAACACAAGGATCAAGGAAGGAGATATTATTTGGGACATTTTTCTTGCTAGGAGAAACAGCTACTTATCAGTCCAAAAGAATGGATGGTAAAAATCACAGCTCAAATCCTTCCTTAAGAGATGTTTGACCTTCTACAATCAACTCTGCCCTTTGTCCCATTCTCAACTTTAAAAAACCATTGAAATATTATGGAAATGCTTCTCTCTTTACTTTGTTACATGATGATACAAGGCTGTCTCACTAGCACAAGGAGGTAGAAAAGTTTGAAAACTGTTTTTTACTCAGAGCCCTCCAGAGATTCTCTTACCCTGATTACATCTAAAGCTTGCCAACTTCTTTTCACATAATCTCTTGAAAATTACAGACTTTCTTAACCACACTTGCACCTAAAATTTCTTACCTAGGAACCCATCTCATGTCCTAACAGGAGCTTCACCCATCTCGCGTATTTACAGGACCTTCCTTTTGTCTTGTCCTGGCAAATGCAATCTTGCCATATTTAGGCCAATTCAGAGTACTGTTAAAATAAGATCACCATCTTATCTTGGCCCTTTCTCCCCCTTTCTTTAGATTCCTCCACTAGCTCTTCCTTCCCGGTCACACCAAATTTTTGCTACCAACTTTTACCCTGAGGGGCATCACAGTCTCTCTTGGGTTTGCCACTGCTGCATCCTCACCCACCTTGCCATCCCTCTGCCCACGCTGCCAGTCTCTGCTGCCCACTCAATTTCCAAAAAGCACTGCCACGCTTTCTTCCACCTGCTTCACACAGAAGAGCAAGTCATTTTGTCTTCCTTCAAAAGCCTCCTGTAAACCAATGCCAATTATTCAAATGGCAAAATATCAAACACAATATAGTCAGGCAACCGATTTGATCACTGCCAATTCTCCTTACCTCATTCTTTCCTGGTCTTTCTCATAAACTCATCTGTAACCAGCTGTAAGCTCTTTGAAGGGGAACCATCTTCTGTACTTTTATGATCCCTTATGCAATATTGTCCCACTCCATTCTAAGGTCTTCCATGCAATGAAATCAAATAAGCACAGATTAAGGGTTTAAGTTATGAGGGAAATGGCTTGCATAACTTATTTAATGTGGAGACGTGGTCAAGCTGGGAATGGGTTTGAATGTCAGCGAATTCCATCTGGTTTTGAGCAACACAGTGAACAGTTTAAAATAAAAGTGTTACCTTGACTACAGACTGCCTTCATTTGGGACCTATATGATTCCAGAGCATGTTTCCAAATCCAGTCATGCCAGAGACAGTATCAAATTCACTGAAATCAACAGCAAACTCCCACTGATTTTCATCAGAGCTGGGATTTCATCCTCAGCTAGGTAGGCAGTCCAGAATCACATCAGCACAAAGAAGTTGTTGTAGTGGCCATAGTCTCATTTGGTGATATCACCATGGAAACCTCATCACAGATCAAAGCTAACAATCCAGTAGCATTCAATTAGCACCAGTGTCAGGCTACTCTCATGAGCAGCTACGATTTATTGAAATACTAAAAGCTTGCAGGACAGATACTGCAAAAGGAAAGAAAACCAATTCATTAATTTCATGGATATACCACAACATGCAAATTTTCTAGCTAGCTATAGAGTATATTTGTCACTGTCCTTTAAAATAATTTTTAAATAAAGAATTCCACAATTAATATTTATTTCATATTTTATCCATGACTGTCCTCATCTCACCTTTTCTAACCAGCATTGCTGTTAACTAACATTAGAGGAACAGAGATTCAAACTGAAAAAGAATTATGTTGGGGAAATAAATGTAGTGCTGATGCATGTTCAACTTGCAGTACAGACAAAAGCTGTTAGATATTCTGAATAATTGTATACAACTAATGTATAAGAAAAGCACAGTTTTGTGACTTACATTTGAAAGCTCTAATATACTGACTAGCTCTATCAAATAGATGACTTCCCCCTCATGTAGAGAGCTGGTTATTTTTTTACACTGTATGAATCATAGTCTAAAGTTCAACTACTGTGAATACTCTAACTAGATTACTAGACATGACAAAATACATTTTTATGTTACATCAAGAGGAACGTGATAAAAAATATACCACCCAAAATTTTCTAACTTGTTATGGCTACTTCCTGTAGTGTAAAAAAACAACTCCAATTGTTTCACATCTCTATTGTATTTCCCATGAAAATTGCAACATACTTTACGCAGGCAAAGTTCTCTTAATTCTTACACCAAATATTAGCTTTAATGTAAGATTTCATATCTTCCACCTTCCATCAGATGAACATTGCCTGCTAAATCATATTATGCATATGCACAGATATTCTGTTAATTAATGCCCAAGCATTACAAAAGCATGCTAGCTTTCATCACTCTGCTAAATCCATTATTTTATAGCCAGACAGATGAATCCAGCACAGCTCTGCAACCAGTAGTGAATCCAGGCCCTTTTAGGTAGTTCAAAGTTCAATACCCCCGCACATTTCATGAAATGAGGAAAAACTGATTACAGAGTTTTCACTCCTTTTTATTCACAAATCCTGTACAAAACCTTGATTCCTTCTGTGTTCAAGGGAACCCCCTCCCCCCAAATTTCTCTGCTCATGGCTTCGTTCCAGCATTTGACCCCAAACATCTCCTACCCAAAGTAACTGCCTTTCTTGTAGCTGTATCTAGTAATCCTTTGTTGCATCTTCTCTCAGCTTATCTGTTCTGTCTGCTGATTCCCTGCAGATGGCTAGATAAGGAGCTGAAAAGTGTAGCTCTAGGGTTTATCTCTTAAAGCCACACAAGCTCCCCCTGCATTATCAAGTTTTACAGGCATAACTACACCAGGGAAGGTGGCAAAGAATCCCAAGTGACAAGGGAAAGTGGTGCTATAGAGACTACTCTGTACCCTGGTTTAGCTAGTGCCATTTTAAGAAAATGTGTTTCTTCTCCTCCTGCCTTACATTATGCCTCTGTTACAGTACTTGGCCAGTGCTGACATGCTACATGTGGCCATGCTGTACTCTAGCTTGCTAACACGTACCATGGTTATAGGCTATTGCCTCTGCTTTGAGTGGTGCCCCTGCTAGATCAGCTACGTGTTACTCAGAAATATGACTTCATGAAGCCATTGCAAAGGGAGGGGTTGAAGTCCCATCTGTTAGTGCCAAACATTTAATCCAATGTGTTTTGAAACAACGGGAAAAGAAGTCTCCTGCTTTCTGTCTTTCTGTGTGATGACTTTCCACAGCTGAGATCTTTGCATGTTCCCCAGCTCAAGATGACAGGAGACTGCATATCTTGCCCTTTGCTCTCACACAGCTTATGGAAGCACTCAAACACCTAGCATATTCTAGGGACTTCCTTCTCTCTCTCTCTTCCACAGTTTTACTTTGCTCAGTTTTGTTGGAAGTTACTATGAAGTTACTACTTCAAAGCAAAAAAAAATATTAATATGAGGTATTTAGCAATTTGATTTTCTTGCGTAAGAACAACTGCAATTTTACTTTTCCTCCGGTTTGTAGGAATCAGCTCTGAAATAAGCATGAAAGGCATAAAAAGCTGCAACAGGAAAGCCAAACACAGCTAGGAGCTGAAAACACAGAAAAAGGATTAGGCATGCAGACCAACAAGCGACCAGGGATTTACCACTACAACCCTATAACTACGTGGGCTGAGAGGGGATTGAAGTGCCAACCTTAGCCTGTGCAACCAATTTTGCCCACTTGTTAAGGACAAGGGCTGGAGCAAGGTTATATCACCAAGGACCCATGGCCAGAAACAGAAACCGAGGTAACAGCCCAGTCCCATGAGCTCAGGACAGAAAACAGGATGTAAGCCAACAGACGTGGCACAGCCACCACAAGCTCCAGCTGCTGCCCAGCCAGGAGACCTCTATCACCTGCCCTGTAAGAGCAAAAACCCCCAGCTGCCAGTCACAGCAGGGGCACCCCTGGGATTACCCAGGGCTGGCCGAGAGGTTTTGCTCATCAGTCAACTGCCAACAAGCCCTAGCTAGGGAAAAACCTGTCAGTCAGTGACTTGGTAGGCAGCAAGGAAGTTATCTTTCAGTCAATAACGAACAAAACCTTTCGAGGGCTGCTAATGTGTATTAGGCTATGGGAGGTGCCATATTCTATCAGACAATGAAAGTGGAAGGTCTTTTTCTGTAAAATTCCCCAAAGGAAAGGCAATGAGAATTGTGTGGCAACCCATTTCCAAGCTGGATAATTGTATTTCATGTTTATCTGCATTTATCTCTGCATCCTTCTCTTCCAAGGATGTCTGTGGTATTCCAGCATCCTATTTATTAGCTGCAACTGCTCCACAAGAGATGTAGCTGCACAACAAGAGACAGGGCAGCAAACTCTCTGCAGATAATATTTGACTAGCTTTAAATAACTACTTTTATTTTAGCACCTCGGTTCCAGCTTTGTTCTTAGATGGGCTGTGTCACACAGTTCTCTGTAAACCTCTAGTGTGCGTTGCTACACAGCGAGGATAAAGTATCAGTGATAAGAAAATCACTCCAAACTTTACATCAGCTTCACCTCAGATGCAAACAATGCCATCTGTCAGCTACCCAAACATTTGGATGAGATCAGCACCAGGCTGTGGAAGCTGAATCCAAGGAAGTCTGATGTAATGGCAGATTGGGTTACTGAGAGGAAAGAATGTATCATTTCCTTAGCTTTCTTTCAGGACACCCTCACAGTGCTCTTTAAGAGATGCATGGCACAGATATTCATTGACACCCCTTACGCTTACGCCTACCCAGTTATGAAATGAAAAAAATTACACCATTCTCTAATGAGTACTGCTTCTTGCATTCTCGGGGTCAAACTCAGACACATTCATCAACTTTGTGACACCTGTGGTGAAAAAAATAGCCTTTTAGAAAAGCTCTGATAAGTTCACTGCAGAGGTCCATTTACGCAGAGCTCAGCCTGCTGCAAGCATACCGCAGAAGTACCCGGTCCCCTTGGGAGCAGAGGGTGACTTCAGAGCTTCCCGTTGTGAAAGCCCTCCGTGGGAAAGGGCTGCGATGGAGCGGACCCAGCGCACCCCGCTGGGGGACAGCCTTGCTGGCTGCAGTGCTCAGGCCTGTGTACAGCCTGCAAGAGCTGCAGCTGTGCCGGGCGCTCTGGCTCTCGCCTGGCCGCAGGACCCAACCAGCTCTGATTCTCCAGACACCATGATAATTTGTGTTCGAAGGCTGCTGTATAAACCTTTCAGCCATTCATTTCCTCCTAACTTGACCTCCGTGGATAGCCTCCAGGTGTCTTAATTCTTTGTATTGTATTCATTCCTGGAATGTCTTTATATTTATCTACAGAACGGCCTAGTCACCTCATTTAACTTCATTTGTGCCACACCATGGGGGGTGGGAGTGATGGCATCCAAGAGATTAAGATGAAATGACAGACCTGCAAGTGGAGGCTGTGACACAAACGTGCCCCTGGGTCCCAGCGTGAGGCAGAGGTAAGGCAAGGCCAGGATGACAGCGGGGGCAGTGGGATGCAGGGGCAGACTGGGCGAGGGTCTCGCAGAAAGCACCAGACATGGTAAGGCTGTGTGAAAATGCAACTAGGTAAAGCATAACGTTAACATATGCTCAGTGAGAGAGCTCTGAAATTCTCTCCCTTGCATTCTCCCAGTACCTTCAGCAAGTATTTGCAGGCTGTCACTCACATTTTACATGTACTCTCCTCATTGCCAAGTACCTCCAGTCCCCAACCCACCAACGGATGAAAGTTACAGTCAACGTCTGATACTGTGCAAAGCTACAGATCTGCCAGTGACCGCGGAGACACTTGTTGAGCTTGAGAGCATCCCACAACAGGGGATATATGCGCAGGACTCTGAACGCATCGCTTCCACTTTTCACACAAATGATCCCATTTGGGTTTTACATTTTTAAGAATCTTAATTAGGGGTCTTTGGTCTTCCTGGGAACTTTAAAAGACCTGGGAGAAACTACTGGGATGCTGAATTTACTTTAGTCCCTGAAACCTCGTGAATAAATTCAGCAAGCTATGTTTTTTGACAATCCAGTTATCCGATAGCCTTGAATAAACCTTTTTAGAATGACTGGAGGCTCTGGATGTTATTTATTCATATTTGAGCACAGAAACAGTCACTCATGCATAGAAATCCTCAGTGACTCACGAAATGACGTGCTTACTTATGCATAGCAATCCTCAGTAACACAGTGACACACTCCTGCCCAGACATACTTGGTAACATGCACAGTGACAGACTGGCCCAGAGCACTTATTTTAGAAATCCTCACAGGCTCCCACAAGGGCCTCCTCTCCCTTGAAGCTGAAAACAAAACTCCCCAGCGACTCCAGCCCACACTGCCAAACGCGCTCATCCACCTCCTTCTCTGAGTTGAGCCTTTTCTCACCACTGTGGCATTTCCCTGCTGAGGGTTCCCCTAAGGTCGCTAATGCACTTATGAAAGGAAATCTCATTTTCGTTACTTTCGCATTTTAATATCTTAATGCTAAAGAGCTGCTGTTCTGCTTTTTGGGTTTTATTTTGTTTTGTTTTATATGGATATTTTACATTAAACAAACATTACATGACAGTCAAGGGGATGAGATGGCTCAGGGGATCGGTAATGGGCTGTGAAGCCTTTCCTTTCTAGGCCAGTGCTCCAATTCATTCTAGGCTGTTTTAGCTGGATTTAACATTGGAAAAAAGCGTCCTCATTTAAATGGTCTGAGCTCTCTGAAATTAACTAGATTTAAAATGAACTGACCAGTGACAAAAATACCACTATGCAAATAAACTCCACCAAGCAGCCACTTGAAAAAAACAAATGGAAGTAACATTTTACTTCAGCTGGGTACTGATACAAATGGAAATGCTCTGGAAACATACTGGCTGCCAGGGGCATCCCATCCATCTTCCAGCCCAAATCTGTTACACAACTAGCTTTTGTAGGATGCCTGGAAGGCCTTCAAGCTCAGAGTGGGTCAGACCAGGAGAAGCTGGCAGTGACAAAAAGTTAGTGCTATCTAACTCCACTCATAGTCATGCAAATAGCAAATTCATAGTCTCAAGGCCCTATTCCTTGTAGAAAAATATTTAACTTCATACAAAATACATAGCCACATCCTAGCTGCAGATGGCATCAGACTGTCCAGTGACATGACAACAACAGCGAGAAATATAACAAAACAAGCAAACAACGCCTCAAACACTTTGAGGATACCTCCAGTGACCCATCAGACACGCACTCAATGCGGAGACTGCACATCTACAATGAGTTAGAGAGAACTCCATCCTGTCAAAAAGAACTATAACCTAGTAAAAATTAGCAAAGAAACCAGATGCCAGTCCAAGATGCTGTTTTCAGAAACTGCTTGCTTTTTACTTGTTCTTCTTTTGGAGTTTTACCCTAGGTACATCAGTGTTGCAGTTTTCCACCAGTGTTTTAAACAATACATACATACAATAAAATAACTGAAACAAACTCTTCAATTTCCCCCTATACTCAATCAAAAAGGTTTTGCTCTGCTTCTTAACACCACCACACTTGGAACACTTATTATAAAATGAAAATGTATTTCACAATACATCACCTGTTGACAAGCTCTAGCTCAGAGTAGGACTACAGATTCATTACTCCACAACAAATCTAAATAAGGGGTTTAGTGAACATTGTGAGCACATGATTATTTATAGTGACAGTTCAATAACTCTAAATGTACAGATGCTCGAGAAGCAATAGAACTGTTATTACAACTTTGTACTATAAATGAAATCTAACAAATGAAATACAAATGAGAATGAATAGAAACTATTGTCAGAATATCAACTAACAGCAGTGGAGCATAACCAAATGGGTTTTCTAAATCAATCAGAATATTGAGGACTGATGTCCATGCCTAGAAATGGTTCCAAGTCTTGTTATTCATAGTGCCATAAGCATATGATTTGACACTCGATTACCTGCATTCAACCATCTTTTTTATAATACAGGTATTACATCATCTACAATATGAAGTTCAGTATGTGATGAATTGCTGCATGATGTTATTATAAACACTGGGTATAACTCTGTTTTTTATCCACAATGCTTTTCAAAAACACGGTGAGGAAAAATAAGATGGGAGCTTGTTAATTTTGGGAAAGAGATGATGAGAGAGAGCTCCCTGCTCTCTCTCAGGGAAGTGAAGCAAAAATTCTCTTTCAGTTCTCTGAACCAACAGCTAAACCACGCATGTTGTAGACCATAAAGCAAACAATCTGTCCTTCAGCTTTCATTAGCTGAATAAATTCAGTATTTAATTCAGCCAGTGCTCAGTACCACTGATATTAGTCTCATCTAAATGGAGCTATAATTAGACAGGAAAACCATTCAGTTCGTATTTGCATTAGATCTCTACAACCGAATTCTACTGAACAAGGAAAAGCCGTAAGTAAAGGAGAAAAATTGCTATCTAGATAAGAGGTGACACAGAAGAGGAACATGTCACACAGCTCAATAACTGAGGAAAAACATGGAACAGCTGAAATGCTGAATTTGTTAGCACAGATATTTCAGAAAAAGATGGCAAACAAATACTCTGCCTCATCTAGGCCATAATCAGACTGCCTTTGAATTCAACAGGATCCTCCTACTCAGGATCTTTGCAGGGAGAATTGTTAAGCCTGGGAAAAGGTTGCCTGGAGTAGCTGTGCAATCTCCATCCTTGGCAACATTTAAGATTCAGCTAGACAAGGCCTTGGCCAACCTTATTTGATGTGGAAATTTTCAGCAGGAGGGTTGGCTAGGTGACCTCCAGAGGTCCCTTCCAATCTAATTCATTGTGTTATTTTAATAATATCCATTCTAAATTACAAAAGACTTTCTTGTTGTCAATGTATGAGGCTCCAGCACAGCTTTTCTATTGTTTGACCACTCTCACTCCAAACAATTTTTTTCCATATACTAGTCATAATTCCCCTTGCTGCAACTTGTAACTGTTGCCTCTCATGCTTTCACTGTGTACCATTGAGAAGAGTCTGGCTCTGTCTTCTCTATAAATTCCCTTTAAGTCCTTGAAGACAGCAATCAGATCTTTTCAGCCTTCCCTTCTCCAGATTAAACAACCTCAGCTCTCTTCATACATTACACAACTACAGCCCCTGAACCTTGACACTCTCCCACTGTTGTTACGTCTCTCGCACCATGTGGCCCCAGGCTGTAAAGTTTCATACCCATTTGCTCTTGTGCCAGAATGGGCTTTTTGCTCACCCCGCCTTACTTGGCACACTGATGGAAAACCCCCATACTCCATTTTGACCTTTCATTTTGCCAGATACAGCACATCTTTTTAGCCTCCTCCTATGTGACAGGCTTCTTAGTCTCCTGATCACCTTGGCAAAATTTTCTCCCACGTGGCTGTATGAATTCTTTACCTTGAACAAGGATAAATGGGTATTAACTGGTCCATGCTTACAGGGGGACTTGTGGAAAGTCAACAGGAACTTCAGCCCCTCTTTGTCCTTCCTCTCTACTTTAGCACCCTCCAGTGTAACACATCTCTTAACTTGTGGTATGGCTGCAGCTGTGCAGCTCCCATTTTAGACCAGAGCTGAACTCATGCAACTGTACCAAGTATTCCAGATAATGTCTTGTGAAACCTTTTGGATACCACTATCTCTTCCCCAGCCCTGTTGGAAACACCACCATCCGTATACCCTAGAACCCTACTTTCTTTGGCACAGACAGCTGGTGGGCACCCTGGGCAGGTCTCACAGCCCCTAGCTTTAGCTGTCTGAAAAAAGCAGTCATCCTGTCCTGAGAGAGATGGTTGACCTCCTTCAGGTGCCCATCTCTCTCTGTTGATTAGACGGAGAGGCCGGACAACAAGCTCAGACCCACAAGCTCATCATCACACAGCTGAAGTTAGGTGAATTAATCTCATATCCTGTAACCAATTAAAACATTCACATTTTCCATTCTCCTCTGTCACTTCCACCTGACAAGCCTCCAGCACTGCAGAGAAATTCTTGTCACAGTCATCTGCTGTCTGACCTTGAATTTTTTTTTACCTTCTCCATTTCTGTCACACAGGTGCTCCTGTTTATTTCTATCAGGTACCTCCCTCTTCTTCTTCATACACAAAGCCTCCCAGTGTCACATATGCAGCAAATTTATCACCACGTGCCAGCCTTTTGATGGGGTCAGAGAGAGGAGAAACAAGATCATTTACGACATTACAATCTCATCATGGAAAAACAATACTAATAACTTGCTACCAGCCAACAAGTTCTTTTTCCACCACAAGTAATTATTGCTTACCCTTTTTGTCAGAAAATGAGTAACTGATTAGTCTCACACTATCCCCTCACCTCAGCAATCTTAATTAACATATGATGATAAACATATGATACCACATTAAATGCAGTACAGAAATCCCAGCATTAGCTTTACTGCATGACTTTCATCTTAAAAAACAAAACAAAAAAGCCCCAACAAACTACCACGATAAAATGCTCTTCAGTTCTTTGCTGAAGTCATGGAAGAAATGTGAAAAAATACAACTTGAATATCATAGGAAAGATTAATAGACTTTAATAAAGAAGTTGACAACTGAGTGGGCTCCCTGAATCAGGACTCTAATCACCTAACAGCAAATTCTCTCTTTTTCTTTTCTCTCTTTTTTTTTCTTTTCCCTTTTGATACATTTCACAAACATTGACCAGACAAAATAACCATTTAGAAATTTCTTGGGGAATAATTTTCCAGGGCTAAGATTAATGATTGTAAGCATCAGTTATAATAGCAGGGGAAAAAGAAAACATGCACACAAAAAATCTTTCCAACACCTAATTCAGGAAGGCCTATTTTAAAATATTATATTTGAACATGCCAATTCCGTAGACATCAGTAAAGATTTTTGCCTTAAGTTCTTTTCTTTGTTTCCCTTTTCTTTATGTAGTTAAATCAGCAAAGATAAATGTCTACAGACAAAATTATCTTACATCAAACAAATATTGACATGACTTTTAAGGTCAGCTGCTGCAAGGCCAGGATTTAAAAACAAATTAAATTTGATGTATGCCATTTCAAAGGTCAGTTAGAAAGGTATATGCTGCACCCATTTTACAACGCAAGCCCCAGGGAGGCAAACATATTGAATGCTGCAAGGAGACATTGCAATAATGAAAATAATTACCGTAATAGGTAGGTAGGTAATAGGGGCTTAATTAGATCACAACAAGCATGTTATTTAGAGGAAAAGAAATTGCAGTGTATTAAATTAAAAGTAAATTACAACAACTCAGGTCAGTATTTATTTCAAGTTGATAGTTAACGCTCTTTATTGCATCTTTAAAAGGACTGATGTATTACAGCAAAAGGCAGTAAAAGTGTTTCATTGTCATCCAGCACAGTCCAGTGTCACTGCATATGAAGGTCCTATCTCTCCCAGAATATCGCCATTCTGATAGAGGCCGTGCACACACTTAATTTCCTGGTTTTCCCTTCAGATCTCAATAATTTTCAATAGTAGAAGTGAGATGGCACAAATCCTTTGTTATTACTTGAGTAGCTTAAGGAATAAATAAGTGTCCATCCCTGAAATGTGCCCTGACTGGAAAGGAAGAATTTCGATGAGATGAGCAGACAAAGGTGTGAGCAGGGCAATTCTGAAGACGGTTAGTGTCCTAATGAGCTGGTAGACTGTGCTACAACAGTACTACTCGGCTTTGTCACTGGAAAAAGCAGCCCTCAACTTCCCTCAGACAACAGTTCCTAACACTTCTTTTTGCTGAATTACTCCCGTTTAAAGTGTTTGTGAATTTACTGCCTTAAAAATGTTTATCTGACCAGCAGTCAGTATGTAATCCATAGTGCTCCTGCTATGCCCTGCCACATGACTCCAAAACGTGGACGAAAAAGGAGGTGGAAAAAGATTGCCCAAAATTTTGTTGTTCTGCACCCTGGACAGCAATTTACTTTGGAGGGATTCTGATTTATTAGCATCCTGTGGCCCTCTGCATAGGTGAAACTAACTTCATGAGAGGCACAGCAGTGTGGCAGAGTCAAACAGGAGTGAAAAACAATGCATGCTGCAGGGTATGCCTTTAACTTGTAAATACCAACCAAGGTGGCTGTGCTGTCATTGCCTCATGTCGTTTACAAGAGCGACTTCCACTGCCAGTTCTCTCTAGTGTACAGCTTTTACTCTGCAGGTAGCGCAGCTTAGGGTTAAGATAGTCACCGATATTTGTGCTGTCATGCAAGCTCTTGACTAGACACATACCTTCGTCAGGCAGTATAGGGAGGCCCTCGCAGAGTCTTGTCCTGTTTTCTCAGCTAGACAGATAGTGGCCATTAAGAAAAATATGATAGTTCCAATTCCCTGTAAGGTAATATGGAATGATAATAGTTCAGAGACACACGCACTGTCCTTCCATGGCTTCTCTTACAAAGGTCACTGAAAATACCTTTAAAAATGAGGGTGGCTCTCACTACTTTCTGCATGTATCTTTGAAACAAGAGTCCACAATAGTTCCCCAGAGAGTAGTCCAGTATTGCTAATGGAAATTCTGTAAGCTCTAAATTGGCTATTCTCATCTGATTTTTTTTTTATTCACTTCTGTTACAGCCCTAGGCCACTTTCCCAGTTCTGAAAATAAGATATTTTACTGTTCATGAGTGAAGTGACTAACTCCTGCCATCTAGAGGGTGGTTTCTGGAACATAACCGAGGCAGATGCAGTTTCACAGGATGAAATAAAACAACTGCTTAAAAGCCATTTAAGCGAGACTAAGATAAAAATCTCGGTGTCCGCCTGCCTCCTTGGGATTTTTCTAGATTTTTCCCTCTTTTTTGCTCATGTGCTTGTTTATGTAAAAATGCCCATTCAAATCAGAGGACAATCGTCATGTCTGTGGATGTATATGAGCTCTTTCTTCAACAGCTCCACTCCTTCATGAAAGTAGATTAGCTGACTAGGATACTTATTCTAAAATAGATTCAAACTTTCTGTTTGTATTTTTGCAGTGCTGTATCATTTATTCCCACTGTGTTCTTGCATTCATGGCTGCCTAAAACAGACTAGAATGGTCACCACCAGAATAAAAGAGTATTAATGACTATAGGCAGTAAGAAAAGTGAGAATGACACAAAAAAGATCTAAGGTCTTACAAAAGATCATATTTTCTACTTAGGTTGTTAGTTAAATAGCATGTAGCCATAGCTACTGGCAATAGTTAAAAATTACTTCTCCATACCTTTCTTACAAAGGAGAAGTGTCCAGTTAAATGATCATCATGAATTTTTGTCTTAAACAATAATGCTGTTTTCTGTGTGTCCCACTAACCTGGTATGAAGATTACATGCTGAAGGAAAAGCATGACAAGCAAGCAATTTGTTGTGCGAGATACGACCCTGGCCTCACAGAAGTTAAAAGAGTCTTCGTGGAAAGGCCAGTAAGTACCTGCCTCTCTCATTAAGCCAAAATCATATTCCATAATTAGCAGCCAACTGTCAGGAAGAAGTGCATGACCAACTACAATGTGAAGCAATACAACTGCCCCACCTGAGTGAACAGATAATCAAAGCACACAAGAAATAAAACAGCGCCCTAGGACTTATTTATATGAAATATGTATCAAACCCTTCCTAGGGAAAAGACTACGAAATACACTGGAATGTAACTGCCCTGAGATCCTTGCACTCATCTTCATTTAAATATCTATATGATACAGCATCTAATGGTTTTCACAAAGGGTTTTCTAGGCAATATGCACAAGAGCAATACATACGCTTGTAGGAAGAACTTTTGATACTAAAATGAATCAAAGTCATCCTGACGTTTCTACTTGTATGCCATTTATGAGGAGGAGTTAAGCAAGGGCTCATCGTACACACAAAGAAAAGGGAGCAGTAAGCCCATACACCTGTCTTCACCGCATACTTCATACCCCTTCACACCTCATGTGGCATCTTTCACGTGTGCCAACCAAACCAAGCTCCAGAGCTCGCAGCTCTTGCAGAAGTCAAGCAGGCACCACCAGGCTACAGACCTCTAGGTGGCTGAGTTGGGAAATAAGCAGAAATTGCTGAGAAACAGGCTGAACGCTCCTTCTGAAAGGCAAGTCGATGTGTGGCAAGGCATGACTTGCATAGCCTCAGGCGAGGCAGAGCTGTGTACAAGGTTTTTTTACGGTACGGATACTACTTCCCTTTAAGCTACATTGTATTCCTATCATTAAGATTAAACCATACTTTATTTTGAAAACAGATGGAGCCACTGATGAAAGATTTCAGAGGTAACTTTCCAGGTGCCAACCCGCATCAATTACAGTCACAACTAACTGTTGCAATTACTATACCCTAACATTTGGTCTCTGTCAAGTGAAAGTTGTGGGACGATCGCTATGAAAGCAAACAGAAGCTGAGGATGGAACAAGCACTGAACAGTAACATCCATGCAAACACCTTTTAAAAACTTTTGCAATGATTTCCCAACCACAGTGAAACCGACAGTGTATTTTAAGTGAGGAGAAAGATTATGTTATTTAGGATCCCCAAAATAACACCAAAAGAGATTTTTTTTTTTCCCTAATTTCTCTTCGGGACACTGACATTCATGTGAAGATAGTTTTGGCTTTTTTTTTTTTTTTTTTTTTTTGTCCGAGAAGATGCAAGAGCATGCAAATCAGTTTGCGTTATAACACCCAAGTGCTTAGTAGTACGCAAGATGCAGGTGCTAACTACTCCAGCTTAAGAGTGCTGTCTTTGGTATCCATATATTCACCATTTTTTATGATGTCTCCTTCCAAAACTCCGGCAACACCTTTCCCTGCAGTGTGGAAACCGGGCGCTTTCTTGGTTCCCAACCCTCGGACGCCGCAATTCTGTGAGGAGAAAGCCCAGACTTGCCATCTTGGCGTTTGCTGCTCCCCCTCGCTGCCGCCAGGCAGAGCCCCGGCCCTTCCCGGATCCCTCAGCACCCATTGCTGCTCACTTCCCGGTTTGCCCCTTCAGCCCTCCCTGCCCAGCGCGCCGGGCCGTGCCTCCCCGCGACCGCCTGCCGGGCGTGCGGCGCCTCCCGCCCCCGGGACGCGACGGGACGGGACAGGGCGGCTCCCCGCCGGGACGGGTGCCTGAGGGGACCGCCCTCGGAACCTTCCCGCCGCGCCGCGCGGGGCCGGCCGGGCAGCGCACCGCGCCGCACCGCGCCGCTTCCGGCTTCCGCACGGCGGCTGGAGCCCGGGGGGCGCGGGGGCGCGGTCCCGGTGGTCCCGGACACCCCCCCCCCCCCCGGCTTCCTCCGTGTGAGCAAGCGAAGCTTGTCGCCGGCGTCCCCAGAGATAAGTGCCGAGAAACACGGCGATCCGGGTTGGAAACGTGTTGCGACACGGTTCGGGGCCCTAGGTAAAAACACTAAAAATAAGGTAAAATACCGATAGCTGAAAAAAACTGCAATACGTGCGTGTACGTGTGTTTGCCGGAAAGCTAGCCTGCTGCTGGCCTTTCACGTAACGGCCTTAGATCAGGTCGTGGGAGCGCTTCGGCCTCGCGCTCGGCGGCCGTTACCGGCGGGGTGGCAGCCGTTACCGGCGGGGCCGAGGTGCGTTTCCAGAGGAGGGCACCGGTCTGAGGCGTGCCCGAGGAAGCCCCTGCCCACCCGGGCGCCAACCGGCGCAGCAGCCCCGCGGCGCCGCGGTCGCAGGGTACAGTTAGCCACATTGCTGCTAAAAGATGGAGTAAGTCATGGAAATCGCAGTGCCTTGAAGGTGAGTTCATTGTTAGAAGGAATCGTGGACTGGAACGACATAAGTATGAACTGCTGTTATTACGATTTTTTTTTTAATATTGTAATCTTGTGTAATGTTCGCAAAGTGGTAAAACTTTGTGAATTCCGAATGGAATCAGATGTGACCCAGCAAATTTACCATGATTCCTCTTTTGACGAACGTGCATAAGGTAGAAGCTATTTGCTCGAAGGTGGGGAGGGGAACATGGCAGGTGGGGGGGATACTCCTTCCCCGGTTGTAGATGCGGTCTACAGCTTCCTCACGAGGAGAGGAGGAGGGGCAGGCGCTGATCTCTTCTCTCTGGTGACCAGTGATAGGACCCAAGGGAATGGCAGGAAGATGTGCCAGGGGAGGTTTAGGTTGGATATTAGGAGAAGGTTCTTCACCCAGAGGGTGGTGGAGCACTGGAACAGGCTGCCCAGGTGCCAAGCCTGACGGTATTCAAGAAGCACTTGGACAACACCCTCAGAGATATGGTGTGAATTTGGGGTTGTTCTGTGCAGGGACAGGAGTTGGACTCGATGGTCCTTGTGGGTCCCTTCCAATTCAGGACATTCTATGATTCTATGATGGTCAAGCACAAGAATTCTTGAAATAAGGAAAGCCTCTTTTGGGTATTAGTATTTGCGTAGTGTGACAAGTCACCCGACAGTACCCCTGCCCCCCAAATGAATAGCTCGTTACAACTGTTCATTATGTTTGTGACAGCAGGGTGGTTAGCGTATCACATAAGACAAGATAATATGACACAAGGGGATGTCATGCTCAGCTCAGAAGATCCAGAAATGTGCTGGCGCAATCTGCTTTCCTGTCTGCTGCAAACTTAGTGTGTGTCTTTGGGATCTTATCAAGTAGTTCCCTACCTCAAATGGCATAGGCATGCTACAACCTCAACAGAATTTAGATGCCAGACATTGTTGATATGTTTTACAGAGCACAACCATCAGGTAAAATACACAAGCAGTCTTTGGAGCTGTGGTGGGAACTCTGCTGTCCTTGCCTGTGCTTACCTTAGCAAATAATGCAGCACATGAGGAACAGTAGGTGAAACTTGCAGAACGAAACACACGGTGCTGGGGACCCAGATGCACACAGCGCATTTTAGAACTTTTCCTTTGAACTATTGCTTACCTCATGCGTAGCCTCCCGATATCTGAACTCCGTGCTTTCTGTGCCACAACATCAGCTGTTAAGTTGGAGAGTCTCGGTCGCTCCTGCTGCTGCTTTGACCCAGGCACTCTGGAGCATTTTGCTCCTGAGTAGAAAACTTCAAATGGAGAAAAACCCCTCATGCAGAACTGCTCCCAGTTCAGGAGCTCAGACGCTCTGTAGGGCAGCAGGATCATACCTTCAGGGGCTGAGGACGGAACCAGGCATGGAACAGCTGTGTCCTGAGCAATTTCTCTTACAACAGCATCGTAGATGAAAAGGAGGGTGCTAGCATGGCCGTCTCTGCCTTCAGCAAAAAGACTCTGTTTAAGCAAAAGGTTGACACACTGTTTCCAGTAGATCTTAAGCGAGTAGCTCACTGTAGGCATTTCCTTGATGATTGGACCTGTTGTTTCAGGTCCCCCAGAGGCACCTTTCTCTCCTATGCACCTGCAGGGGAGCTGCACCACAGACAGGTTCCACTGGGTCTTTCCTATCTGAGCATTTGGTAACGATGTTGTGGTGCCTAAGTACATTTTTGGGTTGTCCATCAGCTTCAGATTACAGAAGTGTTGCCAGAAGTGGAGGTAGAACACACTACAGAGGCATTTAAAATACCAATTAGTGCTTTTAAAAGGTGTGATACCCTGATTTGAAAGGAACTGCAGGTAAACAAAGTTCCCACTATCATAATTTCTGGCATCATAACACTATTAAGCTCTGGTCAGAAAATTAGAAGATGGTAAATTCCCTAAAAATTTAAAACTTCGGGCAAAGACAACAAACATCTTAAGTGAAAGCTCAGAGGAAAAGAGTGATAGAATACTGATCTATAGGATGTTGTTATTTATTAGATGGTGTTTGAAAGCCTGGACTGACTCGATAGCTTTGTTAAAAGGACCTGACATTGCAGTTTTGTTGTTATTTGGTTTAGTGCAACTTCCCAAAATCTACCATCTTAAAGATTTCTTATAATTTCTTAGAAATGTTTTTCATGAAGACAGTTTGTCATTCTGGTGCTTTCGATTATGAGGTAATGTGAAGAAGTCAAGTTATAAATACTAACCATCAGATTCTGTTAAATCAGCATTCGAGCAGTTTCAGAATTAGTGTGCAACCTCATATTGGGCTCCCAGTGTCAGAAATGTCACGCTCTGGAATAATGACAGTTGCCAGCAGGCAGCTCAGCAATACAATTTTTACTACAAAATACGACACTAATACAATTTAAACATGGTGCAAAATGCTATGGGGTGAGCAAACTGATTTATCTGTGTTATCAAAACAAAATTTTGTTATTTGGTCAGGAGAGTATATTTCTTTGGGAAAGTTAGGATTGTTGGGTTTATTTCATAAGACTCTTAGAACGAATATACTAATTGTTTTTCCAAGTTTAAGTTGCTACAGTTCACTGCCTGTTGATGGTGCAGCTCTCCTTACAGATGCCTGTGTGCATGTCTACCTGTCTACTTGGAGTTAGGGATGAGGCTGGGGAGAGTAGGTACCTCCTATTTCCTCAGGCCAGTGGCCCCTGGTAGCCACGCAGAGATGTACTGGAATCAGCAGAACTTTGCCTGGGCAGAGCAGTCCCATCATGTGGGCCGATTTCTGCTGAGCCCCAAGTCTGTAGTGGTTTTCTTCAAATGCCGTAAATGGAGACTGAGATTTTAAGATGACACTTGAGTCTCAGTTGTAAGTTGTTTGAAAGTGTATTTCTGCAGTTTTGGAAATCAGAGGCAGAGCAAGGAGCACCATTAGGGGTACTTGTAGCTAAAAGAACTGTGGGTTAGTAGTACAGTGCAATACATGTTGCGGCAACTTGCTAGAGAGGCCAGGTTTTCAAACAGAAGCACTGTAGTGAGGTACCAAAATAACAGCTAAACACTTCCAAACATTCAGCCATCTTGTCATCTGAAGTATGGTTTGGTAGCTACAGCACAAAGAAGTGTGTCGCCCTGGGCCGTACACTTGGGAGTGGTTTTGTTTTTGGTTTTTTTTTTAGAACTATGTTCAATAAGGCAATATTTTGTCAGTGGAGAGGTCCTTGCCTCTTCCTTAGCTGCTTTCTTATTCCCATGCTTGTTAAACAAATACCACTGCTGCCCCTTTCACTGTCTTCCCTCATCAGACTGTGCTAATCTGGGTCTTGGGGGTGCTTGTTGGTTTGGGTTTTTTGGTTTTGTTTCTAACCTCTATCTGGTTTAGAATGTGACACCAACAACAGTTACATCAGCAGAAATGAGGGGATGATCAAGATGAAGCATAAAGAAGGGTGTCTGTCTTGAGTGCCTGTGTTGACAAGAGAAATTCTAACATCAGACCACGTCGTTAATCTCTCAGTTGTTCATTTCATGAAGTCAGGATAATTCTTGCCTAATTTATTATAAACACAGAGCAAACTTAGCATATGTGAGTACTGCACAGTTCATTGTGGAGATGACAAGGGAGCAGTGGTCTGATTGATTGCCTGATGGTCTCACTGCTGTATTGCACTGGTTCCCTCCTAGAATGTTAAACCAGACACACGCATTGAACCAGATGGAATTAAATTAGTGTAAACCCTTCTTGGGAAACAGTGGCACCTTCAGAGCAATACGTGCTTATCTCTTCATTATTGCTAATGTGCTAGAATGATAAATAAGCAGTACAAACATTCCTTTGTCATAGCTCTTAAATCTATATAATGACATTTTGTTTTCTAAGCCTTCATGAAGTGTGAAATTTGCATTTTTGCAGTACACCATGATTTGCTTACCTGAAGAATGTTTTTTAACTGATTGAAGTGGTTAGTGAGCATAAGAGAGAGAAGTGAAAGAGAAAATGAGATTAATATTGTCCTTATTAAATAGACAAGGCGAGCCAAAACCAGAGAGGCCCATCACCAACCTGCAAAACATAGTGGGTTGTTTGTTGTTTTTTTTTTTTTAAGGCAAAACACTTCCAAGATAGTTAAGTGCAAAGTTGAAGACAGCAAAGTCCTCTCCAGATCACAAGATTCTTTATGGTTCGTCACATGACTCTTCCTAAGGGACTGGCCCCTTATTCTATGTTTGAAAAGAACCTTTCAGAAAAGGAAATGAGTGGAGATGAAACACAGTTAACATGGGAACTCCAAGATCCAGCTTTAGTGCTGGATGTGTCAAGTGTATTCATGTACTTACGTACGTAGGTTTGTGTGCATTCATTACATACCTCTTTTTTCCCCCTACAGATAGTGAAAAATGCCTAAAAAGAAGACTGGTGCTCGTAAGAAAGCTGAGAACCGTCGTGAACGTGAAAAGCAGATAAGGGCTTCAAGAGCCAACATAGATTTAGCCAAACATCCTTGTAATGCTTCAATGGTAAAATAATCTAAAGTATTTTTATATTACAATACTTGGTTTTAAATTAAGTAAAACCAGTGATTGTTACATTGACTATTTAATGTCACTAGGATGCCATTCTTCCTACCATCCTTCCTTTATATTTAGGGTTACATTTGCATCAGAGTTATAATACTTGACTAAAATTTTGGTTCCATGTCAGAATCTAGTTCAGGGTCCCTGTGGGGTCTGTAAATTTTTTATACTTTACCTAGAATAAAAATAATTACCAGTATTTTATTTCTTTTCTTTAGGAATGTGATAAGTGCCAAAGGTAAGTATTTTTCCCCTTCTAAACCAGTAGTTTAATATTAATTGGTTTCAGACATTTTACAGGTCTTTTTTTAATGCTTGCTTTCTTTTTTTCCCCTCCATGTGCCTAGACGACAGAAGAATAGAGCTTTTTGCTACTTCTGTAACTCTGTTCAGAAATTACCCATTTGTGCACAATGTGGTAAGTAGGAATAATGAAGGAAAACATGCTATCCTCAGTCCCACTTGTTTTGTTAAACTCTCAGCAGTTAGAGTACCTTTGTCTTAAAGTACCTTTGTGATTTTTTTGGAGCAGGTTCTTTTGAATCTGCTGTGAATATCCTCCTTGAGAAGAGATCTTGCTTGATTGTGCACTAATGCGTATGCCGGTGACCCCCAGAGGTTTGCAAGCCTGGGTCACCGGCTTGTCTTCAGTGTTTGATCTTTGGAAGAATTTGTCTTTGTCTCACTGTCTTTTATGGTTGAGAACATCTGACTGACCATTTCCCTAGATTGACCGTGTTGGGTATTGTTTCATAACAACAGCAAAGTTAAAAACGCTCTGGCTGCCAGCAAGGCGCTAATAAATACTACTTTTTGGGATGATATAATTTATGACCAGTTTAATATCAACTAAAGCAACAGTATGTTATTCACCTTGCATAATTTTGTAATGTAATATGCTGCTCATGTTAGTTATTTGTGCTAGCGGGCTGATGCTTTGAAATCAGAAGAGAAGGACTCCTAGAGACAGAACTCGGCTCTGAGTCAGGCTAAAATGTCCTCCCCCTCCCTTTTTTTTTTAAACAGCTGCTTGCTTGCAGGGGATGTTGATAATTATTTCATACTTTGAGGTGATTTTTTTTGTTTTACTGTTTCAACACATCCTTGCAGATTTTCAGTTTGTCATTGAGCAATTTGGCTGTTTAGTAGTTTGACTCTCAGAGCTGCTGACATCTGCAGCTTCCAGTGCCTTTGTTGGGACCTGCAGATACTGAGAATTTCTGGAAGCCAAGCTGTTAGCATGCAATGGCAATGTGTCATCCTTCATAAGTCTTCCTTCTGTTGTCACGCAATGAAGTACTAATAACATGCTCTCTATCTAACAGTACTTTACACATCTGGAGTTGACTCCTGTGTGTTGAATTTATCTTAATATGCAGTATGTTTCTAGAGGAAAAGCATTCCTAGTAACAGCCACAAAACTATATTGAGTCCCAGGCTTTTCCAAGACAAAGACCGTTAGAGCTGTTTCGTACTCAGTCAAGCATTGGGACAGCCCCTATAAACTAACAGCATCTACTAACTAACATCTTCCTTAGGGAAGTCCCTGAGGGATGGGAGCAAGGTAGCTGTGTTGCCGTGCTCCGGTCGCAGTAATGCCCTCACCGCCTCACATTGCCCAGCTCAGCCCACCACTCATCCTTCCTCACCCTCCCAAGTGCCATTTGGTATCTGGGGTCTGATTTAATACAAAAAGTCTGCTGATGCTGCATACTGGGATTTAATTACATTTTCAAGTAGAATTTGGTTTTGTCAGCTCTTGAATGGGTTTGAAGGGAGCACCCTTTTGTTGGTTTCTCTAAGCAGGCAATAACAGAGACACTGAAGGGGTCTGTGGCAGGGCAATGTAAATCAGTGATAAAACTCCACTGCAGTAGCCTGGGCTAGCTACAAGATTTTTTTTGCTTGTATAACTGCATACAGAGTGTGGATCTTTCTCGTAGAGCTATTTACGTCAGAGGCAAGGAGTAGGGAAAAGTTGTCACCCTAACTGCTTGCTTGTGTCAGAATGAGTTTTAAGCGCAGACTGTGGCTTTTTCTCCCACCCATCCCCTGCATTTAAAGGGAATTATTTTGTATAGGAAGTCATCTCTTATACGGTTTAAAAAAAAACAAACAAAAAACCACCAAAAACCAACCACCACCAAAAAACCAAGTATCCAAGTACCTGTAAGTAATTAAATCATCAGGTGCACTTTTGTTTTTTTCACAGGACCTCAGCCTTGCACACAGCGCATGCTGCTTTTATGGTGGGACAGAACTAGCAGCAGTTTTAAATGCAACTTTTTAAGATGCCATTGCTTGACTTTCACCTTAATTTTGTTCTTTGGCTTGTTCTGACATTTGTAATTCTTGCCAATGCCTCAAAACATAGAGCAAGAGAACACAATGCCTTATTATCTCAGTACTGGCTGAAAACAGACAATAATTAATTTGATCTAAGGGAGATGTGAGGGTGGGTTGCAGGTTACAGACATTTGTTTGCACTATTTTTATGTAGATTTTCAATTAAGCATAGGCGTTTGGTTGAACATTAATTTTTTTAAATTTTTATGTAGTTTTCTCCTGGTTGCTTGCCTTTTTTTTTTAAACAGGAAAAACCAAATGCATGATGAAGTCTTCAGACTGTGTTATAAAGCATGCTGGTGTGTACAGTACTGGACTAGCAATGGTGGTACGTATACAAAATTACAGCCTTTTTGCACTATGAGGTTATTCTATGCAAATCTTACAAAAAAAAAATTATGGAATGATAGCATGTACCATGCCAAGTTTTTCTCCTCATCTTATCATCGAACACTAATTTTTCCCTTAGGCTGAAAATCCAAATTTTGCATTTTTAGATTCAACTCCTGCAAATTCTGACACGTGTCCTGGATGCTAACAGATCTGCGTTGGTGGCAGGCCCTAAGCACATGCGTTAACGACACTGGAGCTTATATGCCCCATAGCCAATTCCCAGTCTCCATTAAAATCTAGGATCATTCTGTAGAAACCAGTGGACTTTTGTTGCTGTCTTCTCAGTATTGCAGAGACCATCAGTAAGACAGAGAAGAATCTGTTTCATGGCACTAGGAGGGAATTTTATTTTTAGAAAAAAATCATTTGGGCTCTTAGCAGAGATAGTCATAGCTTCTGGCATTTGAGTTTTTGTTCTTAGAAGGACAAGTTAGTTACTCCATTCTGGGAAGCAAGGTATGACATGTCACAGCCTCTGGATTAAATACTGTATGGACTAAACCTCTGTCATATTTCCACCTCTAGTTGGCAGTCAGCTTTTCTCAGTAACACAGCTGGCCTTTCCAGTCTGAAGTTCCTAAACTCCATGTGTTCACTGATGCAATGTTTTCATCAACAATTAATTTGGATTTACCACTGTTTTCTTAGTTTTGTGTGCATGTAATGCACATGGTAGCTTGTTACCTATGGGCAGTTAAGGGATAGTTGATGTCTAGATCTTTGTAGTTTAATCAAAATGAGAGTTAAAGAGTCTAACTTATTTCTAATGAGTTATTTGATATTTGCTCTCTGCGGAGCTTGTGTTCTAATATAGCATAGTTTAAAATCTGAATGAGTAATTTCAGCTGTAAGAATCTAGTGGCATTTTTCAGGTCTTTTTTGAAATTGCATTTTTGCCAGAACATTATCATTTATGGATCTCAGGTCTGGAGGACACAATTTTCATGCATAAGATTTAAGATAGGAAGTGTAAAAAAACAGAAATGGAGAAAACCAAGTTATTTTGCATTATATTTAATCCTGCAGAAATGAATATCAAACAAACAAAATGAACCATGGAGCAGCTTGATAGGAATACAGATGTGGTTCACACTCTCTCACTCAACTGAAATGACCCCACTGAGAGAATGGATACCTAGATATATTCAGGATATGGAATAAGAGTCTCTCTCTAGGTATTGCAGAAGTCCCAAGAGGATATATTTCTGTAATTGCAGGGCGCAATCTGTGATTTCTGCGAAGCTTGGGTATGTCACGGGAGGAAGTGTCTCAGCACACATGCGTGTATCTGCCCTCTCACAGATGCAGAATGTATTGAGTGCGAAAGAAGCGTCTGGGACCATGGTAGGTTGCTCACACTTAAAAATAAGAAAATCTAAATAATACTTTTCTCCTCACATTACCTAAGTTATTGTACCTATATTCTTAACATAGCATTTTCAATCTTCACTGATTAGTCCTTGCAGTATGTTTGTTCAAAGCAAGGCATTCTCCCCACTTCAAAAATAGACCTTTTGCTGTGGGGAACGTAAACGACCTGCTGAAGAACATACAGTGCCCAACTCGGGGATGGTCATGTAACCTAAAGTATCAGCTGTCCTAGCAGCTGAGTGCTTCGCACTGCATCAGATTGTCCACACAATTTTCTGCCATTCTGCTCCATTCATCTGCACTAGTACAGGTATTTGGATTCCCAATTGCATAGCAAACCATACTGATCTCCATTTGTGGAATCCTTTAAAGTGTTTATTTCAAGTGTGCATCAGAGATGAGGAGGTGGGCAGGGAGGAGGCTGGTTGAGAGAGAATGTGCTCTGATTTAAGAAAAATACCTAACGCTATAGTTGAATTATGATGAAGAAAAGGACTAGAAGAAATACTTGCTTTATATTTATGTTGTCTTGTATTGTAGGATACATTGTATTTTTCAGTGTAATAATGGATGGCAGTGTCTAATTTAGGACTTTGTTGAAGCATTTGTGACAGAAGGGAGAACTGGTCTTCAGTCAAAACTACTGCCTAAATTGTTTGGAGAGCAGAACTTTATGCCTGTGCCCATTGCTGATTATTTTGCCTTGATGAATCTTTTAGGAGGAAGAATATTTGCCTGTTCTTTTTGCCACAATTTCCTCTGTGAAGATGATCAGTTTGAACATCAAGCCAGCTGCCAAGTTCTGGAAGCAGAGACATTTAAATGTAAGTTATTCATAGTCCCTTTCACCACAGCTAAGCAGACTCTCCAGTTACTTGCTCTGTGCTCCAGAATACTCTCCCATCACCTTTTCCAAATAGCTTTTACCACCACTGGAGGAAGGGGCCTGTTTCCTATTTGATTGCTCTTGATATCCAGTTATTTAAGACTAGAGCTTTTGTCTCTGACCTTCCTCTGTGCCAGATTGTACATGGCAGTTGTTTCCCTGCCTGGCTTTTATAGGTGTCCCATGGGAAGTTGCTGTTGCAGTGCTGGCAGTGGCCAGGACTGCAGCATAACTGCTGGAACTGCTGATGCTGCTTTTTTACTCCACAAAGCTCTGCAGGCAAGAAGGGGCTCTCTTCCACTCTTCTGACCATATGATAAGCTATTTCTAGATACCTGTTTCCTCATGGAAAACAGCTGCTGCCCTAAATAATATCACCTGTGTTAGCCTGGCTAAACTTTCCCAGATTGGTGTGGATGGCCTGCATGTTGGTGAAGGGTTTGCATCTGATTTTGCAAAAGCAGCAAGTCCTGAGGAAGGCTGTGACTCAGGAAACAGTCATCATCTGATTCAGTGAGACAGGGTGAGCATGAAGTAACAAAAACAGTGTTCATTCAGAGCACAAACTCAGTGTTATTTTCTTCACTGACTAGTGGACTGTGGACATGTGTCAGTAATGTATTGAATGTTGATATATGTCCACTTTTACTGAGTAAAGAACAGTGAGCTGAAGACTTTATGTCCTTTCAAACTTCAGTTAGTTGTGTGGACAAAACCAAAACTGGTATTTGTAAGAGGACATGGTGGCCGTGCCTGTCTTTGCTAGTCTACTACTCATTTCTGGCTGAAACAGGGAAACTTCAAGCAAAGTTAAAAAAAAAAATAAAACCAACCCAAAACAAACCACAAAACCAAAGCAAGACTGTGCATGTTTGAAATACCTAGTCTTTTGTAGAAGCATCTTTTCTACCCACCATTAACTACTATTTGGTTTATTCCATGAGACAAGTGTTTGTCCTTTCCAGAACTGGTATGCATGTATTTTGACTATTATAACATTTTCAATCCTTATTACAGAAATTCAAGGTGCTCTTTATCATGACTGTTTTCTTCAGAACTGACTAATCTCTTGTCCTAATTGATTTCTCCTAATTCAGAATATTTGTTGATTTCAATGTGTCTTTAGAAATCTCATACCTCCTTTTCATCTCCCATCCTTTTTTCCCAGCCAGCTATTTTCTAAGCCTTGGTGAGCTTCCCTTGATGTATTCTGCCAGAATATCTTTCTGCATAGCAATATTGAAGCAGCAACAGCTGTTCTACAGGAATTTTTTTTTTCAGTGATTGTTGGAAACTTTTAATGCATAGATGTGATGTCACACCCTGAATAGAGAAATTGCTTTGTTGAGGGTTTTCACTGTGTTCAGCATTTCATGGTACAATGCAGTCTTGGTAGAGAGGCAGGATTTTTGTCAGTGTGTGGTAACAGGATTATAAAACCTGAACTTTTACAGAATACACAAACTTTACATGCAGTCATGCAACTGTAGTCTAAATCCCATTCTAGCTGTGAAAAAGGTACTGTTACTTACCATCACTGTCTGAGAGAAGTGTAGATACTCCAGAAATGTTTGAATATATATGCATCAGCATTTCCAATTCCATCTTTAAACACATGACAGAGCACTAAATCCCCTGGCTGTCCTGCTTGTGGAGAATTCATGATATTTATTACTTCAGATTCAAAGACTTTGTTGCCACAGGGGTAAGGCAAGGTGGAAGGGAACAAGTACTTGCACAGAGACTGATAAAATACATATTAGCGCTTCTTGAAGAGTAACTATTCACCCAGCTTCGTGTTGCTGCCAATTCCTGTGTGATTGCCTTTACTATACTACCTCTAGCAGAGTAAAGAAACCAATTTGAAGCTTTGAGACAAGGTAGATTTTGAGCACCAGTTCTGCTCTTTACAGCTCATGTTCCAGCTACAATTCTTTAACACAGATTTTCATATGAAGTTGTGTGCAATAAAGTACATTTCCAGAGGACATGACAGAAAATACAGAACAAAGCAACTGTTCTAGGTTTGGAAGTTTGCAAGCTTTAAGCATTCTCACATTCCATTTAAATGAGATAAAGGTATTAAGGGTTGCCATGGCATTGTTTAAAGTGACTGTAAAATGCCAGCACTCCTCCTTTTGACACTGTGAGAAAATGAAAAGCAAGATGATCACTTAACACCAAATTGGTTCTGAAACTTCTGTTTTTAAAAGTTTGGAAACTCAAAGCTTTTCCCCCTCTTCAACTTTTACTTTTTGTTTCAAATTACATTATTGCAAAGAGGCTTAGACTTGAAAATAAACCGTAGTAAAATGGTACTATATGGTAAAATGACTGATTCGTGTTGCCAAAGTGCAGTTGTGTAAGGAAATTAAAAATAAATGTCTCAATTACATTATTACATACTTTTACAAGTTTTTAAAAACATCCCAGATCTGCAGTTTCCAAGTACTGAATTCTACATATTGATTTTCTCCAACAGGTGTTTCCTGTAACAGGCTTGGGCAGCATTCATGCCTGCGTTGTAAGGTAAAGAATAAAGACAGCTGCAAGTAGCTATGATTTTAGACTTGTTCTCCCTAGCCTCCAAGGCTGGTATCAAGCCTTGTCATGTCTTCCTGTACATTATAAAAAAGTAGTCATACTTTTGTATTAGTTTCTGAAGCCTGGGGGCAGACTTATGGGGAACAAAAGGGCTTTTATCTGTGCTTGCCTGTTAACTACAAGCAAGTTTTGTGCCTCCTTATGCCAGGTGAGGTGATATTCACTTTGTCCAGCCTTCTGTGTTTAAACTGGGGCTGTATCATGTTTGGGCCTTATAAAAAAAACCAACACCACAAACAAATCCTTGGTCTTGAACAGAATCCAAGGCTTTGGAATATGTTTGATCCAGAGTAGAACTGCGACAATTAAAAAAAAGTTTTCTGTTCTGTGTTTTTTTTTTTTTTTTTCTTAAACAGTCAAGTGGTGATCTGACCAGAAAACACCACATCCTGGATCCAACAGAAATAATCTCCACAGCTAATCCAGTTTTACATATGCACAGGCTAATTTGTTGATATCAGGCTTTTGGTTTTACACATCAGAAGTAATTTTTTATAAAAAGTTCCGCCTGCTTCAGCAGCAACATTGCCCAGATTTCTCCAGATGTTGGTTCATTCCCTGCTCTTACTCTTCTTACCCTCCGAATGGTTCCCTGCAGTCTCCCATGGCACCAATTGCATATTGAAAATTGGTCCTTTCTCCAGATACCTTCACTGGCACCCTGGTGCTCAACATGTGAAATTTCAATCTCTAATTCTTGCCTTCAGGTCACTGCATAGTTATGTTCTGGCATACATCTCTGACTGTATTTTACTGAAGCTTGTCAATGTAAACCAAAGTTTGCCAGGCTCCTTGTGGGCAGCACTATAATCCAGTCCTAGAGTATGTTACTTTCTCTACTTGTTTATCAGTACTTTCATCTAGCCTCTTGCCCAGGAAGCCATGAAGCTACGTTCAACACAGAAGTGGTTGCTCTGTGCACAGACTCCAGTTCCACTGCAGATAGAGCTCATTAAAGTTTAATCCCAACCAGAAAATCCTGCTGCTGTTAGACTCTTTTTTGCTTGCTTCTTGCTGAAGAGTCTACTTTATGATTGAAACATTTAGCCTTTTTATTCTCTTTTCAACCCACAGGCTTGTTTTTGTGATGATCATGTGCGAAGTAAGGTTTTCAAGCAGGAAAAAGGAAAAGAGCCGCCCTGCCCTAAATGTGGCCATGAAACTCAGCAGACAAAGGATCTGAGCATGTCAAGTAAGCCTGCTTCTCTAGCTATCAAGCAATACAAGTACCATTGGTGACTACTTTTCTGCATAGGAATACTGAGTAAAGTGTGATTACTTTCAGTTGTTTTGCAAAGCTTTGCTGTGTTTGTTTTGGGAAAAACTTTGTGTTTCTTAGTTCTAGAATTGAGCAGTCTTTAATTCTTAATCATTAATTGATTCCAATACAGTGAAAGCCTTTTAGTTTGAGATTTTAGTTATGGAAAAATTGCAAAAAAAATCACCACTTAAAGGCTTTATTTCATCTACAACAAGCTGGCTAATGAATTTCAAATTGCGATTTCATAGAATCATTAAGGTTGGGAAAGACCTCTAAGATCATCAAGTCCAACCCTCAACCCAACACCCCCAGGCTTCCTAAACCATATCCCAAAGTGCCATGCCTACACATTTTTTGAACTCCTCCAGGGATGGTGACTCCACCACCTCTCTGGGCAGCCTGTTCCAATGCCTGACCACTCTTTCAGGAAAGACATTTTTCCTAATATCCAATCTAAACCTCCCCTGGCGCAGCTTTAAGCCATTTCCTCTTATCCCTATCACTAGTTACTTGGGAGAAGAGACCAACACCCACCTCCCTACAACCTCCTTTCAGGTAGTTGTAGAGAGCAAGAAGGTCTCCCCTCAGCCTCCTCTTCTCCAGACTAAACAATCCCAGTTCCCTCAACCTCTCCTCATAAGACTTGTGCTCTAGACCCTGCACCTGCTTCGGTGCCTTTCTCTGGACACGCTCCAACAACTCAATGTCCGTCTTGTAGTGAGGAGTCCAAAACTGAACACAGTACTCGAGGTGCGGCCTTACCAGTGCCAAGTACAGGGGCACGATCACTGCCCTACTCCTGCTGGCCACGCTATTCCTGATACAAGCCAGGATGCTGTTGACCTTCTTGGCCACCTGGGCACACTGCTGGCTCATGTTCAGCCAGCTCTCAACCAACACGCCCAGGTCCTTCTCCACCAGGCAGCTTTCCAGCCACTCTTCACCAAGCCTGTAGTGCTGCATGGGGTGCTTGTGACCCAAGTGCAGGACCCGGCACTTGGCCTTGTTAAACCTCATACAATTGACCTCTGCCCATTGATCCAGCCTGTCTAGATACCTCTGTAGAGTCTTCCTACCCTCAAGCAGGTCGACACTCCCGCCCAACTTGGTGTCATCTACAAACCTACTGAGGGTGCACTTGATCCCCTCATCCAGGTCATTGATAAAGATATTAAACAAGACTGGTCCCAAAACTGAGCCCTGGGGAACACTGCTTGTGACTGGCCGCCACCTGGATTTAACTCCATTCACCACAACTCTTTGGGCCTGGCCATCCAGACAGTCTTTTACCCAGCAAAGAGTATGCCTGTCCAAGCCATGAGCAGCTAGTTTCTCCAGGAGGATGCTGTGGGAAATGGTGTCAAAGGCTTTACTAAAGGCCAGGTAGACAACATCCACAGCCTTTCCCTCACCCACCAGGCGGGTCACCTGGTCATAGAAGGAGATCAGGTTGGTCAGGCAGGACTTGCCTTTCATGAAGCCATGCTGGCTGGGCCTGATCCCCTGGTTGTCCTGCACTTGCCCGGTGTTGTGGTTTAGCCCCGGTCAGCAACTAAGTACCACACAGCTGCTCGCTCACTGCTCCCAGCGCAGTGGGAAGGGGGAGAATCAGAAGAGTAAAAGTGAGGAAACTCCTGGGTTGAGATAAAGACAGTTAAATAGGCAAAGCAAAAGCCACGCGCACAAGCAAAGCAAAAGAAAGAATTCATTCACTACTTCCCATGGGCAGGCAGGTGTTCAGCCATCTCCAGGAGAGCAGGGCTCCATCACGCATAACGGTGACTTGGGAAGACAAACGCCATCACTCCAAATGTCCCCCTGTTCTTCCTTCTTCCCCTAGCTTTTTATATACTGAGCATGACGTCATATGGTATGGAATATCCCTTTGGTCAGTTGGGGTCAGCTGTCCCAGCTGTGTCCCCTCCCAGCTTCTTGTGCACCCGGCAGAGCATGGGAAGCAGAAAAAGTCCTTGACTAGCGTAAGCACTACTTAGCAACAGCTAAAACATCTCCACATTATCAGCACTGTTTTCAGCATAAATCCAAAACATAGCCCCACACTAGCTACTATGAAAAAAAAAAATTAACTCTATCCCAGCTGAAACCAGGACAGTATCCACCCCTTATTCCATACCATTTACATCATGCTCAGGTCCCACACTATCCAATACAAACTCATTAACCACTAACCCCCTTTCCCATCCTTTGATATAATACACAGATATCATTTATTATTACCTTAGTCTATGGACCACCCCTGTAAAATGTCTTTAAAATGTCCACAAATGTCCACAAAATGTCCACTGAGTTCATTTAGTCCATGACTTGCAGCTCCATCTGTTGTGGGGGTCACTCAGGACAGGAGAGGTGGTGTGTTGTGTGGAGTTACTGGGCACCAAAGCCAGCTCAGGGCGGGTCACTGCTGCAATTGCACTGCTTCTTGTAAGGCTTGTCCTCCATTGGTTCAGGTGGTTCCTGCTACAGTAGTTCCTATAACATGCAACTCAAATCACAGGTTACAACAATTTAAAGGTAGAACCATTACAATATCCACCCCTGGACACTTTGGGCCAGGTTATAGGTTTTAACATTGCAATGAACTCCTCCCCTTGCTCCTAGCCTGGCTAGCAACAAGGGGTTTCTGCTATAGTAATTCCCATAACATGTAACTCTAATCCCAGGTTACAACAGTTTAAAAGTATTTCCACTACAATCTCCACCCCTGGTCCCTTTGGATCAGACCATTGGGTTTAATATTGTAATGAACTCCTCCCCTTGCCTCTGCTCCAGCTTGGACTTATCCACAGGCTGCAGTCCCTTAGGGTTGTACCTGCTCCAAGTGGAGCCTTACCTAGGAGCCACAGGTACACCAGGGGTACACCTGCTGCGACATAGACTTTTCCACAGCCACAGTCGCTTTGAGGTGCGCCTGTACCAGCGTGGCCTTCTCCATGGGCCACAATGCTTTCAGGCCACATTACCTGCTCCAGCATGGCCTTACCCACAGCCACAGCCCCTTCAGAGGCAAAACTGCTCCAACATGGCCTTGCCTATGGCAGCAGTCCCTTCAGAAGCGAAACTGCTCCAATGTGGCCTTGCCCATGGCTGCAGTCCCTCCAGAAGCGAACCTGCTCTATTGTGGGCTTATCCACAGCCACACACTCTTGAGGTGCTCCAGCATGACCTCATGCACAGCCACTGATGCTTCAAGGTGTACCTGCTGCAGCATGTACTTATCTACAGCCACAGACACTTTGAGGTGTACCTCCTCCAGCATGGACTTATCCTTGGGCCACAATTCCCTCAGACGTATACCTGCTGTGGCACAGACATAACTAAGGCCACAGATGCTTCGAGATATACCTGCTCTGGCATGGCCTTAGCCACGGCCACAGACGCTTTGGGGTGTCCTGCTCCCACATGGACTCATCCACAGGTCACAGTCCCTTTGACTCGAGTTCACACTGGAGTTCCAGCCTGTCCAGCAGAGCAGCACAGACACAGCAGCAATGCCCTGGCCATCTGCCAGCCCAGGCACCTGGCCATTGCTGTTATCAAAATGTTCCCAGGCACAGCAGAGTAAGATGGTAAGCAGTACAGCGAGCAGCAAAAGCAAAAAGCAGCCACTAACGAGCACTAGACTTCAAGGCATACAGTATATGTATATACAGTAAGGCAGGCAAGCCCCATAGCAAGCACAGAAGCCTGCTGATTAATAAATTCAATCTAGCGCATTCTAATCAAATCTGTCATTATCTCAGACCCGTCAAGGCCCCACGTTGGGCGCCAAAAAGGACTGTTGTGGTTTAGCCCCGGTCAGTAAATAAGCACCACACAGCCGCTCGCTCACTCCCCCCAGCCCAGTGGGAAGGGGGAGAATCAGAAGAGTAAAAGTGAGGAAACTCCTGAGTTGAGATAAAGACAGTTAAATAGGCAAAGCAAAAGCCACGCGCACAAGCAAAGCAAAAGAAAGAATTCATTCACTCCCTCCCATGGGCAGGCAGGTGTTCAGCCATCCCCGGGAAAGCAGGGCTCCATCACGCGTAACGGCGACTTGGGAAGACAAACGCCATCACTCCAAACGTCCCCCGCTTCCTTCTTCTTCCCCCAGCTTTATATACTGAGCATGACATCATATGGTATGGAATATCCCTTTGGTCAGTTGGGGTCAGCTGTCCCAGCTGTGTCCCCTCCCAGCTTCTTGTGCACCCGGCAGAGCATGGGAAGCAGAAAAAGTCCTTGACTAGCGTAAGCACTACTTAGCAACAGCTAAAACATCTCCACATTATCAGCACTGTTTTCAGCATAAATCCAAAACATAGCCCCACACTAGCTACTATGAAAAAAAAATTAACTCTATCCCAGCTGAAACCAGGACACCTGGTGAGCGCACTTAAGAACAGCTCCATAATCTTCCCCGGTACCGAGGTCAGGCTGACAGGCCTGTAGTTCCCCGGATCCTCCTTCCAGCCGTTCTTGTAGATGGGCGTCATGTTGGCAAGCCTCCAGTCACCTGGGACCTCCCCTGTTAACCAGGACTGCTGATAAATGACAGAGAGTGGCTTGGCAAGCTCCTCCGCCAGCTCCTTCAGTACTCTCAGGTGGATCCCATCCGGCCCTATAGACTTGTGAGTGTCCAGGCAGCTCAGCAGGTCGTAAACTGCTTCCTCCTGGACTACAGGCGGTTTATTCCGCTCCCCATCCTTGCCTTCCAGCTCAGGAGACTGAATACCCTGGGGATGATGGTCTGATGGTTAAAGTCTGAGGCAAAGAATGCATTAAGTACCTCAGCCTTCTCCTCATCCTTGGTGTCAATGTTCCCCTCTGTGTTCAATAGAGGACGGAGATTCTCCTTGGCTGTCTTTTTGTTGTTAATATATTTCTAAAAAAATTTTTTGTTATCCCTTACAACAGTTGCCAGGCTGAGTTCTAGCGGGGCTTTTGCTTGTCTAATTTTCTCTCTGCAAAACCTAATGAGGTCTCTGTACTCTTCTTGAGATGCCTGCCCCTTCCTCCAGAATTGGTAAACTCTCCTTTTTTTTTTTCCCCTGAGTGCCAGCAAAAGCTCCTGGTTCAGCCGGGCGGGTTGTCTTCCCTGCTGGTTTGTCTTGCAGCACATGGGCACAGCCTGCTCTTGTGCCTTTAAGACTTTCCTCTTGAAGAAAGCCCAGCCTCCCTGGACTCCTCTGCCCTTCAGGACTGCCTCCCAAGGGACTCTCCCAACCAGTGCTCTGAACAGGCCAAAGTCTGCCTTCTGGAAGTCCATGGTAGTGATGACATGACACGCATAGTGATTTGATGACATGCATACAATCTACCTCAACCACTCTCGAATAAATCAAAGTATGTATTGTGTCTGCAAAGCACATCCAATTAGAGGTTTTCTTAGCTGGAGTACCAAAGGTTTATCCTAAACCCTAAGTTGTACTGTGGGGGCAGTTATTGTTTATACAAACTTGGCTGCAGGGGGACAGACTGTGTGCAGCAGAAAGGTTCTGTCAGAGTAAGGATTAAATCTGAAAGTGTCAGATTTGGAAAAAGGCTGTCTAACATTGTATGCTCTTTGCTAAGTAGTGAAAAAGGACGGAAAAGAAATGTCAGATGCTCAGCTGAAATTGCGGTTGAGGGGTGGGAACATGATGATTTTTCTCTGCCTGCAGCGCGCTCTTTGAAGTTTGGCCGACAGACTGGAGGTGAAGATGGAGATGGAGCTTCTGGTTATGACGCCTACTGGAAGAGCCTCTCCAACAAGGCTGGAGATGCAGGTGACCGTGAGGATGAATATGATGAATATGAAGCAGAAGATGATGATGAAGATGACAACGATGAGGGAGGGAAGGATTCCGATACTGAGACTACAGATGTATTCAGCAATTTGAATTTAGGAAGGACCTATGCTAGTGGGTATGCACATTATGAGGAACCAGAAGATTAAGTTTAGTATGCTGGCAAGCTAAAAACACCTGGAAGGAGCCAAACAGTGCTTCAGCTGAGTCATGTACATGCCAGTAGGATAGCTGTATCAGGTACTTACATATGAAAGTTAGAGAGTAACTCCAAGTGAGGTTTTTTTTTGGGGGGTTTTTTTTTTTTTTTTTTTTTTTTTTTTTTTTTTTTTTTTTTTGGTATAAACCAATGCTGGGTTTGGGACTGGGGGAGAAAATGGGAATATTTTTATTCCCTTAAGCAACAGAACTGGTTTTGTCCTTGAGTTACCGAGTATAACAGTTCAATGGCATTTCCTCCTGTCAATACAGGAACATAGGAGAGCTGTACAACTTGTTTCCATTTGCTCATCAGAAATTAAGTTATTTTTTACAATAATTTTGTCAACTGATTTCATAAAATTAATGTAGTGGTGGGTTGGTGACTGCATTTTTTTGGTCTGCACAATAAAAATCAACTGCATTCTCTAATGAATTGTCATAAGTATTGATCTCCCTTGAATAGTTAGAAAGCAGGTTGTATACAAAGTGTAAATTGACACTAAAATAACTTCTTGTTTATGTAGGTAAGGCAGATCAATGTAGTTTTCTATGTGCTTGAACATTACCTTTCCAGCATTTTAGTATTAGATATTAATCAATGGGGTTATATGCAGTTGTTAAAAGCGCACCCCAGATAATGAAAAATTTTATTGCAATAAAAATGTTGGTGTATCCTCTCTGCCACTAAAATCTGTAAGACAATTTCTCATTAGATCAAAAAGAGACTGGTTTCTTCCGTGCCTAGCCTTCAACTCTTTTCCTTGCACGTGATACAAAAAATTAAAAATCTGATAGGAAACTACCCCTGTATATGAATTGATAAGGTGAGAAAACACAGGGAGGTTCCAAATACTGGCTTCAAATACTGTTCTGTGCAAATATGCTGGTACAAGGCAAGTGGTCAGCACATGTGAGCTGAGGAGCTGGCACTTGCAGAAGTGTTTGCAGCAGTTCTGATCTGAAAGTCAATATGTTAATTACCAATCAACACATCTATGTGATAGTATTTAGTTTCCTCCTTTAGGGGAATGTTGAGAGGATAGCAACTTTAACAGCAGACCAATCAAGATACAGGGGCAGCCACCTGAAATGTTACTCCAGCTTCCTAAATGCCATGCTTAAATGGAAGAGAGCCATTTCTTGTTATCTGTCAAATATCTGAACTGATTATAGAATTACCTACTTTTGTGGTGCTTTCTGTACTGTTTCTCAACAGCTAAAGGTCATATGTTGACAGAGCATACCCTGTTGAGAATACTTTTTAATGATGTTAGGATGCCAAATGATCATTTCGTAACAAAACAGGATTGGGGAACCTGGCCTTGATACTTCCTTCCTAAATGCCTCTCATACCAAATGCATGAAAGACATGAGCTGGAATGCATCCAAGACAAAAACAAACTGACAAAGAGCACAACTTGGTTATGGTAGCTGAGGGAAGAAGCTGAACTGGAGAGGAAACCAGTTAATGCACTGTCTGAAAGCCAAATCCCCTTAAAAAATTGAAACCCTAGGGCCACCCAGTTTCATGTGCTAGCAAAGACCTACCCATCTTAAATTATGTACCTGATAGATGTCTTGATTAGCCTTTTGCATGACCAAACTCAAAGTGAGGGAAGTAGGATGCCTGCCAGTTCAACAGTTATTACTTATTTGTGAAATTGGCACCTGTGATAGAATTTCTGCTCAACTTCATGTGGTCCAAAAACTTCCACAGTTGCATCCATCTGTGGCTGGTCAATTCCAGCAACAATGCCAGTTTTTTTAGTCTTGACTGATATTTCAAACAAAATAATTACACATCAGTACAAAGTCTTACATAGGATTGAGGAAATTATGTGCCTTTCTGCGTACACATGAAATTATAGTTGCTTATGTGTCATTACTATTAACAACACAAAATTCCCCTTTAAGGTTCTTGGCTCTTGAATTAGGTTTTTCCCATATGAAATCTGCTGCTGTCACTGGCTGTGCCAAAGGCTGCTGACGTAACAGAATTAATCATCATAATCAGAGTAAAGAATTATTCGTTTTCTCATTGAAATGTCCTTGCACTGATCCTTGCAAGATCAATCCTCCAGAGCTAATGCGTGTTCCTATGATACTGTCGTAAGAGAAGGCCACAGCGTTGCCTACAACAGATGCTCAGGATACCTGCTGTAATTTAACAAGGTCACCACTCAATGGACAGAGGCATTTATTTGCTTTTTCTTTGTACTGCTGTGCATACCACTGAAAATGCCTGTGCTGTGAACCTGGCTGGAAATAGGGCCCAGGTATTAGACCTGCATTGGCTGGCCTTCAGGGGTCAAAACAAGTTTAAGCTGCTTTAAAGTAATCCGGTGGGTTCAAGCTAGAATAGACAAACATGACTGCATTTTCTACTAATCGAGTTGGTCAGTTTGTGACAGGACAGGCAGGATGCGATGCTACGGGTTGCACTTTCATCCTTCTCTGCTTATTTAGTGAAGTTAAAAGCATATGGTCTGTTGGAGATGGGTCCTCAGAGCTTGCTTTCATAGAAAGTACATCATTTTGGTTGTCTTAAGGTAAACTACAGGAACAGGATGAAACAGAACAAGTATGTATCCTAGCTTTATTGAAAAACAGGTCTGGGGCAAACTTCCAATCTTGTCAATATTTCTTCATTGCTATTAGGCTACTTTGAAGTCTTGGAGGAGTGTCAGTAGGGCACTGACAGGGCAGTACGCCATCTCTTCACCCAAAATGTAAATTAGTGCTCCATTTACTTATTCTTCTGAATTCAGCAGCTGATTTAGCTGTTGCTAAATCTGAAGGTGAGGATGCTGTGATACTGATGACGTACGTTTTACAACTCCCGGGATCTCAAGCTAGTTCAGACACTGCCACAATCCACTGAGTGCTTTCAGGTGACTGCTGAGCTGCTTCTGTCAGAGAGAAATGATTTTTCAAGTCACTGGAGCCCACGACCCAGGGCCTGGGCACACCAAAAACCCCATGTATAACTCCATGTTTAAGACTGTAGTACCACAGAGTGTGCTTACTGGTGGGGCAGGAGTCAGATAACTAAAATCCTGAGATTGTACATGACATTGACTTTTCCTTTGAAAATGCTGTCCCTGATTAAAGGAAATTCTGAGCTGAGAAAAGGATAATTTTAACATGTAATCGGGAATACCTGAGAGGTACATATAGTACTCCAGAAAACCAAGATCCTGATAAAGTCTAACCCTTACTTTAATTTTTTTTCCACCTCTGTGATGACCATTTAAACAAAGCTTAAGTAGAATTTGAATCAAAATCAGTAATATTTATTGTGCCTGTCGACCCTAAAAAACAAGAGCTCTGGCCACCTCTGTAAGCTGTTTTCTGGCATTAATTTGTTATGGTGACAGCACCAGCTCATTATGAATTCATTGGGTGCTTATGTGGATTTAATGCATTTTCATTTATACTCAGGTGTGATTTAGCACCTGCAACTGGGAGTCTTTTGGTCAATCCTTTTGCAGGGTTGCTGGTTTTGTTTCCAGCAAATTAATGTGAAGATCATAGTAATGTACTGAACAGTTTCAATTTCCAGTTGATCAAGTAGTAGCATGCATGTCGCAGAGAACTAGAGGACAAGCTTCAGGAGTGCTTAGAGTCCTATTTGTTCAGGCAGAAAATATATTAGCATGTCTTACAAGGCATAACATGCATCTATCCAGGTCCTGATCCTATTTCCAGAGGAACCAATGGCAAAGCTCCCGTTTATCCAAGTGGGAGCAACTTAATAATCTGTAGTATCTACAGTTCATCTTAAAATATCAAAAAGTATTATGGAACAAAACATAAGGTTGGAACAAAACATAAGCTGAAGTGAGGGAGATGGAGCAGAGCTTAACATGAGGTTAATGTGCTACCATTAGCATAAAAATATTTGTTCTAAATTTCAACAAGTGCTTTCAAGACTGAAAGAGGAAGCTGTTTAAAGCAGGAAGAGATAAGATTCTACAAAACACATTTAACAAGATGTAGAAATTTAATTACTCATCTCCTGAAAGCCTGCACGTAGTCCATAAATATTTGCTAAAAGCTCAAGGCAATTAGGACACAGACAGATTTTATCATCTCCGCATTGTAGGTACGTAAATAGAAAACAGAGTAATTGACAAAATCATAGCCTGAGCCATCCAGTTGGCAACAGCTCTCTGCAGCTTGGACTCTCCATCTCCTACCCATGGAACTCTAAACGTATTTTATAACTCATGACACTTCTTTATTGTGATTATCTGTACTGTAATTAGCTACCACACATCTGAAATTTGAAGCAGGGCCTAGTTTTTAGCTTCCATAGCCAGGATAGACAAAAAAAAAAGTCAGCAAGAGAAAGTTGCAGGTGTGAGGATCATTCCATAGAAAAGCCACTGGTTTCCCTTTGCTAAACAAGTGATAGGCTCACAAGCCTGTACTTTGTCTTCTGCAACTATTTACTTGATTAGGTGCTCATGCAGTATGGGGCAGGGGAAAATCACATTTCAGTCTCTCAGCAAATTAAGCTACTACTACTAAGCATGCAGTTTTGCTGTTAGTTTACAACCATCCCATTATTAAGCACTGCACAGTGTTTTTTGAAAAGAGAAACAACCGCAAAGCATGAGAAAACCTTTTGTAGCTATCCCTAGTCCTACTATTTTCTAACACTAAAGTATACCAAGATGTTTGCCGCATTCTTTTTAATCCCACTTCTGAAGCCAGTGATTCTTCCACAGTGTTCCCCAAACTTAAAAGTGAATTTCCAATTACGGTTGTTTCCTTCTGAAATGAGAAGTACTCAGTGCTTACAGGGCCTAAGTAATATTTTGACTTCATCATGATGTTACATGACATCTGTTGTAGATCTTCACATTACAAAACCACTAAGTTCTTTTTTAATTTTGTATTAGAGTGAGAATGCCAAAGACCCACAATTTCTTTAGCAGGTAATACAAATATTTTACTGCTATAGTTGCCCATTGCTCTTCCTACTGTTTTATTTTTGGAATAAAGAAAGAGGTTGATTCTTTTGAAAGGGAATCACTGCTAGTCAGGCGCATAAACCCTTGGGCTGCCTCTAGTCTGATTTAAATTCAGCACCTTATTTTGATGGCAGAGACGAGGATGAGCCCCTTTGAGATTTTCCCACCAGCAGGAGAGGTGCGCGAGGACCTCAGCCCTCATGTCGGCATCAATTCAAAGTGGTGTGCACTCTCCTGCCAGTTCAAGGTGGTAACAACTGAAGCGTGACCTTTCCCTAGATTACTTCGGAAGCCTGCAGAAACCCAAATGCTGCAGCCTCTACCTCTCTTTAAACGCATACTGGCTGGAAAAATAACTACAAAGCTGAATGCCATGAAGAAGCTATTTTTCACTCTACTTCTTCCTCAGGGATGACAGAATATGTCCACAAGCTTATACAGAAGTCACTATTACTGTTTTTTTCTGTATTAGAAAAAATAATAATCTATTGAACATAGATTTAAGCGAGAAAAAGAAACAGTAACAGAAAGATAAATAAAGATGTTACCCTATCAACAGCTGAACAACAAAGCCGTACTGAGCGCTTTGGAAGGGGGGGATGCAGAGACGATACCATATGTTCACAATTGGCTTTTTCTGCACCGTCCTCTTAAGTCTGGAAGCACAGGCCAAGAAAGCATTGCGCAGAGCTTACCCTCGGGGGTTTTTGTTTGCCAAAGCATTAACAGTTCCAAGGGAGCTTCAGCGGGAGCACCATACAATTTCTTGCTAGGCACTTAGTGCGCATAACCACTGTGACCAGATTCGGAACATTAAGAATAATTTAAAAGTTAGATGATAAATCGCATTCCTCGCATATTCTCCCCACTTTCTTGATGCTACATGTATTACAAAGATCCCATCGTGACATTTACATGCTAATAGCGCACAAAGACACTCCTCTAATCTACCATCAGGAATCATTTCTAAGCAGATAGTGCCAACATAAAATGTAGCAGGTACCATCTAGGTTTATCCCACCTTCAGAAGAACACTTCTTTTGTCCAACACTTCCCAAAGCCATCAGCAAGTTAACAGCCTAAGCCCTTCCAGAAAGCAACATTCCTGACCTTGGTTTAAGTCAGTAAGTTTTAGTCAGCTGGGGGTGGACCTGCACCCAACATACTGCTGGTACTGGACTGCAGATGTACACCCGCCATTCCCTGGGCTCTGTCAGGGACAGCGCACCACAGGATGCTCAAACCCTGCCCCAAGCTCAGCTACGGGATGCAAGAATATAGACACAGTACCTTCCCACAGCCCTGCATAGCCACCCTCAGAAGCACCAGAGCTCACTCACAAGCTTTCCTCCTCCTCTCCAGGCCTATGAACCATCTCCTGTCCTTGCCACCGGCTGCATCTGACTATCACACTTCCCTTGTAGAGAAAGCTAAACTGTCACTCACCCACAGGCAAAACGACCCCAGAACAGGATGCCAGCCAGCCAATGTTACTCTGCACCACAGAAGCTCACAGCTCCCTCCCTGCCTGCTCCCCTGTTTATAACCTTCCTCCCCAGCTGCACCCCTTCAGCAGGGCCCAGTTGGCCCCTCCCTGACAGGACAGGTGAGCATGGCCTCTCTGCAGCCTGCCTCCAGCATCAGCAAACCCAATAATTACTGCAGCCTTTGCCTGTTGCTGTCAGATGGGCTGCCACGGCCCCTCTGTGCATTAGCAAATGCTGCATGATCAAGTACTGAGTCCTGCTGCACCTTCCTGCTGCTTCAAAAGATAAAATGTTGCAGCATAAAGTATAAATAATATTTATCCTATTTAAAATGTGAGAGATCTCCTATGCTATGCTATTTTATTATATCTAAAATGAGTTTGCAGATGGTGATCTATGTTTTCTACTGACCCTGGATGTTTTATCATTAAAATACTAGCACTTTTGCTACAGTGCCTTCATAATATATTAATATGTCTATCTCAGCTTCTAGAAAACTAAAATATAATCTCGTAGTCTTTTATATGCTGTAATTTATCTTTGGGTATTAAAAAAAAATATAGCTGTATCAGATTATTAACAGCAAAAATGAGCCACAGCCCCTACATTTAAACAGTGCCATTTAAACATATCTGAAAGTCTTTGTCCTGTTGGAGATGTTTGGTTCTCAGATAATCAACTTGCTTCCAGCTTCAGAGAGAAAGTTAAGAGGTCTTCCCACTTGCTCCATTGCTGGTCTCATAAGCTGCAGCCCAGCAGGAGAGCATGCCCTGGGGTGACGGATGTTGCTGGAGCTGACAGAGAAGTAGTGTTCAGTCCTAGCAGTGATCTGACCCATGGAGCTGCAGGACACGGTATTTTGTTTCCAGCTAAGCTCAGGTCCTTTGGTTAAACATCCTAAGGTGAGAACAAAAGCCAAATGATCTGTCATGTTCTTTACTGGACTAAATGTAGTATCTGCATTTTGCTCTAATATATGGAATATTGTCAAACCACATTATTAATAAACCTGAGGGATGTTTTCCAAGACACAACAAAAGAACAAGACAGGTTTTCCTGGACCTGTCTACTCTAGCCCTTTAGCTCCCCGTGTACAACACTCTGTGGACTGTGGTCCTTTGCTCATCTCAATCTCTGCACTATTCCCTCCTGCCAAAGACCCCGCTGCTGCCCACTGGCAGTTAGGTTCAATTGAACTGCAGGAGCTGATGTCTAGCACCCAGTAAGCCATGACTGTGTTAGGATGAGCTGGGTGCCAACAAAACATAGCCTGTGGACTGGGAAAATGTGGTCTTTGCACAACCTCCTCCTTTGTCTGAGCCTGTAGGACCTGGTGGGGGTTGCCTGCTCACTCCCAGCTGGGCTCAGACACACCTTTAAACTGCAGCAGGGGCCGCACCTTTATGTTGCCCTTTTTTCCAATGTTAGTGTTCCTTCTGGCACTGATATTGATCATTTAGTATAAGAGATCAAACATTTGAAACCTTGTATGTTGCTTTTGCAGTATGGTAAGTGACGGAGAGCCCAAGTACAACTCACATTTATTTACCCAGAGCTGGCAGCTGGGAACAGCAGAAGGCAATACTTGTCTCGGGAATCTCAACCCAGCACCAGTCACTGGTTTCCAGGGAGCCATTTCTGCCTAAAGAATCGAGTCTAATCAAGGACCAAGGCAAAGAGCACAAGCTCCAGCTGCTTGAAGAGCCCACACTCCCTCGAGCAATGCCTCTACACAGAGCTCTGCAAACTGAAGCTAAGAGCACACAACATTTCTCTCTGAAGCCAAACTGAAAGACCAACACAAAAAGCTGTTTGCGCGCTTGGTTTTCTGCTAATGACAGGACTTTCCACCTTCTGAGACTCAAAATTAATGAGTATATGTAAATGTAGAATTAGTGACTGTGGTTTAAAAACTCCTCACTTAAGACTCAGGTCAGATTGCCTCTGTGTTTAGGGTAGGAAATAAACAAATGATAATTTCCTGTCATCTAAATTAAGGGAGTTGTGCAAATGAGCCTGAGAAAGTTAGAAATGTGCTGAGATACTAAGTATCTACTTCCCATTGTTACTACATGAACAACAAAATACATTACATTGCTTCTAAGGGCCCAACTGGAAAATGCTTTTTTCCAAACTCAGCTTTCACATACTGTGAGACCTCTATTGCCATCTTAATTGGAAATTTATGGCATCCTGGCTGAACTGTTTGCTGTTACAGCCACACTCTGGAGGGAAGAGGAAACTAATACGATGCTTGACTGAAGGAATACCTTTTGAAGATGTGGAGGATTAAGTAGAAGTGCCAGGAGAAGGAATTCCCAGGTCTATTGTATGCTGCGATATATTTTGAGGTGTTGGAATTGCCTGGCATCCTTAGTCAGTTCAGACTAATCCTGAGATCTGGCTGCACCAGAAATCCCTGGTCTTCATTCTTATTTCTGCCATGGAAAGAGAAGTCTTCAATTTCACTCTTGCATTCTGTTAGCCACCGTGAAATGTTTCATCATGGCTGAAATGGTGAAAGCTGTTTCTCCATCTGTGCCTGTAAGCCATGAAAACACTAGCTTTTGATATAAATAAACCTGAGTTCTTTAACACTTTGAAGATCCAGCAGATTTGTAGAATCTTCTGCTTTTACCAATGCCGCTACTCCAAAAATTAGGATTCCAGGTTTATCCCATTGCTCCTTTATCAGTAGAAGAGTAGCTTCTGACCAGATGCTCTTAAATTTGTGCTCCTAAGTATTACAGAACTTGCACTGTCAGGAAAAGAGGTCCTTCTGTCACTTAGCCAATTTACACAGAAAACAGTCAGTAACGTGATACATAAACTATACCACTGGCCAGCTGAAAGAGCTAACATAATATTCATCTAGTTTCACAGGCATCCAGGCAATTACACAATAACTCAGGTATGATGCTACCTTTGTGATTTCAATTACCTACTTTTTATACACCTGGAAAGTAACTGTAAAGTTATCAGCATAAAACTAATAAAGCAGAGAGTTCTATAAAAGTGGCAAGTGAGTTATTGCTATTGCTTTAGGCAACGTAACCTACTTCTGCATAGTTACAGATGGGAAAGGTTTACTTATTGTCTAAATTTTATACACACAGAAAGAAAAGCAAAACATGGAAGCAATCCTGCTTCCTCTCCAAACTCAGTTTTTCTTCTCCTCACCCCCCAGCAGCCAAAAAATCAGATCAGTTTCTTTTAAAGGAAAGGAGTCTTGATGGAATTATAATGTAAGGTGAAGGAGAAGGTTATTAACTAAAATTATATTGCAGCTTAGGGAAGAGTAATAGTCTAAAGATGCAGTGAATTTCAGAAAACCAAACGTAGCCATTTTAAATTGTATTTTTATGTTTGATTGATCAGGCAAATGCGTTACTTTAGAGATAAGGCAAAAGTTATCATATCGGGAGATGGTTTCTAGCCACACTATCACCTGGTTAAAAAGATGCAGCACCCAAGGGCTCTGCTTAGTTATTAAAAACATCTGGTTTATTTCCAGAAGAAAAATTAAAAATCATTGTTTCAAAAAGTGTGTGACAGAACTGGAAGGACAGAGTTACTTTAAGTCTGTGAAATGACGGGGGCCCTGACTCTACCCCTTACTAAATGCAATTGTCAGTCACACCAGCAGTCCTGCTAACTTTGGTGTAACTCCTTTACTGCCTGAGAGGTACTAACTGGAGTACGTCAGCTGCGTGCTTCACATGTGTGGGTTTAGTTTGTACAAATAAACCTGATCTAGCTGTGAAGTGGTAAAAAACCAGCCCAAAGCCAGTGGATGGGCCCCCAGCTTCCTGAGCCCGAGGTGCCTCAGCAGCACGCAGCACATGAGCTGGGTCGGTTGAAGGTCCTTTGGGTATGTCTGTACAAGACGGCACAGTCCTGGTTCACAGGTCTGGGGTGCCCTAAAGCAGTGTTGTGTGCAGTAGGACCAACATCGTCTCTCAACATCTGGCCTGATGTTGCAAGTCTGACACCGTGACTTCCTGACTTACTCACAGCAGAGGCTGAAGCCTCCCCTAAAAAAGCCCAAGCAACGCCCGCGCTCGCTGCACACACGCTGCTTGTTCCCAGGAGGAGAGGAGAGCAAGTTTGGTGCACCTGGGAGTGTCGGTCTCTCTGTGCAGGACCCATACGTTTGTGTTCCAGGAGTGCATTGCACATGCCAGTTTTTGGAAGCATCAGACTTGCTGCACCTTTAGCGTGGGGGTCATCCAGGAAATCTCAGGTCGAGGCATGCTAACCTTCACCAACAAACTTCTTGCTGTGCTTGGGTAAGACTCCTTACTAGGGCAAAACTCCTGCTGAGGTCTTATCTTTTCTTGAACTGAAAATGGGGAGAGAGCCCTTACTCTGGGCAACCATGGCTTCCTAATTCTGCTGCTTTTTAGATCCCAGTATGCCAAATGCAGAAGGAAAGATGGAGAGGTACCTAACTGTCTTCAGATGTGTTTCATCTCCCCTGCCATTTCACAAAACCTGAAGACAGAATACTATGAAAAGGGTATTTGAGGTTTGAGTCACCTTTCTTTTCAACAATGTACTTCCTGCTTTTAACATTTACTATGCTTTTGGCTGCAAAAAATGTGCATGGCTGAGAGATTTCTCTTGGTCTGAAGTCATTGCCCCAAAGGAATTCCTCCAGGCTCCTTTGCCTTCTTTCCAGAGCTCCTCAGAGACTTCTGCTGCTGTCCCTGGCAGCAGACTGAGGGGAAACAGCTTCAGTTAATGCTCCCCTTGCAGCAACAAAACACCATTGATCAGCCATGTTCTGTCAGTGCCAACAATTTCTTGAAGCTGGCACTTTTTTAATGCCTGTTTCTCTTTTTATTCAGGTTTCAGGTATGCAATGTAAAGAAAACCCCAAGAGGGTTGTTTTTCTTTATTTCATCCTTTGAGTTGAGTCTAAAAAGAAAACTTGCTTCAGCTGAGGCCCTCTGAAAACACCAGTTCAGATCCATCTCAGGCCAAGCCTGGGAGGTCTTTTTCTTGCCCTTCAGGTCTGTAGGCAAAGCAGAAGAAAATATGCTGGTACACCAACTGAATAGCTAAATACCTGGCAGAGTGAGTGGAAACTGCTGAGCAATGCAACTACAGTGTCAAGGTAGTCAGTAGTTGTAGGAAAAAGGCAGCAGCACATCAAGATACATACCAGTAAAAACTGGTAATTGATCCGTTCTGCCAGGACAGAGTGAAACACTGTCCTTCAGTGCTAGAGCTGTGAGCAAAGTGTTAATGACTCTGCTGTTTGCAGAATAATAATGCAACCTCCTTTCTCCACTGAATGGTTATCTTATTTTCTTGAAAGGGTAAGCAACTCTGTGCAGTGAGAATAAAACAAAAGTCACTCAGAAAACTACAGTAAATCCTAGCACTGAACAAGGTATTCCTCACTTGGGAGCATGCAGGAGGAGTCCGTGATGTCCTACATTGCTCCTGCATCAACACATCTGGCTGAAGTTCTCTGCACACAGGCCAGTGAGCTGCCACCGCCTGGCTCCCAGCATTGGGCACACTGGCCCAGAGACATCCAAACTGGGGATACAGGCCCTGGGTTAGTCCTCAGCTGCAATGGTGTGAATTCAGGGTGGTTCCTTTAGCTAAACTGGAGGCACTCTGGATTTATACCTGCATGCTTACTGGCAGGGCTTGGCCTGTTGCAGTGAAAGATCGTTATCTTGCTTTCATCCCCATGGGGTATTGACTTTAACAAAATACTCCATGCTTCATTTCTCAGCGTAGCAAAACAGCTTAATGGATCATATACTTAGGGGAGCATTTCCATTAATTTCTAGCTTACATTCTCACTCTTTTACAACAACAAAATGTCAGTGGCTTTAGCCTTTTCAATACCATTTTGTCTGAGAGCACACAAGGGAAAAAGAAGCCAAGAAATAAGCTTTTATTTAGCTAGAGCCATCCACATATTACCTTTGAGCATGGAGGAAGAGTTATACAAAGGCCCTTCCACTAACCTTCCTCTGAGCAGGCTAAAACCCCCACTTATTCCTTGATGATTGACATTTGTTTGTTTAGTATGACCCTGATTCTCATCTTGCTCACACATTTATCAAGCATGAAGGTTTGCGATAGCTGACGTCAGTGGAATTTTATCAGCATAAAAGCAGATGAAAATGTAAGTATAACTGACAGAAGAGGCAGCTTCTGAAAGCAAAAATATGCATTTGCTGTTACTGAACTGAGAGAAAGGAAACTCATACTTGTCTATTTGCAGCTATATTCCTTTGAAGCATTACAAAACCCTGTGAAAATCTAGATGTTAGAGACTGTATAATCACTTAGAGACTTAATGTGCATAAACATATCTAAAATGATTGTTTGCATTTTTCCTGCACAGCTTTTTTACTGTATTACTGTATAAATCAGACCTGTTTTATTTTCACTTGCTAAGCCTTGTACTCTTTTTAAACCATCTCAGTAAACGAACACATATTTCCAGATCCTTACAGCCTTATAAAACAAATTTACTTGTATTTTCACAGAAATGCCTTCAAGAAATTTTTCTACAAAGCATATTATTTGAGATAGGACTGGGGGATTTAATGGCTCAGACTATGATTTCCAACCTGTGAGGTGCATGACAAATCTAAATGCAAAAGGTCACATCATAGAATAGCAAGTCTTAACAGAAAAACTTGAAGCTCACCAGCCCTGTACCATTACAGCGGCAGCTGCACTAATGACAGACACACTTCTCTGAAGATCATAATCTTTTCTCTCATGCTTCTGCTGGTACCCAAGAGCATATGGCTGTCATTGCATGGATGAGATAGCCACAAGTCATACCCATGCAGGAACTGGGAGAAAAATCACCCTGATCATTTGAAGCATATGGATCCAACGAGGCTTGAAAGCTGGGCTGAGCAGAGGGCTGAGGCACGCTCTGCTGGCAGCAAATGACTGTGTTTCTCAGAACGGGTGATCCTGCAAAATGTGGACTGGAAACTGATGTCTCTCTCATGTCAAATGCAAGTAAAGTCTGGTTTATAGAGAGCAGGACAAACCAGAGTGAGTGGTACGGGAGATGTTGCCTCAGTATTAAGCTCTGAATTTAGGAGCCTCCCATGGAGAAAAATCACAGGCAGGTTACGGAGAGGTTGCATGGCAGAGAAGAGAGGTGTGCTTACAAATCTTTTTCTTCCAATCAATTAGAGTTCTGTTAGATAGCAAAGTCCTGACCATGCTGGATGTTGTGCACCCAGAGAACTGCTTTGCAGGCACACTGTCTTTCATCTGCAGCAATGCCTTTGACTGCACATGGGACTGATTGTGGATGGGCAGGTGGTGAAGAGGTACCACCCCTCTCCGCATGAAACAGTCTGATACTTTTTACTTGCTGCACTTACCTCAGACATGGCTCTCTCGGTTGGTGCACGCATATTTACATTTTATTATTTACCCAGCAGCCCTGCAGATGGATGTTCTGCCCTCAGAGACCACAGACATTATGAGCATGAGCAGTGCTGGGGAGGACAGACCCCACGGTGTCCAAAAGTGATTAGCTCTACATCCAAAAGGGGAATTCAGTGAGAAAATGTGTTACAGCCCTTGGTCCTTGCCAATGACACAAAGGCTCTGGCTGTAATGTAGATGTCTGTCTAATGGGCACTGGGCTAAGACCAAAAAAATACAATTCATACAGGCCACTGAACAGCTTCTGATGTTAATTACCACTGGCCAGAGTTGCATCTGTATTTTACTAACACTGTGTACAGAGTGAGTAGAATTCCAGATGGAGTACAAAATATTTTTTTCTTGTTTTGCCCATAATTGCAAATGCTTAAATTGTACTTGTAGCTGTTTTGTGACTCAACATTGACCTTAAACTCTGTGCATTTGCTACAGTGGACCATTGCAATTTCTAGGGAGTGGAAAGATCATACAGAACTGGGCAATGATCTCTATGATGCAAATAAAATAGTACCGTGAGTGTTCAAATAAATATTTCTTTCCATTTTGCCTTTGCATTTTTATTGCTTCCCCAGGTCACTTGAAATGAAATTGTCCTTCACAGGTCAGGCTATGATTGCTTTGCAGACAGCAAAAAGGCAGTGCTTTAAGATCATTAGAGCCCTGAAGATGTTAGAGCAGTCTAGATGATTTGCATTTCTGAGGAAAAGGCTTTTATTTCTGAACAGTTCACCTATTATTGATCTGAAAATGTACCTTTTTTCACAGGAAAATGCCTGTCCTCAGAATTAAAAAAAGACATACTCCTAGCCTTGATGTGCCACCTCTCCATCAGCTCCCTGATGAGGCGCCCACTGCACCTTGGGCGGAAGAGATGACAATGGAGGAAATGAGCACTTTGGGCTCTGGAGCTGCCCTGGGTCTCAGTGGATAATGCAGAGGGAAAGGAGGTGGGAGACCCAGCCCCAGCTCAGGGACCAAATGTGCCATCTGCTCTGCACCACACTCGCCTCACGGGAAGGCAGCTGCTTCCGCTCTGGCCGGTCCAGAACCCAGGAACTTTTTTTCAACTTGCTGCTTGCTGCTGGCAGGCAACGTTGTGCAGCCTCATGAAAGTTTGACTCTGAAGTGGATGTTTTAACGAGGCTCCCTCATATCCCCATCAGACGGGAGACATGGTGTCTCTAGACCTTTACTCCCTTCTCCACTGTCCCCTTCAGCAGTGATGCATGCTGCCACATCAGGGATATGAGAGGGACAGAACAGACACTCGGACCACAAACACTTCAGATTCATGGCATCCTGTAGAGGCTTAGCCACCACTGCCCTTTCATGCCTTCAGGTCATCTGTGCACCGTATTTTGCTTTTCTGCTAGCCTTCCTTCTGCCAAAGAGGGATCCTTGCATCTGGGAAATGGGTGGCTGACAGTGGGGTGCTGCCTGGAGGAGCGCTTCGCTTCACCAGGACGCCTTTAGATGGCTCTCGCCCTCAGCAGTTGCAGCAGCCACAGCCGGCACCGTAGGGAGAGGCCGAGGTGACGGCCCAGGGAGGTACTGCCTGTGAAGCTGAAATCAGGCTTGGGGGATGAATGAGGATGTGTGAAAATCGTATATGGCAAAAGTTAATGGAAAAAAGTGCCTCAGTGCTTGCAGAGACTGTATTACATATTCAAGGCATTTTGAACAAACCATGGAATAATAGAATGTCCTGAGTTGGAAGGGACCCACAAGGATTGAGTCCAACTCCTGTCCCTGCACAGAACAACCCCAAAATTAACACCATGTGTCTGAGGGTGTTGTCCAAGTGCTTCTTGAATACCGTCAGGCTTGGCGCTGTGACTGCTTCCCTGGGGAGCCTGTTCCACTGCTCCACCACCCTCTGGGTGAAGAACCTTCTCCTAATATCCAACCTAAACCTCCCCTGGCACATATTCCTGCCATTCCCTTGGGTCCTATCACTGGTCACCAGAGAGAAGAGATCAGCGCCTGCCCCTCCTCCTTTCCTCGTGAGGAAGCTGTAGACCGCATCTACAACCGGGGAAGGAGTATCCCCCCCACCTGCCATGTTCCCCTCCCCACCTTCGAGCAATCCTCTTACTTATTAGAATGTCAACACTGCTTTTCTTTGAAGTACATCCTGTATTTTAGTTATGTTATTTCCATTCAGGCTGTGGAAATAAAACTTATGACAGTGTTGATTTCTCAGATCTGCTCAGAGTCTTTGAAATTTGCATTAGATTATTATAATCACTTAGCCTCGTTGTATATATTTACACAAGCACTTTTGATGTTTAAACAGACCAGGCTGTAATGAGATGTGCAGGGGGAAATATATACCCCAAAGAAAAGGAATGCTCTTTTTTCTCAGACCACATCTTAAACTAGAAGTTTTCAGATAAAACAGTGGGTCAATGCCTTCGGGACCTGAGGGGAACAACTGTAAGGTTGGAATGATGGAGGGATTGGCTCTGCCTTCAGCTGCAGCAGGCAGAGATGGAGCAGGGCTGGGTCCCTGTGAGTGCAAGGAAGGTGGCAAGGACTTGTCTTCTTGCACCCTTCATCGCCACTGTAACCTGTGCTCCTGGCCATCCCGACAGAAGAAATTGTCCAGCCTGAACCCATGATGTCTATACCTAGGGACACAAATTTCTGGGGACCGAGCAGAAGCAGCAACTGCCAGATCCCAGCTCTTCTGATTTCAGTGAGAATAGTAAAACGTCCTTTTTTGGGGACAGCAAAAAGCCTGGGTCCATGGCACAGTTGTGCTAGCTCTGGCCATGACATGCAGGTGAGTCCTGCAGGACCTGTTCTCCTGCAGGCAGGAGATCTAGGAAGAGTTGCAGCCATATGCTTATGTTAATTAATTTGGTCTCACGGCTGGATCTGTTAGATCCAGAATGAGAGGCGACAATGGAGACAGAACCAACCCTTACATACCAAACGTGACCAGGAAAAGGTGGTGGGGCAGGCCAGACAAAGGAGGAATGGATCTCTTGAGGACTGAAAAAGATAAAGAATCTTTCTGGAAGATGTAGGAAATTGCCAGTTATCTCACATGGAGTTTAGCTTTGCAAAGGCTAGGGATCATATCTCTATTTGCGTGTTAGTATAGAAAGAGTATTTGCAATTCCTGAAGTAGTGTAAAGGAGAAATGTTATGGATAACCCTGTTATTAACTTGATCTTACAATGAAATCTGGAGCAAATCATCCATTATCCAACATACTACCCTAAAAAAAACACAGTAAACTCTGTCAACACAGTATTGATTTTGTAACTTGAGATGGTGAAGTTTGTGGGTAAGGACCTTAAAAAAAAAAGAGAAACCTGTTCCAAGAACAAACACTCCCATAAACTCAATGACAGATGAGAGCCGACTTTCTAACTCACACACTGAAACTGCTCTATCCATTTAGGCATGCAAATGTCATGTTTTGAATGAGTCTAACATTTTGAATTGTCACCACTGAAAACAGCTTTCTCCAAAGGCAAGTTGGATTTTTCAGCTATCCTAAGCTTGTAAACCATGTAGAGTCAAGGAAAAAAATAAAGAAGAAAACTAAAATGTTCTGCTTTACAAGGATTCGGTGATATAGAGAGATTTTTAAGATAATATTTTCCACTTCATAATCTTTTCATAAGCAAGTATTTCTAGAAGCATAGCTCCCTCCCTACCTCGGACTACCTAGAATGGGGCAGCCAGGGCCTCTTGCCTGGGCTGGAAGAGGTGTGGGCTCATTGCCTGTGCTGGGTGGGCAGTTGGGGGATGCAGCAGGAGGAACACCCCAGGGCTTTCATTCTGGCTGATTTATTTTGTCCTTATTCCTAACTTGCAAGTTACATGCCTTGCTACACTGGTAATGAGATGTTGTGACCCATGTGAGGCACAGTCAGGAGATCGAAAGGCTAATGGTCCTTCTTCACCTTAAAGGACATGAATTTGTGAAGTGGTCAGAAACATCAAAAGATTCATATCTTTTCTCCCCCACAACAGTATGACAAGACATAGATAGCACACACAGTAGGAATTTTTTTTTCTCTCAGAGGTAACTGATTTCTACAGGACCATTTTGACTTATGCCACAGGTACTGCTTCAGCTCCATGTCTGTGGAGGGAGAGGGAGAAATGCATTTTGACGCCTATCCAACATTAGCAGAAATCTCCATTGGTGGACAGGTTCACAATACATTAGGGCTAAAGCCTCTTGCTGTAGACCTCCAAACCTAAATGGGACCTCCTACCGGTTCTACCCTAAGGTCTTATGGATGCCTACTGTAGCCTTGCAGTTTTTTCTTGTAACAATAAATTAATTTTCCATCTTGACCACCATGATCTCACTCAGATATTCTAGGCGGTGCTCTCTCCTCTCCCACTAACAGATAGACATGTGGCCTTGTATTTGGGACAATGGAGATGAGGTGCTCTGAAGCTCATGTCCAACAGTAAATGCTGATTTAGAAGATGTTCCTCATTCAAATCCAGAAAATCTGACTAAGAGCTGTGTGAACTCGTACTGCTGATAATTAGTTGAGACTAGCAGACTTCTGTACATCAAGGAGGGCAACTGATATTTTTTTTTCAACTTCTTATGACCTAGAGGAGTCAGAAAACTGCTTTATGTTTATGTTTGATAGTGTACAAAAAGACACAGATATATCACACCTTACCTTGCAACTTTATCGTACTGTTATTCTTCTGGGAGATGTTACAGCTTTTTCTACAGTTAAAACCTACAAGTTGCTAAAATTGCTGCCATTGTTATATGCTACTCAGACATAAAAGATGTCTATAGTTGTCAAAACTGTGCTGTGAGGCCAATGGGTGTGAAAGACCTAACTAACTGTGAAGCTCTGGCTCTCGGTTACTTTCTGGGTTTGTCACAGAGAGGATGAAAGAAACATTTCTATTAGCAGTTCAAGTCTCAGCAAGCTGTGTTAAAGATGAGAATCATTTTCATGTTAAAGACCTGTGGTAATTAAGCTTTGAGTTGTAGTTCAATTTTTGGAAGCAAATTCTCAAAACAATAAATATTTATGACTAGGATTAAAAGATGTAATGAATGGACAAGTGCCTCGAAACAGCTTCTGAAGTTAGTTTTGCTCCACTTACTTATTCCTAATGAGGTCAAAGATGATGCCTATGCTAAGGAAGAATTAAGTGAATGATTTGCTTGAGAAGTTTCCAAAAGCATTGATACCTTTTACTAAAATAACCTAAAACGATATAAAAAAAACCCCTTTCCTCTTAAAAAGAAACATATAAAAAGTGCATATTTCAGCATGCTTCCTCCCTGAGGATTTCTTAGTCTAGAATGTTTTTTCCAATTATCTTCAAAAGGTTTGCATGTCTGCCAGGTGGTTTGCATCTGACAGTCAAATACTGCTGATGAGAACCATCAGTTCCTTCAAGGACTTGACACTGCATCCAATTTGTATCGCAAGTGACTGTAAAAGGAGGTGACTGCAGCTATTATTTTGTTAGATTTAGTCAAAACATCCCCAGAAGAGGCAGGAGGGCATGCTGGGAATTGTTTGATGAGCCTGCTGAGAGAATAATTACATGGCTAGCAGTTTGTTCACTTCATCTTTTGTAGCACTTTCTTAGTGGTTTTTGTGTGGTTTGAACACTCAGCTTTTTGAATTAAAGACTCTTTACTGCCATTGTCTCTTTAGCTAATTCCCAGATTATGCAGTCTCAGATTTGCATCCCAGGGCTGCTTCTGTGTTACATGAGGTATTAGAAAATTAAAATACTTTAATATTCCCATTCTTACTTGAGATGAAATTTTCTGCACCATCGCTGTGATTGAATTACAAAGAGTTGCCTGTTCTGACTGCAATGCTTACATAGACCTTAGGCCCATTTGTGTTTTAATCCTGCTTCTCTGAGCAGGATGAATATCAAAATTTGCAACTTCAATACCTCTTTTTTTTTTTTTTGTTAAAATTGCACATATAAACTTTGAATTTTTTTAATGTAACAAGTTACAGCTTAAAGTTTTCAAGAACAACTTAGGTACCACGGAACCAAAGATCTGTAAGAATTTTAATTTGACTCAGCAGCTTTTGAAAAAATAAATGGGTATGAACGCCTAGAAGACAGTACATGAAAGTATTACCAAAATATTAATTCTGAGTTGACAGGAAAATCAAAAGCTATGAAAGGGATCACATTAAAAACTAGAAGCTGTGCTTATTCAACCTATTACAAGGGGTCCCTGATAGCTGTGGGTGCCTTTTATGAGGCAGGTAGGCAATTAAAAAAAAAAAAAGTGGTAACAGCAAACTCGATTCAGCAAACCATCCTGCCGAGAGCAGCCTGACTGGTCATCTCCAGACCAGTTCTCTTCTCAGCTGCTGTGCCTGATAAAATGGACCAACCTGAATATATCCTAAGCCAGCCGTAGTCTCGTGTTTTCTCTGGTGGGTGTAGCACATATGCTTTTCAGCTCTCCGATATGAATGCATATACACAGCCATGTGTCTCTTGTTTTAAATACACTGAGATGAATACAAAGGAAGGAGGAGAAAAGGAAGTAAAGGAGGTAAAAATTACCATATCAGAGCCTCTTGGTGCTGGATATATGGATAAAAATATATTGCTTGTGACTCCAGTGAAATGACAGTCTGCAGAGAGTTTACTACAATCTATCTTGTTTGTGCTCTTGAGGACTTCAGAAGACTAACTTTAATGGAAAGGAGCTGGAAAAAACTGGATCATCGGCCAAAGCTTAAAAAAAAGTTTCCTTGCTATGGAAAGAATATTAGCATTCTCACAAAGAAGGTTTTATAGAAAAAATAAATATATTTTTAAAGCAAAACTTCCTTTGATGTGAATTCTGCACAAAGCACAAAGAATATAAAAGGGCCTGTGGGATCCTATTTTCTTCTGTGTGTACTTCCCAACTCCTCTTTTTGCTAATGGGTCACTTGGGATATGTCTTCTTTCCAGTGGCTGAACTAGGGCATCTTAGGAGGACAGCAGGAATACAAAGATTTCCTAAAAAACATGCTGGTGCTATAACCAGTTTCTCAAAGGGGGAAATATTTCTGTTTCCTTTTCCCATCTTTTCTGTTTCTGCACTGTATCTACTTCACTTTGCAGTTACTTGCATAGCAGAAGCATAACTTGAATTACCAGCCAGAATCAGCCCAAGCAATCTGCTCCTGACAGAAGTTAGTACTGGAGAAAAATCCCAAGAAATTACCTTATGGGCAATGAAGAAATGACAGATATATACAGTGAAAGTTTCTTTTCTTTATTAAGTTCATTAGAAATTGGGCTTAACTCTGAAGCACAAGAATTCATATCCCTTTTAAGTGTTTAGTAAATTAAGGTAATCCATATCTTTTTGAATACTGAATATCTGTCAGAAGTCAATTACGTGCTTTGTGTTTCTCATAGGATTATTTTCTCTTACATTTTTAACTCCTGATCTTTTGAGCTCCCTTTTATTTTCTGTTAAAAAGCCGCTCTAGCTCATGACTAAATTATTTAAAACTAAATTTACTTATCATTTTATCAAACTTCTTTTATATTGAAGCAAGGCTTACTGATCTTTAATTTAAAGTGATTTTAATTAAAAAAACCCACCCAAAGCACAACAAAAAGAACCTTTAAAATCCTTTTTTAAATAGTAGCTACCTGAAGCAGGATTGCAAATAAAGGGTTTTCTTTTTGATGTTTTTTAGTTTCTTTTTTTTGAGGGTGGGAGGTTAGCAAGTTGGACATTTCATCCTCAACTTTCCTCAGAATTCTATTATTCATCACTGTCCTATTTACCAGGTTCTTTTAGTATCTTGTGCTAATAAACCACTAGCTAACTTTACCTCAGTTCTATTGCCTAAGAGTCCACTTCAATTTCAAAGTATACCTTTTAATATGTTTTGGAACACATTTTTAGAAAGTGGGGAACTTTATTTGTATGCAAAAATGTTTCTTCAAGTCAACATAACATATGTATGTTGCTGGCTGTTGGTTTTTCCACTTTCTTTTTAAGCTCACACAGTTATGAGTTGTGCCCACTCCTCTTATATACAGTTTGGTATTGTCAATACTTAAAAATAACAAATGATAAAATTTGCCATAACAGAAGGAATGTATCAGACAGAAAGGACTCACCTGCTCTGCACAACACACTGCTACCAGACCTGCTTCCACAGCCTGATCCCACAGATGCCCCCAAAGATCTACTGGGGGGCCGTGCTCAGAAAGCAGTGCTAAATGGACCAGAGACTCAGCTTGAAATGCTGGGCTCTGCAGCCCTAACACTCCCACGCGACAGGGAGGTGACCCTTCACTGTCGGGTGCATTCTTGTCAGTGATATTGGAAGGAGAATCATAGAATCATTAAGGTTGGGAAAGACCTCTAAGATCATCAAGTCCAACCCTCAACCCAACACCCCCAGGCTTCCTAAACCATATCCCAAAGTGCCATGCCTACACATTTTTTGAACTCCTCCAGGGATGGTGACTCCACCACCTCTCTGGGCAGCCTGTTCCAATGCCTGACCACTCTTTCAGGAAAGACATTTTTCCTAATATCCAATCTAAACCTCCCCTGGCGCAGCTTTAAGCCATTTCCTCTTATCCCTATCACTAGTTACTTGGGAGAAGAGACCAACACCCACCTCCCTACAACCTCCTTTCAGGTAGTTGTAGAGAGCAAGAAGGTCTCCCCTCAGCCTCCTCTTCTCCAGACTAAACAATCCCAGTTCCCTCAACCTCTCCTCATAAGACTTGTGCTCTAGACCCTGCACCTGCTTCGGTGCCTTTCTCTGGACACGCTCCAACAACTCAATGTCCGTCTTGTAGTGAGGAGTCCAAAACTGAACACAGTACTCGAGGTGCGGCCTTACCAGTGCCAAGTACAGGGGCACGATCACTGCCCTACTCCTGCTGGCCACGCTATTCCTGATACAAGCCAGGATGCTGTTGACCTTCTTGGCCACCTGGGCACACTGCTGGCTCATGTTCAGCCAGCTCTCAACCAACACGCCCAGGTCCTTCTCCACCAGGCAGCTTTCCAGCCACTCTTCACCAAGCCTGTAGTGCTGCATGGGGTGCTTGTGACCCAAGTGCAGGACCCGGCACTTGGCCTTGTTAAACCTCATACAATTGACCTCTGCCCATTGATCCAGCCTGTCCAGATACCTCTGTAGAGTCTTCCTACCCTCAAGCAGGTCGACACTCCCACCCAACTTGGTGTCATCTGCAAACTTACTGAGGGTGCACTCGACCCTCTCATCCAGGTCATTGATAAAGATATTAAACAAGACTGGTCCCAAAACTGAGCCCTGGGGAACACTGCTCCTTACTGGCCACCAGCTAGGTTTAACCCCACAACTCTCTGGCCTCGGCTGTCCAGCCAGTTTTTTACCCAGCAAAGAGTACACCTGTCTGAGCCATGAGCCGCCAGCTTCTCTAGGAGGATGCTGTGGGAAATGGTGTCAAAGGCTTTACTAAAGTCCTGGTAGACAACATCCACAGCCTTTCCCTCACCCACCAGGCGGGTCACCTGGTCATAGAAGGAGATCAGGTTGGTCAGGCAGGACCTGCCTTTCATGAAGCCATGCTGGCTGGGCCTGATCCCCTGGTTGTCCTGCACTTGCCTGATAAGCGCACTTAAGAATCGCTCCATAATCTTCCGCGGTACCAAGGTCAGGCTGACTGACCTGTAGTTCCCTGGATCCTATTTCCGGCCCTTCTTGTAGATGGGCATCACATTGGCAAGCCTCCAGTCACCTGGGACCTCCCCTGTTAACCAGGACCGCTGATAAATAATGGAGAGTGGAGCCCAGACAGGATGCAGGCAGCTTTGTTTTGTGCAAGCTGCCCCTGGGGTACATGGGGAGGCAACCCGAGCTGAAGTTGGTAGCTCTGAGCAGAGTCTCCATGGTACCCCATGCTCCGCAGGAAAGTGCCTATGGGCATCAGAAGGCAAAGCTGGCATGGAGAGGTAGGATTTTCCTCAGAGATTTTCAGGGACATACCTCCATCCATTCTCCAGAGGGGAAAGGTGCCAGTGTCTTTCTTTCAAATACTGAGCAGCAAACAAGCCTTTTTTCAGCTGGGGGTGGAGAATCGCAAGCCGTGCTGTGTCCCCATCAGTGCTGGGTGAACTAACGCCCTCAGGATTGGGCAGACCCTTGTTTAATGCTCCCTTCTCTACTACAGAGGGACTTGAGCCCACATGTTCTCCACTGTTATCCCTGGCAGGCAAGTTTCTCCAGTGAAAAACAAGAAAAAAAAAAAAGGGTCAGAGTGAGAAATCAAGGAAGGGAAATTGCTTTCTTGCTAGGGTTTTGCCTTTTTTTTTTTTTTTTTTTAAGATTTTAGATATTTTTTATTGGTAACTAAGGATAAACCTGTAATAGAAGCAATATTCCTCTTCATTTCAGTATGAATTAACTCTTTACATGGTGGGTTACACCAGAAAGCTCTGATTTAGATTCTTACATGATTAAACACTACATTGTATAAACAAAGCAACACAACTTCATTAAAACCTATTAATACTGAAACTCCATTATGGAAATTAATTCACATAGGCAGAAAAATCAGATTTTATTGTTATCTAACAAGGATTTGCACAGGCAAAATTTTGTCTTCATTCAAAAATCTAAAAGATCACATTTTCTTTCTTGGAAACCTAGTTTTGAAAACAATGCTGCAGAAATCACTGCCTCATCCAGGATAAAGAAACACACTGCATCCAGGGGATAAAATACTATCCATGTAGCAAAGAGGAATGTGTTTAGTCAAAGGTCAAATCAAAAGGAATGGGGTGGAAATATTTCCTGCTTGCAAGCAGGAAGTAAGTTTAATTATTCCACGCCACTGCTCATCTCATCAGAGGCAATGAGCTCCATGACAATTCAGTGGCAGGCAAGTGGAGATTCTTTCTTCCAAACAGAAAATTCAGATTGGATAAAAAAGAAATGGTATACATTTTAAAAAAAAAAAATAAATGAATGCAGGGAAAAATTAACAGTCTAATATCTCCACATTTAACAACAAAGATATTTACTATTTCCTTTAAGAAGTTACAAATGCAGATCAAGTTATTTCAGACTAAAAATATTAGCAAGTTTATTCTCAAATCATAAACTTGCCAAAAATCCTGCATCAGAAACTAAACGGTAAATTCACTTTCTCTAGGTTGAGATAAGTTGGGATGTGACTGGATGTGTGCTTAAGTCTGTGAGCATGGGACCATGCCTGAGTTCTGCCATTCAGATATAGCCTAGTTCTGTAACAGTCTTCTGTGAATAACAACCACACAGAAGATGTGAAAAGGTGGTTTCAGGTGAATTGAACTGGAAAGTGTGAAATAAGCTTTACAAAAAGCAGTGTCTTCTTCAGTAGAGTTTTCAGAATTAGTTTCAACATGCACAGGCTTACACATGTAAGTGTCTGCTTATAAGGATGTTTATCCTTGTGTATTCCGATTCTGGATTCTTAATGATGATGTCAAAATCAGGAGGTTGGGCTCTCAGTAGGGAGAAAAGGGCTCCTCTGAAAGGCAATTCAGAAGAGGAGTCTAACCTGTGTGGTTTCTATTCCTCTTTAGAAAAGGCCCTCTCTCTGTTAATTGGGAGAGGGAGGTTTGCTCACAAAGAAGTGAAAATACCTTCTTACATGCTCATTTACTGAATCTCAGTATTCATTATTGCCAAGTCACCATGCACCAATTACTGCCTACCCTGATACCTTACAAATTTTTATATGTATACACACTATATATACCTATATATATCTATAATAGACCTTGAAAAGAAGATATGCAGCAAGAGAATTTTGTACTGCAGATTGCAGCTGAAAACACAATCATCAAATGACTTCTCTATTCTTCAGTTCTGCCATTCTTCTCAACAGGACTTCTTAAGTACTTGGGACTGTATTATCTTCTTGCCTTTTTATTAAACAGTAACATGCCCAGATACCACTTAGCAGAGAATACTGTTTCCATTACTTTGATTCCTGATAGGATCTACCATTTTTTTTGTGGAGATTTGCCTACATAATTTAGAGATGTGACCTCCAAGAATTATTTAGAAAGGAACAAAAGAAACCATGCTTTCAAATGGAAGTGGTTCTTTTGAAATGGAAACCAACCTGGAATAGGTTGCTCAGAGAAAATACAGGCAGTGGTACAAAGCCCTACATCCATAAAATTGGAATAATTTGTAGTGTAAATAGAGATTTTAAGCCCTTTATAGCTCCTACAGGGTTGCACCTCTTAAGGAAGATAAGAAATGCAGATGCATTTTTTTTTCTGATGGGAAAAAAAAAATGTCAGGTACTGGCATGCAATATTAAAGCACTGGAAACAAATTTTAGGACCTTTAAAGGGTCAGTGCTCTTTTTTTCCCCACCTTCTCAAAAGAGAATGATGCAAAAGAACACATTCTAAATTTCCTTCCATCAAATTAATTTCCATATCTCTGTGATATATGAGACAATTGAAGATAACATCATAATTGGGAGGCAAACAGACATTCTGTTTTCATAATGGAAAATTCTAATAGCTTGAGAGTTTTTAATTAGAGCATTGCATCTCTGCTGCAGTACCAAGCTCCTTCTGCTAGTGGACAGCTGATTTAGAGACTATGCAGGCCTTTCCTCCATTCGTCAAATCAAAGATAAAGGAACTTTCAGATTATTACTGAAATTTGATCTATTTAAGGAAAGCAGTAGTGAATTCTTCTCCCCTCTTTTATAGAACAAGTTTTATAGGTAATTAAATTGAAGTATGATTTTAGACATATTTGTTACAGTGCTGCTGGCTGCTGTTGCATACACTGCAACTGCTGTAGAGGGACAAGAGATGCAGCTGCTCTGCCAACAGAAGCACTGCAGTAGTAATGACAAATGGGAAATCTTCTCTCACCCACGGCACAGAATGTGAATATCAGTGGCTGCTGTGCATGCACTTACGGAAAGCTTATGCTCAGATGTTTCCTATTTAATCCCTACCAAATCCAAATCTATCTAACAAAGACAGAAAAATACTATTATTGTTTATTTACTTGATTGGGTATCCCATTGCTGGTTAACCAGCCAAAAAACATAAAATGCTGCCCTGTCTCCCCAGCATTTGCATGATCAGCATTGCAGACTATGAGGCAGTGTGACTTTTTCTCCCATCTTTGCATGAGGAACTTGAAGCACATTCTTATGAAGCAAAGCAAATCTTTCAACAACCCTTAAAACTAGGTTTTAAATCTCTGAAATTATTGTCTTCTAATAGAACTGCTTTTGAGAAGCAGGGAAAAACGTGGAGATAGTGAGATCCAATTTTACTTCCTCTAGATTTTTCTTCCAAAAGAGCTCAGTATGAAGACAGTGACTTGGTATGGACTGAAGCGGGTTTTCACGACGACTGTGATTTGGGGTGTCCTAATCACTGATTTGGCCATAGATACTTTAGTATCTTATATGAAGCACAAGAATTCCAGAAAGATGGATCTGACTTAACGTGAAGAAGCAAAGGAAAAATGGCTTGAATTCACACTTACAGAATAGTAGACTTCATATGTGAGTGTTCACTTTTCTATATTTCCCTCTGTTAACAGAAATCTGCATTACTGGCAATGTATTACACTGTGCAGGAAAGCTGAAGAGGTACCTACATCTTAGGACTAAAATATTTCCAAACAGTCATGCTCACAGTACTCAAAAAAACCAACACAAAAGACCCAGAACAAAACAAATGAGTCCCACACGCCAGGACAGCATTAAAGCTACAGCCGAGTAGCCTTACTTTTGCTTTGTGGCCTGTTTTACACTAGCTCTGCACACTGCTTGCTATATTATCATCCCAGTTTCACTTTTCCTTAATTGGAAATAAAGCAGCCCATTTTTAGCTTAGTGGATCTGAAGGTAAAACATAAGTCATTGTTCTGGTATTTCTCAGTTCCCACCTTCATCATTCTGAACCTCTGGCCAGCTGCAATTCAACTTGACAGAGATGGAAAAGTCTCTTGTATGTTATCTTTCAGCATGTTTCACGAAAGTAGGTTGTCAGGAAGAAAAGAGGAATGCTATTTGTGCACCTGTTGAGTGACAGCCTCCTTTAGACACTGGGGAAATTATATGCTGACACCCTCTGGGGACAGCATTCCACAAAAAACTGTGCTCAAGGAATGCCACGTTATTATTAATGAGTTTAATAATAAGAGCTGGTCACAGATCAAAGCCGTACTCTGCTGGGTTTTGTACACAGGTAATCTCTGCTTCACACCCTTTGTAAACAGATGGTGAGAACAAGAGAGAGCAGAGATCAGTAAGGTAGGCAGTTCTGTGGTACGTGGCCTGCTATTAGTGCTTTTTCAGGTAACACCACAAAAGAAAATTTTAAAGGGGGACAAAGACGTTTTATTCTCCTTTGTAGGTGGAAAAAGCACAATCACTTTGTGTAGTGAAGTAGAGCTGAAGAGACAGAACGTTGATGAATCCTCTTTTGTTTGAAACCTCACCAAGTCAGCCACCAAAACCAGGGAACACCCGAGTGCCTGCCGTTCTCCTATGCACTGTATTTGCAAACTTCAAAGCCAGTGACCTAAATTCCTTTGTGGTGACCCATTTAGCTTACATTTATGGTGTTGTGCCTAATGATACTGTTCCACTATTTCAAGCTCTATCCCTCTCTCAGGAAAAGAGAAGCACTAGGAAGGTTTTGTGTTAGGATAGGTATTGCTCCGCAGAATTAAACACTCCCCAGGCTCTCACTCTATCAACCTTTTACTCAGAACTAGTCTCATGCTTGTTTTAGTTCTGTTTTGCCCATACTCCTTTCTCAAGTCCCCTAAGTGCACAAGCTTCTGTCAGTGATAGTACTGCGCTCTGTCTACACACACATCCACAAAGGTGTTGGGCAGGTAAGAAAGAAAAGTATCTAACATGGATAAATAGACATGTATAAAATAGAACGGCAGGAGGAGGGGTAACAAAATAAAGCCCCAACCAATCACAGATTGTGTACGTTTTGGATAGTTAGTAGTAGTGTGTACACCTTCATCTGTCCTTTACACTGTTTGAATGTTTTGTATGTTGAGAGGCTGTTACCAAAAGATCACATCAGCTGGAGGCATCACTTCAGGCATTTGCCTGAAGAAGCTGTCAAGGGGATACCATCAAAGAGGACTGGACACTACCAAGTAAAAAGAATGGTCTGGTGTGGGGTGTGTGGATGATTAAGAGGGAAGAAGGAAACTGGTTGTACTGGAGAAAGAGACTGCATTTCAAGAAAAAAAAGAAACTGTGCATGCAGGGATCAGGAGAACAATATTTTCCTCAGTTTGATTTAAATTTACTGAATGCCCTACAAGTGCATGAAAAACTCATGCAGGGGAATACATACAAGTAATCTGGAGTGGTTTTGTCTGGTTTCTCTGGATTTGTACCTCTTTTCTGCTAATTATAGAATAATCCATGTCTGTATCTCTCCTGAGGTCTGTGCATCTCTTTGAGCCGGTGGTGCCATGCCCATGAAGATGCGACCTCTCAAGCAGGACAGATGCGACAGGACAGTGTCTTGGGAACCAGCAGCAGCAAATGGAGCTGAGGTTCCATGTCCCTGTTTCCTGCAGACAGAGCGTCAGTACCAACAAAGCGAGAAAGACTGGAGCTTGCCACATAGCTGGATTCTACTGCCAGAGCACAGCCGGGATGGAAGCAGGCGGTGCCACCAGCACATCCAGGCACCCGGCGTGCTCCAGCACACCGTCTCAGGGGATAGACAAACTGCTCTCCTCATGGGCACAGCAAGCATAGTGCCCACCAGCAAAAGGCTCCTGTGGCTAATTAAACCTACTGGTATAATTTTTCCTCCCATTTTTTTGCTGTTATGATGGCTGATGTTCACTATCAAATTTATGTAGAAACTGGGTGTAGCATGTAAGATGAGATTGCCTCAAACACCTTAGTGCTTTTGAAAGAGTTAAACCTAGAAGAGAAATCAATCTTACCTATGCACTTAGGGAGTTATAAAACATTACTTTTGTGACTTTTGCTTCTTTTTACATGCAAACAAGAGTAATGCCCTATGGTCTATCAACAACTAAGCCTGAATTAACTGAGGGCATAACTCCCTGGTTACCCTGACCGAATATACGGGCAGAGAATTGTCAAAATGTGTGGTCTGTCTCTTTGGCAGCAGCCTGTGCTTGCATCAGTACAGAGTGACTGCAGAATCACAACTTCAGTTTTATTAATCTTCCCCAGATTTGTATTGTCTTGTGAAGACAAAAGAGAAACTTCAGACCATGGCTTGAAGGCAAGCCATTATATGGCAACTTCACTTCCACAGCCCCATGTGTCAGTCCTATTGAATGTTTTCATGAATAGTGTCATAATATCGTAATTTGGATCCACAGTCTCAGGTACTGTAACAAGAAGGGGACCAAGGCTGTCTTGTACTATCTTTTACCTTCCCCAGATTACTCCCTTTTCCCCTGTAGTCATTGGATTTCCACATCTATGCCTCTCATCAACAAAGCCATCAGCACAACCTGGAGAATTTCCTTTCTGTCTGAGAATGAAAAGCAATACAAAATATTCCTTTTTGTTCATTCCTGGCCCAAAGCTGACTTTTGTTCTCATCTTGTTAAGGAAACAAACCACTAAACTAAACAAAAGCCAAAGGCATCATACCTTTCTTCCCTAGGACAACTTGGGTGTTGCCTCCTCTCAGCACTGATGTCCTCCAGGAGATACAACTGGCTCCAGGTGCTTACAGTTCCTCTGGCTAATCATCTCCATCTGCCATGGTGCATCCTATTACCTCCCTTGTGCTTTCAAACCAGAGGGGTTATTTCTTCCATTGTAGGTTACATATTTTAAGGATGAATCCAACACAATTACAATTTATGCTAAATAGAGATTGTAAAAAAGTACACTTGGAAAATCCTCAGTAATATCTGGTGTACTGGAAAACATCTCTTTTGTACAGTATGGTAAAATAGGGATTTTATAGTTGAGAGTTTAAGCAATTTCTCATGGTTCCAGAGAGAACTTTTTTCCCAGCAAACCTGGTTATTAGCTGTAGGAACATAACAGATTCTGATTTTTATTTTTATTTCATTTTTTATAAGAGTGCCCCTTACCAATATTATCATTATGGCTCACAACAAGCGTTAGTCTTTGCTCATATTATGCCAGTCTTTAGAATTCTTGAAATAAGCCTGGTATTATCAAGGCATTAACTTTACTCAGATCAGGCTCACTGACATGAAAGGAAGTATTTCTATGAACAGTATTGGGAGATAGATCAGCATTAACTAAAAAAAAAAAAACCCAACAGTTGTGTGAGCTTTTGCTTTTAGTAGTGAAATAAACAAGAGGATAAAAATTGAGGAACACAGTTTGGGTAGTCTTAAAGTTTTAGGTTCCTGAACAAAAATCTTCTCACAGGCTTTCAGCTGATATGGCCTAAGAGAGAACTATGGAAAAATACTGTGCAAGCTGGGAGGATTATTATGCTGACATAATGGTTACATTGGGAATAACAAGTGAAACAGAAGTTGCAAAAGCTTGCAGATTCTAGCAGAGGAGCTAATTTCAACAATAAGAGGAACCAAAACAGAGGGAACTGAAATAATTAGATTAGCTTAATTGTAACCATTTCTAAATAACAACAGGCATAGAAGCATACAGTAATTTTATAAGAGGAGTAACCTGTGAATGGCAAAAAGCAGCATTCTTTTTAACGTGCACAGCTGGCAAGAGAAAAGGCAACCTGTTCAACACAAATCATGTGCATTCTTCCTGCATACTGCCTTAAAAATCCAGCTCCTTTTTCTCTGGTAAAGCTCCAGTTCAGGTTTTCATTGTCTCACATGTCCCCAACTGAAGCTTCTTCTTCTTAATTTCAACAAATCTACTTTCTCTTCCTGCAAAACCATTTAACACATTGCAGTAAAATTTACCTTGCTGACTTACCACCCCTATTATATTTTCATGTGCTCTGCATCCCTCATCTACCTCTTTCTTTTAATGCATCGAAAAAGCTCTGTACCTTGCTATTACCCACTTCTCTCAAAGCACATGCTGGTCAGTACTTGCTCACAGTTGACCAAGAAGATAAGAGATGGCTCTCCAGCTGCTGGTGCCCTCCAATACTGCTCCCTACACTTTTATCACATTTCTTTTGCAAATGAAAAGCTTTCTGTAAAGAAAAACTACAAAGTCACTTCAAATCTCTGCTTAAGGCTTACTCATGCCTTCCCATACACATAACACCCAACAGTGACTCATTGCCCCTATGCTGTGGTTAATCCCATTATACTTATTCCAAACTGTCAAGCTCAGCTGGATGCTACCTTCAGTTTTGCATCTGCTCATGTTCTTATCACATACTCAGGTTACAAGATCTGCGAAGTCAGGGCTGGGCTTTGTTTCCTATAGCATGTGACTGTTTTAGAAACATTCCAAGATGAGAGGTTAAGCTTTTCAGAGGTGTGTGCACAAGATGTCATCTTGTGTAAAGCCTGGGACGTACGTGGCTGAAAGCCAGCTTCCTCACATGCACCAGAGAGTGCTGAGCCTGTATTTAGTTTTGAAAACATCCCTGGCTTTTTCCTTCAGCTGGTGGAATGCTTCCTGGCCAGCTGCCTTGGGGCGTTGGGAACAAATCACTGTGATACCCTAGATTAGAAGGAGCTCTGCGAGCTGTCACCCGCTGATACCCTTTTGGATCATTCTATGAGAAAGAAATAAAGTCCCTAAAAAGACCAGGGACAAAAAGTGACAGTGCTGCATTACAATCCATTTTATTAAGCTGATACGCCTAAGATTTGGTTCCCTCTGACTGCCTTCAGTCATCAGCGGTGGAAGTACTGCTGAAGTACTGCAGGGTTCATCACAATGAGAATCTCCTCATTGCACCTTTTATTCATGAAGAATTGTCATGGGGCAACCACTTAAAAAATAAATAGTTGTGTACTTGTACACAGAATAGAGTCTGTGCAGCTGGTTTTCTTCTCAGAACCAAACTGCAGTCACCAATCTTGTCACTGAGGAAGATGGCCGTGCTGTGGATTGTGACAGCAGGAACAAAGGATGACTTTTGTGGGATACAAAGGACCAGAATTCTGGGTAGCCTCAGCTCCTCCCTCTGCAGTCTTTTGAATCTTTTGGGGCACATACTAAAGGGCTGTCTGTAGATATATAGGCAAATTTGTGGCCAGGTGAAAGTTCTCACATGACCAACACAAGCTTTCTAATAAAATGAAAGATTTTTAGTTTAGGCATTCTCATCATTATTTTTGGAAGACCCAATGCAGCTGCACAGCAAATCACTACTCATACATCATTCATTGACATCTGTAATTGTCAAAGAAACAGTGCCTTGGAAGGCACTTTGGTAAATGGCAAGGTCTGTAGGTGTCTAATGGAAGCAGATATTACAATTCACTTAAATTCTCTGTGTGTGCGCGCATGCACACACATGTAAAGCCATATCCTGTAAAGAAAGAAGGAGTTAAGCACAGAAAAGAAAAGAAAATGGCAACAAAAAGGCAGGAGGAGGATTGGAGCAAAGCGTCCTTGCTGAAATGAAAAAGAGGTTCGGAAGTAAGAAAAAAAAGTCCAGCCAGAAAGGGCTTGGCCATCAGGCAGTAAAGACTGCTTCTCAATGAGCGGTGACAAATTGCTCAATTCCCTTCCTTTCAGCCTGAAAGGAACTGATGGCAGGGACCATTGGGGAGCAGGAGATACACCCTGTACAGATTGGGCAGAGGCCACAAAATCCCTAGTCCACAGCACTTGCACACGCAGGTCACCGCACAGTGACACCCCACTGACTGTCAACAAAAAGAAAACTATTTACTTTAGAGATTAGTCCTGGAAAATGGGAATGACCATCCAGGACCCAATGGCCTACCACAAAAGCAACATCATTTCTCATTACTGGACCTTTTCACAGAGTAATTAATCTTTTCAGAAAGCTTCTAGGTAGCAGAATCTTAGATTCATCTCCCCTTGCCCCTGCTGAACAGTCTTTCACTGGGCAAACAGCCCGAGTCATCTGAAAGAGCGCGGCCTCTCAGAAATCATGGGCTGCTCAGGGTGAGTCAAGGTGGCAGAAGCAAGCTCTTGCAGTGCTGAATCCTGCCTGACCTCAGAGGAGCTGCTTCATTTATAACAGCCTCCTCTTCATTTTCTGAAGCTTAAATTATCATACTGCATTTCTTGCTTACAAACATTTTAACACTGACATTATACTGCAATGTTAAAATTGGAATGTCATTTCAGGAAAACCTATAGCCACCCATGAAAGAAAAATGTAAACTACAACAAATAAAGAAGTCAACATTAAAAACTTCTTGGGAATAATACATAGGTATCTGTAAATAATACAAATACAGGTTTAATAGAAAATAGTCACACACAGAGATTGCTGAAAGTAACTAAGAGAAAGCTGATAAGGGAAAAAAATGTGAGGCTACACATGTAAATACTGAGGAAGAACAAGGACCTTATGATGCAACATGCTCAGAAAATATGGATTCTAAGCATACCTCTAAAGTAGCAAATTAGGTAACATCTATATTAACCCATTATGAGGAGTTTCCCTCTTTCCAAAACATCTCCCCAGTCGTTACCATTTCCCACAAATCTGTTGCTTTCAGTGATCTACATATTAATCAAAACATAACACTGTGGTACTTCATGAAATTGGCCTAAATGCCAAAAATAAGTAGTACTTGGAAAAAGATTTCGTTATGAAAAGCTCCTTTCCCACATTGTCTTTTTTCATTCAGTTTTACCTTTCATGTTTTTTTAGAACTACTGAAGACTCCTCTTTCTCTCGCTGTCAAAGTAAACAATGAAATATTGCATGTAAATTTTCCAAAGGCTTTATCAAAGGACATTTCAGTTCATTATTTAGGGAAAAGTGCAGTCGTCTCTTTGTGCCCTTAAAAGCTGCGTGCCTGGCAAGATATGGCTGAACAGCTGGGGCCCGGTCAGTGCAATCACTTACGTTTTCAGAACAGGTTATGATTACAATGCTCTGAGGTTAGCAACCACCACAGAAAGCATCCAACATGTGCTTTGTACTGCAGTCCGAGGGGCAACTAATGGCAGCCTGCCAGCTCACGCAGAGCTGCCCAAGGCACAGCCTGAGACCTGTAGCCAGGGCAGGTCGAGGGGCAGTGCTTGGGTGCACACCTCAGCTCCCAGGCAGGTTTTGTGTGTTGGACTCTGCTTAGCAAGTAGATCTACTCCTCTGTGTTCCACAGAGAGCAGAGTCTGTAGCTGTGCTGCTGAAGTGTTCCACACGAAATCAGGCACCATACACAGGGCAAAATTCAGGAGCCACTGTGGTCAAGACCACCTTTTGCCATCTTTTGAGTTGGCTAGAGAAGACTTCCAGAATTCCCTTTGCTGCATGACCCAAATCGAGGACTCCAGTATTAGTGATGGTTAATCCCACTTTTATCTGGTACCTTTAAAGTCTTCATCAACCCTGACATTTCTTGGCTTTTCTTTCTCACAATTAGAGATTTTACTTCTTTTTTTTACTTTTTTTCTTTTTTTTTTAAACCAGCTGAACTGGAGACAGGGCTCCATTTTAAAATGTGGCTACCATTAGGGCGGTGTTTCAGTGTAGGAAGACACAATATACCTCTGCACTGTACCACTGTGTATTTAATTCTCTGACTGGCCAAGAGGCAGACAGCAGTAAAAAAGATCAGCTGCAGAAACCCAGTAGTGACACAAGTTGCTTAAGTGGAGCCCTTCTGGCTGATATTTTTCTCATGCTTTCTGAATTTGCCTGTCACCCAGAACAGGCATCTTAATAGTACAGACACACTAAGCCACTCTCCATCATCTTTGAAAGGTTATGGAGGACAGGAGAGGTGCCCGAGGACTGGAGGGTACCCAATGTCACTCCAGTCTTCAAAAAGGGCAAGAAGGAGGAGCCAAGAAACTATAGGCCAGTCAGCCTCACCTCCATCCCTGGAAAGGTGATGGAGCAGTTCATTCTGGAGGTCATCTCCAGGCATGTAGAGGAAAAGAAGGTTATCAGAAGCAGTCAGCATGGATTCACCACAGGGAGATCATGCTGGACCAACCTGATAGCCTTCTGTGATGGTATGACTGGCTGGGTAGATGAAGGGAGAGCAGTGGATGTTGTTCAACTTGACTTCAGCAAGGCTTTTGACGCTGTCTCCCATAACATCCTCACAGGTAAGCTTAGGAACTGTGGGTTAGATGAGCGGGCAGTGAGGTGGATTGAGAACTGGCTGAACAGCAGAGCTCAGAGGGTCGTGATCAATGGCGCACAGTCTGGTTGGTGGCCTGTAACTAGCGGTGTTCCCCAGGGGTCTGTGCTGGGTCCAGTCCTGTTCAACATATTCATAAATGACCTGGACGAAGGGACAGAAGCAGCAAATTTACTGATGATACCAAACTGGGAGGAGTGGCTGATACACCAGAAGGCTCTGCTGCCATTCAGGAAGACCTGGACAGGCTGGAGAGCTGGGCGGAGGGGAACCTAATAAGATTCAACAAAAGCAAGTGTAGGGACCTGCCCCAGGGGAGGAACAACCCCATGCACCAGTACAGGCTGGGGGTTGACCTGCTGGAAAGCAGCTCCGCTGAGAAGGACCTGGGAGTGCTGGTGGACAGCAAGGTGACCGTGAGCCAGCACTGTGTCCTTGTGGCCAAGAAGGCCAACTGTGTCCTGGGGTGCATTCAAAGGAGTGTGGCCAGCAGGTCGAGGGAGGTTATCCTCCCCCTCTATTCCGTCCTAGTGAGGCCACATCTGGAGCGTCATGTCCAGTTCTGGGCTCCCATGTTCAAGAAGGACAGGGAACTACTGGAGAGGGTCCAGGGGAGAGCTACGAAGATGCTCAGGGGACTGGAGCATCTTCCTTATGAGGAAGGGCTGGGAGACCTGGGTTTGTTCAGCCTGGAGAAGAGAAGACTGAGGGGGGATCTTATCAATACTTATAAATATCTAAAGGGTGGGTGTGAAGAGGATGGGGCCGGACTCTTTTCAGTGGTGCCCAATGAAAGGACAAGGGGCAATGGGCACAAACTGGGACACAGGAAGTTCTACCTGAATATGAGGAAAAACTGCTTTACTGTGAGAGTGACAGAGCACTGGAACAGGCTGCCCAGAGAGGCTGTGGAGTCTCCTTCCCTGGAAATATTCAAAACCCGCCTGGACACAGTCCTGTGCCCCCTGCTCTAGGTGTGCCTGCTCAAGCAGGGGGGTTGGACGAGATGATCTCCAGAGGTCCCTTCCAGCCCTTACCATTCTGTGATTCTGTGATATGGTATAATCCATGTACTCCAAATTGTGCCCTGGAGCTATCCAGGAAGTTGTTAAGTGATATGATCACTAAAAGAGTGACAGCCTCATACAAGACAGAGCATTGGGGAATATCAAGACCTGGGGACTGTCTCAGAGTCCTCCCTGACCCAAAAAACACAATAGCAGGTGAGTGGAGAAATTAAACTAAAGATTATTCCAGATAAGTCCCTTCCTTATTTTGGTCTCTAGCAAAATCACTTCTAGCCCACTTTTTACTCTCCACCTTGACTGCAGGCCAGGCCTGATAAACAAGGCAGGTTATTCCTTTACACACACAAGTGGAAATTCAGTGGCTGAAGCAAAGCTGAGAAACATGCTCTGGCTTAGATGTTGCCAGAAGAAACTTGGGTGCTGCAGGGCTGCACTGCTCTCTGCAGCACTGAACACAGCAAGGACAAAGCACCAGCAAACAGCTCAGGGGAGAATTAAACAGCCTCTTCACTTTGCTTGGGATATAGGTTTTACCTGTCTTACAGGGATTCAAGTCTTTACTGGCAGACAAGGCACCTGTGTCCCAGCCAGATTCTCTGTAACGGTTTGTATTGGCAGATCCAACACAGAAAATCACCATGCTTCACAGTGGACAGAGCTATTATGGATGCAAAGTAAAGGCAAAGAAAGAGTTGGGAAGAGCTTGAAACAGGTCCACCCTAAATACAATGAGATGAATCGTATCCACTGCTCATGCAGTTGTTCTCTTACTGCAAGAGCTGCTTTCAAATTCAAAGGCCATCCTTTCTGAACCTCTGAGTCATGTACCCAGAGAGCCACTGGACAGACCTCTGTTCCTTGGAGTACTTAGAGAAAGAGAAGGACATGCCTCTGTAAGACAGATCTCCATTGAATATGCAGCTGGGATCTAAGACAGCTTTGCAATACTGACCTTTGGCTTCTCCCTTTCTCCTACAGTCAGTGGGACTCACCCAGCAGACCTGCTCCAACACTGCCCCACTGCATTTGAACTGCATGAGAGAAACTGAACAGCTATCTTGGCTTAGGAAATACTCCAAATCAGTTTGAATGCCCACAACAAATTAAAAGCAGATGTGCAAAGAGATAATACTTAAAAATGCATAGCCTAAACTATGGGTTTCATAAGATTAACAGAACAGGGTGTCTACATCCTGTGGATTCAAGTATCTCTTCCCAACACAGCAGTGCCTGACAAACAGAGGAGCAGGTAGAGAAGGGATGGTGCCTAAATTTTCATTCTGCAATGGCACTCAAATCACAACTCCTGTCACTAACATCCTATAATGACTGCTAGCCCATGCAAACTGGAATTTTGAACACAGAATAGGTTGAGGGTTTTGTTTTGTCCTGCCTTTTTTTTTAAAAAAAACATTTCCTCAGAATACTGAGCTACTCTGAGGGTTAGACCTAGCCAAGCTGGCAATTTATCAGAGAAGGAAATGTCCTTTTCCTCAAAGGATCCCCTCAAAGTCAGGGGATATTTACCATGGGAAAATATAATTATTTTTTGGTATCAGATCCAGTAGCACACAGTGGGTCAAAAGGGAACTCTTGAATGTAGGGATGAGAAATGGGGTTGCCTAAGCAATGTCACCTCCTCTACTTTGTCTAGAGATATGCTTTACCCTATGCTACACCTATGGACAGTGTAAGGATCTCATCCTTGTTCTGCTCTTCACATATTCATAAGTGCTGCAGGAGAAAAGCTTGGCAACGGGACATTCTCATGACTTGGGGTAGATTTCTGGTCTTCAAATGCTGGGAGCAGTTAAAGCTACAGAAACAGTAAGGAACAAGTGGGAACCATTTCCCACAGATGCCAGAGTCAAAACAGACTGCTGGCTAAGGCTGAACAATAAAGATGTTAATTCTGTGGCCTCAAAGGTTTTTGTGGTTCTCTACCTTCCCTACATGCCATTAGCCATGGCTCAGGCGGAGTGAATCACAACACCTACAGCATGAGCTCTGCCAAGAGCTCAAGAGCACTTACTGTTACGTATTAGTCACTGCAGGTCCACAGCCAATAATGCCAGGGCTGTGCATGATCACGCAGCAGTACTAATTTGATCTGGATCAGGCCACGGTATTTTTGGCAGATTAGCCACATTACACACCACAGAGTGCTTTTTATGCTCGTTTTGTGAGAATAAGCAGTATGTGATCTGACATAAAGCATGCTGGTACAACATTATGTTGAACCTACTGCTTTTAAACAAATCTGAATTGGCGGGGTGAGCTTACACTGGATCATTGTCATGCACCCTGCTGCCAGAACCTCTCTGATCCCAATTTAGAAGTTTTAAAGTTGGATTTACTATATAATCAATAGATGGCCTCAGCTGAACTCTTTAAAATGAATCTGCTCAATGCACGGCCTACCACCTGGTACACTGCTACTACATCAGTAGAGAAGTGTTTTTCAATGACAGCTGGAATTTCCCTAGCCCCTCTCCCTCTTGCTTCAGCAGTAGACAGAATCCCAGTAGGGTGAAAAAGGATGAGCATATGGCTAAACCCATTACTGATGTTCTAATAGCTTTTAACTTCTGTCCCAGGGCTTGTTTAAACGCAATTTGTGGTACACCTTCTCTTTTTCCCAGCAAGGACTGCTGAGATGGAACATGTACACAGGCCAAAGCAAAGAGAGATCCAGTGGAAAAGAGGGACACAAACTGAGGATGTGTGTGTCAAGGGCCAGGAAATATTCTATGGAAACATCATGCCTCGTAGGAAGATATATGTGCAACTGAGAAGCAATGATTTAAGAGTTATAGGAAACAGCAGTTCTGGGACCTGTTACCACAGCTACCTCAAGAAAAGAAAACAGTGATTCATGTTATGAAACAATGGTAATGAAGAGGAGGTTGTTCATGGTGTGACTAATGCATGCAAAGATACTCAGTTCACATGCGCACAGGCTACAGAAACTGGCTGCCATTCTTGCAGCCAGGGCATACAAACAATAGGCAGCTGACACATAATCTCAGGAGCACGGATGAAGCACCAACATTAGACTCGATAATTAGATGGAAGAATTAGCCCCATTTTGAGGCTAAACAGCAAATGCAGTTGCCAACAAGAAAACTCAGAAAAGCAAGTCATGCCATCACTTAAAACATATTATGGCTGATGTACAGAACATCAGTTGTAGCTGGCCAGCAGGGCAAGGCGAAACACAGGCTTGAATATTGAATTAAGTACCATATTTCATATGAAATACAAGGTGGAAGAGAATAGTAACTGGGAAGTCTCTATTCTCTCCCAGAGATGATCTCTCTAAAAAGCATCAATAATTTTAAGGAGTCTCCGGGACAGCAGATTGAGTTTAGCAGACCCCTCTGTATCTATCAGTCAGCCCATCCCAGCCTGCCCAAGCACACAATTTAAAACATAGAAGTTGGTCAAGCCCAGGCAGAGCTGCAAAGAAGAGCCATTGAAACTAGCAGCAAATGCATCACAACCTCTTCTCCAAAGCTGGTGTCCACCCAAAGTCACTAAGCAGTATACCGTAAATAACTGAGGTCACTCGATCTGACCAAATAAACTTTCCTACTTTATATACCTGCAGCATCTGCAATGGCAGGCAGAGTTTCTACTGTGACAGAAGATACAAATCCTTTGCTACATCACCAGGTACAATTATTAATAGAAGACAGGACCTCAGCTGCCTGCCAAGAGACCTCCTGTCTGCTGAACCAGATCCAGAGAGACTCGTTGTCTTAAACATTGCAACACTCCTACCTGAAAAGAGGAGAGGTCAAAAAAGAAGGTGCCAAGGTGTGACAACTATTAAATGTGCTGGGAATGGAATATTAGGCTGAATATTCGCAGGCTGCAGCTGAGCAGAAATGAAATCCCCTAAACATTGGATATCCTTTGAGGAACTAAGAGCCATTAAGCATATACTCACAAGATTTCAGTTACTGCGTAAGACTCTTGCAACTTGTGAAGCTTTTAAAATAATTGGTTTACAATGAATGCTGTAAGGTAAGAATAGACTCAAGAACTGGAATTTGTAAAACGAAGTAAAAATCACACTGTGAGTGAGACACCAATTTTGAAGTATTACATCCTTTATAACAACCACAGCAAAAGTTCTGTGCTCCAATAGGAGTCTGAGGAACAGCAGCATGATGTAAAACTAATGGTCTATAGCGTACATGAGTAGACAGACACACACATGTGCATGGGTGGAAAAGTAGATATAATCTATGCTTTTAGGCATGGAGCAATGTTTTGCAACATAAGGTGGGTACATGGTCTGCTCACAGCAAAATATCACAAGTGCACCAAGCAGAGACAGTGCGTGTTGTAGCACTGGATATAGCACAAAGGCAACTGGGCAGTTCACTAACTGTAGCAGACATGCATAGCAGGCACTGTTTCCAGGGACAAGCATTACACCCAGATGCACCGCTAAAGGCTCCGTAGAACTGTAAGTACTCTCTCAACATAAAACAATATACTTCCATTGGGTTTTTACTGAGCCAAAACACTCACACGCCAGGGTTGGCCATGGTGTCAGGAGTAAGTGCCACAGAGACAGCTCTCTAAGGAGTAAGTAGCTGTCTAAGCAAGGTAACATTTACTTAAAAGGGATAAAATATAATCCAGAAAATGATGGGTTGATCACTTCCCACTTGGGACATCAGTCACTTTTAGGCATGTCACCAACAATACTGGACTGGAGACTAACTAGTAATTCTTCTCAAAGGAGCAAGGTATTTACATAGTACTGCTCTATTACCAGTTCTTGAACTTTATTGTTTTGAAGTTCACATTGTTATTCCCAATATAATTTATTAGAAGAGGCACTTCCATTTCCCTCCTATATTTATCATGAAGAATCTGCATAAGAACAATATGGAGTATCTCAGTTTTAGCAGCTGTTGGCACATCTCATCTGAAAGAGGACTAAACCCAAGGCAAACTCTCCACTGTTCTTTCAGGTCACTTACATGATTCTCGAAGTACATCATTTCCCAGTTGATCCCGACGAGGTATGACACTAAGGTTTTTAAAAAGCTTTCAAGATAGCATTTTATAGCAGAGCTGTCTGAGACAAGAAATGGCACATTAGTTATGCAAAAAGCTTCTAAGTCAGTAAAATGCTGTTCTACAAAATGTTCCTTCTTTTTTTTTTTTTTTCTTCTGTTTTTCCTCCAGAAAATAGCCTCTGCATCCTTTCTGACTTTTTATCAGTCTTTTCTGTTTCGAAGTCCATTTATGCAAGGTATTTGTCAAAGCTTGTTTACTTGCTTGTAATCCATGGAAATACTATGTGCTATTAAAATCAGGTCCACATTGATTTAATAGTCTCTCTAGGAACTTTTATGTTTGGTATCAATCTCTGCCACTGTCTTGCAATAGTAGCCTTGTTAAGTTCAGTGCCTGAGGCCAAAAAAAAAAAAAAAAAAAAGTGGGAACCAGCTACCAACGCTTATGCCAGTCACTGTCAGGCACTGGTGAACCTGGCTGCCCAGCTCAGCCTGGCAATGCCAAACTCAGCAGGTGTTGCTCTGGGGCCGAGGTTGGTGTTTTGCACAGTGGAGTTGTCAGCTCCTTCCAGATCCCAGTAAGAAAGGCACAGACCAGAAAATTTGCTAGCACATTATTAAATCTTACGCCCCTCCTGATGCAGGAACCATGATACAATACAGCACCAAGCAGACCCCTGCTAATTGCATGCCGATCCCGCCCATGGTGATGTTCACCTCTGTAGGTTTAGCAGGGTTCTGATAGGGTCTTGCTCACAAAACAGATTCATCAGTCACTGACAGGAACAAAGACTTAGCTTTGAAGAGTCCCTTGGACAACATGCTCTAATATTATTATCTCTTTAATAAAGCTGAAGTTTCTGAACAGTTGTATATAATATTTCAAGTGGGCAAGACAATACACTATGCATACTCTTATGATTAAATACACACTGACTACATGTACACTGACTAATTATGCACCAACTACGCGCACAGTTATATACAAAGGCATACTCTTGGATTAGCCATTATGTGGATCAGTAACTACTTCAAGAGGGGCTTGTGGATACTATAGTTGCCTTCATGGGTTTCCTCAAAAGGGAAAAGATTTATGAAATAGCTACGTTTCATGCATTAAGCACTATATGTTAACCTGGTTGTCTACTTTGTTGGTGTCTTTCTTTTTTCCTTATCAATATGTTATTGAAGCCAACTGACTCATGTTTGCATGTTGGAAACATTACCCCATTGCACAATAGGAAACTGGGTTTAATATTACAAAGCTTATGGGTGGAGAGGTTTCCGGTCATTTTTCTCTCTTCTTCCTTTAATATGGTATCACCTGCTATTAGCAACTGATTTATTGTTACAAAAGAAGAAAATCAGCTCATTATGACCAGAAAGCTTAGGTTAATTTTCTGCATTTCTCAAGCTCTGTTTCATAATGGCCCATTTAAATTTGCCACCCGTTCCTGTTACTGCCAGTCTAATAATGGAAGAACAGGTTTTTTTACCTATATTGTTGGAAGAAAGAATAGAGGTGTGTTTCCCAGCACAACAACAATGCTGTGTAGACTTCAATGGTCTGGCAACAGAAGTTGGGATCCTGTAGAGAACCATCCATAAAATGTCCCTTCCAGCAAAGACAGGCATAAATGATTCAAGCAAAAATCCAGGCAAACTTCTCAACAAAGAAGCTACAAAGACAGGAGCAATAGAATTTGGAGAAAGAAAAGGGGAGGGTTCAGAAGAAACATCAAGAAATTATACGCTATTTACTCATGCCTAAAAATTATATCTGAAGCACCTTTGTAAATAGGCATGTAGTACACCATGAAGTCATACCTTCAGTCAGCTCATTTGTGTAAATGATTGAGACCCTCAGATGGAAAACTTGGCATATGCACAACACACATATGGGCTTCAATCTGGTTTAAGTATATGCAATTTTAATTTTTATCATACCTGTTCCTGGCTATCACTTTTAGTCTTACAGAACCATTGACTTCTCCCTTCTGTTTTCCCTGTTTTCTTTTTAGCTTTGAGTGTAGGGAATAATAAAACAGACAGTGGAATAAGTGAAATACAGATATCCAAAGCAGTCCAAGCTGGCTACGTTTTAGCAGTTGAATTGTAACTTGTTGAACTCCTGCTGAATTTTGTGCAAGGGTAGGCAGAAACTGCCTTTCCTTGCCAATTAAGCAATGTTGCACATGAACCAGATTAACTGTTTATAACACAAAGCAACCAGCATCAGTAACACTTGGGAACATTTTGTTTCTAATGCATCTTGAAGGAAAATTGGTTGAGCTTCAGCTGTGGAGAAGTCTATAAGCAAAGCTTTTACACATGCTTTATCTCAGTTACAGCTTCAGGAATGCAGCTAAATATGTTGGAAATGAACAAAAAATTATCTGTGCATCTGTAATAGGATTCTTAGGTGGCTCTGACCATTTGGCTCTGATGAAGTAACATTTGGAAAACATTAGGGAAATGCCTCAGGGAAAAAGCTCCCTCTCTGGTAGACTTAATTTTCAAAGGGCACAAAAGAGACTCAGAGACTGCCGGAATCTGTTATCTCCAGCATCTGTGTTCCTCTTACACACCTTAAACTGCAGTTGGTTTTTGAAGGTTATCTTAAAACAAAGACCTCTTTTGGGGAAAACATTCAAATACTTCAGAGCTTTAAGCAAACACATTGCAGGGTCTCCCTTGGAATAGACAGTGCCAAATGAAAGTAGATATTCAATTAGAAAGAAACTTATTAAAATACTGAATATACAACACAGTAGACTGTAGAATGACCCAGTTCAGGAAAATGATACAGCATATACTTCATTAGTCTTTTTTCCACTGAACAACAAGGTAAATGCTGTCCTAATGTGGAATATTTTTAACACCCCAGTTTTGAAGGCTAAATCCCACCCATGCCAATTTTTACCTGGAATGATATTAAGGAGAATAAGATTTATAGGGCTCAAAAGCTAGGACTTCTGTTGTTAGGAGTCAATGAATGTTATCATTAGTATTTTTGTCTATTGTTTTTCATTTGATGGTTTTCACTTTTAGGGATGCTTCTCACTGAGACATCAAACCAATTTTGACACCTACATTACTGCCAAATTGTAAAAACCATTAAGGACATGGTAGACTGACCATGAAAGTGAAAGAGCTATTTTGCTAACCAGGAAAATTTGCAAGAAAATCTTCTTAGACTGTTTCCACTGTCTTTGAGATTGCATTAGTGGCCACTCTATTAGTCTTTGAAAAACATTAAAACATTGGTACTAATCTAAGATCTTTAGAATAAAGTAGATTTCCTGTACAAATGAAAATTCGGATAATATCAGAATTTTTCTTCTCTAGCTTTTTCTTCAGACAGCAAGCAAACAAGCTATGTTGCACTAATTGGAAAAGAAGAAATCCAAACATGCCATTTCTGCATCCTGAAAAAAATGTAAGCCAAAAAAGCATGTTATTACTTTACTTAGTAACTCCTCAAACTTCACACTGTGGCAGAGTTTATCAACAAAATACAATACAACAGCAACAGTTGCAAGAGAGCAACTCATAATTCAGGAAAAATCAGAAAGATAAGTCCATTTGCTTCAGAGCACCAGAAAGATTTTTTTTTTTTTTTTTAGGAAGCTGGTGGCAGTAGACCACTTGGTATATTTGATTTGTAAGAGACAAAGCTCTCATATTGGGATAGTAAGTTCTTCATTACCAAAATGAAGAAACCCATTAAAATCAATGGAAAGAAGACAAGAAAGAAGGGGGAAAAAAGACAGGCGTTTGATCAACTGGGCAGGGTGACACGCATCTAACTATTAACCAGTTGTCAAACAATTTTGCTACTTCTACTGATTTCAGAGGCATATTATCATGACTAGTCTCAGCCTCATACCATCTGCATGGCAGCCTGGACACTTAGCTTCACTTCTGGCCTGTACAGTATAAAATGACAGATTACACATTAAACTGTGCAATTATGTGCCAAGAGCATTGTGCAAACCTATTGTAATACTGCTTTCTTGGAGGACATTAGAGAACAGTGTTTGATTCTGCAGATGCATTGAAATCAGCTGGGCTGATAACACTAGCCAAGGATCTGGTTGTATGTATGAAGAATACAACTGACTGACTTCAGTGAGGGCAGATCTCTCCTTGATCACTCTCACAAGGACTAGAGTTTGTATAATAGTTCTAATAATAGAAGTAGAAGAGAAGATATCACTAGTACTCTTGATAATAACAGTTCTGTTCACATAGTGGGTCAAGTTAATGTCTGAAATATTTCTAGCTGAAGCTGTTATGGCTACAACAGGCATTAATTTAATCTATTAGATTTGTCCATTACCTGCCATCTTGGGATATCCTTATATTCTGACTGACCAGCACAAGTTGTAACACACACTGTTAGGAAAATAGCTGCTAATAACAGTGACTTTAGTGAGGTGAAAACACATGCTAACTGAATTCCAATTCACGCAGGAAAATATACTGGTAATTGCAGAGAATAAAACAACACAGCATCTGTGCTATTGTCATACTGCAATGGCTGTGACAACACAGAACATAAGGAACAACTGGAAATCTAAATGAAAATTAAAGGTGCCACCTCTGAAGAGGAAATCTACAGAACAATCCACCTAGCTCCATAACACCATTTTATATCAAAAGCACACAAAAATATCTGGGAAGCACCACCAGGTACCTTATGTCGCCATTTTTCTCATATGCATTGAAAAAAACACTCATGAAGCTCACCTCATCCATCTAAAGACAGCTCAATGAGAACTCTGCTCTGAAGGATGGATGAGCCTTTGAACAAGTCATTTGAGTACTACAGAGAAACTTACCATGAGGCAAAAGGACAAATGGCACTAAATATGTATCTCTGTTTGCCATATTCTACCCTAAACTGAGACTTCAATAAACAATTCCTTTAAGAACTTCAATCTATTCTAGAAAAACATCGTATTGTAAAAGAACTTTGCCCTTAAACCTCTCTTCCAGCCTTTAAATAAAGCTCAGAAACTTGGATGACCTGATTACCAGCAGCAAGTGACCTAAAGGAAATTTTAGGTCAGCCAAGTTTCTGAGCTTTATTTATAAATTTCCTTTAGGTCATTTAGCTGCTGAAGCCTCCAAACTATTGGTGCTATTTTTGTAACTCTGTCAAGCTTTATAGAGGTAGGTACAGACTACGGGGTTGTTCTCCCAAATGTTACCAGAACAGGAGCAATATTTGCTAGTACTGATTGTCAGAAAGAGTAGAAACAGAGAACTCCGGAGTCAGGGTACAACAATGGAAAAGCAAAAAGAACAAAGGGTTCCTATTATCTGCTTTGAGAATCTGTAAAATCCATAAATTCAGAGCAGCTGCAGAGGTAATATCCACTCTCAGAATTTCTTTGGTACCTGAAAATGAGGATCAGCTTTTTCCATTTAAAAAAATAAAACCCAATATATTATATTTCAGTCCTGTTTTGAAAGTACAGACCTTTAATCTCTGTTGATATACTCTGCTAACCCTTGCCTTGTGGGCATTTGCTCAGCACTTGCACTCAGCCACAAAATGCTTATTATATTCTAATACTTACATTTCTAGTATTTGTGTTAAAGTGTTTTTTTCAAATATAACAGTATCTCTTGTGCTTTTAACCAGAGACATTTGTATGGCATGACCCACTTAGATCTACAGTTAATACTGTCAAGTATTTTATTTTTATAATTCTCCAGGGTAAGCAGTTACAGAATGGCAAGGCCACCTATACCACAAAAGACTTGCCAAGGATACTGCAGAATCACTCTCTCTCAAGACACTTAAGCTGGGCTGAAGAAAGCAGTAGTAAACATGCAGCACAAAACTGCTCAACATTGGCTGAAAAACAGTTAAGTAAACATTTCCATCTGTATTCTCCCTGACACTTGGATTATTGCTAAAGCTTAAATTCTGAGACTCAGGCTTAGTGATCAGTGGCACTATACAGGCTGCAGCAGCTTGCCATTTCTAACACATATCTTCTCAAATCTTGCCAAGGGAATGCCATCTAAGACTAAATACCTCTTAGATTTCTTTCAGATATGTATGAACTGTAGAACAGTGAAAGAGTGAAATAACTTCCAAAAAGGATTCCAGTTCATTTGTTGAGACTGACTGGAAATAGCCAGAACCATATCATGTCATGTTTGTCATTCCAATGTGTATTCCCAGAAACATTGCCATTTGATTGCAAGACACTCTTCAGCTTTGTCAGATCTTGCTCAACTTAATGCAGTCACGAAAATCCATCAGGAGGACAAAGTAGATGCAGTACAAGTACTCTAATGTATCATCACAGAGCTGCCATGCCATACAGTGCTGTGTTTTCTTACTATCAAGTACTTTGGTGAGACAGTCTTCCTGAAAAGCTGCTTCTGGCCAGCACAGGATTTCTAGAAACATGTTCAATGCAACAAATAACAAAGATGAGACAATGGATGGCTTCTTGGTGTACACAGGAAATCTGATGGCAAGAGCAGTGTTTTGATGTTATTTCTAGTGCAGTAACTCCTCTGTTCCAGTGCTGCTCTCATTGTTGCTGAGAAAGTAATGGAAGTGCTTTAGGATCAAGACTCTAATCAAGTAAGGTGGCAACAGTAGAATTGTTTCAGCCAAGGTGACCTAACACTATGTTCCTTTCCTCCTTTTTATTATCCCACTTTTCTCTGCAAGTGCAAAGTACACTTTTCTCATGAATGGCTTCCTCTAGTGGCCCAGAAGGGCTGTTCAACCCGGGAGAGTTGTTCCTAATCTCTGCTAGATTGCAGTTTGCTGCCTCTGCTTCAGAATCGTGTGCCTGGAAGCTTGCCCCATCCTTTTGCTTATACCAGCTGATCTAAGAGGAGATACTGCTTCTCCATGCAAACCTTGCCTCTTTTATTCTGTGATGAGAGTTTCAAACAGAGAGGGAAAAAGCTAAGACAAGGCATGTTCTACAGTATCCCCAGCAAGTTATTTTAGATTGACTATTTAACATTATTGATTTACATGTGCAAACTGAAATAGAGACTTTTTAAATAAGTTTTTTAGTATCATTTATGCAATAAAATCAAAGACTACTATTAGTCAATTAAGCAAGCACGCCCATTTTGTAGTTTCCAATTACAGTCTATTTAAACAGACTGTGGTGACAAAACCAGAGGGTCAACTAGTTTTGACCTAATCAAAATAAATAAACAAAACCTTTCTAAATATCAGGAAGGTGATATTGAAGTCTGGACAAATATGTTAAGAATAGATCACCCTTTAAACTGATTGACTAACATCCATGTTTGTACATCCATGTTTTTGTAGCAATTTCAGCAAGTATTTCCAAGAGTAGTGAAATTGTTAAATACATTTTCACTTTACACTGTAGCTTTTTTCCCTTCATTTTAAAGATGAAAATACAGGAGAAAAGTTTTCAAATGACTAAATATTTCCTGTGAACAGATTGCAAAAAGTCTTCCAGAGAGTTTTTTAGAGAAGAGCTAAGTGGGTCAGTATTCATACTTTTCTGAAAAACTGATTTTCTGAAAAACCTGTAGAACACTTACCCTATGTAAAGGGACAGCATAAGGCAGGCTGGAATCACACAGAAATCAGGAAAGAAAAATATTGATTGTCAAGATTTTGGTGAGTGCTTGACAGCTATCATTCAAAAAACCATTAAATTTGCACCTACTTTGAGAAAGCAGAAGGAACATTTCCTATAGGAAGCTTATTCAGAAGAAGCAATACATTTCGTTTGCATTGTTAAAACCCCATCCAGGGACTCCTAGATGAAGGCTGCATTGCAAAGAACTGCTTGGGGCACTAATATGCAACAGAAGCAGTTCTACACTTGCTAAAGAATATAAATATCAGAAAGCACAGAAGCTACTAAGCTAGATATGGGTCACAGCCGGAAAGGAAGTCAAAACTTGCTGAGAGACCTGTGCTACCATTATCCTGTCTCAAACCAGCAGTCTGGCAGGTCATCATGGACTGTCATTGCATAGAAATTTAGAACCAGTCAGCTGGGAAGGCTATGGAAAAAAAAGTCAAGCCAGTGTTTGTTGTAGCTAGAAGATAAAAAGCAGCTTATCAGTGACAGACAGTTTCTGTGCCTGCATTTAGACAGAATTGTTCTTCTAATTTTACATGTTATTGAAAAGTACATTACATGAAGATATTGCTGTAAGCCTAAAAAAGGATCTAGAAGCACTAAAAAATTATTTATTTTACAAAAAAAAACCAAACCAAACAAAACACCTCTTATGGCTGCATTCAGTAAATATTGTACAAGAACAAAGTTCTCTTACAGCCTCCAAGGAAATAAGGAAAATTAAGCAAAATGGAAAACAGGACTTCATATCAAGGTCATTGCAGACAGTGGGAAAGAAAAAAAAAAAAAAAGACCTCTTAACTTCAGTGACCCCAAGATCATTCACAAGATACCTATATTTGATTAGTATTAAAACAGGGTATTTGGTCCCAAGTTCTGAGCTGGGAATCACAGAGAGTGATCTAAGCAATAATTTTGTTTCTTAATATACATAAATGTTTTAATGCTTTCAAAGACTTGCCATTAAGCTTTTTCTTTTCCCTATTTTTTCCTGTCTTTTTTCTTTCTTTTTCAAGTAAGAAGATGTATTTCCTAAAATATTTTCAGCCAGCTGGCTGCATATTGCCCAAGTTGTCTCCACATATCTTACCTCTCTGGCTTTGTAGCATATGGCTTTACAACAGTTTCAAAGGCAGCAGAAATAGGTGTGAACAACCTCAGATAATTAAAGGAACAGGAAAGAAAGTTCATTTAAAAAATTCTCACAACACCAAAGAACAATAGCAGTAAGTGCAGTGATAAAAGTACTGAAGTCAATGTCATTGGACAGTTTTCCCTGCTGAACCCAAAAATTAACATTATATTTTCCTAGAATCATAGAATCATTAAGGTTGGGAAAGACCTCTAAGATCATCAAGTCCAACCCTCAACCCAACACCCCCAGGCTTCCTAAACCATATCCCAAAGTGCCATGCCTACACATTTTTTGAACTCCTCCAGGGATGGTGACTCCACCACCTCTCTGGGCAGCCTGTTCCAATGCCTGACCACTCTTTCAGGAAAGACATTTTTCCTAATATCCAATCTAAACCTCCCCTGGCACAGCTTTAAGCCATTTCCTCTTATCCCTATCACTAGTAACTTGGGAGAAGAGACCAACACCCACCTCCCTACAACCTCCTTTCAGGTAGTTGTAGAGAGCAAGAAGGTCTCCCCTCAGCCTCCTCTTCTCCAGACTAAACAATCCCAGTTCCCTCAACCTCTCCTCATAAGACTTGTGCTCTAGACCCTGCACCTGCTTCGGTGCCTTTCTCTGGACACACTCCAACAACTCAATGTCCGTCTTGTAGTGAGGAGTCCAAAACTGAACACAGTACTCGAGGTGCGGCCTTACCAGTGCCAAGTACAGGGGCACGATCACTGCCCTACTCCTGCTGGCCACGCTATTCCTGATACAAGCCAGGATGCTGTTGACCTTCTTGGCCACCTGGGCACACTGCTGGCTCATCTTCAGCCAGCTCTCAACCAACACGCCCAGGTTCCTTCTCCACCAGGCAGCTTTCCAGCCACTCTTCACCAAGCCTGTAGTGCTGCATGGGGTGCTTGTGACCCAAGTGCAGGACCCGGCACTTGGCCTTGTTAAACCTCATACAATTGACCTCTGCCCATTGATCCAGCCTGTCTAGATACCTCTGTAGAGTCTTCCTACCCTCAACCAGATCAATACTCCCGCCCAACTTGGTGTCATCTACAAACCTACTGAGGGTGCACTTGATCCCCTCATCCAGGTCATTGATAAAGATATTAAACAAGACTGGTCCCAAAACTGAGCCCTGGGGAACACTGCTTGTGACTGGCCGCCACCTGGATTTAACTCCATTCACCACAACTCTTTGGGCCTGGCCATCCAGACAGTCTTTTACCCAGCAAAGAGTATGCCTGTCCAAGCCATGAGCAGCTAGTTTCTCCAGGAGGATGCTGTGGGAAATGGTGTCAAAGGCTTTACTAAAGGCCAGGTAGACAACATCCACAGCCTTTCTCTCATTCCCATAGAGGATCACTTTGTCATAGAAGGCGATGAAATTAGTCAGGGAGGACCTGACTTTCATGAAGCCATGCTAACTGGGCCTGATCACCTGGTTGTCCTGCTCATGCTGCGTGATGGCACTCAAGATGATCTGCTCCATAACCTTCCCCAGTACTGAGGTCATACTGACAGGCCTGTAGTTCCCTAGATCCTCCTTCCGGCCCTTCTTACAAATGGGCGCCTGTGAGGGACTGAGTTAATGTCTCTAACATTGTTGTAAAGTGGTTGTAGCAAACTGCAGGCGGAAAATTGATGGGCAGAGGGCGTGGGGAGTGTGTCGGAGGATGCACAGTCCCAGGTTCTGCTGTGCCTCACATAGCAACTTGCTGAGGTTATACAAAGTTTATTTGAGGAAGGGGTTTATGACTGTCCGAAAGACCTCTCACAACCACCCTCACAATGGCACCTGCACAGAAGATCTCGAAACTTCTAGAACAAGAACCATATAAGCTCACAGGAGGCATAACTGAAGGTGGGGCTTAGACTATAAAAGGCACTACAACAAAGAGACTGAGCTGTCCCCACCACAGGAGGATCGTCACATCTGTCATCATCGGCGCTGGATCCAAGGGTGGTGATACCTCCTTATTTTTCCCCTCTCTTTCTGTTTTCCCCTCTCTCTCCCCTCCCCCTTCTTTTCCTCTTCTTCTTCTTTTACAAATATTCTTAATAAGAACCCCCACTGTCAATGCTTTTCCATGTTTTCAAGTTCGAGTTGCCTTTTCAAGATCAAGTTACTTCTGTGTTGAAATAAAATGTTTAATTTTATTTTATGGTGTTGTTTCACCTTAATTTAGTCCAAGGGCATCATTAGAACCTTGGTTGTTCTCCCTCTTCCTCTCAGGTTGGGACACGACAGCGTCACATTTGCTAATCTCCAGTCAACTGGGACCTCCCCAGTTAGTCAGGACTGCTGATAAGCTTGGTGAGCACTTCCACCAGCACCCTCAGCACCCTTGGGTGGATCCCATCAGTCCCACAGACTTGTGTGTGTCTAAGTGGTGCAGCAGGTCACCAGCCATTTCCCCTTCAATCATGGGGGCTGCATTCTGCTCCCCGTCCCTCTCTTCCAGCTCAGGCAGCTGGGTACCCAGAGAACAACTGGTTTTACTATTAAAGACTGAGGCAAAGAAGGCATTAAGTACCTCAGCCTTTTCCTCATCCTCTGTCACTGTTTCCCCCTGCATCCAATAAAGGATGAAGATTCTCCGTAGCCTTCCTTTTGTTGCTAATATATTTACAGAAACATTTTTTATTGTCTTTTACTGCAGTAGCCAGATTAAGTCCTAGCTGGGCTTCGGCCCTTCTAATTTTATCCCTGCATAACTTCATAACATCCTTGTAGTCCTCCTGAGTTGCTGCCCCTTCTTCCAACAGTCATAAACTCTCCTTTTTTTCCTGAGTTCCAGCCAAAGCTCTCTGTTCTGCCAGGCCAGTCTTCTTCCCCGCCAGCTCGTCTTTTGGCACATGGGGACGGCCTGCTCCTGCACCTTTAAGGTTTCCTTCTTGAAAAATGTCCAGCCTTCCTGGACTCCTTTGCCCTTCAGGGCTGCCTCCCAAGGGACTCTGTCAACCAGGCTCCTAAGCAGGCCAAAGTCTGCCCTCCAGAAGTCCAAGGTGGCAGTTCTGCTGACCCCCATCCTTACTTCTCCAAGAATTGAAAACTCTACCACTTTGTGACGGCCATGCCCAAGGTGGCTTCCAACTGTCACATCACCCACAAGTCCTCCTCTGTTAGTGAACAACAGGTCCAGCGAGGTGACTTCCCTACTTGGCTCCCTCACCAGCTGTGTCAGGAAGTTCTTCCGCACACTCTAGGAGCCTCCTAGACTGTTTCCTCTCTGCTGTATTGTATTTCCAGCAGATGTCTGGTAGGCTGAAGTCCCCCATGAGAACAAGGGCTAGCCATCATGAGACTTCTCCCAGCTGCTTATAGAATATTTCGCCCGCCTCTTCATCCTGGTTGGGTGGTCTATAACAGACTCCCACCATGACATCTGCCCTGTTGGCCTACCCCCTGATTCTTACCCATACAGACTCAACCCCCTCGTCACCATTGTTAAGCTCTAGACAAGCAAAGCACTCCCTAACATACAGGGCTACCCCACCACCTCTCCTGCCTTGCCTATCCCTTCTGGAGAGTTTATAGCCATCCATTGCAGCACTCCAAGGCATTAGACACAGTAAATCAGAGGCCTAGAAATTCAATGGAGGGCTCACACTGTACTCTACATCTGGAGCTACAGTATTAACAGGGATGCCAAACAACTACCTTTTAAAAGGAAAGAGTGACACAGTTTTTTATTGAAAGGAAGGATTTAATTAACCAAATTCTGGAGGACTTAAGGCTGTGGATTTGAGCAGAGAGAGGAGATGAGAAAGGAAATCCAAATGGCCAAAAAGGCCAGAAGCTTAAAAACCCCAGTTAGCAACTCAACATATATTCGTGCCCAAAAGATAGAAAAAAGTAAATTACATACATACAAAAAAAAACCCCAATCCTCTAATTTTCAGAGGTTACACAAACATGTACAGACTTATTTATACTTAAACAATCAAAGAGAAGTTACTAGTTGAAAGTTGAATAGTATTGGCTATCTGCACAGAACGCCAATAGAAATTTAGGTACACTCATTCCCCCCAACCAGCACCAGAACTCTGAGGACAACCTTGCTATGTGCTCCCAACATAAGAAGACTTTAGAAGAGAAGATGTGTTAGTCACAAGGTGACTAAATGCTTTCACACAATTTCTTAATTTATTTGATCCATTCAGCTTCAAGTTGGAAAGGTCTTGCAACATCTAGTAAAATCTATGTTAAGAAAGATTTTGGACAGGAACTTTTCTGACCATTTATTCTATTTATAATTAGAAGAAGTCAAAAGGAGCAGAAAAAACTTCTCTTCTAGCTTGTGTTGGAAGTGCTGCCTTTGTAGTAGAAACAGTAAGAACTCTTATACAGACAACATGTTCATGCTCAGTGGCATTTCTCCACGTCAATATTCATTCAGAAGAGAGAATAGGTGAGGGCCACATACAAACTGTGCTTATGGGAAGGGGGGATGTAGGCCTGTATTTAGTTATGTGCATTTCTAAATCCTAGGTTTAAGCCATTTCCATGTCCTTGGTATTCCTCTTGGCAACCAAGGAAGTCCTCCGTGACAGAGGCAGAGATGCAGAGAATCCTACTTTTAGATGCCTAGTTAGTTAGAAAGTCTCTACAGTGCACTGCATCATTAAGGGAGGAAAATAGATACTGCATTGCATAGTCCTTGCTGTCCTTGGCTATCACATCATTAATTGGAATTTAGGGTACTTAACACCTTGAAATACCTGTGTTTGAAAGTGACAATTCCCTTAATGAGTCTGTCTGAAAGAGAGCATATAATCTACGCCACCTCCAAATTACACTCTAAATACCCAGTTAAATGATCTATTAAATAATGCTTCTCCTGGGCACACTCCACATTAAGGAACAGGAAGGGAAGGGGCACTACAACAAATTTCACAAAGACATATTGTCCAGGAAGGATTTCGCAAATGAAACATTTACTGTCCACTCTGCTTGCCTCCCCTGACTGCAGATGTTTTACACTCCAGTGTCCTGTGGACTGAACCCCAACTAGATAATGTTCAAATTTTTGCTGCAAACTGTGACAACTTCTTTAACTCTGTTCACTGTCAAGCTATGCCTCATGCACATTCTCATTTCTTTTTGGTAATAAAAGAAAAAAAAAATCTATCTGAAAAATTATTCTGAAAGCTGGGTAACAAATGCCAGAGGATTCCTAAAGCTGGACAAAATACCATTTTACAATATACACAAGGCAGATTTAGCGTCACCAGACACGCTAGCGATCCATCTTCGCATTTTGTTTTTGAAGTTTAGAGCAATAAAACTTGTTTGTAAAACTAGTGTGGTTCAAACTATTCTATTTCTTGCTGTTGAATTCAGGCAAACCTAACAGATATGTATATATCAAACTGACATCGTATTGCAGGAGTTTCTTCCTTGCACGCTTTTTTACCAACCCCCAATTCACCTTGCTTCTTTCTTGTCATTTGTAATCCTGAAATGTCCTTTTTATTTGCTTTTGAGCTGCACTGAGGATTGTTTTTATTATTTAAATCTCATCCTAGCTCCTATCTGCCTTTAACTTTTACAGCTACTCTTCATTGCAATGTGCCTAAAAGCACATTCTTGTCTCCTGATTCCAGGAAAGGCTTCTGCAATCCCATTTGCCTCTTGAAGGCACTCAACTTTGGAAGATACCAACAGCACCTACAAGTACACCGAGAAACAGCTGCAGACACAAAGCTATTCCCCATGAGCCTTTGCTAGGGAATGCAGGAGTTAACTCTTTCCTATGTCTTAAAATTGCCCCTTTTCTTTGGCAACGTATGCATCGCAGTTGATGCGGTAAGTGGTGACAAGGCACAGATAGTCATTTAGGATGCTTTTTCCACACATCCCTCTGAGATGATGTGGAGATTCTTTGCTAGGCTGTTCAGTCTGCAGAAAAGGAGACTGCAGGGAGACCTTATCACTCTTTACAACTGCCTGAAAGGAGGTGGTGGTAAGGTGGGTGGCGGTCCCTTCTCCCAAGTAACAAGTGATAGGACAAGGGGAAATGGCCTCAAGTTGTGCCAGGGGAGTTTTAGATTGGATATTAGGAAAAATTTCTTCACTGAAAGGGTTCCTAAGCATTGGAACAGGCTGCCCAGGGAAGTGGTTGAGTCACCATCCCTGGAGGTATTTAAAAGACATGTAGATGTGGCAGTTAGGGACATGGCTTAGTGGTGGACTTGGCAGTGCTAGGTACACAGTTGGATTTGATGTTCTTAGAAGTCTTTTCCAACCTAAACGATTCTATGATTACTCAGAGGATCTACTGCAGATATGCCTTTTCTTTATTACAGCACTTGAAGTTAAGAAAAAAACCTCGGTGCCATAACATGAAAGACCTACTGGGAAGAGGCACTGGAGTAAGATGAATATTTCTGTGAAAAAACCCTATAGAAGTAAAATTAATATTTTAAATAAATATTAGATCAAAAATTAGTAAGCCAAGAGTCTGGGAAGAAAAAATCTACTGAAAAGGAAACTGGTATAGAACTAACAGAAAACACAGAGCAAGCAGAAGAAACAAAGTCACAGGAAAGCCTGTTTAAGGCTAGGGCTGGAAGTGCAGGGGAGTAACGTATCTGGTTTTTAATACTGTAGTCCTGCTGCAGCTGCACAGGCAAGCACAGAAAGGATATTCACACTGTTAGTTCTGGACATCTGGGTTAGATGTAACTCTGACTCCTAATATTCACCCTCTCAGATCCCTGCTCAGTCACTGCAGAGGGATAAGGACACAGATGAATGCTCAGCTTGGTTTTTAGTAGACAGAATTGATGAGGACAACTCCCCCCTGTAGAAAAGAATATGGAGCCATGATACTTCAGCTGGCCTTCACAAGCTAACAGGAGTGATGCAGCTGTGCTAGCTTCCCAGTCATATGAAATGAGCCCAGGGAGAGCTACAGAATAATTCTGTTCCTTCAGCTCCCACTTCTGCTTCACAGTCTGTCATGGTTTTAGCTGGGATAAAGTTAATTTTCTTCACTGTAGCTGGTATAGTGCTGTGTTTTGGACTTAGTATGAAAATAATGTTGATAACACACTAGTGTTTTGGTTGTTGCTAGGTAGTGCTTACACTAGTCAAGGACTTTTCCAGCTTCCCATGCTCTGCGAGGTGCACGAGAAGCCGGGAGGGGAGGGGGCACAGCCAAGAGAGCTGATCCAAACTGGCCAAAGGGATATTCCATATCATATGACGTCATGTCTAGTATATTAACTGGGGGGAGTTGGCCGGGGGGTGCAGCGATTGCAGCTCGGGGACCGGCAGCGTCAGTTGGTGGGTGGTGAGCGGTTGCAGCACTTGTGGTTTTTTTTTTTCTGTCCCCTCTTCCCCCAGGTTTCATTTCTCTCTCTCATAATTTTCCTTTTTATTATATTATCATTATTATTATCATAATCATTATTATTATCATTACCATTACTACTATTACTATTTTATTTTAATTAGTAAATTACTCTTATCTCAACGCTCGAGTTTTCTTGCTTTTGCTCTTCCGATTCTCTCCCCCATCCCACTGGGGTGGGCGGAGTGAGCGAGTGGCTGTGTGGTGCTTAGTTGCTGACTGGGGCTAAACCACGATTCTTCCCAGCACAGCACACCGTCACTGCCCGTGGCTTGTCTTGTACTTACAGCTGGCTTTTCTCTCTCACCTCCAACTGTGAAATTGCATCCCTCCTTCCCCCTCCTTTACTTTGCTGCATCTCCCAAGTTCAGCGTGCCATCTTGGCAGCTACCTTCTTTGTCATATCACTGGAATACCTCCAATTTCTCCTTCACCAGCCTCTGCATACAAAACCATATCTGAGCTCTAGGCAACACCCTAAAAGAGCCATAGAGTTTTCCAGAGCACAGTCAAGCTTACTGCCTCTCTACAGTAAAATAAATATTCTAGGATAAAGGTGTCTGCAATCATCTCCAAATTCACAGAAAGTCAGTATTGGAGCAATCTTCATCACAGCAATCTGACCTTATCATTTGGAGCCCACCAAAGAAGCTGTGAAATCCTTATTAAAGTAGGACTGTAAGGTCTAACAAACTTTTCTTCAAAAATGGTATTAGTTTAGTCAGCCTGCTTGAGGAGGAGGAGGATGTACTAGGTGACCTTTAGCATCTCTTTCAATCTTACTTTTTTGTGATTTTCTATAACCTCATGGAGAGATTCTCCGAAGGGCTTTAAATTTGTGTGGGCTAAAAAGATAATTATTTTTAATGAGATCCATGATTCTAGTCTCACTGTGCAACTTCAAGGGTGCTGCATAATGCTAAGTATATTATTCAGGTCCTGTGGAGCTTTCCCAAGTTACAAAATACTGCAACCATTCCCTCCCTGAAGTTATGTCTGAATGGCAATATTGAGTCACTAATGACACTGACAGCTTTTTCACCCTTTTCTCCTGCTATTAAAAAAAAAAAAAAGCTATGGCCTCCTTTTTTGTATTGTTGATTTTTCTCCGTGTCTTCAGTGTACTTAGAAAAAACCCTAATGTTTTTACATATTTGCACAGGTAGGGAGTTTGACCTTTCATGGGGATTTTGCCATAATTAAAATAATCTGAAACAAGTGATGTTTGCTCCTTTTCAAAGTAATTGGATTAATGCAAACATTTTTGGTGCCTACTTCAGACTAGTATAAATGGTCTGACATTAAATGAGGTTAAAAAGTCCCCTATAAACTACTACTACTGTTATTAAATTTAATTAAGATAGAACAGCAGGCAGTTTAAATGGGAAAGTGTTGCACAAAAATGGCAGCACAGAAAAATGACTCCAATGTTGTCATTAAAGCTAATTGGAAGCAAGGGTTTCTAAATGACAATGTAATTAACAGGCTAATGAATACCATATTAGGATTGTTATTAACAATGAAATTTGCAAACATACAGGAAAAACTAGTTAGGGATATCACACTGTTAGAGATATTACAAGGTAAAACTCTACAAACAAATTATAGAGCACTTTATCTGATGATGATACAATGCTCCAGCCATGTTGTAGTAATTAAATCTTTTGCCCTCTCACCCTTCTCTTCTATCAAGTTAAGTGATAATTTTCACAGATTAGCTATAAGATGTGTGCTTTGAGAAATTCTGCCATTCTAAAATTCTACATAGAGCTCATGAAAGTAACATTGGTAAGGCAATGATCAAAGTTGGGGGAAGGCCAATGATTGCATGCAGCCTATGTCCCACAGCTAAAAACAAGCCACCTTTGGGGTTCACCACTAAACAAATACTCCACACAGTTGAACAATAAAGGCTCTTCTAAATTAGACTAATGTAGTTTTATGCAAAAATGAAATTATTTCCACTTTTAAAAGGAGTATTTGGGCTGGCTACTTTTCCATGACCTCCTACTAAATAGCAGATGGAACAGTGTTGGCTCAGGTCTGGGCAACTGTCCTTTGCATGGCAGTTTGTTATCATCACAGGGCAGGAAGGGTGAGTTCTTAGTGAGGAGGAGACCATAATGAACAACATAAAAGGTGATAAAATGAATGAATTACAGAAGAGCCTGATGGTGGTTTAAGATTTCTTGCTCCAGAAGAGCTTGGATGTGTTCACAGTGATCATAAGGAACCTAGTATTCTTGCTAGCTTGAGATAGTCTTACTAGAAGATATTACAGTTGAACAACCATTAGATATGACATGCTCTTCTCACTGGGCATGGTTTATGTTTCATTCTGTTGCTAAAGAATGAGTCACCATTTTTTGAGCATGAAGACCACATTTGCAAGTTTGGGCTTAGGCATGTAACAAGAAGTTCTGCTCGTCCTCAGTCTAATTGTTAATAACTGATATTATTACTTTTAGTCAGGAACAGAGGCTCTAGAAAGCAACGTTTTGATTTTATAAGCTTTTTCCATAATGCAAAGATAATTGTTTAATAAGACAGTAATTAAGCAGACTTGTGACAGATCTTTGCCTCTGGTTGGTTTCTGCAACACTGTTATTTTTATATGTATTTTACAACACACTCTTAGCAAGACAGGTTTATCCTCTGTTAAACTTGTTAATATGAAGGACTGAGTAAAAAGACCTGTCTTTCAGAAAAGACAGACAAATATAATCTCAAAGGGCTTAGCATATATTAATATTGTTTTCCCAAAGGCTGCAAATGGACAAACAAAAGGAATATAAGTATGCCACAGAACAATCAAAATTGCTGAATTTGGATTATGGAAGCAACATATGCCAAAACTGCAGGATTTCCTAAGAAATCTGAGAGGGAAAAGGTGAAGTGCTGATTAAAAACTTAAGACCAGAATTTTAAAGAAAGATTTTACTTAACTAGCAAATACTAGATGAGAAAATATGATACAAGAGTAAAGTTGTGATTACAAAAAGGAAGGAAGAAAATAATAATAAGCACTTTCCTGCAGTTGTACTGGACTGACTTTCTTAGAAGACCTGGCGAAGAACTCCAGCTTATAAGCATTTTTACAGGTCAGAAAGGTTAAACTTTCATCAAGAAAAAGAATTTTGAGTGATCAGCTCTGAAGATTCAGACTTCTAAGCTAGAATAATAAAGTGTCATGAACAACAGGCAAACTGTTGTATATATACATGAAAAATTACGCAATTTCCTCTGCCTCTACAAATAAGCATTTCTAGATATAAATATATTTTGACCTTAATTGGTCCATCCAAACAAACTGAGGTATATTGAACAAATTATTAAAATGTATCTTCAATCCAAATATATTTAGTGGGAAACAAGAAAACCAAAAACACCTGGAGGAGACAGCAAGAGAAACAGACAACAGCAATTTGTACAAAAAGAGGGTTTAAATAAACCCAAGGCTTATCTCCTATCCCTTGACTCAAAAATTGTAATAGCTTCATAGTCAAGATTCTTTTCTTCACAGTAACCATTGCAAGCCAAAGAAAATCTTTCAGCAACTACTCTTTTGCCAAGATTGAAAACATTGACATCCTTTAAATAAAAAATCTCTTTATGTAATCCATGCTTCACAGTATTTGGTGGAGCCAGTAAATTCAGAACCATACTCTGTTATGTGGACAGAAGGAAACGCTTAAAACATCAACAAAATGATCATACTGGATCCTGAAAGAGACTGCATCTTGCAAGATAAGAATTAGATTATTTCAGCAGTTCCTGAAATTACATCCTATCAAAAGATGAAAATCTTTGGCTGGCATATACATTTCTTACCTGTAATCCCTTGGAAGGAAAAGCTATATATACCTTTACTTTTAGGTTGCTGTTGAAGTGATCTGAGCTAAAGTCACTTTATTCCCAAATGAAGTCAACAGAACACAGGTGTTAACACTCTTCAGTTATGCATATCACTCTAATTGCTTTGCCTTAGTTTTCTGAGTCTCTCTATGTAGAGAAGGTCTTACGTGGGTTAACATCAAAGTTGTTACAATATGTTCAGACTTATGTAACACACGTTCTTGTTGATGGAGATATTAAAAAACCCCACATTCATGCTAGTGTGATATATGGCCTAAAGGCATCTTCCTAAAATTTGTAGCAAAAGCAGAACTCGTAATTCAAACTACTATGTTTTGTGACTGAGTCCTGATGCTCCTCAAAACCAGAGGAGAAAAAGCCACTACTTGTTTCAGAAATACTTTTCATCCTCTCCTCAAAGTACCAGCTCATTCATGCTATTGATAGAAACAAGATATGGTTTTATTTGAAGTAATCAATCCTGTTTCTCTTCTGCTGCAGATTGCTTTAGTTGTGTATAAGAAGTTGACTTCTGTACAGTCCAAAAAACACATGCACACTCTGTTTTTAGGTACAGCAGTCGCTGCTATTCAGTCCAGCTAGCTTTCTGGCAGACAAGACACTTTTCAGCAAATTTATGGCTACATGGGGTAATAAGCATTATATCACATATTCACAGGCACGGAGTGGTCCTGATTTTCAATCACAATATGTCCCAGTACTGTTGGCAATGTTCACCCTGGTAATGAAGACAACAACGTGTCAAGAAATTGAGCACTTCCAAAGGGTGATCAGGTGGCAACTGCCTTTTGCAACTTCTGTTTCCACTCCTTGTGTGTGTGTGGAGTCCAGGGTTTTTAAGTATGGTGAGAAGGGCCAAGGAGAGATGGAGAAGGGACTATGTCTGTGTTTCCCAGCCAGAAACTTTTCCCTAGTATGTGTCAACAGACAGACACAATAGCTAGTTCTGTCTGCTGGAGCCACCAGTACAATAGTGAACATTTACATTTTCTTCATACTGTTGACTGGCTTGAAAAATCAGTGATAAAAAAGTATAGTTCACACAACTATTTTCCTTATTGTTCAAAACACTTTACTGCCTGAAAAATATCCCATTAGTTACATCTTGTTACTTTATGGAAAGTTCTTCTCACGACCTTTTAAATTATGAAGCCTTGAAAAAAAAAGTTTAAATTCTCTAAATAAATCTCTGTTGACTGCTGAAAAAATTCATGGTGTATGGATGTAAGCTGAGCAAACAAGTGAATTCTTCACTTACGCACCTTTTTGGTTTAGTATTCCTTAATATCCCTCATTAGACAATGGTTTCATTTACATACATGCAAGGGAAAACTGAATTGTAAGATTTATTTAGTCAAGAAGAGGAAGCTTATAAAGGTCAGCTCATGCAAAGAAAGAGGAGATGTTACCACATAGCTTCACATAATACTCACTATGAATAGCATACAGTAAATAAATAGTAATTCCTAGCTTTTATATAGTACTTTTCAGTTCCACATGAAACAAAGCTAATACTTGAATTTGCAATACTAATTCCAAATACGTAAAAGAAAGTAATCTTAACAAAGTCAAATTTGTTCACAAATGGAAAAAAACACTGTGATTTATAATGCAGGTCTTCCATAGCAATTGTAAACTCATTTTTCCCTCAAAAAGTTAGGAAACTGGAGTTTCTCCATCTCCTTATCTTAGGGTGTGTGAGGAAAAAAAAGAGGATAATAAAAATAAACAGCTATCTAAATTGCTAAAATTCCTAACCAACATCCCACCTGAAAATCCATTTTATCTGCTCACTGGGCTATCTGGCTGAGAGAAGTTAAGGTACTTTTACTGAGCTGGAGCTTGTCCAAAAGCTTACGAACTTTAGTGAATTATCCTGAAACATTAAATCACTGAGCTCCTCTCAACATTTACCCTTTTTTTCAACTTGGAAATAATCTGTTTCCATTTCCTTTCAACATATCCTTTTGACCTCCCTTTCTTTTTGCAATAATGCTTATATATTTTACTAGAATAATAGACTATTTCACACTGTCCCACATTGAACAGAGTCAAAGGTTCTAGAAAACCAGTTAAGTTGGTTTTGGCTTTTGGAACACAAATCTTTTTAAAGCTTCAAAGATATCATCTGCATATCTGCTAACTCCCCTTGCTAATCTACAATATGGAATTGTCTGTTCTTTAAAGTCAGCACTTTCTCCTGTCCTTGTGATTCCTAGATGTGAAGATCTTCCATAAATCCTCCTCAAGAAGTCCATGTTAATGGTTTCACCCACAGAATCATAATCTCCAGTCTTGACATTCACACTTAAAAAATACCTTCATCTTTCTACATGACAATAACACAAAGTGAACATTTTCCAAGTGAAAAATTATCATAGAAAACTGACCTTTTCCTATAAATATCTATTCCATATATGCTAACTAGCATCTTATTGTTTATTTGTTATAACACCATGAGCCATTGTAACAACAGAGAAGGAAGTCATATAATATTTTGTTTTGGGTAGAAATGTAGTTTCCCCAGAAGTGAAAATTTCAAGATCCTCTATACTGGTAGACAATGAGCATGTAGCAGCAAAACAGCAGGCTATACCAATTTATACCAGCTGATGTTTCCTTACCTGACATGTGGTTCAAATCTGTCTTAATCTCTAAAGATCAGCAATTTGCTGGGAAAACATGTTAATAGAGAAAGATTGCAGCAAAGTGAATTAATTTTTTTTTCAGTTCTTTTCAAATATTTGTGGGGCAGTTTCCACTGTAAAAACCCAAATCATAGTTTGATGTAAGTCTAGGAAGTTAAAAAAAGTAAGCTTAGAGTTATTATAAAGCTATAAGCCATATAAGAGAGCTTAACTACTGGAAGAATAAAAATGTACTGAAACTTTTTGAAAGCTTAATTAAAAAATCATCTACTGAAGTTACAGTAGTTATCACTTAACAGCATCCAGTACGCAGTCTAGGAGGCTCCTAGAGTGTGTGTTGGGATAGGTTTATATACGTGAAGTACACTTTTCAGCGTCAGACAATAGTTTTTACTTTGCCTCTGTTTAAAGGTTTTCTAGATGTATAATCTACAAACTCGTAGCAATAGACCACATCAAGACCCAAAGCTGAACAAGTGATTGAAAACACGAGGGTAACTGAAACATAGACATTTACTTGCAATGGTTTATAGGATTAGACTAGCCAGTCTGTCATGCAACGTCCCATACCTTATTAAAAATCCAAGGCCCCATATGTCCAAATATTTACATAGAAAGCTTTAATTTCTTCTGAAAGTGAAGCACAGATATACCTAGGTCAGTATTTGTGAACCAAATATACACCCACTTAGGGCCCAAACTGGGCATTCATATAGTCAAATAGTTGTACTTTCCATACCTCTGGAATTATTGTACAAGGGACATACTGCATTTACCACCAGAGGTAAAAGGAGGCATTACCATAATTTTTAGATACATGACTATTTTAAAAATAATATAGAACATTTCACTTATCAAGACACCACAGCTGAAAATCACTTGGAGCTTCAGTGATAAAACTTAAAATTTTAACTTTGTTTATGACAGAGAACAGATCATGTCACCAAAAATAAAAAGTAAATTCTCATTAGTGGGAAAAGTGTAGAGAACAAATAGTGAACAAATAGGACCAACTGTGAACACAACAGGACCCCTGTTTATGAACTGATGTGAATGACTGTGACAGCTTGCAGAACTGCCTGAAAGAGACGAGGTGTCTGAGAGATCTCTGGAGGACATAAGGGTATCACTGGGGAAGGGCCCCTCTCCCCTTGCTTTGCTTTCACACTTCTCATGTGCTTCTGGCCAGCGGACAGCAGGCAGGTTGCATTCTGGTCTAATAGACTTTTGGTCTGAGTGAGTGTATGCTTCCTATCTCCTTCCGTTTCAGAAACTTTGACTGATGTGCTAGGGTCCAAGCTAGTAGAAAACAGGCGCAGGGTGACTGTCCTCAAGATGGGGGCAGAAAGAGTGAGGGCACTACAGTCCAGACAGGTAGTGTCCCATTCTCGAAAACCTACCAGAAGAAATGCTTGGAGAAAATGGAAATCGGAGGAGGAAGAAGCCCGCAGATTTTGGTTTGGACAAATTATGACAAATTATGACAAATTATTCTTCCTTTCATGACATGGTAACAAGTCTAAATGATAGAGGAGAAGCAGTAGCTGTCATGTCGTCTTGACTTCAGTAAGGATTTTGACATGCTGTCATGTGAGATTAATCTAAGCAAGCAGGGATTCTGCCAGCATGAGGGGGCACAACCTGTTGGAAATGTGGACTCAGGAGTTCTGCTCACAGAGGAACTAGTGTAATTGAAAGAAAGGAATACTGGTCATCCAGTATTATTCAAGCACTTTCACTTGTGATGCAGCTATCAAATGAAAGCTCTGCTGACAAAATCTCAGACAGTACTAAACAGGAGGAATGAAATGTTTTGGAAGGGAAAAGCAGATTGCAAAATAATCTTGAAAAACTGGAGAATTGGCCCAAACTGCACCACACCAAGTGAAAAATCTGAATAGTCAACTGCTCGAAAATGGCATGGGGATAACTAGCCATGACATACCTTCTAGAGAAGACAGCCAGTGGCAATCAGCCATGTGCTGGCAGAGGCATGCAAAGGAAAAAACAAAAAGGGGGACCAAGCAAGACAGGAAAAAAATCTGCTGCTCACCCAGAGGCCAGAGGGCAGTCAACAAATCACAAACAGCACCAAGAGATTCTGAACAGCTCATAAAAATACCCAAGGCATAAAAATACCCACATTTTCAAATTAACTTAGAGTCACTAGGTCAGACAGAATGGATATTTTAAACACATGTACCACCCTGTCCACTCATCCTTGCATGGAGGAACATAAATTCTTGTCCTGAGTTAGTGTATATAGTACTCACTTTCCTCTGGTCCTCTAAAAGTTCTTTTCACCCACCTCTAAGACCTGGCTCTCTGCTATGTGTTTTCTCATTCTCTCAGTTTCCCTGCATTTGCCACAGGATGCTACCTTTGCTGTGCAACTCTCTTGCATGCCATATTATGCCACATCCCTGTGAAGTTCTTCAGCACACTGGGGGTTTTGAAGAGCACTTCAGTAAAATATTCACTAGGTGTGGTTTGGACACACACGCTCATGCTTTGGGGCAGAAGGATGGACTAAACAATGTCAAAAACCCTTACAACTCAATTTTTGATCTGTTTTAACACAGATAACTCTAAAACTCTATTATATATGCACAACTCAACATATACATCAGAAAGATCAGTGATGTATTTTTAAGCAAAATATTAAAAGAAGATGCAATCACAGATGAAAGACATTTAAATCTGAAGGGTCAATCTCCTTATTTGGAGATGAGGTGGGAAGGAGAGAAAGTAAATAACAGAGTCCTTGATAAAAGCTCAGATCCTAACAAACACTTTTAGACAGGGACTATATTAATATCCAGCATTACCTCTTGAATTACTATTTATTTGGCACAGAAGCACAGGAAGGTTTCTGATCCTGACCAATGTTTATGGAGACTGAAGTTGCCTCCTTATGGTCAGAGGTGCTCATCTTCAAAGGGGGTTATATGGGTCAACATGACCATGAAATCTCAATTTTGCTTTGAAGGGAAAAAGGATAGGTGGAGACCAGTGCTATAAGAGCACAGCTTCCTATTTAATGTGAGCAGGTCTTCAGCAACTACCGGGGCAGGGTGGTGGGGAGAAACCCCCAAGCAAACAGAAATCACAATGCGAATGACCACAGGAAACCAGCTCTTCTCCTTCTCAGGTGAGGAAGTAGTTATTTCTAAATTATCAGATGAAATATATTACTATTTCTACTACTTTTAAACCCTCAAGTTACACTACCTGTCCCTCAGCAATCACACGGGGTCATTTACATTCTCAATGGCAGCCTTGAGAAGGTTACCAGTTTCATATATTCATCCTGCTTCGGAGAAATGTACAAATTAGCCAAACCCCATCATTTTAGGCTAAACCACCTATTTCAGCCAAAGTATAGCATACAGGATTTTATTCAAAGTTGCTGAATATAGCTGTTGGTAACTGGGGTGACTGACAATGAAAAAGGCCTCTGATACCTTGTGGTTTAGGGTATTTTGAACTTGCACCATCATCAAAACTTCAGATCACTTTTTCATACATTCAGTGCAAAGACTTAGACCTTCTTCCTTGCCAAAGATTAAATGGATCTCTTGCTCCTCTGGCATGCCAGAAGACAACTGTGTTTATCAAATTCCTAGGTCTAAGCTTCTATTCATATGTGTATGAGAGTAGATTAAAATTGATTTCATACAGTCACCCAGGAATGAAACAAGTAAAGCATGCAATTTTTATGCACCAGCTGCATGTAATGTAAATCTAGGAAATCACACAATCTCCACTGGTATAAATACATGGAAGGGATTGCAAGGAAGTGTAATATCAGCAGGAACTCAATTCTATCCCTCCCCTAAGCCACACAACATTCATTTTAAAGACAGGAAACTAGTTACATTGGGAGCTGCACAAAAATAGATGCTCCTTGGTAAATTCAGTGAGAGTCACCTCAGAAGGAATCCTGTGTTAAAAAAACCACAAATGATAAGATGTTGTCAGTAATTCAGATATATGGGAAGTGACAAGAAATGTCATAGTTTTCTGTATCTAAGATTTTAGAGAAATTTTATTAGCCTTTCTCAGGTGACATGAGGTCCACTGTTGTTCTAGAGTACGCCTACACTGACTACTTGTCCATGTCTTGCAAGGTCACTACTTAGTGTCTTCATTACATAGGATTTATGGACTAGCATTACTATGTGTAGATGCACTCTCACCAACTGAAATCTTTTTGAGGCAATGTATTTTCCAGATTTTAAGCTTGGTCTGTATATTAAATACATACATGAAGCCTAATGGTCACATACCAGTACTTGCATTCTTAATTGCAATGTCCTCTACAGTCTCCTTTTCATAGCGGTGAAGTCCCAACTTTGTTCCAGTGAAAAAACATCTTTACCTATATTGATTAAAATTCAGTACATATGATTTTTATTTATATTTCAGATATTTCTGGATGCTACTGCTTGGTTATATTTGACAAGTTGCTGTACAAGTACCTTCTGGACACACACAAAAATAGGCAAAATTAGCCACAATGGGTGGTTTGAGTCTCATCTCTTCAATAATATTTTTTTATAAAAAGTTCCTTTTTTCTTTCACATTTTCAACTCTGCAGAGAATATCACAATCCATTGATCACCTTTCACCTTTAATTTTAATGCACAGAAACTTTGATCCAACCATACTGACAAAAGTTTTTGGCTTATTGTCAAATTTGTCAATTATTGTCTTATTTGGACACACTTGATCACAGTGGCAATTTAAAGGGCTGCTGCTTTATGCTCCATGCTAAGACATGACCCAGAAGTCAGTCTTTGGTCTTTCTCTATTTTGAGCAACCTTGAGCAGATTGCAAATCCCCTTGAAGAGTAACAAGAACTGCAAGTCATAGATCAGGGGTAGTTAGACATGCCGATATTAGGAAACACTGAAATTTTCACACAGCTAAATGTCACTTCATATGCCTTGTATCTCTGGGAAGCAGGGACCTTTTCTTTTCCCTGTGGATGGGTCTGAGCAGCTGCAAAGTCACCCTCAGCAGTCTCTGCTTCTGTGGGCTACTGTTTGCATCTGCAAACCAATCCCATTTTGGACCTTGATACAGACAATTCATCTGAACTGCTAACTAGACAAATAGAGTTCAATGGCCTGATAGCAGAAATCCTGTCTAGAATCATCTTATCTTTTACTGTTTTCAGGATACATGGAGTAGACACAGATAAATAATCAGGGAAATGGAGAGGACGGGAAACACCCTGTACATTTCTGTTGCTACATGCCACTACAATGAATTTCAGTGACTTAGGCTAGACAGTCATGAAGTAGAGGATAGAAGAATTCAGAGTGAGCAGTGGAGGTTAAAAATGGGGAATCTCTATTCTTATGCATATTGAACATTTCCATGTCCCACATGGTGCCGGCAAATGCAATGGCCTACCATTCAGAGGAAGCTGCTGCTTCTGAATAACAGGTGCTCTGGGGAAATGTTAGAAATAACAGATGGGAAAAATTGCTGGTCTGAGGACAATAAGCTATCAAAAAACCCCAGGACTGAAATGACAAATGACCAATTATTGACAGTTAATTTCAGAACACTATCTTTTCATCAACTAGTCAAAGTTTTGATAGCTCCCAGTGCATTCATCCTTTCTGCAAATAGTATGCCACGTATTAATATTCCCTACAGAAAGCACATTGATTTTTTTCATATAAAGGAGTGAACAAAATACTGTGGGATGATGTGGGAGTTTAATATTGCACAAGTGTGTCATAATATATGAAAAGGCTCTTTATATACCCTCATAACCTGAAAGCAATGTGACAAAACTAAAGCCAACCTTGAATTTGGTATGACTCCCAAATTTAAGTTAAAATACTTGGAGAAAGCCCTTTCCTTCCTTTTAGCTAAATATAGTATGTTGTACAGTCTCTTAAATTTCAAGTATTTGGAATACATTCTGTCCACATAGTAGCTAAAAATCTTGTTTTCTCTATTTGTATAGAAATTACTTTCTACTGAGTGATTTCTACCTTTGTCACAAAAGCTCTGATCATTAAAGATACCAGCTGTATTACAGTATAATAAAACTATAAAACACTTATCAATTGAGAAATATGGTACATATGTCATGGTTATTGTATTTTAGTATTAAAGAGAAAAAAGGGAAATAATCTTGATGGAATGCACACCATTACTCAGTTGCATTCTTTCCTCTTTCAGCCCTCTCTTTTGTATGTTATTTCTTTTTAGTAGGACTGACTTATTTGTGTCATCATATGAGTTAGGATCTAATTCTCCTGCATTCCTGAAAGCTCCAACCACAAATGGCAAAGTGAGCTGCAAAGCAGGCTGTTAACCTCAGAGAGGGTGTCTACGTGGACTAAGACTGAGAGGTCTTGACAAACTGTTTTCACAAACAAAGAATCTGCTCCCCCCCTGTCCCACCCCAAGTGATTCAGTTTCATTATTATAACATAATATTCTGATTCTTCAATTCACTGTTCTAGAATTTCTGTTGAGATACCTTTACAAAATGCTTGTCTAGTAAAAAAAGTAATAATTGACTGACAAATGCCTTGGATGCTGTTCTTTAAACTGAAAAATGGCACTGCTTTCAGAGGAGGATCCTGAGCTATGGATCCTGATTGGAGGCATGGCTGGTGCAGCCAAGGACACTTAAACCCTCAAAAGGCTTTTCCAAGCCCCACTAATTGGTTCATTTAGACAGTGTTGTGTTCAGCACGTGAAACCTAACAGCAAAATGTGCCTGACTCCCAAGGCACTGCACTGGGCTCTAGCTACCCAGTTCAGAAAGTGCCCAGTCTTCTAAAATCAAGTGGCACAGCATCTAACTTCAAAAAAGCATTTGAGTAGACAATTATTCCTACGGGAAGTTAAATAAGGATTAGATTCACTATCAGTTTTGTGGATTTGGCATGTAGCTCTCTACATCGAAGACCACTGAGACAACGTGGACTGCAAGAGTTTTATGGTCTGGCCACTGCCCTCAGGGTTGATTAAGACGGAGGGAAGTAACACACCTATAAGTTGAGAGAACCACTATAGTGAAGACATGCTTTTTGAGATATTAGCCAGCTTTTTATTCACATATTTATTTTATTTTGTGTAGGATTTTCTGTATCTATTATGCAATTTAAGGAGCAACTCTTTTACGAAAACTTTTAGGCTGCAATACTGCAAATATTTTGTCTAAATAGGATAGTGCTTGTTCACAAGGCACTAAACAAAACACTTATGATTATGGGTTCCTCACATGACTCTAACTAAGAGCTGTGCATTTCTCTGCATTAGCTTTTTTCACAGATTCAGAAACATATTCCTACTCACTTTAAGCATTAAATGCCTTTCCCTTTGTTTTGTTTTTGCTAACATAGCAATTGATATGGTTTTGCTTGGAAACACTATCTCTTTAAATAGTAATAGCTCACACTTAGTGGCAATAGTTTATAAATTATAACATGTCAGAAATATTGTGCATACTTCTGAAAGGCAGAATATTAATGTCTCTCCAGATGTGCCTAGAAATTAAATAGCATTTTTGAGATGCCAAAAGTTTTTAATGACCGATCTGAAGAGTCTATAATTTAGGACACATTACAATTTAGTATGAAAAAAAAAAAGAGACATATTATTTATAGTCCTATACCAGTCATGAAACAGAAGTTGCCTAGATTTTTAGAAGGCACACATTCCTACCTAGTAAGATGTTTAGTACATTATGTGTTCTATTACAGCAGTAACTCAGCTATAGAATTATTTCAGACTTGAATAATGGTTTATGTGTTGTTACGACACTGGTGCAGGACAGTTCTTGAATTCAGTTATGTGTATGATTTTCTGAAGATTATAGTTTCCAGAAATGCACCTTCCTAGCATGTATTGAGGAGAGATTTACATAAGTTCCTCATCACACAAGTACCCCTCTGTCCTCTCCTGCTCAGGAGTAAGGCACTCTGCTGCTGGCCACTATCACTAGAATCAAGGCTCACCTTAGCCAAAATAACATGCAGTAATGTTGAATGCCGGTGGGATGACTGGGCTATGACTCCTCAGTGGCAGAAGGCTATTTCCCCCTGAGTTACTTCCTCTGGCTGCCACACTGGGATCCGGGGGAGCTAAATTTGTACCTGTTTATCAGCTCTTTATATCCGCTCTGTCACCTAGAAGAAGAAAACAATAGTTCTTTCATTTTTCTATGCAGAAATTCATGGGGTTGATAATCAAAAGCATGGTAGTTCAACCCTGCAGCAAAAATTCAAACAGAGCAGGAACACTATAATGAAAAATACTCAGGAGGAGACACTATTCAAATTGCAATTTCTGTCCTCTGCATCTGCCTGTACATTTGGGTTCAGGCTCTCTAATTCTCTTTTGGAATTCATTTAAAAAAAAAATTAATATGCTTATAACATGTCTGATATCTTATCAGAGCTCACGTCTTATCAGAGAAGGCCTCCATTTCAAGATTTTTTTTTTAAAAGAACTGATACCGAGATGGTAGGTGAGAGGAGTGTAGTGCCATCCCATCTTTAAGCACTCAAAAATTTAGCAAAGAAAGTTGGCTCTGAGCTGTATTGATTGGGGGACACCCTGAAGGGACCTCACTCTGCAAGAACTGCTATTTTTTTCCCAGACACTTTCAGAAAATATGGCATTTTTGTATGACCACCCACATCACATTGCTCTGGAAAAGCCTTCTTCCCTCCCACTTCTTCACTCTTGCTCCTGTAGCAATACATCCTCTCCTGGTGTTCAGCGCCAGAACTAAAAACAATTCCAAAGGAATTAATTTCATGACAATACAGGCAAAATTTTAAGGGTACAGCAAACACAAACTTGTTGGCTGTCATGCAGCTGCACAAAACATTTGGGCACTGTTGCTTCAAATCAGGGTAGTCATGTCTGAATTTTCAGTTATCCTGTTTTATTTTCAAAATGACATTCATGCATCTGTTTGCACTTTACAGTTTGCACGATATACCTTATTCACATTCTTTGTCACTGCACTTATAATACTAAATTACAATTTACTAGCTCATTAGTGAGAGTAATTGTCAATATCTTCCCAAATAGCCTGTGTCCACTATAAATGAAACTTGCATAAACTAGAAAGGGGTATTTTGCTCGTAGGAGAGTATGAGAATGACTTATGCTATAAATAAACACCTTGATGTGGCTAGTAGTGTTTAGATGACTATAAAACATTTCTTGTGTAATTAGGAAGCACATTTTTGTGTAACTAAGAAAATGAATGAGAATTAAATTTTGAGGGATTGCAGGTGGTATTGCCACCCTATTGTAACATAATACATATTGACACTTGCATTATTTTTATACACAACTACTGTAATGTTTAGGAACAGTTTTTACTTTGAGCTAGAAATTGATACATTTTAACTTCAGAGATACCAGCAAAGCATAGTTCTTAAAAAAAGAACAAACTCAGAGAGGTAGTTTGGAAAAAAAAAAAAAAAATTCACCCTATATACAGTATTTCCATTTTATGGTGTTCAAAGGAAACTGTTTGGAAAGTGATTTTTAAAAAAAATTAAATAAGTGATTCTTCCCCTTTTCTCACAGAATATAATTCATGAATACCTAATGCTTTGTGTGCTTGTTTTTGGCTGGTTGCTTATAAATTTTTCCTGGTTGATAAAATTCTGACAAACTAGAGTATAGCAAAGGTATCACATCAAAAAACAAAGACAAATGGATAACAGTCTATTTTCTTTCAGTTTTAAACAGTGACAAACATGAGAGACTTTGGGATCCCAAGTCCAAAAACATACACTCACATGTATACTTGAAATCACTTACTCTCAGTCTTTTAGCTGAAGTAAACTGAAGAAACAAAGGTGTTTATGATCACTTTGTCTTAGAAGAAGTGTCCTTATCACAAGACAGTTAATAAATGAGTATGTTCCCTTGGTTTAAACATTTATCTAGGGTGGTGTTTTTTCCTGCAACGCTGGTACCTCCTCTTCACTGACATTTTTATACTCTGTCATGGCAAGAATTCCAGCCAAGTTTGTACTTTTATTTTCTCTTTCAAATCCTGCCCAGGTTTCTAACAGCTGCCAGTTGAGGCAGATTTCACCTCTGATGCTTGCACAACTGCTTAAAAAGTGATATTAACACTCTATATTGAGACAGAGTACAAGGAGCATGAGTAGCTGCTTTTCTGGAGATACAGCATCATGTGAGAGAGCCAACAGTCCCTGGAAAGCATGAAATTGTGAGTTCTACTTTTTTGTCTTGTGTTAAATTGCTGGAATGTTCTTTGCAGTGGTAGTGACGGCAAACCAGATCCTGTACAGGAGCTAATCAGTGTGGCTGCATTTCACTTCGGTGCCTTCTCTGCAGAACAGATGCTGGACCCAAGTGTTGGACCACAGGATATGGCTCACAGGGGTGCTGAGTAATGGCAGCAAGCTGCCTCACGTAATGAATTCATCATGCAGCCATCTAGAACTACTCTCTGGAAACGCTCAGTTCCAGTCCTTGTTTTTTGCTCTTGTCTGACAGCTGTTCAAGATACAGAAGTCTTATTTAGGTCCTTAAGTAGATTTTCTGAATCTGGCTGTAATAGAATATCCCAGCACAGGGAACTAACTGATATTGTTCACCAGGTTTTATAAATAGAGTTCCTGAAAAATGTTATTTCACTGAGAAACAGGAAGGAAATGCCTAACTCTAGAAACTCATTTCTTCTTCAGTAAGAAGACAGAGCCATTTCTAAAACCCTTTCATTTAGCTGCAGAGTATTTTTACCACTTCACAGAGTGTGACATGCACAAAATAAGATCCAGCACCCAGAATAATGCAGGAGAGGACAAAAAGAAGATTGCACAGCGAGGAAGTTCCATTTTCACTGTTGCCTCTGGAGTGTATGACCCTTACGTAGGTAAGTGATGGCTCCTGGAAACCTGAGAGCATGTCTGGGGAACTGCTGAGCCTCATCTTCAGGACATTAAAGTTTAGCTCAAGGTAGGTTATATAACAACTGAAAGTAAAACAGAACGGAGGAGTGGGTGGAGCATTTGTTGCTGTCACTAGTGCAAACTTTATCCTAGCTTCTTCTGTGCCAACTTGCTGCACAACTTTTCCGAGACTTGTGAGTATTTTACACTTTTAAGATCCTCTTGCTTTTCTTTCTTTCTTTCTTTTACTAAAAAGATGAGGGAACTCATACTGCTTAGCTTCCAATTATTTAATGTTTTTTAAAATTGTCTCATAAGATTTGTTATAAATATAAAAGAAGTAGTTTAAGAATTGTATTTAACCTTGTACCTGGCACCTGTTTCTCTGGTTCTGCTGTGTGAGAGTCATCAGCAAGTATGGAGAATTGGTGCTAGCTGGTGAAAATTTGTCATTGCTTTCTAGCAAATTCACACAGCAAAACTGAGGAGAAAACAAAGATACTGCTGTAAGCCTAGTTAACATAGCAAGGACAGAGATAAAAAATTGGGAGAAAAGTTATTTATCATCTTAGTATATACACTTGAAAGAGCATTAAATGCAGGCAGGGAACTGAAAATCTGCAGTCAAGTGGAATCCTACTGCAAATTGTGATACAGAGATACCATAGCTGATAGCAGTATAATAGGGAGGCATTAGCTGGTAGTAAACCTGAGTAAGTAAATGCATTTATGAGTCTGCTGTTAAGAATACCACTTTCCACCTAATGAAACCAAAAGGTAGGAGGAAAAGGACGTGTGGGGCAGAAACTTGTGAAGGATTGTGTTGTTAAAACCTGCAAAATTACCTCATAAAAGCCAGTAATAGGAAATTTGCCCTGCTGTGCACAGCCAATACCTTGTGATTCCTTCTGAATATAGCAGGTATATTTGTGTTCCTTACTTTTTTAAAAGAGTTGGATATTGCAGAACAAATTCCTGATTACAATTGTCACAATATGTTTTGCTATACTTTCCAAATAGTCAACAGCACAGCACTTCCTTTGCCTTTTATGAATGTGTTTATTTCTATTTACAGTTACCAATTTATTTGACATGTACTAGATAAATGGAAAGGTGTCACTTGGTTATTTTATATTGGAAGCAGATACTTAATTATAGAGCAACTTTGGATAAACAAATTATCTTTATATGTTAATGGAGGTATCAAATTCATTCTTTGGAAGGCTACTGAACTGTTCTGAACTCTAAGAACATGTAGTATGACTTTATAGCCTGTCACAATCATTTTAGCTCTGCGAACTCAAAAAATAACAGTTACCTTTGCCAGCTCTTCAGAACGTAACATCATACCCTGCTGTCTTGAAGAATGTTTGAATTCTCTGGGAAAAAGAATATTATGGTCAGATCCATTCTGAGGCTTCCTAGATCTTCACTGAAAATAGAGAGGGATCATAGGGGACAGAGGTACAGGCTGATGTGGAGTAATGGGGTAGTATGGATAAAATAATGCTAGATTTTTTCTGAAGAGTGAAAAGTTCCTTCTCACTTCAGCTTGCAGTCTCTTCCAGGCCATGGCCAGTTATGTTTGGCAGGAACCTTCCAATGTCAGGCACAGGGTTCTGTCAGCCAAATGTTTCCCTCTTCTGTGCTCAGGGAGTTCAGCCTGCTGCCGCCAGCACAGCAGGGAGAAGGACAATCTGGAACAGCCCCTCTGTGAGACACGTTTTTTCCATCAGAATAACATGTTTTGTGGTGTAAAGTAGATCACTGTTCTGCAGGCCAGCACAGTGTTATAGCTTGCAGGGATCAGTAAAGCACAGCAACCCAACCTCAGTTGTTGGAACAAACTTGTTAGTCTGCACAGAAGTACATATTTTATTACTTTTGTTTTTACATGACACGGTCTTGTTGCTATATCCTCTATTTCATCACTGCACCATCAGTAGGAGATAAAACCCTGGAGACTAAGTACCCTTGCATTCATGTTTTTCATGAGATCTTTCTGTGCACTTAAAAACTCATAATGGAAGATAGTGACTTTAAAGGTTATTTTAACTACAGGACTGTAATGCACTGCCAATTCTCATTATTATAATACATTTCCAGTTCTTTACACCAAATAATAGTGTCTTAGGCAAAGCAAGAACATCTCAAACATGCCCATTTGCTGTGCAAGTGTGTTAAAATATTTCTAATTTTCAAAAGTATTTCAAAAGTAATTGCTCAGAAATGGAGGGGGGAAATCCCTACTATCAGTTATTTATTATTGGCTATTTATTACCAGAAAAATGTGTATGAAGCAACAACTTATTTTATTTTATAAGTAGTTCCCAAAGTTAAAGGCATTCTTCTCAGTCAACCCCGATTTCTGATTCCCATTTTACAGGCTTTGACAGGACAGGAGTTCACTCCAGGAATGTATGATGACGTATTAACAAGCAAGCTGATATATTTGTCTCTGCAAAGACCAAACTCTGGTAGGAAGCACTATTAGTAGGTCCTCAGGGGAATATATGCTCAAAACTCCTTTTTGAGCAGGAGTTCAAAGCAATAGGACTATGTTGGAGGACCCTGGTACCCAGACACACGGATCATTCTTTCACAGACAAAAGGGCTTCCCATTCCATATGATTAATCCCAGATCAAGTTACCTTCTCACTGCTCCTGTGCCAAACACTGAACCTTAGCCACTGGTGCCCACCTCAAAGGTTCCTGCATACTGAAGGCTCCTCTGCTCTTGCTGGACCAGTGCTGTTCCCAAAATGGGTGTTATGATCTCACGCTCAGAATCAACCTGAAGGAATTTTTATATAAAGGATTTTTATATCATCATGACAACACAAAGAATTCAGGCACCTCAGCAGCTAATAAAAGCTTTCTGTCTTCCATTCATAAATTAATGTACTAGTGTAAAATAAGGAGAGGGATTCTTTTTTAGCTAAGAAATTTGTGAAGAGCAGCAGAAATATTTGGAAGCCAGCAGGAGATGTACTATATAATTAAACTGTTGTCCTTGCTGATAGGTTATTATCAGCAGGTAACAAGATATATGCATCATTACAAACCATCTCACAGTATTTTATGCTATAACAGATGAGGTATGTCTTTAGTGGCAGCATAGGGTGATCACTCAGACATTGTTGCCATTATAGCTGCTATAAATTACAACTTAACAGTTTAATAGTTTATCAATTAACTCTAGTGTCAATGCTTAAAAATTCTTTACTAAAAAATGGCTGATTTTTTTCACCCACTCTGGAACTGGTTTTAAAAGCCTGCTTTATAAAATACTTGTAGACTAGAAGGGTTGACCTTGTGACAGTTAAAAAAAAACCTTATACCAAAGTTGCTAAACCAGCCCACCCATGACTAGAATTTATCAAATGTTTTAGGGTGCCTTTTTGTAAATGAAAATACAAGTGAAGCAAATTTACTGGCTGTAATTTATTTTTGAGTAGAGAGATCACCATATTCTAAACTGCCAGCCAAAAATGGCTCCCACTGCACCTTTCCCCAGCTGCAGACTGCCAGAAGGCTGTGAATGTCAAGTGCTTAGTAATTTTGTCCCCTGGAGTTTAAGCTATAAATAAGGACAGTGTGGAGAAGTTTATTGTCTCTGCTGGAGAAAGGACTTGAGCTGTTGGTGATGTCCAGTCACTGTCTGCCACAGATCCTGTTTGTGCAGATACAAAACATGAAAACACAGCTGTTGAGCTAATGATCTTGTGAATAACTTGTGCAGTAGAAGACCCATTTTATGTAAAGGAATAACTCACTCCACATATCTTAGGTATCATATTAACTCTTAATACGTTGTTAACTATTACTAACATGATACCAATTCTGTAAACAACATGATCGAAAATTACACATGAACTCTGTGGCCTGTTGTGATGATGCATTGGCTAATTAAGAATTATGGCACTTGTACCAGTGGTGCCTGCATGTATCTCCAGCAAGTGACACTCTGTCTTCCTGCAAGGGGAAGTAGGAACCTTACCGACCTTTCCAGGATTGAGGAGGGGTATTGCAGGAACATGGAAATCTATGTGCCTGACATCTGAAAGCTGCAGCTGGTTACTGCAACCAACCTGCTTTTAAGAGTAAAAGGTATCAACATAAGCACACTTGTTCAAAAATAACTAATTATATCTGTTTGTTTAAGCCATACTGGCTCTCTCCTTAGTCATGTAGCCTCAGTTTGAATGTCATATTAGGCTGTGTCAAAGTATTTTAAAATAATAGACATCTGCAAATCTGTTAAAACTGAGTGCATGTAGTGTGCTTTTAAGAACACGGGAATGGGAGTCACAGTAACTCTCACAGGCTCATCTCTTGTAGCCTCTGGCAGAAAAACAAAAAGTATGGTTTGTTTTGCTGCTAGTGTACTTTGGTAACGGTATAGCTGCTAGGCAGATTTTATCTTTATGCTGCTTCTTGGCAGGGTAAATAGATGAAACAGTGTTTCACATTCCTGAGGTTAGATTAGTTCCAATAATAGAGTTAATGTGATTAGTTGTACTCAAGTAGTACATGTGCAGCAAACATCACCATTGGGCAGTAGAGGGGACGGGATGGAGGGTGGCACTGGGAGCCCACGTGGGATTGCACTGGTCTCTGTTCTCAGCCTGGGGATTCCAAGTGTAAACCTGCCCTACGACGACCAACCCTGGATGCTGGTGACAGGAAAAGTCATCAGATTGGGGTTTACACAGTGCCTCACTGCTTTCTTTCGCTCATTTAATTTTAAATATTTTTTATTTAACAAAAAAAGGTCTACAGCCTTAGTTATACTGTATCTTATAGTAATTATTTACATGGGCACAAGAAATGTGATTTTACACTGGCTAGAATACATATATATATTTTATATATATACATATATGTACATATGTACAGATATATACATAATACATATATACATATATATATATAAAACCAGGAAAAGCTGGAAAAGAAGATATTCTGTATTTCATGTATTCTTCTTTTGTATGGCCCCATGTCTGATTTGCTGCACATTCATTGCACCATGTTGTAAATCCAGAATAATTAGTTTTATCATTTTTTGTCCTCCCTTTATGGCACTTATCACTATAGTATCCAATTGCTTCTGGGAGATGAACTAGTTCATTTTTCTCAAAAGTCCTGAAGGATAAGAAAATGGGAATTTTACTTTACAAATGGAAAAAGATTGGAAGAACCTAATGATTTTGGGTCCAGTATGTGACATCTGGAGATGGATATTTTTTTGAGAGAGATTGTTTAGTATTCTCTAGGATTGTCTGTGTTCACATATAGCCCCCAGTGTGTTCTGTTGCAGCTGTGAGAACTCAATGCTTGTTTGAGCTAAGCTCTGTAGAGGGCACTCATTTCTTCAAACTGTAGCGTCTACACTGGAGAAACCTCCATCTGAGCTAGCTGACTATAACGACTAGAAATATATGCTTGGGGAGCATGAAGCATCTCATCCTAAGGGCATATATACAAAGCAACCTAAAGTCAAGATTTCCTGTAGGAGAGAACTCAGGAAATGATTGTTGCTTGTGAAAAATCTGGGTTAAGGACCTTGCCCAAATCACAGGGACATGGTGAGATGAAGGCAGGGACAGGACTCTGTTCCTCAGGGCTGCATTCAGCTGCCTTTGTCATTGAACCCATGCTTTTCCTTCTGTGGTCTTCTGCCTCCTTTTCTACACATCTTCCTTTTTCAAATAAGGACATTTAAACAGTTTTTTTTTCAGGAGCTTGGTCCCTTCTGTGAACAGAATCCATTTTGTTCATAAATCCTGTGAGAGAAAAAGGAAATCATTACATCATACTGTCATTAAAGATTTAATACATTTTTAAAATTATGAATTCATGGGAAGGCAGTAAGCATGGGATTGAGTTTCAGGTTCTCAGGAAGAACATGCTTTAGTGTTCATAAATCCTCCCACTTCTGCTACACTCAACCTTTCTTCCTTCCTTTCACCTCCACCCTGTCTTAGTTCTTTGCTGTGCTCTCCATTCAGTCATACTACTCAAATTCCACTGCTGTGCACCACCAGCGTCACTGATTTCTGTTCCTCAGCCTTCACCACATTGTTCCTGTAGGAAGCCTTTTTTTTTTATATACAAAGAGTTCTGCTTGCCTCTGAAGCTCTGAGATGGAATATGTTCATTGTGAAGAGGCTGCTGGAGACCAACTACACAGTGCCAACAAATCTCTTCTGCAATTATGTAAACTAAGACACTCATGTTTTGGCCAAGTTTATGCAGGTTTTCTAGGCTGCCGAACTTGAACACATTACTAAAAACTACAGCTTTAATTAAATGGTTATAAACATTTTCTTTACATGCATATTTCTGCTAATTTATTTTTGGAAATTACTCAACTACTCTTGATGGGACTTAAAAGAAAATCACTAGCCTGAGTAAGTAATTCAGTGCAGGAAATTCCAGCTCTAACAGTATCAGCTTGACCAAACTAAAAGCAACTGAAACCAAGTCTTATTGTTTGAGACCTTGCTGCAGAAGGCCCTAATAAAACTGTAGGCAATAGCCCCTTTCCATATATAGACATAGGGCTGTGTTCCCAGCCCATCCATATATTTGAAATCATCAGTGTTTAATTTAATTTTCTAAGAAATAATGCTTATGCAACCACATATCTGTGTGTGTTTGCATATTTCTGCCTCCCTCCTCCATCACATTTTTTAATTCAAGGCCTAATTTCATTTAATAGTTTACATTGGAAGAAGCATCTACAGGTCACCTCTTCCAGCTTCCCACCTAAAGCAGGGCTAAATTCAGCATTAGAGCAAGTTGCTGCAGTCTTCATTGATTTTTTAATACCCCTGAGGATGGAGATTCCACAACTTCTGTAGGCAGCCTCCTTCACAAACTTATTTTCTTGCAGACTGCATTGGGACTCCTTTTATAAAAAAATACTAATATTAATGTCCAAATAAACTGTTCTGTCAACATGCCTTCATCATTTTCTGCTGTAACTCTTCAAGGTCTTGCTACGAATACACAACCAGTTGTTTGAGCAAAAATTTCCGTGTTTCTCCAACCCCAACAATTGCAAGATTTGAAAGTGAATCTAGGGGAAAAATGTTTCTGAAAGAGAAGGGAAACAGCCCAGTTAGGTTTTATTGTGTCATCTGTAAAAAGGCAATAGAAAGGGGAATGAGCTGGTTAGACGGTTGTCATGATCCTTACTATGAAAACACTGCTTAAATGGAGGTGGTGTAGTGGATTGCTGCTGAGCTGACCTTGGTTCAATATGGTTTGCCTCATTTATTCTCTTCTAATTTATTACATAAAATAGGGCAGAACAAAAGTATAATCACATAGCTGGACTGTACTGTGTCTATGTAAAAGGCAACTATTAAAAGCAATTTTCATGCTGTGTTGCACTAATTTGTAGTACACTTCCAGCCCTTTATAAAAAACAGAATTATACTGGTGTTAATGACTTTAATACTAGCCACCTGGGCCACAACCTCTCTTCTGATTGTTATCAGAAGTCACAAAAAATTATTCTTTGATGACAATATACATTTTCCAGGGGGAGCCTCCCCCCTTACATTGCAGCATTCAAAGATGGGTCTCTATTACCTAGATTAAAATAAAAACCCTTTTAAAAAGTCTGTGTGTTGTGTTTTCCATTAATTTAGAAGATTTAAAGGGGACTTGCAAAAGTTACTTGCGAAATTTCAGCAACTTCCTGCTTTGAATGCTCTTAATAGATAGACTGAGAGCCACTCAGAACTCTATTGCAACATTATACATATTTTTTCCACATCTAGGTCCCACAATGTACTTTCCTGGTCCAGATTCTGTGCTTCTGTTCTGAGTAATGTCCCAGCAGGCAGGATGCTGGGGATGGCGCGGCCAACACGAAACTCCACTGGGGCACTGAGCAGGCTGGAGAGTCAGGTAAGTGTCACTTAAACAACATGACATTTTAGGAAATTTCAGCAAAGCTTTAAATGTTATGTTACAGCCCAACGAGAAAGCTAGGTAATACAACAAATTTAAGGCTTGGAAACATTTCCAGTATTTTAGATGAGATCAGTAGCACCCTATAATTTTCTGCTTTGTTTTTTCCACTCTTTGTTGTTTACTTGTATCAGAATTACATAGTAAATAGGTCTGCATTTTTTCACATTTCTGTTTTTCACAGTTTATTCCTGGCACGGCAAGTTCTAGCAGACTTTCCCTTTTGCTTGGACTTAATGCCTATTCCTAGCTGACCTTTCGCAACATGCGAGGCCATAACCCCTGACCCTCAAGGGTGTTTAATACAGGAGAAAAACCCTTGCAAGTGTCCAGCCTCTGCAGCACTCTTCAGAGCTCCCTAACAGGCTTTCTGGATGGTTCAGTATTAGTTGCATTTCAATTACGCAGCGTGGCCAGGTGACCTCATTATAACGCAAAAGCCATTAGCATATGGCACTTAATACCCACCAGGCTTGCACGCAGCTCCGCACTGGCAAGCCAGTCTTTCCCTTCCTCCAGGTAGGCTCCTTTCCTGAGCAGTGGGGCCTATTGCTGAGGGACCTGGTAGCCTGTGGTGGGATTCTCCCACTTTCAAACACTTGATTGTCCCATGGTGACAAGCAGAGCAGAGAGCTGCCTGCATGGTACCTTGCCATGGAGGAAAAAACAGTGCCCCAGCTGTGGGCCCTTGCCCATGCAAGGGCTGTACCAGGGCTCCAAGGCAGGCACCCTGCATATAGCCTGCCACCATGGCACCTCCACGATGCCTCCACAGCTCCATCCCACCCGGCCTTCCCTGCCAACGTGCTGTGCTGTGGATGGATAGGTCCCTGTGCAAAGTCAGTCTGACTAATATGCAGGTAGCAGGGGAAAAGCCAAACAGGAATTGTCTGAATGGTCTTCACGCTAGTTAATGCAGTGAAGTTGATGCTTAGGACAGGGTGGATGTTTTTTACAATGATTTTTGATCAAAGGTTCCTTAGCTTCTTCAATTCTAAATGTGTAATTGCTCAAACTTGAAACTATAGCTTGTCTTTTCGATTGACTTACCAGCTGCTGTTCTGCAGAAGTCATAGAAACAATTAATCAGCTCAAAACTGAGTTAATCATTGATTACCCAGTAGCTTCATATAGCATCGCAAAGTGCCAGTGATTACACCAGAATCTTAGCTTTTATTAAAAGCAGGAAAAATATAGCCCTCTTGATTATGGAGCAAAATTTGGAACTCAACCCCCACTAATGTAGCCTATGGAAAGTTGGGAGGATTAGAGCAGACAGCAGCAGTTTATGGGGCACGTGAAGAATATAGCATAGCTAAGTCACACACCCAAATCTCTCTCACGTATTGAGAGAGTCACTCGCTATAAGATTTGTTTCTTGTGTTTATCTATTTCCTTACCATTCTGCTCTTTTTATTCTGTTGGGAGACTGGGGTTAAAGTTAAAAGATCACTCTTAGGAGATGATAGTATCTGCCACTTGTTGGCTGGCTTCAGGTGTCTGCTAGTACTGTGATCTAGACTACTGCATGGACCTACTTGTCACAGGCCTTTCAAAATTACACCTTATTATAGTGCTCCCACTTCTACATCTCCTTCTTTCTGGTCTACACTTCTACCATCTCCTGCATCATATTCTATCTCTCCACACAAGACTGTAAGTCCCTGAGCCTTTGTCCCTATATTTTCAGTCTTCTGCCCATGTTCTCATATAAAAAAGCAGGTTCTGGCACTTCTCAGATGGTGCTAAAGACATATAATAATGACAGAGCAGGTCATGAGCCATTGTCTTGAGCAGGTACAAGTTACTGCACGCTAGTTCTTCCACAATGATTGCCTGCAGCACATGTGAGTGACCTTAAGGTTATTTGTTCTTTTAGGCCTGTAAAAAAATCAAATGCATCACAAGCAAATAAGTTTCTGTTTCTGTTGAGCATTTCAAATACAAGTACAACCAGTGTTTTTTTTACTATAGCATTTCCGCTACTGCTTTTAAAGAACATAAAAAGCCATTACTCACGTAGCAAGGTGCAGACACGGGATTGTGTGACTATCTCAGTAAGCACGTTTATTTTGCCCTTTGGTCATAGTAATGTTGCCTCTGTTATAACTTACCTATTTAATCTCCTTTACCCTTAATGATAACTTAATAGAAGTCTCATGTCTTCTGGAAGTGATTCTGTTTGCTTCCAAAGCCAGTGAACATTTTTAAATACAACTGTACCACTATCCCTTTTAAAGGTATGTGCAAGTTTATTATTTCTAACAGAGATTATTTATATAAAATACTATCTTAGAAACTACTGCACATAAGATAATTAAGAATATTCTGATAATTCTGTTAGAAGTTTCAAAACAGTTTCTAGAGATCAGCTCGAAGAAGTATCACTCACTGCAGAACAGACAGGTAGTTACATTACCAGAAAGTTAGGAACCAAGGTTCCCAGTCTGTTTTCCAGAAATCAGATCAGCCTTCCATTACCAAAATGACTTTGAGTAACTGCATCTCTGTCTGTTGGCCACTTTGCTATGAGTTATCTCTATATGCTAGAAGAAAAGGTGCCATAAACAAAAAGTTAGAATAGAGTAGCTAGTCCTTGGGAACCTGATGGGGAAGCAGTAAAGAAGATACTAATCTACAGGCTCACAAACAATTACTTATCCTTAGTGTACCCGAGGGTACTTCTGCATGCACTGAATGAGCTCCTGTGCAGTGCTAGCCTGTGGGCTGTGTGATGCTCTTTAAGTGGTGTTGTAGAAGGTTGTTGATAAGGAGGTTGCTGAATAAGAGTTGCATTCCTGACATTAATCTTTAATATAAACAGTTATATTAACATAAAAATGAGAACAAAGTAAATAAAGGGGGGGAGGTGTACATTTCACCCAGTGTCTTGCTCCACTGATCCCAACAGCTACTAATACAAGTAGAATTTTTCATTCTCTTAAAAGTTTCTGCAACAGTTTACCATATGATTTGAAACTATAAGATTATATTAAATTACACATTAGCTGATTCATTATTCCTATGTAAGGTTCTCCAGCTGAATTTGAAAGTTCAAAGGCTGTGATTAGAGGATTCCCTTCCTCAGATCAGGACACCTTAGGAAAATTTCGTATTTTTTAATTTTCTATGTCTTTCAGAGAAAAGGAAGTGGTTTAGTCATTTCACTAAAATGTATTGTCAGGTACATTTGCAGAGTTACACATGCATTTACTTTATCTTCATATTTTCTTTTCATTCTAATTATATAAAAATTTACTTTTAAAAAGATCATGGAAATGCCACCAGCACATATAATTCATTCACTCATTCATGAAAATTAAATAAATCAGACCTGATCTTGGTTGTTAATTTCTTTTCTTTTCTCTGGAAGGTGTTATAATGCCTGTTCCTTACCCAGCTGAGTCAATGAAACTCTGTGCCAGTTGAAAGTAAGTGTTAGGCCTATTTATCTACTGAAGGAATAAACTCACTGCACACAAGCCTTGACTTCTGGTGTTCAGGATATGCAGTTCTGTGAAGGACAACACAATGCCATTGGGAGTGCAGCCTTTTCAGTTTCCACTATTCTCTCCTTCTCTCCTGTCTCTCTTTCCATCATCAATACATTAAGCACTGGTTTGTTTGTTGTTTTTTTTAAGACAATCAACTTTAGGTCTCTAACTGGAACACAGTTTCCATGCTTTTATTAGCTAATTCATATTCACATTTGAATGAAGTTTCAAATGCAGTATTTTGTTACACCTTTGTAATCATCTAGCCAGTTGTAAACCAGATTTATTCTACTGTACTGTAAGCCTACCAAGGTTGCTGGGCAAATGAAAGCCTCCAAAAAAGCTCCAGGGATATTCACTCCCCTTATTCCCCCTCAAAGTTATTTTTAAGACAGACACCAACCATGTAACTCTTCAGTAGAAGAGTTAAAATTTATCAAAGTCTTAAAAACAAAGAAAAGAGGGGTGCACATGGAAATTAGGGTGCAACTTCAGTGGGTATTTCTATGAATTATTGCATAACAAGTTTTTAATTACATCATCTTGGGAAGTGAGATAGGCTATGACAGGGTGGACATGTTCATTATGTGAGAAACTTCCAAGAAAAGCAAAAGCAATCCAAGGGAGTGTTGCTCTTTCTGAAAAAGTTGCCTGTTGGAGACGTGCCTCTAAGTTGCAGCTTTCCTTTAGTGTTAGGGTAGGCCGCAGACTTGCCTTGTTCTGTCCTTGCTCTAACATCTCCAGTCCTTCAGCCAACTCAACAGCCTAAGCCTGAATCAGGCCTTTTTTGCAAAGCTGAAAGAAGACATGTTCTCTCTGCAAGCTTTCCAGATGGTGGCAGGAACAAAGGGGAAAACTACAGAACAGACATTCCAAACCTGATGAAAAATACAATTTTTGTCATTGTTGCCAAGGAGAAATGGATGTAATATTAATATATCCTGTTTCCTAGTTCCTGAGTGAAGGTAACAAAGTCTCTTCCATAAAAAGGACAATTTTCCATTTTGGAACACAGACGAATCTCTATACAAAGATTAATATTCCTTTTCTTACATGCTTTGCTCACCATCCATGCCTGTAGCGTAAGATCAATTCAATCATTGATTCCTGGAGAGTGATCAGACACCAGAAAGAAGAGAGAAGCCTCTATGAAAAAAGGCAGAGGCATAGAAAATTGTCAGAAGACATTACTGAGAAACACAGGAACATCCAGAAACAGCTGCTGGAGCAACTGCAGAAATGGCAGGTCCTGCTGGAGAATATTCCAATTAAAACTCCTGTCCAGAAAAGACCTACAGCCTAAAATTAATGACATGCTGAGAACAACTGTGCACTTCTCCCCTACTCAGTTTGCAAGATGATGAATCACTGACAACTCCACCTCTTTTTCTGCTACTTGCCTCTCTGCATGTATGTCACAGATAGCAGACAGAAATACTATGTTTATCGTAGCATAGACTAAGTCAAACCTGTGTCCCCAGTACTTGCAGGCATGCCCACTACATCTGCATTGTTACTTTCAGTAAAGCTTGAAGTATTTATTCTTATAGGTTGAACTTCATGGTGTAAGGTTTGCAGTATTGGTGGTTTTTTTTTTTTCCTCTGGTAAAAAAGTTTTATATTTGACAAAGGCTTAATGCAGCAGCATCATAATGCATTTTTTAAAGAAACAGCTGCATAAACCCCTTCAATTTCTAGCTTTCTTGCAGACTACTTTGATGCTGTGCTCAGCTGGCAGGAGGGATTAAACTGCATGAACTAGAAAAGTGTCAGCAGTTCTGCTTCCCAGCCGCTGTGGAACTCTCCTCCCTTGTTTTTGCTGGTATTGTGTCAAATAGGGACAGTTTTTCAGGCACTTGAGGCAGACACCTTCTATATGTTACTAATTAGCCTCATCATTAACCATTGCAAAGTACTTTTCTACCTCCCAGCAGAAAAATTTTTGGTCATTCTACAACTTCTTCACATCCTCCCTCCTATCCATTTTGTCTGGAGATTGGATCAGTGGCAGGGTAGTGTGGTGTAGTAAATGCTCGAGCCTTGGAATATTATGCAGATGGACTGCGAGACCTGAAGGGCTGCGCAGACAGGAGTCCTAACGGTCTTGATGTATCTTGGCAATCCAAACTGTGCAAATCTATCTGTCATCCACACATTGCAAAACTTTGTAAGCCAAGATTTCAGTATCCACTTAACTGATGTAACCTACTCATTTACAGCCTTGGTGTTTAATCTCACCTCATCAAAGTGGTGAGCTACGGATTAGTGATCTATGCCCTGAAATGGAACTATCTCCTTTGTATACTGTTTTAATGTTTAGATTGTCTCTGAGTGGATTTTTATGATAATAAGCTTCGTTTCCATCCACGTAGTCATTTTGCTATCATATCACTATCCAGCACAGCCTTGCTGTGAATCACCATTCTTTCCCAACGTTCATTGGTAGTTTCCTGAGCCAAGAAATAATGCTCTCCTGAATGAAGTTGCTTCAAGAAAAGTTTATGCACAGCTTTTTTTTTGCTGGAGGAAAGAGAGGAAAATATCAGCATGGCAGCTTACTTTCAAATGAAAGCAGCTTCAAGTGGAAGTGTATTTGCATTTCTTGTTTTGAACAAAACAAAGCTCCCTCCCTAAATACAATCTAGAAGTTTCACTTCAGCTCAAGACAGGTGATTAATGAAATCCTTTTGGAGTAAACATGGGATTTTGTTGGATTGACTACAATCACAAAAAGCCAGTGGTTTCTAACAGATCTCCTATGGGGGGGGGGGGTAGTGGGGTGGAGGGAGAAGAAAAAGACCTCATAGTGCCATTAGTATATACTGATTTATAGAAAAACAGCTATGAAAATAACAGTTATTTCAAATTAATTCTGTTAGTTATAAAAAAATAAATACAGATGTATATTAAAAAGACATTCACCATGCAGATATTAACAGTCAGTTCTCTTGTCTATGCTATCAGGCAATTTCCAACTCATAAAGCACAGGCTGCTGTGAAAGTAATTGTTTCTACTGCAACATAACACAATGCACCAGACCACTTACGTCTCATGTTACTCTTTGCAAAAGTAGAATTCTACTTTTGGTAGAATTAGAATCTTGGCTAAATTCTTATGTGGGTGCTTTCCCTATCTTTTGAATCCCAGGTATGTGTTTCTTCACGTCTCCCCATCACACCCTCAAGCAAACTTTTCAGCAAAGACAGAGAACGTTGATTTGTATGCTTTGTACACTTCTGTGTCCTTAATTGCTCTGAAATTTTGCTTATTTAACCAGTTGTTTGTGTTCCCCAGAAATAGCTAGCTACATGAAAATAGTGAAATGACTCCTGTGACTTCCAATTTCCTATAGAAGCTATCTGGATAACTACATGGTTTTACCTTAAAAAATGTTTCTATTAACATGTCCGGACAAACACAATATTATTTAGTGGACTCAGGCTTTGAGCCTGCAGTTATACTCATTTTGTTTCATACAGAAGAGATGTTTTTCACCTGATTATGCTGTTCAACATAGTTAATTGCCCCATTGTCCTGCTCTCTTGCTTCTATTCAGAATTCAGAATCCTGAAAGGTTGTGCCATAATTTGGCCAATCTTAGACTTTCCCAGCATATTTTAGTGGATTTAGTCCTTCCAAGACATAACTCTATGTGCTATTAAAGAGGTCTGATTTTAAAGTTCTCTGTAATAAATAATGTGAATTTAATTTTGCATCATGATACTAATGCAAAGGAGATATGTCTAAATAATGTCAAAATTAAGATTCTGAATCATATTAGTCATCCACAATACTTATCTCATCTGCTGTTGATTTGCAGATAAATTTGTCAACGTAATTTGAGAGGTATGCTATTGCATTTTAGACTTAAATAATTTCTTCCTGTCTTTATTTGCCTTACAGGCAGAATGTGCCATTCACTTCACTTAATATCATTACTTAATTAATTAGAAATAATTTATGTTTCCCCTTCCCAGCTACCATTGTTTTTTCAAACATAAAGGTATGGAATGTGAGGTTTTTTCCATTGTAGATATCCTTTGACTCTTTTTTTCAGCTTTCACTATTATGTCCCCTCCTTAGAATAGTCAACAGATGATCCTACCACACAGGATAGCCTGTTTGTTTGCCTCAAATCCTATATCTCATATCAGCAAATACTACATTATCTTCCTCATACTTAGGGAGCCCCAACAGATGTTTTTTATCTCTGCTCTGCTCTTTAAATCCCACTCACACTGCCACCTGGGAGCATCAAGTGAAGTAATCAAGAGTGTCTGGAAATTACAGATGTCTGCAGCAATGGCAGACAAAGAAAGAAGCAAGAGAAAAGAGTACATTCTCTGGGTTGTAGAAGTTTGAGTTTGGCCATTTTATCTACCACTCTTTAATAAAAAAAAAAACATCCTCAAAGTGCCAAATAAATTAGGACTAAATTTTTGTTTAGTCAGCAGAAAACAATTGATTCAAACAGTAGCAAGGTCAGGCATAATCCAATTCAGCAATACCTTTTACTTACCCATTCTGCCCAGCAGCTCCCTTTTCAGAGGTTCTTATGAATACATTGGCAATAGGCAATGGTTAGATGTCCTTGAAAGTTTTTCATCTTCTTTTTCATATCCTTTTCATTTTAGGCAGCAAGAGTCCATATGCTGTTACTACAAGAGATTAAGCTGTGATATGCAGTTGTCACATGGGTGAGACAAATAGCTCCCTAAGAATGTTGAAGAATCTTCTCTAGAAGCGTTAGGTACTAGGTAAAGCTCTCTAAAAAAAAAAAAAAACAAAAAGAAAAAAAGAGATCATTAGCTGGTTTTGTCTTGGAACTAGGAATTGGACTCCCAGAAGCCTGTCCTAGTCTGTGACATCAGTACCATGATACTGCATAATAAACCAATGCAGTGTCTCAAGATGATTTAAGCCTGGCCTAGGTGTCACTGAGATTTTAACTGCAAAGTGGCTGGTTTAGTAGCCAATCTCTCAAGAACAACTCCACTGTGTGAGCCCAGAGGAGAAACTAATGTAATTTCTAAGGAGCAGGATGCTTGTTCACATGAAAATCCACACTGGCATTCAGGAGAATTCAGTTCACTTTCTGAAATCACCACAAATTCTATGCATGACCAGGGGCTATTAAAGCAATATTATTGTGTCTCAGTTCTCCAGCAATAAAAATGACATAACAGCTCCTTCCTTTTTGCATTTTGTCTGACTTGTTGAGGTGTTTTGTAATCTCTTTTGGAAAACATTAACCTTAATTACAGGTTTACGTAGTTCAGAGTATAGAACACTAGGTTCCATCTTAACGGATGTTTTCAGTTGTTACCATTAGACAAACAGTAGTATAGCATTAACATGAAGTATGAGTTCTCAAAAAAATTTCAGTCTTTTGAAAATGTAGGTGATATCTCCACTTTTTTTTTTCTAAAAAATGAGTTCAAACAGAGGCACATACAATCAGTTTGTTTCAGAGAAGCTATTATCTTTTTCTGATAGTAATCATGCTGATATTCAAGTAACTAAGTAGCTTATAAAATTATTGAAATTAATTCCTATTATTCACTCCACTTTAAAAAGACAAAAATCAGACACACAGAGTTGGCTGTGTATTACTGAAATTTTGTTAGTGAAATTTTAACCACAATTTGGAAATGACTCAGTAAGTATCCTTTAACTGAATGTTAATCAGTGTCCTCTGTAACTGTAAAACAAAAGGAATACGAATACACTATGAATTGAGAAATTCACACCATTAGGAGATCATTACAATTAAAGTAAACAAATAGAGTTTTGGGAAAACTGCTGAAGCTTCCTTCCCCCCCCCATTGATTTTGACCTCCTGTGCTTGGCCTTGCTCACTTCTGCTTAGCTCCTGCAGACCCATGGAGGACAATTAAAAGCAGGTAGGAAATTTAGAAAAATGTACATCTGCCACATCACATCAGAGATGGTTAGGAGGAATGGGCAAATTCTTTTTTTCCAAAAATCTTCAAAACCATTCATATACTATTGAGATTCTGATATACATTACGCTGTTATCAGACAAGAATATGACTACTGAAGAAAATTTTTACTAGACCCAAAACATTGCTAGAAAACATCTAAATAGATCTCACAGCTCTATAAAAAAGATTATTAACGGGATGCATTAAGTTATTCTACTTTGATTGGTGCATGAACCAAAGTGCTTGGTTCTATTTCTGCTAAATTACATAGTTAAAATATTATTGCATTTACCCTTTCTAAAAATAGAATTCAAATATACAATAGTTAACAATATCATATGGAAAGAGTCTATTTCAGAGTAAGAGACACATACCTTTATGAAGACTCTGTGTAGTTTATCTCTGAGATTAAAAAAAAGATTTTAGTGAGTCAGTCTAGCATTCATTTTCCATAAAAGTTGAAACAAAAGCTTATCACAGAACACACCCTTATTTAATTTGGATGGTAAAACTTGAAGAAAATAGAGTAAAGATATTAAATTTGGCCTGATTTGGGGAGACATTGTCATAGACACCTTTATCTCAGGTATACTCTGACCCTTTTATAAAGGCTGGAATTTTTCAGTGTAACGTTTTTCATGATGTGTTGAAACATTTGGGGTCTAGTAGTCCTGAATGACAGAGAGACGTGACAAATCTCTGCCCTTACAATCCTGATTTAATTGGGATTTAATTCTAATTTAACCACCATGAGGTGGATTGGCTTATTCCTTTAGCCAGAAACACAGTGTATGTATATGTGTTGGAGAAAAAGTGATGTGCAAGCTGGAGCTGACAAAGACCGGAGGGAGAAAGAGCAGAATTGAGGACTGTTCTCAATAGTGAGTTCTGTATAAAAAGATGCCTCAAAGCTCAACTGTGGGACAAGGCACCTTGGATCAGGAGAGGAATTTGTTATTTTTGAAGGAAAACATATGTCAAGTTGCTGTATTTACATGATTCTTGTCTCAGTTTCAAGTGGAGGACTCCTGAAACATCTATGTTGTCTCTGTAAGTTATTAGGATGTAATTCAGTGTAGTATAGCAGCTTGAGGGTGAAGGGGACCTTCTAGAGGTTTTGTTCAGCACCATGACTTCAGAAAATAGCACCAGGAGCTAGAAGGTGATCTGCGTAGGCTGAACCTACTCCGTGTTCTGGTGTGAATGTGCTTCCTACCACATCAATTCTGTAACTGAATGGACACCTACCTTGATTAGTCAAAAATGTTTTGGGAATATAAAAGAGTTGGGTCATCACTACAGACATTGATTTTATACGCATTCCTCGGCTGATGCTATCATGTCTCCCTGTAGGAGCCAGTAGTTTAAAATCAATCTGATTGCTTTAATTTCCTTACCAGGTAGAAGCAAGGAGCTGGGAGCTAGAGATAATATAGGGAAACCTTAGTGAAGAACTATGATGCACTGGCTCTGAATTCCCCATGGGCACAAACCCCACTGAAAATTCTGTTATGGGTACCTGCTGTTACCATTTGCATTCTCTCTAGCTGATCAGAACACAAAGTGTAGCTCTCCATTCTAGTATTCAAATTTATCTTGAGCTTTGAGAAAACAATCTTCAGCAGTTGGATACTTATAATCTAGGCAGATTTACTGGCTCTCCTACTCTCTCTCTTTTGTTATTCCATTCTTAAAAACATGACTTGCACATTGTACTCAAAAATCTTGGTTAGCGGTTATCTAACAGTACCCGAACATATTAAATATATATGGTGATACAATAGAAATGTCTAGAGCATGTACATTTTTTTGAAGGGCAAACCCCCCACTCATCTCCTGCCCTCATGTAACTGGAAACACCTCTCAGATTCATAAGATTTTATGGATGCCTGTAGATTATTTTGCATAATTTAAATGACACATGAACATTTCAGGTCTAATTTTAAACTGTGTGTGATTTCAAGATACATGGCTCAAAGCGAGGACAAAGTAGTTTTCTAGTAGTTTTCATCCAGCTAAAGATGAATGACTTGACAATAATGCAAGTCCATGTGCTGTGCACATGTGACAATGTTTAACAAGAAACTAATAGATAAGTTGACTGCCATTCTGAGTAAGACACAGCATTGAAAGTGAACTGATGTATAAATGTAGAGAAGGCCAACTCAAGCTCTATATTACACTTAGTAAAAGTGACTTTTCAACAATAAGGTGATCCAACAAGATGAAGGGCTAGTAGTGATCCTCTGTGCTTTCTAGGATCTGAAGGTTTTTGCCAGGTTTTTTGTTTCCTAACAGCTGAATGCTCATACCATATCGAAAGTATGGTGGCTTCCAAGAACTGGGACAGGCTGATTTGTCTCAAAGCAGTTTAAGACACCTGTTTTGTCCTGACTTAAATATCAGCAAACAAAAAAACTTTCATTTAAATCATGGATCTTAATTTTGATTTCTCTTTATACATCAATTTTTTTCTAAACAAAGGGTCATTTTCTCTAGTTCACATAACCACTAAAAATTTTTGCAAATGAAAGAAACCTTTACTTTAAATGTACTACTTAGTATTTCTAACCAGAAAAAAACACATGCCATATTTCTTAAACAATTTTGTAAGTTACACACTCAGATTCTTGACTGTTACAATGTTTTTATCCTATAAGATTGTGAATGATGACTTTTTTGCTTGCTAGTTTGTTTTGTAATTCACTTACAACTTTTGTCAGTCTCCAGTCCAAAGAAATGGGAATGGAAGTAACATTCTCAAAGAATATTTGAATCTTGTTTTGTATGAGTTAAATATGAGTAGCTAACTATTTCTGATATAGAAGAAAAATGAGCATAATGAAGTCATTATGTGTGACATACTTCTTACAACAGGATTTTCTGCAGGCCTTTGAGTGTACAGAAGCTGAGTAAGAAGCATTAGTATAAAACAGGTTTTCAACAAGATGACTCCTGCATGGTTACTCTGATGCAAAACTGTTATTGGCTCTCTATACTAGTCTAAAACAAAGATCAGTAATGTCAGTCAGGCTCTGAAAGCAAAAGGTAGAAAACTCAGTGGGAAAGGAGTAGACAGAGCAACTTGCAGGCTCAATATCCAAAAGTAAAACAAATAATAGTATTAAATCTGGCCTAATCAATTTGCAAGAAAGTCTTTCTGAGATGGCATGCAGCAGGTGTACTGTAGAGTGGCAGGAATGGATGTTTTGGAAAAATCAGAGAGATGCAAAATTTTGAAAAAAAATTAAGAAGAAAGTTTTGTTTTCTGGGACTGAAGTGATGCTGGATCTGTTCTTGCAGAAGTGTTGAAAACTTCGAGGTGTGTGTTCTCAAGAGGAGGAGTCTAGTTTAGTAGTTCAGAAGTTCAACTTCTGCAGAAGAGAGTTGGTGCAAAACTCAGTGACCTCAATCAGAAATGTAGAAGTTCCTGATTTTAGGGAAGGAAAGTTTAAAATTCTTCAGTGTACAAATTTCAGCCACACTCTCTGCTATGCCGATTATCCGGTTTGCATGTCTTACAGAGAGGGCATTAGGAACAGTGGTGAAAGGGTCTATTGTGTGCTATCTTGATCCTTAGAATAAGTGTTTGCATTGATGACAGCTCTGGTTTTCATTTGGGAGTGCCGTAATCTTTCAAAGTAGCAAGAGTGTGATGGTGTGTTCATTCTGATCTGAGATAGGTGTAACACAACCTCATTTTGTTCTGATTTTGTCCCCATGTCGAAATTGGCATCCAATGCTATCAGATAAATTTAAAAAAAAAAAAAAAAAAAGAGGAATGCTTACATGGACAGAGTCAGCTGGTTCCTTGGCCTCTTGAGGTCGCACTGAAATGACCAGAGATTTATTATTAAAGCATGAGTCATAGAGAATGCAATCGTAAGACTTCAGTATAAAGCTGTGTTGGGTCTTCAAACATTTAGTCAGGGAAGTTTCAGGAGCCAGGTGGCAGTTTGGGACTCATCTGGGATAATTCATGTGAATTTTCCTTACTGCTTTCATTTCAGTTGCATTCTGCCATGTGCCTCTATGTGCAGTATGCATGATGCCTATTTTGGCTTTAAGACCAGAAGGTGCCAGGCCGTATGTGAATGGCCATATTTTTGGCAACCTCTCAATTTGATTCTAGCTTTACCAACCATGTGGACCTTGCATGGCATTTAGGTGAATATCTGCCAAAACCAAATTTTGTTAGCTGTTCTTACAAAGGCAAATTAGTTTGCGATGTTGTGCTTCCATTTAGGACAAAGAGATACCATCCTTTGGTGGCAATCAAGCAGTAAGCAGTCCTGGTGAGAGAGCAAAGAAAAGCATATATAACACAGCAGGGTTATATTGCCTTCAGCAAACTGAGAATTGTTCAGGCAAACGGTATGACACACAGTTATTAATATCTTTGTTAATTTTTTCTTTTTTTTTAAGAAAGAGAGACTATGCTTGTGAGGCAGATCAAACGCTGTATCAGCCCTTGCTTAGAATGACATAGAACTAATTTCTAGCTTTACCTTTAAAAGTGATGAAAAAAACTTGCTTGAAAAAAAGACTATGGGGAAATATCTTTAGTTTATCCGCCTCTTACACCTTCCCACAAGGTGGTTGTGGCACATGTACTAGACCAGTTCCCTACAGCTGAATCAGGCATTTATTTCAGTGGGAGCTGCTGAAAGCAGTCCATTTTGAAAATGACACTAAGGTTTGTTTTTTTTTTTTGATTGATTGACGTTGATCTGAAGATGCGTACTTTCTGATTTGTAAGAAGTATTAATTTTTCTGGCAGGCTGCATTATCTCCCAAGATGTTTCTTTTACTTAGCAGTCTAATCATAATTCTGCAAATAATATATATATTTACGCACATATATATTAACTTAATAGAATTGGTTGACTTTTTGCAATGTGCTCATTCGTTAAACTTACAATGCATATTTCATCTCTTACAGTTTATCTTGCCTCTTGTATGAGCATATTGGAAACATTTACTGTCACTTAATTACTGTCAACAAAGTGAGTTGCTTTTGGCTTAACATCTTGTATGTTAAATCAATGAAGTAAGCAATCCCCGAGTGCAGACCTGTAATTTTATCCAAGAGTTCAATAATATTGTTCCACACAGCTTTATAATATAAAGGCACCCAGGGATTTATTTGTGGTTTGCAGTATTGCCAATTATTTTATATACAAATGCTTTTAACATCCCTGTGAAGTACTTTTTCCAATCTTTTTTAAAAACATTTTGTCTAAATGAATGTACTTGCTAGTAGACTCATCTTACCCTGTCTGAAAGAAAATTTGAAATTTTCTGTATGAGTGCTGTGCTGCACTGTTAAGAATTATGACTACCATTTATTCTTTTTTAAGAGCTACAATACAGAAACCAGCTTAATATAATTTAGTATTGCTTCACCTCTCATCAGTTTGCACACGCACAACATCTTCCATTCCTCTGTACATTCTGGGTTTGGCTGCCAAGAAATGAAGGAGAACCATCACCTGTACAAATTGAAGAAACCTCAAATAATGACAACTACTGTATTGCACTCACTACTTGCATACATATAGAAAAAGTGGTTCAGTGTGCAATTTCATAATTTGTTACATTCCACAAAAATACGTTCAAAATTTACATGAAAGGGGGAGGCTTCTGTAGCACACAGTAGAGCTTTTCCAGTACTCAATTTTCCTGTATCCTTAGGCAAGAAACTATGGATGATTGCTCAGTTGCTGTAAGCCTTACTGCATTGCTATTTATAAGTGATTTAGAGTAATATGAAGCAGAAAAATTTTCTTTCCAAATTTGTTTGCCTTTCCTATGCAGAAATATTAAACAAATCTATAGTAGAGATATTTTGTTCTTCTTTCTTTAATCCTGATAGTAATTTTTTCTGCCTATTGATCTGTTTACAATATTTCTTTTGGAAGTTTGTGCGCTGCTTTCCTCAGTTGTTCAATAAAACTGTTTTTCCCAGGCTAACATTTTGTTTAAATCCTCAACAGCTCTGGAAATGGAAATAACTTCATTGGTTTCAGTAAAGCTATGGCAATTGACAGACATTAGGATTTCATTCTGCTCTTTAAAGAAGAATAAAAGCACAAGAAAAAGTAGACTACTTCAAACTACATCCTGCCGGTTTACTTCAGGGTCCAGTAAATTCCAGTAAAAGTATCACTGTAAGAGAGGGTCATAGATTATAATTTTTGTTTTTTAAAAAAAGCTCTGAAAATACTGCCTTACTTTACCATTTTGAGAACTGCATTTGTTATTTTTAGTCTTCTATGTATTACAAGTGTGTTACAGACCTCTGTTAGCATATGATATTATTCACATCTCTGAGCTGAGTATTTTGCTAAGACTGAGATATTATTTGTCCAGCAGTTGCTCCTGTGACAACTATTTTATGGTCTCAGGATTTCCAACTTCTGTGCATCAGTACGACATCCTTTATATTTTTTACTGTATAAGTTTCTGTGTTCGACACTGTTTTAGACTTAACTTCCTACCCCTAAATGCACAACAATTTTATCCCTAATTGTATATTTGTTCCCTGTTGGATATTCGTTGCTGTGGCATAAAAATATCACAAATAATATTTACAGGGAGTGCCTAACAGCATATATGGATCAGGACACATTTTGCTAAACAAACTTCAATGCTGACTAGTTCTGGCTCTTTTTTTTTTTTTTTTTTTTTGTGTTTTATTAATGTCTTTTACATTTCAAATCTCCTGTGCTTCAACTGCTTACTAATCCAGAAGAGTATACTCTGAAAGGCCTTTTCACTAATTATTGCATATTGCATCCTGAGGGGGATCATTTGGGATAAATCACAGAATCACAGAACCACAGAATGGTAGGGGTTGGAAGGGACCTCTGGAGATCATCTCATCCAACCCCCCTGCTTGAGCAGGTACAACTAGAGCAGGGTGCACAGGACCACATCCAGGCGGGTTTTGAATGTTTCCAGGGAAGGAGACTCCACAGCCTCTCTGGGGAAATTGTCAAAGTGAAACATCTGTGCCCTACAAATGAGTTTTTTGCTGTGTACTTCCTTTTTACTTTACTGGCTGTGCCCTTAACTCATTAATTTTGCCACTACCAAAACTTGGGGCTTCTCTGTTTACCAATCACAGTGTTTGTCAAGCAAACCTAGCATTAATGCCACATATGCTTTCATCAGGAAAACATAAGTTGACCTTTCACAATTTAATAGCTGATTGATACCTTGAAAAGACTGACATTACATGGAAGGATGTAAAAAGAAAGAGGCATGTATTAGCTTTCTTTTCTGTCTGGATTTTGCCAGCTGGCAAAAAAATTCTTAAGAGAGATCCTGAATTGACAGGCAAGGGGTAAGTCTAACCTATGGAGTAAGCATGTTTGATGTCCTGATCTCTCAATCATGTAAATAGAGACCTGGCACCCCTAATTCAAGCAGAGCTATTAGTGGAAGAAGCCTGTGGTCATGGAGAATGCATTGTTCTGAGACTGTGACTGAGAACTTAGTGAAAGCACACGGACTAAAAGGAAAACTCTTAATTTATAATATTCCTACTTATATTCAACTAGTAACATTTATCCCTAAATACTGCACTGCTACTGTGACTGTAAGGTTCTTTAGAAAGGTATAAAATAATTCTTTGCACCAAGGACACACTTCTTCTCAGGCTTATAGCCAAGTATAGGACACATCTTCATGAGGCAATGATATGAGCCCCAGGCCTCAAGCATGATTTGCAAAAAATGGTCAAAGGAAATATTTAACTTCTTACATTTCAAATTTTGTTGTTTAAGGTATTGAGTGGAACAGCAATGACTCTGTGACATTTTGGCAAAATTTTCAAACAGGCCTTGCAAACTTTACTTTTTTGGCATAAATGCCAGTTAGCAGGAGCGTATAGGAGAAGGAAGTCCTCCTGCATGACTGTCACAAGCAAATCAACAAGTATTTAAACAAACCAAGAACACATAAATGCATAAGTGATTAAACGGAAAGAGTTTCCTGCCATGCTGAATACTGAGAATACTCTTTTGAAGGTCAACACTACTCATATACAAGCAGAATAAGCTAGGTAGAACAGTACTCCGTGGGAGAGTTGCCACTATACAATAAAAACAAGGAAAGCTGTGGTTCTTGGTGGGTGGTGGTGGTGGTGAAAGGGAAGTAACCAGATAGGAATAATATTTAAAGAACGCCCAGTTTTAAAATGGCAGCTGCAAAAATGCTTTATCCTGCCTAACTAACTAAATACAAAACTTCTGAGAAAGCACTTTATCTTCATGGAGTAAAGGCTTGAAGATATAACAATCTAAGGGGTGTTTTGACTTTCATCCAGACAAGCATTCAAGCATGTGACTTAGTTTAACCCTGAGTAATTCCACTGACTTCCTTTCTGGATCAGTAACTACAAACTAGACAGAAACATGGAAAGCTTGCTCTTTGCCTTCAAACCTTGAGGAGGAGAGCTCCTGGTAACACCTAGTGGAGCTTGAGGGCTGATTTCCTAGGCTTCTATGCAAAGATGGGTAGGAAGTGAGAAGAGGAACTAAAATGGTTGTGGAATCATAATGGATTTAGGCACCATGATAGCAAAGAAGCAACTTTTTAATGGTTGCTGCATCATATGGTGTTCAGAACAGAATTTACCAGAGCTGTAAAATATTTTCCTTCAATAGATGGGAATAGCCTGTAGAAACTGGGAAATAATTTAAAGTCCTGGTACTAGATCCCATCATAGAAAGAAATTACTTTCTGTTGATATTGGTAACACACAAATTAAATTACTCTCAAGGTGTGTTTAGAGGGCTGCACCTATAGGTAGCATCTGTTACAGAGTTTCTCATTGTCTCAGAGTACGTTGATGTGGTTCTCTGTTTTTATCTCTGAATTCTATCCCATCAGAATAAATACATTCTGACACTAATTCATATTCAGGGTCTTGTTTGTTTTTTTTTGTTTCCCTTTGGTTTTTCCCTTTAAACTGTCTAGAGCAATTTAGGAATGAAAGAGCTGTGAGATCCTTCAACTAGTCTGCTGCTTTGACTTGCAGTGTTTTCCAGCATTTACTCCATAATAAGGCAGTAAGAACATGTCTTTCCTCTAAAGCTTACTCATGATCCATGAAAATTTGATATCAAAATTACTTATTTAAGGCCTCAATACTGAAACATCTATCTAGTTCAGAAGTATTGCTTTCTTTATGGGCTCCATTCCTTTTTTAGGCACTTCCATTAGTTTTCCATGGCTTCTCTCCTGAAAAAAAATCTTTTAAAAAAGAAAAAAAAAAGCTTCTTTTTTACAAGACTTGGATACAAATGGGAAAAACATCTGATTTTCTTCCCAATCTTATAGATTCTGACATTAAAAAATGCTCTCTATGCCTCTGAGCATAGAGAAGGAGCTCAAATATTATGCACAATACACAACCTTAAATAGATGCAGCACTCTAGTTGTGCAGCTACTTGACAATTTGTCCCCTTGAAAGGTATTGCCCTAGCACAAGAACACAGATTAATTAGTGGAGCCAACAGAGAACAGTAGAACAAGAGCCATAGGATGAGATTTTGTTGGGTGAGGAGGCAGAGTTCTCTAAAGGAGGCTATAATTATTGCGGCAAAAGAGACACTGAAGGATAAGAATTGCAGAAGCAATACAAATGAATGGGTGTAGAACTCAGCTCTGCACGATGTAGACAGTACTTGAATATGGATCTGAAAAAAACACTATGCCTGAGATGTTGCTCAATAAAATGTCCAAGGACTAGAGACAGCTGGAGATGATGGTACAATTTTAGAGGGAAATTTGCAACAGTAACAGAGAAAATAAGAGAATATTTACAGCCATTTGTTGCACAAGAAGTAAAAGAGAAAGAGTTGAGGACACACATCTACAGAACAAGGCAGAAGTAGAGACTGACTAAAATAGGATAAATAATGTGCAAGAAGAGGTGTATTGCACTGGAGAATGAAGATGAGAAATGGGCAGAAACAAAACAATATGTGGCAACAAATAAGAGAAGAGCAAAACACATCATACTCACAAAACAGAGAGAGAAACCAAGAAGCTAAGGATGAACAAAAATGGAATACAAGGTATCACAAGAGAGAACAATCTGAGGAGGATGATTTGCTTACAGGAGTAAGGAATGGAAGGACTAGTGATGCTTTTCAGCACTGTTGCAACTAGCCGGAAAGCCCAGAGGCAACAGGAGAAGGGACTGACCAAGAAAAAAGCTGTATGCTAGATGTCAAGAGTTAGGGATAAATGTCAAGAGTTAGGGATAAATTGAAAGCAACCAAAAATTAAGCAGGTTAGACTTTGGTGGTTTTTTTTTTTGTTTTTGTTTTTGTTTTTTTTGAGGGGGGGAGGTTTTTTGCAAATATTGAAAGATTCGTCAGACATTCCAGGATTCTGAAAGAAATGGACTTAAAGTTCTGGCAGGGGAACATATTGAAGAATGAGCCATCAGTGTGATACAGTCATGAAGAAAACACTGTCACTAGCCATTTCCCTGATTCCCATGGAAGGCGAAAATATTAGCACCAGTTTCTAAATCCTTCGTGAGATCTCAGTATGTTGTATAATTCTAGTCACTTGTTTTCAAGAAAAATGAAGCAGATAAGGACTGCTAGGAAGATCATGGAAATGCAGGCAAATGTCTTCAAGAGATTGCATTGTATAATTGTAGTGGGTTGACCCTGGCTGGCAGCTAAGCCACCCAGTTGCATGCTTGCTCCCCGCCCCAGCCAGATAGGAGAGAGAACTGGAAGGGTAAAAATGAGAAAAAATCAGGGATTAAGACAAAGACAGTTTAATAAGTAGTGCTGAGTATGATGTTATATAGTATGATGTATCTCTTTGCTCAGTTTGGGTCAGCTGTCCTGGCCATGTCATCTCTCAACCTCCTGTGTACCCCCAGCCTACTCTCTGAGGGTGGTAGGGGAGAGCAGAGTGAGAAAAAGAGAAGGCCTTACAAGTATTGTTCAGCAATAGCTAAAACACTGGTGAGTTATCATCACTGTTTTGGTCACATATCTAAAACATAGCACCATACCAGCTACTATATAGAAAATTAACTCCATCCTGACCAGACCTAGTACAATGGTCTAGCAAAATGTAGGCTGAGAGAAGACTGCTGTCTATGTACTTACCCAAGAGGGATGCCCAATGAAGGAAAGAACTGTTTTAGACTGAAGAACAGTATTGAAAGCATATGCACACATAAACAAGAAGTGGTCAAGGACTTGTAGGTTCAGGATCTAAATTCTCTAACTAAGAATAAAAATACAGTTCAAAGTAAGCAATAAAAAATAGTGGACCTTTGCAAATAAAACCAACTTGCACAGGAACTAAAATTTCTTAGTTATAAATATCACATCTCAGGGATTCACTGAGAAATTTATAAGCAATATGGTATATAGGCAAGGACATGTAATTTTAGCTTTCAGTACTTTTCTTCACATGTAACTTAAATACTGTAAAGAGCTATGAATATTTTCTTTTGACTTAGATTACAGTTTTTGTGACAGCCAAACCAGCAAAATCAGCAACTGTTCTGCCTTGTTAAAGAAAAGTTTTGTCATTTGCTTATATGTTTCTTTCTTTAAAAAGAAAACAGTACTACTGTGGCTTAGATTTTACTCAGTGGTAACCACTCTTGAAGTGCTTCATTTTAATTTTGTTATAAGAAAACAGCATTCCTTTTCCAAACAGATTATTGTATATATATCGTAATACTCAATTGCATTTTGGAATAACATATATTCACTTAAAAGGTTTTAATCCTTAACCTAGAATTGCAAGTTATCCAGACACAAGCTACAGATAAAAATATATATGTATTTAAATATGATCTGCTCCCTTGTCCAAAGTTCAAGCTTCCATAAAACAAGAGTAAGTATTAGAGACATGATGAAGACAGAGAGGAATTTGTTAATGATTAAACAGAGTAAGAAATGAAAAACTGACACCAGCCAAAGGAAATTTTTAAATTACAACAATGTGTGTTCAAGGCAGGAGAATGATTTGTCAAAGCACATAAGTGAGCTAACATTCCTTGTGTTGTTGAATAATAGTTTGGATGACATAATTAAGAAATTCAAGTAGAAAATGGCCCTGAATTGGTGAAAGGAATGTGTTAGGTGATCTATTGGATGTTAAGAATCTCTTTCTCTATAAACAAATGGAATAGATTTTAGAGTATGCATGTAGTACATTTTTTTATATATTTTACAATCAGTATCAGTACAAGCTCTCTATTACTTCTAAAATTTAAGCTTTTATTTTAAATTAGCAATGATTATTTCATTATAGTAAAATAGTTACTTACCATATTTAAGAAAATCAAAGATCAAGACAACTTCATTAATCACTAAGAACACAGTGTTCCATTTTCATCACAGTGAACAATTATTAAATAAAGGAAACAAATGACAAATTAATGAAAACCCTGGCCCATTATTCATAAGGTACTGTAATGTATTATTTTCCTCACCTTGAACACTTTGTTCTACAGCATAAATTTGACAATGCATTTGGACTGGAACTCCTTCTAAAAGTCAGCTTTCTAAGGCCCCATAATACTAATTATGAAACAGCACTGGTAAGTGCTGATGACCCAACATAAGTCTTTCATATTTTCATTTGCAGCCACCTCATCTCATTTGATAAAAACTGGCTTGTAAAACGATCAAAATATTTACCTACTGTAAAATGTTTCTAATAAATTTTCAATAATTTTGTTCAAACATGTTTTAAAAAATTTAAACATGGGATTAAAACATGTTTTCTTCAGCTGCATCCAACAAAACAGATTTTAAATTTCTTTAAATATACTTTGAATTTCCCCCTAAGGCTACTTTTGAACTTCAATTAAATAAAAAAAAAAAAAGCCAAAAAGCAAAATAGAGTATTTTTTAAGGATTGGCAAGTCAAGTCAAAACAGTTAGTATGCAGATTCTAAAAAAACAAAACCACAACCATGACAAATTTCAGATCAAACAATATTAACTGTGGAAAGGTTACAGCCTTTCTGTCCTATTACAGAATGATTTAGCTCTTTTGACCATAATCAAGCAGTTAATATTTCTTTCCCATTACATTCTTGTATGTTTGGAAAATATTTGTTATATTTATATATATACTTAATATTTTGCTTGTAATACTCACGTATTTTAGATTCCCATTTGTTGTGGAAACAGTTACAGGTTGATCCTTGTTTTCAGACACATTTTGTGTAACAATAGCATGGCACGTTCCACACTGAAATAGTTCAGAAGATAGATGAGATATTACTTGCTGTGGCCTTATTTTAATTTAGATTATCTCTTTATCATTCATTTACATACTACTTATTTAACAGGTTCTGGACACAAACAGGTGATAAAAGGGTCTGGCACTGCTTTCCATTATTGGGTGTGAAATTTATGTAGTGATTAGGTTACTATGCTATTTAGGATGTATCTTTGGGTTTTGGAAACAAAATAATTGCAATGTAGTTATAACATTTTCTATTCAAGAAAGTAACAAATATTTGTTATAAATACTCTTCAGAAGTCCCCTGTGACACATATAAGTATTACTCTCCTGGTTTTGCCAGTAGGTGCTTTAGTAACAGTTATGTGGCTTTCAGCAAGTTAGCTGCAAACCTGACAATGTATGGATTGACCTCCCATTTTCATATTTTTACCTGTGCACAGTGCTAGCTCTTATTTTATTATGTTCCCTGGTCCATTTTTAAATATTCACTTGCATAAATAATTTACTGCTAAAGAAACATCGTTTGAGTCAGTTAATATGAAAGTGTTACACATATGATAAGAAACAAAATCTTGGACCAAAAGCACAGTTGCAGATAATTAACCTAGCTCTGTGAAGGAAGTGTATCAGCTTAAATCAAAGGGCTTGAGACTTTGGAACAAAGGTTCCCAGGCTGTGCGCAGTGAAACGGTTGCTGATGGTCAATGCACAGCTCTCAACTCTTCCTTATTTCCAGTTGCTAGACTCAACTGACAGAGTTCTTAAATGCATCGCTTCCCATTATTAGATGTACATACACTATGTAAAGAAGTATAAATATATACTGTATCTAAATACTGTATTTAAGATCTATACACATAACTATAGCATTTGATGTATTTGATGCAGAGTTTCATATAGTTGCAACCACAATATTGTAGGTAATGTTATAGCTGTTGATAATTCATAGAATTTGGGTGGCAAAAGGTAGCCAGGGGAAAGATCTTCAGGATGGAAAACGAAAGTTCTTTAATATTGTCTGTGCACTAAAAATGCAGTCTGCAGTATGAACAGATAAATAAATAGGGAGCCCAGGATGAGTTCAGATTTTTGCAGTGTGTCTTCAGCATCTGATTTTCTACCAACTGTTTTGTAAAGTGATTATATATTTCTGCAAGGCACAAACCAGTTGGTCTTTCAATCTACACTCAACAGGTAGTCTTGTCTTGATTGGATGTCATGTCAAATTGGTTACTTAAGTCAGTACTAAAGCAAAATTCTATGAAATCAGATTGTGACAAGCTATCATCTTGATTGTGTCTTTCAGAAAACACACCTGAAAAGTATTTGTCTGCAATATCAGTTGTATCTTCTTCTGAACAGCCATTTCTTTTGCCTTTTAAAGAATGAGATGGGACTAATCATCTTCTTCCTATGGTAACTACAAAGTCAATATTAATTAGATAGTAAATACAAAGAACTTATTTTTACTATTACAGCTGTGACTTGCCTCCAGTCGCTTTAGAGAGTGGATCCTCTCCTGCCATGATATGCAGTCCCCCATTGCTTCATAGACCACGGTCCCTTACTTTATTGCGTCTTTGACTAGGCTCAGTCTGGTCAAGAATGCATCTTGGCCCTAATCTCCGTGACAACCCTCAAGTTGTTGGAATTGTTGCATTTAAAGACCTTCATCAACTGCCATATGTTTTTGCAACGAAAAACCACCACATGTGAACATTTTTAAATATGTATGCTGAATTATGTATGTAAAACACCTCCTTCCATTCTCACTCCCATTTCCTGTCTTAGAAAACTGACCTGGCTTCTAGGGCCTACATGTCCTGCTTGTTTTCTCCTTGTGCCCCTTCAGTCAAATCTCTTTGTTGAGGTCTGATATTTCTTCTCTCTCTCTCCCCCTGGCAAAAACATGGTAAGTGCCCTCTGATTCTTGTTTTAAACCCCCCTTTTTTTTCCTTTCCCAAAAATCTTGTCATTTTTGAGCCTTTGGTTAAGGCTTAAATGTTTAACAACTGCTTGTTTTAAACCAACTTCCCAAAACAATTGGTCTGTCTTTCCCTACATTGTCATATATTATTTATAGCACAGCAGTACTGAAAGGCATCCAAATTAAGGATTCAAGTGGGGACACATTAAAACCACAATTCACATTCCAAAAATACTCCAAGGAGAAGGAAATCTTCCTTCCACCCTTTAGTGGTTCACTTTGAGCAAAGTCTTATCCATAACAGGAGGAAGCTTTCCTGTACACAAAAAATTACGTCTGAAATGACAAATAATATTTCTACAGGGATTAAGGTAGAAATTCCATAGTAGCAGGGGGGGAAATTTTCAGTATAAGAGACTTTGAAATTTGTGATCTTTTTTTTTGTATACTTTGAAAGAATTGTAGGTATTTTACGTTAAGTAATTGAAACTTTGTCTTGCATTATGTTCTATAAAACTGGTCTTTTTAAAAAACACACTGACTGTTTATATAATGTGTGACTCTGAGACACAGTTTTAATGTATCTATATGATTTTATGATTTGTCAAATATACTTGCCCCACACATTTACCATATGTGTATATACATGTAAACAATGTATCTATAGTATCTTAATAATCTCTGACTCTTTTCAGCATAAACATTGTGTACACCTACTGTTTAGCCTAACGGTCACTGATTTTCTTCTGTTCTAGTGCTTATGTACCAAAGACGGCAGCAGGTCATTGCAAGTGGACAGAAGTTCTGAAAGATTTGGAGCTGATCAAGTCATCCAAAGTAAGTTCATAAAAAAGTCAGCATTTCATATAATTGTAGGAGCAGACATAATTAAATATTTAGCACTGTGCTCAGCTAAGAAGTGTCAGTGACAGGGAGCCGGAAAAGGGATGGTGTTTGTAAAATACTGTTTCATGGGTGGAAGCAAAGGAATAGAATGTTAAAGGGAACTGGAGTTGACCAAATACTGTGGGCTCTAGAATTAAATCTTATTTTCTTTCTCAGTTTTTCTAAGAAAAGGGTCAGTGGGCTTGGGAGTTAGCTCCTTCAGAGAAAGTATTGTGGGACTTGATTCTGATGAGTCCCCCTCACAGTGAAGCCCATCCTGCAGGTTCCTAGGTGACCTGCTGGCTCCCAGTACCTGGACGGATTGGGCCTTTGAACTTGGGGCTAATCCATGTCTTGCATAGTTAGCTTTATTATCTCTAAATCTGTTATTTCATGTCCATAATTCTAATTCTTGTTTTCTTTTAGGACATTGATGTCAGTTTATATACTGCAAACACAGATGAGGATGTAAGTAAACTTAAAATTTGACCATAACTGGTCTAATATGGTAGCTTCATGTCTGTACACGCAACTTTCTCCTAAGGCAGCCTTGGCCTAATTTGAGAAAAGTTTCAGAAATCAAATAATTTCCCTTGGAAGGAATGGTTCTGTTAGTTCAAGTACTTATGATAAATTATGTAAGCAGGTATTAAGTATTTTTATTGAATCACCTGCTATTAAAATTAATCAATTAAAAGGGATGATCCAAAATTATCTTAGCAAAGCAAACACTGCTAATATAATGTTGGTATTTGTTTGTAATTTGAAGTAGGAAAAAAGTGACAAAGAAAATACTTCCAAAGATGATTATTTAACACCATGCACTATTTAATGGAATAAAATACAAGAAAAGTGGAATATGGAGAGTAACTGTCAGCATCTACCTGTGCATTTCTCTGCTTTTGCCATCTGCACATACATTCTCTTAACTGAACTGAGCCAGTGAGGTTAATCCATTGTAATGGCTGATTTAATACCTGGTAATGTCAGGAAGGTTTTTCTTAAAGTGAGACAGTCTAATATAAAAGTCAGACAACCTAGGACTTATTCTTGGCTTTATTGTTGACTTGATGGAGAAATCAGTACCTCTGCTTCTTTTTCTTTAATTTGTGAAATACAGGTAATATCTACTTTCTCTTCTCCCCTGCCTACTCTGAATTCAGATCTCTGAATGAAAGTGCTAGAACAACTAAGAATAATACTAATTTAATTCCACTAAGTTTAATTATATCCCAAATTCCTACCCTAATTAATTATTTCTCTATGTTCTTCATCAAGACACTATGTTTCACCTCATCTTAGCATATTGGCTGGCCTTTATGTTGTTAGCTTTCACAGCCAATCTTGGCAGATACTTAAAAGTATTTGAAGAATAAGAAGAGATACCCAGTAAATAAAAATCAGCCACTTCATGGTAAATTATATCTTACATTCACTTATCCTTTTTTAACCGTAAAACTATTACAACTTCATTTTTTTCAGAAAGAATGCCAAGAACCTGTAATGAGATGCTTTTTGTTAGAGATGAAAGTGATTCTTCAAGAATGTCGTATCAAAAATTGTAGTAAAACACAGGATGTATTGAACATATGGAAAAATGGAAATGCAAGCTTAGAAAATAACAAGGTAACACCAACAGCCTGTGGAAAAAAAAGGCAAATCAAAAGAGTTTCTTCAGTAGCAGAAATACCTCTTTTTTTTTTATACAAAAGGTGGGATGGTACAGATGAAAGCAAACGGGATCCGGTAACCTGTACATATAACAATGAAAAATCTACACATACAATGATGAAAAAGCAGAATTTAGTGGTTTTTAGAAAAACAGTTTCAGGTTTCTCATTAAAGAAAATACTTTTGACTGTGCATTCATACATATGTTTGAATGTGTATGTATAAATAACAGTTTGTAACTTCAGTATCTGAAGTCAGGTATGCTAAGATAGATACAGAAAACTACCTGCATTTTCAAAGGGACAGCCTCATGCATCTCTCACTGAAGTGCTGTGTCTTTGAAAGCTGATCCTACTCAGAAAGCAAGCCAGGAGCTGCACAGAACATAAGTACCGTGGAAGTCTCCAGCAATGTTTCTGTAGTTATTGACAGCATTGGAATTATTCACAAAAACAGGACAAACAAGGGTTAGTTCTCTATCAGAACAAATAGATCAGTATCCTGCTTTACTATTGTATTTTCTTTTTCAGTTGAATTCCACAACATCAGCAAAATGCAAAGAATGTGAAGAGTATGAAGAAAAAAACTTTACAGAATTTATACAGAGTTTCGTAAAGGTTATACAGAGGGAATGCAAACACTAACCAAAAGAGAAGCTGGGAACTAAGATTTTTCCGTGGACATCCTCAGGGAAATTAGATTAATGCCAACAATAAACTGGGAAGAACATCACTTACAATCCTACTCACGGAGCATAACACTTAAACAAATAATCAAATCCCTGTAATTCACAATGTATTCATAACTGGATACATACAAATGATATTACTTATGAAGTATAAATGAAAGGAATTTAACAGGGTTTAAAGCTTCTTCTGGACTTAAAGTGTCTTTAGTTTTTGGTAAGTCCATGGGAAAAGAAATCCTGCCTAACTTACCAACTTTTCAACAAAATTCTTTAAGAAGATCTCAGGATATCTGCAGTGGGAACCCACTCATAACATCAGTTCAGGGCTAACTGAATGGGGTTTCAGAGAAAATCTCTTCTATTATTATTATTATTAATATAAAATTATCACACCCTGTTAAAGCATTTGGCTATAGCTACTTTTGTTATCTGGAATCTATCCCTTTATCATCTGTGCTCCTAGAAGATCCTAGCTCATCTCTCACTTCTGTTGTAAGTCATGTCTGACAGTTCTCCTTGCTATTTTTTTCTTCATTAATATTCCTTCAATGAGCTAGTGTCAAAACACAAGCTGGGGCCTATTTGTCTTAAAGATCTATTGGCTATCTCTTAATATATTTATTTCTACTATGGTTTTCAGGTAAACCCAATTACTTGTTTTATCTAGGAATTCAAAAGAAAAAATTAGAATATTTATTTAAAGATTTTTCCTTGCCTTTTTTCCCTTTTGTACAATGGTAGCATAAAGGTATTAAAAATGATCTCCAGTCTTCTCAACAGATGGTAATGCTGTTGCTTGGTTCCACTGTCCAAAGACAGAACATGCTTTGTTAGTTCATTTGTTACCTCTGACAGAGACACTACCTTAGTCATTATGGTAATTACTACAGTTCCTTTAGCAATTACGAAAGATTTCAATCTAAATTTCAACCAAAGAAAAGTAGTGTAAATTTCATTCTCTGTATAAAGGAGATGACCAAGTCTCTTACATACTTGAAAAAAATAATTCTATGGGGTAGAAATCTTTCCTATGTAGTAGAGTTTGTAACTTTGGTCTCCTTTTGGGATTAGAACTTTGAAGGCAGGAATCACTTTTGACCAGTTAGAGATACAGTTAGCATGATTTCCAATAAGATTCAATGCAAAGTGACCTGTCCCCTGGTAGTTCTGAAATGTTGCGTAGTTTCCTTTCAGCTCTTTCTAAAGTAACTGCTTTCTTCACGATTCATAACTGTGTCATACCAACTGTTATCCATAATAAGTAATTCTTTTCTCCAGGCACCTCCATTTCTCCATCTTCATTTGATAAATGGCCGAGTCATTCAGCTGTCCACTTACCAGGAAGGAAGTCTCAATCTCATTATGGCAACAAATACACTGCCTGGTACTCCCTTACTGTTGGGTTACTCCTAACAGTCAATCTTGAGCACTCTGAGGAGCAAAATCTCCAGTAAACTACAAGAGAAAGAACATAAATGTGAGCACAGTGGATGTCATCTTCCAGGTGACTTATAGACTAACTGATTGGTAAATTCATAAGCACATTAATATCGGGACTAAACAATGGCAGAGGTATCACAGAAGAAATAAACAAATTATTTGCCATTGCAAAACATCAGTGAAAGAAGTGTTTATTACATAGTTTGGATGAAGTAAACTGGTCCTACATTTTAAAATTTTTCTTAAAACCATGGTTTGCATTGAATATGATTTTCTCTTACCTGAGGTTGCATGCATAGGCAAGGTAATACCAAGTTACAACTGTGGTCTTTAATCAAAGAGATAAAGGGATTTTCCTTATTTCTATCTTTGAGGGAGCTTGAGACGCAGTCCAGCAGTATTCATGATGTGAGAAACAAACGGCTCCTTTGCTCAGATAGTTTTCTTTATCTTGGCCATTGTGAAAATCAGTTACATGTTTAATTTTATTCTGTTTTTCATTAAATCATTTATCAGTGGCAAGTATATTACCATGAATTTGTCTTTCTGAAATAATATTGCTAAGTCTGTGACCACTCAGATTGCCACCCTGTTAGCCACTTTCTCTTGGACATTGGCCATATCTCTTTTATTTTGTTTCACTTCCACCTGTTCCAGATGCAAATTCTAGAATCAAAAAAGACCATTTGCTAATCTAGTTCTCCAGTATTTCTCCTGGGGTTTTCCTTTTCCTGAGAGCTAAGCTGCCAGTTGAAAGTTTTATTACATCCTGAATCCTATGGCTGTAAAAAATGATCTGATCAGTATAAAGGATGGACTAAATTAAGGCCAGGTCAGTATTTTTTTAAGTGAGGGAATTCATACATATCCTGGAGGAAAAGATTCAATATGACTAAGACATGCATGAATCTTATCTGACTTGTTAGTACTGCAGGCAGAACAGTAAAAACTAATTCAGCGTGCCTACTTTTGAAGTAAACATCCCTAGGTTGAGAAAGGTATTTCTTCTACACAAGGTCTAATCATTTGTGTGGCATTTACTATCTAATCTTTTCCAACTACCATTGGTAAATGTTAAGAAAAAGATTAATACTGTATTTTCTCCAATTAATCCAACTTGGTTTGGGACTAAGGTGATTTATAGCAGAGTGTTTCTATGTTCAGAAAGAAAAATAACTCTACCTTTTGACACCAGAAGAGACGAATAATGCTCTTCCACAGGAGTTTTGGGCTACATAATAATGTGTTCTTGACTTTGCAATAATTTAAAATCTATTTTTCCCTTCCTTTCCTGGTATTCAGTATCCATATTTCTGTCTGTATTTTAACAGGGTAATGCAAGGAGCACTAGTGCAGATGATGTCTGGCATCCTCTGCCTTCTTTCTGTTTTATTAGACCCTGAAGACAAATATTGGTTGCTCATCAATAGAATGTTGCCTCCGGTGGCTCCAAATATTTGAGCACCTGTTGATCAGGTACTGTGCAGATAATTTCACAGCAGATGTTTGAAAGTCCTCACAGTTTAAAGTCAGTTCTGGGTCAGCATCAGTATATTTATACAAGGACTGTTAGCTATAATACCTCCCTCTTAAAACACATAAGAGAATTTAACCAATAATTTCTGCAGTCCAGATTTTCTTTTAAGCAGTCCATCTACGCTGCATGATCAATAGATTTCAGTGTCTGCAATGTCCAACTGTCTTTTACAATTACAGGGCACAGTATGTCTTATCAATTTCATTTGCCTAGTAGACACTTGGACCTTAAAAGTAGCATCTGACAGTTTCCCCACCATTTCTTAAGTCAGTTCAATTTCTGACTAAGGTTATAGAGTGATTTAATTAAGCTAGTAATATGGCATTATCACTGTTGAGTACGCTGAAGGTGTAAGGTTTTACATCCTGAGTGGCCCTTCTTAGGCATTTACCTAGGTGGACGCATAAGTCTGTAATAATTAATCACTGCCTAGAGGTAGAAGTCCATTTGTGCCTTCTTTAACCAAGGAGATGCTATTTTAATGGGCAAGATGCCTTCAGTGAGAAGCCAGCAATCGTGGGAACCTTGAAAGCAAGCAAAGGGCAGGCTAATAGAGTACTGCAGGCCTATAGCTGATGGTCTGTTTTGCCCAGACAGAAACAGGTGGCTCCTCATTTGACTTGAGTAATGGTATGAGTGGTTTCATCTTTTCTCCATTCAAATCCCCTTTTAAGGGATCAATGTAAGTGTTCAGTGATGGAAGTCCATTTGGAAATGAGAACTTTGTGAAAGCCAGAATCATTAATGGCAGTGGAAAAGGCAAACTCTGAACCTCTCTTGTTGGGAGCTTCACCGTTTTGGGGAAAATATTAAAAAAGGGGATTCTTTGCCTGCAGTGAAGTAGCTGGGGCCTCAGCAGCAATTTCAGATTATCCATATTGTTCATATGGCTATGTGAGGAAAATAATAGTTAGCAACATACTTTAGGATCCATTCCAGCTCCATGTGGCAAAAGCTGAGAGACAATGAACATTTGAGTCAGTCAGCCCAATGTACAGTGGTAACACTTACAAAGGAGAGCAAAGAGTGTATTTGCTATATATATCAAGAGGCATTCTCTATAGCTAAAGCAGTGTCTCAACTGCTTCAACCTTTCAACCAAGGGTCCAGATCCAAAGTTTAATAGAAGCCAAGGAGAGTAGCTACTGTAGAAGCCAGTACAGTGTATGTTGATTTAATCTCCTGAAAGCAACAGCCTGGTCTTCTCTGTTTTTCCTGCTGCAGCTTTCTGAACAGGCCCAAGAGAGATTTCAACAGAGATTCAGGGTTTTTTTCGTAAGTCCAGTTCAGCACCTGAAAAATAATATTGTTACATGTCTTAACAGAAAATGTCACTGAGTTACCAATTGCCTGCATGTTTTGCCAGTTATATTTTATGTGCCAAAGAACTATTCCATTTTTCAGTACTTATGCCTCTAAGTAGGAATACTAGACATGCAGGTGCAGCGGATCACAGGGATTCAAGTGGCTACACTGGAGCAACAATATTAACCTCCTATCACACCAGAGGATAAGTGAATGTTTCCAGAATTATCACCTGTTTTGTAAAGCAAGGTAAAAGGCATTTGCATTTACACAGAAAATTACTGCCCAGTAATTTATGGCCTCCAGGTAAACTGACTAGGACAGAGGCATATTGCAAATTAGCTCTCCTATGACACATAACACTAGATAATCACATTGCTACCCATTCCAAGTATGTAAATTACATGTACAATTCTTAGTCAACTCATTTGTCTAGACAGCTGCATCACAGATATTGTGGTTCTACTGTCCACTAAACCCAAACTAAGTGCCCTGTTGTCCTTGTGAATCTCTCTCTCTGCCTGCCATCCTTTCCTAGTTTAATGTGGGCAACACCACAACAAGATGGAGCTGTAAATATTTTGTTGCGTTTCTTATAGGAAGAATATGGAACAAATATATAGGCACAATATTGTAATAAAGTCATCTAAGATTAGCCTAGCTGTTATTATCAATAATTCCAATATCATAAGATTTGCTTTTCTCAGTTATACTCAAAGGTGACTGAGCTGCCAATCTCTTCCTTGTAGTATTGGAAAGACAGGAAGAATGAAACATCCACTACATGGATTAAAGCAAACAGGAGGAAGGAAAAGAAGCGAGAGCCACCTTAAATGCTAACAGTGAAAGCAAAATTATTCCAACTCACTGTGAATCTACTGCATCAGTTCTTTCTGAGTAGCAGAATTTGGCAAGGGGCTGGATGAAAATAAAGATATGCCTGCAATTTCAAATTTGAAGAGTAAATTTCAAAGTGTACTTCCCACAACTGCAGTCAAATCTTTCACGTCTTCCCCCTAACAGGCCCAAAGGGGGCTTGCAGAAGACTTTGGAAATTCCCGTCCTGAGTCCCTGAGCCAAGGTCATGATGGGATGTCTTGGCAGGAGGATTAAGGATGTGAGAATGAACTAGCTGCTCAGAACAAGTGGACAAAGCCAAAGCAAGAGACACAAACTTCATTGTATCCTTAAGTTAGTATTGGTGTTCTTGAGAATAGAAATAGTATTAACTTTTATCCAAAGTGGCCTTCACTTGCAACTCATCCATATGAAGGCATACCTTACTATCAATAGAAACATCATTGCATACCAGAATTTCTGTACAACTGTTTAAATGACTGACTTACCCGTATCATGGCATAGGCAGATCACTACCTCTAAAAGTGAAGAACATATGAGGGAAAAGGAATGAAGTTAGAACATAAACAGAAATCAGGGGGATTTCTGGGAAAACTCTTGAGAAATACCTAAGGCTAAAGAGGCTTATTTTAACTTTAGCATACAAATTAGTCTCTTATTCTGGTTCTCTTCCTTCTGAGTCTGAATCAGATTTTTCCGAGATGGATGGTGACTACCTATTGGATAAAAGCTTTAAAGTCTCAGCCAGATGGTGAATGGGGATGGAAGCAGTTGAAGAAATGTCAGGAGTTATCTAAGGTGTGAGGCATAACCTTTAGAACATGTCCCCGTGGACAAAAGAAATGAATTGATGTAAATACCTTCATCCTCAACTAATTTATTAGAGTTCTTTTGTAAAAATGTATGTCCAGCAGAAATGGATCATGACAAGAGTTCCTATCAACTGCGACTCTAACGCTATGTCACCCAAGAAAAGAATTGAATCTTTCATCCTATTCATTCCAAATCTGATTTCCCTGGGGAACATAAATGGGTTTATATTCCAATGGGATGTCTCCACAGTTCTTTCAAATTTCTAAAACCAAGTATTTATTTAAGATTTACCTTGTAATTCAGCTAGCCTCTCATCATATTCAAATTCCTAGGCAATAAGAAACAACAGCATGGTTTCACCCTCAGACTGTAATTTCACAAAGTTCTGAACCACACAAACTTTGCCCCTTTGTTTCTTTTCCTAGTGAGACTCAATACTCCTCTGGGCTTTCCACTTCAATATATACAGGTCAGAGTTTAATGTCCATGTACAATTACAGAAACTGTGTAGTCACTCACATAAACCAACCTGCTATGTGGCTTAATAAATCCTCCAGCAACCTCACTTTCCTTTCATATGTCTTACATCAACCACTTTTACAGCATAAAAAGGATTATCTGCACTTTCTTTTGAGCGGAAGAGTATTTGTCAAAGTTACAGGCTTTAACAAAGTTTGCAGCTGACTGAAACCCTTCTGCCTTACGACACTTCTCCCTGTGCCATTAGCTTCTTCAGCATAAAAAGAGGGTCAGTAATTCTGATTTCCTACTTTGTGATTACAGTTTTACACAAAATTCTGCTTTATTTAAACCTGATAAAATAGAGCTCAGAATTAGCTAAAGTTTGGTCAGTGCCAAAACTTTCTATATCTTTCTGTAAGTGGTTGTGCCTTTCAAATTAATGTGCATAATACATAATATGGAAAATTATCTGAGGCTCAGGGGGTCAACATGCAGCACATATATATTTATACATAAAAAAATATATATATTAAAAAGCATACATATATATATGCGCTTTATTTTATGTTTTGATTATTCAATCTTCCTGTGAACCTGTATTTTCTGCTGGTTTGTTTGCTCTATCCAGATGGTAAATTTACCATTATCTAACCTGAACTGATTTTTTTTCTAGTAAAAAGAAATCCTTTCTTTTATGTTATCTAAATTATGTTTATGAATAAATACGCGCTGCTGTTTTATATGATGATACATTAATAGTGTTGCTTTTGAATAGACACTGGTCAAACTCTAGTATGAAATACGCTCTATGCCAGAACATATTAAATGATAAGAACTGTGGTTATGTTATAATATAATAATAAAATATTAATAATATAACAATACATAACAATATTATTTATGACATATAATCATAATCTAATAATAAAATAATGTTGCTTTAATACAATATAGTCACATTGCTTTATGTGTTCATTCCCACAGTGTTTAGTATCAATAAAATTCCCAACTCCGCTTATTCAACTAATGCAATTTTTTTTGTGGTTTGCACTGCACATTTGATCTATGCTGGCAGGTACATAGTATGAGCACTAGCCACATAAAAAATCCAGATGTTATAATTTTTGTAATACAAGCAAGGTAAAATGTTCCATCTACCACTTGTAATAGAAAGACATTTTAATTTACATTTACATTTCACATAAAATCAGGTATTGCTTTGTGGATCAAGGACTGACTATGAAAAGTTAAACCAGCAAAATTAAAAGATGGTTCGGTTTGGTTTGGTTTTCAAACCATTGCAAATTATTTACACTGAGTGTTCTAGACTTCTAGAACAGGCAGATTTACCACTAGACATTTACAGGCTCAAATACATCTATTTCTACCTAGTATATTTGCTGTATTTACCTACTCATATCTTGCATTCCAAGCACTGTAAGGCAGGGGCATTATTTTTGTTATATTCATTGGAATCTTTAGGAGTAATCAGAATATATCTAATTCTAACTGGAACAGCTTAGAGCTTGTCCACTTTCCTACATCAAACAGGTGAGCTTATTCATATACTACTGCTTATTTTACATGTGTGTGTACAGGGTCGACTACCATATGCCTTAATCAAGAGATTTTCAGCTTGTGGTCCACAGGGCACCTAAGCAAAAAGTAATGGAGAAAAACAACCCTATTGTCCATCAGAAAATGTTAAATTGTCATCAGAATAAAAAAGCATGAAAAAACCAATAGTTCTAAGGACTGCCTCCAGTAAAAATAAAAACGTTGTAAGTACTCTGAAAATGGTTTCTAATGCACTTTTGTCACAAGTTGTAGTTGAGAAAAACAAAGAACTACAACTACCTTTTTTTATGTCAAGTTGCTTTCTTGAAAGCAAATTTTAAAATACAGTGACAGTATTGCTGAAGGAACCTGCGTTAGACCCAAATACATTATTTCTGTTGTGAGATGAACGGAAGCCATCAGTTTGCAGCTTTGTTTATTCAGTGCCTTTCAGGAAGCAACTGTATTGGGCTTTTCTAAATGAAATACTGCATGTCAGTAATCATTACACAACCTTAACGGCTGTTCTACCACAAATGACAGATCTAGTTGAAGTGACAAAAGAGAATTTAAGAGAAATTAAAAATATACTTATGTCATTAAAACATCTCTAATATGGCACAAACAATGATAACGTTGTACTGTAGCAGTGTGCTGTCTGTGTCATAGGTAAAACTAAGAAACCATTCTATTTAAAAGTTGGCTTTCCCAGCTCTTCTAAGACTCATATATCTCCTTCAGTTAGCTTGAAATCTATAGTCTTGCAATAATACAGGACATATTAGTAATCCCAGCTTGGGATCTTTTGGCCATCAGTTTCCCAATGAGTCAAAATTTTCTCTCCCACCAAAAAAAAATCCTAATATTTCTTATAATTGATAGAGTCTACTGGCTTTGAATGGAGTACTGAGAAGTCAAACCATGCTTTTGGTCAAAGCATTCAAGTCACTTAATATTTATGTAGTTAGTAGTACATGGAAATCCCCAATCCTCTAAGGCAGCAATACTGAATAGCAGGTGTTCATCATCATCAATTATGACAGCTGGGAATTTCTTCTCCTCATTAACCTTAATTGTGACTTTTTACATCACATTTTGCAACAATCTTTTTTTTTTCTTTTAGTCACAAGATAACACATGAGAGATTAATCTATATTTCCTTTGGTTGTTCCTTTGGCAAGCTTGCTACAACTAATTCAAAGAAAATTAGATCATTATGAATAATTTCTGCAACTTTTTTCTGTAACAAGCTTCCTGCTTTCATGCATCATTCAACATTTTAAATTTTTTACAGATGTCTTCAGAAACATTTCTCTCTCTCACGCTGCCTACTGCAGGACAGTGACTGGGCTTCATTTTACTCTAGACAATCTTCCTAGCAGTAGGTATCAGGCATTTGGATAAGGTAACTTATCCAAAACCACTTTGCTGTACTGTATTTTATTACTTGACAGAATTCCTTTTTAGGAGCTCATCCTCTGGTATTTTATATCACTAATAAATTATGAAGATCTACCTGGGACAACTTTGAATTCAATTAATTGAATTTCTTAAGTTGTTTGTAAGTTTTAAGTTCTCCAGCTATGACATATAGAGTGCAGATGGTAACTATTGGCTTAAAGACCTAAAGGGTTTTTTATCAGTTCAATGTGCCCTTTTTTTCCCCTCATGACCTCCTGAGATCTTCTGAAAACACTGATAACTCTGTATAGGCTATGTTTTGTTTCAGCATTGGTGAAGGAATCTCAAGCAGATAAACTTCCACAAAGCAGGCATCAATTGTGTCAGTGGGTAGCACATAAGCTTTTCCAGGTACATGCTTGTACAGGATCTCCATTGTCTGGTGACTGACAGTAAGAACAAGCTGTGGAAATGATGCCTTGTCTTCCTCAATGCACAGGAAAGGGACATAATCACCAGCAACCAATGGCTCATGAAAGAGCTCTTTAGAAGTCATAATTTCTGACTCTGCAGTGGAGCTTCTAGAAAGTCCCATTAGCAACTGAGTAGGACAGTGATGATGGCTATCATAGAACATGGGGTTTATGCAGATAATTTTCTACTAGGCAAGCTCCCTTAAAATAACAGTTCCAAAGTCCTGTTCTCATTACCAAAGGCCTCCATGCCTATACAAATAAAAAGAAAGTGTGAAGAATTATTCCTTGGCCCCAAGGCCCACTGGCACAGCACAGCTTATTTGGGGGTGACCACATGAGTGAATGAATCTGCATCTAGTGCCGGAAAGCAAGGAGCATTTTTAAGCTGCAGTGACATAAAGGGACGGGACAACAATAAGGAGCCACAAGGAAGGCATGAAGGTGTAGAAAGTAATTTTTATTTCCTCTGGTCTTTCAAGTTATTGTAACCTATTAAATATTAAAGCTGACAAGATTTGGAATTTAGACACACAGATATCTCTTACTCCCCTCACTAAGCTGTTAGCTACATCTTCCAAGCTTGCAAATCACGACCAATAACAAGGTGTACCATATGTTGAAACCAGAGCCTCCTTTCTCCCTGCCCAGCTACAAGTAGCATTTCAAGTACAAACCATCTTGGTAACGGTGATCTCTAACACCTAAAGGTACTCTGTAACCACCACAATCAACAAAACTCTGGGAAATTGAGAGATAAAAGAATAATACACAGTTATTTCCTTGGCTGAATATCATGTCCATGAATGCTAAGACTAGCAGATCTCAAGGTTCTGAGAAGCAGGGAGTAAGAATTATGCATTCATTATATGCATTCAGACACTGTTTTCAACAGCAACCTATGCCATGAATACCTTTGTTTATGAACAATATAAAACAAGATCTGCCTTTACCCTTCCCACACTGAAACACTTTCTTGCTTCATGGTAAAAAAATGTTGTATGTGCTTCATTTTACAGCCCTCTTATCCGTAAGGGTGTTACACTCTCTATTTTCCTCTCATTAAACACCCAGGCTACACTCATCTCCAACCTAATTGCTGTCAATAGCAAGACCACCCTAGGTTCTGCAGCTGAAACCGTACTGAACAAGAAACATATTAAATCTCTTGAGATGCATATCCACTCCTTTCTTTGTGCCATGTGCATCCCCATGCAAGAAAAAGTTTCACTCAATTCCATCACAGTGAAGTCCTTCCAGACTGCATCATTCTCTCACTGCCAAACCCCTTTAATTAAGCCCTCCAATATTCACAGTAGGTATGCCTAAGACAGAGGATACAGCTTCAGTGCGGCAAATCTCCTTTGGCTATGAAATCTGTAGTGCTTAAGGTTGTCTGTGCATTCTTGGTCATCAGAGTGAGTTTTGTTGAACAAACCATTCCAGAAGGGCATGATTATACCTCCAGGCAACCCTAACTGTACCAAAGTTTTCTGTTAATACACTACAGTGTATCAAATAGATCAGTCATAACTACAGTTAGAGCAAAGAGATCTTAGAATTAGTAGAACAAAACAAAAAGCCTTACAAATATCTTTTATAATCCAAAAAGGCAAAACAATGCTCACCCAAAAACTTGTTTTGACTCCTCAGATGCTGCCAGAAAGTAGTCCAGGCCAGTTTTTGCACAATAGTTAGGACACTGAGATTTATGTTGTAACTTGAACAGTGCAGCTGGACATTTCTGCAAGGAAAAGATGTTTACTTCAAACAATATTCACTCACAGCTGTTGCTACAAAAGCACATGAAGAGAGTTCAGGAATCTATTCATGCTAAAGATTATTAATGGCTGTTTTCTGGTTGTAAGCAGAATTGCAAATTATTTTTTTTACTTGAAAATATTTTCTAAGAGAGAAACTTATTATTACATCTTCAGAAACAGTCTTTTAAGCAACTTCCTAAGTTACAGCTTTATTATAAGACTACTGATGTCCTTGTGAAAAGAGGATAACAAATGTATGTCAAAAAATGTGTTTTGAAGTAGTTTGCATTTTTCTCATGCCCTGGGATAATACTGTGTGGGATACTAGCACATATAAAGAGTATATATATTACATTCTCAAACTTTCCCAAGACTTCAGAGAAATTTACAGTGTTTTTTTATTCTGTATTCCAAAAAGAATTACTGGAATTTTCAACTTTCACTATCTAAAAAAAAAAAAAAAGCCAATTTATAGTTAGTCTGAAATGGCTCTCAGTCAATCTAGCAAAATCAGCTCAACAGTAAAATTCTTGCCTATATCTAAAGTGATAAAGAATTTTCCAAAAGACATTCTTTGTATACAGGTAAAACTACAAACTCTTTTAAATACAAGGCAGTGTTTCTGTGTAGTTTTTTTCAAGACTGCTCCAATCATATCTGATATGTACCTCTGGCAATACTTCTACAATGAATTGTGCAAACTGATTCTTGTTTTGCAAATACAATGGTAAAACCCACCTTATGTTTGAGATTGCTTGTATTTTTCCTTGATGAACAGACCTGAAAGTGTCTTTTACTTATTAAAGTCAGAGAGCCGAGTTGTCCAAAACATATACAAGTGATTTTAGAATCAAGGGAGTTTTTAGCCCCATTTTTACCCCATTTAAAAATACTCAAAACTTTCTCAGAATATATTCTAAGAGGGAACATTATTGCAAATCTTAGGTCAGAATTTCTATAACTTTACTATAAGCATCCCAACTGTTAGCAATTAAACACATTTCTGGGAAGAAACATTACAACATTCTTGGTGAGGATAGAGGGCTAAATAGAGAATAAAAAGAAAATACAAAAAAAAACCCCTTTTGATAAGCAAAGTACATTAATCATATATCAGTTTGAGTCAGATTACTATAATTTAATTTTATTAACTTGCATTTTATATATTACTTTTTTGTCTATCACTGCCTTTATACTCTCTCTTCCTGCATTTCTTTCAGTTAGGGATTAGGCTTTTAAAGAGATCTCTTAAAATGGATGGTTACATCTTCAGGGTTAGACTGTGTCTCCAGGACACAGACTTTAACTTGGGTTGTAGAGAATGGCAATATCCTGCTTAGTGGAACAAAGAAGATGTAGAGCAGTGAGGTGACAATTCCTTGGGTCAAAAAGCAGAATTTACAGAAGGCTGTGCATCTCTGCTCTTTTGCTGTCATCACCAGCCTTCAACTGCTGTGGACAGCTTAAATTAAGACAGTTTGTTATCACTGTTACATTGTTTCAATTCCTTCTTTTCAGGAATTTGAAAGAACTTTATGAAAGCAAGAAGAAAAGAGAACAAGAGAGAGTAACTGAAATGAGGCACTGTTAGCAACTCTTATGCTGCAAGGTTACACTTCAACCCAAGAGACAACTCTCAGTTAAAAGCATGTTCCCAGCTAGAGAGAATTGGGAAACTCACTCATGGCCAGCCTTTTGATCCCAGGATCAACAGAAGGGACAACTAGTATTTTCTTTAATTAAAATAATTCTTTTTTCTTTGCTATTTATTCTCAAAGATATTTATAAAGGTCAAAATTAATTATCATCTTTGTATCTCTAATGAAATAAAATACATAATTTCCCTACTTATTCTGATAGCCCTTCTTTGCAACATAGAATTGATAGATATGTAACATCCTTTCTCAGGGATTCATGTAAATATACATGACAGTCAATGATAAACAACAGAAAACAGATAAATCAAATACTAGAAGTTCTTGCCAGCTGTATACTAACTGTAATCAACTAAACAAAGGGCCATTGGGCATCTTTAATCCCCTGCTACTGAAAATACCTAGCTAGCTCTCCAGCCACCCAGTTAGGTAAGAATCTACCTTTCAGGTAAACACTTCTTTAACTTAAATTCAAATCCATTGTTGAGTTACAAAAAAAATGGCTCTAAAATCTTTTTTATACTAGCATCAAATTTAAAAGCTGGCACTTCTGACCCAGCAGTGCTACAAATGGAAATTTCAGTTAATGGATGGAGGAACTTCCCTATTTTTTAAGTTTAGGACTTGCTTCTGGGTCAGAAGTCTCATCATACAGGGCAATACTTTCATGGTAGGAACTGAGTGGATCAACTTGCAGAGCATCTTCTAAGGATCATTTCTGAGCCCATGGTTCTCAGGCAGGACACAGGTGTTCCACTAGAGCTTGTATCTTGGGAGGGCATGGGAAAACCCGAGAAAATTGCACCTAAATTTAATATCATTCCTTCCTGCCTTTGCAACGTCTCTACTCTTTCTCCACAAATACTCTCTCTGCAAATCACATGATGAGCGTAAGTGGGTTATGTGCATACGACAGCTGCCTGCTAGCCAGCTAAAGGGCTGCCTCCCCCTACTATTCCCTCCCATGCCCCTACAAAATGGCAAGGTGAACTAGGTATGCAAATTGCACACAACTTTGGTTACACCAGCAGCACAAGCACTCAATTTATACAGAGATTTTCTCTACCTCTCTGCAACAGACCCACCACAGGCTGACCCCATCAGCCAAATGTGTGGCACCTCTTTGAAAACATATTTAAGAAAGGGGAAAAAAATTAAAAAAAAAGCCAGAGAGAGGGGAGGTAGCAGTGAAAAGAATGAGGAACAGCAGAGGGAACGCCAAGGTAAGAGAAGGAGGAGGAGGTGCTCTATGGCACTGGAGCAGATATTCCCTGCAGTTCATGGAGGACCCCACACTGGAGTAGTTGGATGTTTCCTGAAGGAACAGTGGCCCATGGAGAGCCCATGCTGGAGCACATTTTTCCTGAAGGACTGCAAGTCCATGGGGAGAGTCCATGCCAGAGCAAAGGAACACTGTGAGAGGGAAGGAACAGCAGAGAGAAACCGCTATGTACTGACAATCCCGCCCTCATCCCCCACCCAATATCTGCCCCGCTGCTACACGGCAGTGGGTGTAGAGGAGTCTGGAGTGATGGAATGAAGTTGAGCATGGTAAAGCAGGGAGGAAAGGTGTTTTAAAGTTTGTATTTGGTTCTAACACAAATCTATTTGAATTGGCAATAAATTAGATTAGTTTTCCCCAATTTGAGTCTGGTTTGCCCTCTACAGTAATTGGTAAGCAATCTGCCTATCTTCATCTTGACCCATAAGCTTTCCCATCCTATTTTCTGTCCCTGCTCTGCTGAGGAGGGGGAGTGAGCTAGAAGATGGGGTGGAGTTCAGCCCTTAGCTGAGGTTAACCCACTGTACCCATGCTATGCACTTTCTGAATGGAACTGTTGCTAGTAGGTGTCTGAGCTCAGAGGTGTGCAACTCCCTAATCATACTTCACTGCACACAAATGACCTTTTAATTTATTATTCTATCCTCAACATGTACTACTCAATATATTCAGTGCACTAAATACATTTGGGAGTTGCTGTGGATTAAAGATTAGCTGTGACAAACTGAACTTTTCAACCAAGTAACCAAGGGGAAAATACCAATTAAGCAATGCTGCAGTTCCATGCAGACAAAGCATGCATTCAAATAGCATTCCAAACTACACAGCCAGAAGTAATTTGTAGGCTCTACTACTAGGTTAACAAACTAAATATGCATTCCCCTGTGCCTCCATTTCTGTGTGCATGCAGTCCCAAAGAGGGTTTCTTACCATTGCCAGAGAACCAGGGATGATGAACAAATGTGTGCAGACCTTTCCTCCCTACAGACCCATTACACTACCACAGAAGAAAACAGAAATGAATTATGACTGTGAAAGTCCTCTGACTATCAAAAGAGAACCTACTCTGAAAGATTAGTCTGTTCTAGCTCTCAACAGTATTTGAGGCTTAAGAAGTTGCACATCAGAGTTTAACATTTTACTAGCACTGTCAAAAGAAAACAACAGTGAAATACTGTGCCACATTCTGGCCCTTCACATGCTGGAGGATTTCCCAAATAACTTCTAGGATATCAAAGGGCATAGGCCAAATTAACAGTGGCAGTAAATAGAATCACAGCCTAGCTCAGTGAACTAATATAATCTCTTCTTGTATATGTTCAAGTGATACCAAGTTTATTAACAAAACTTTCTTGCAACACATGCAGTTGTGCAACATCTTTTATGGAACAGGCAGCAGATGACAAATTATAACTATTAGCCTAAATCACAATAGTATCTCTCTTTAAACCTAAGGCATCCATAATACAATCATTAGAGTATCTGTATTTTAAAAAAATAAATAAGAAGTAGCACTAACAAAAATAAAAACAAACAAGAAGGCATGACTGAGTTCCTGATCTAGGAATAGGATGGAAGAAACAAGTCCTCTCTCCTGTGCAAAAGGGTCTTATTCTGCATTAGTGTGGCATTGATAGGCATTTACAGCAATACAGCCAAGATCAAATTTCAGCTCAGTGACTCATCCGTCAAGTATAAAGGCCCATCTTATGTTGAATAGAATATTATATGAAAATTTATTTACAACTTAAAATCAATGCTAGTCCCTCTCAAACAAATAAATGTTTGTTAGATCTATTGTAACACCATGAAAAATAGCTGGAAGGTGCATTATTTTCATCCAATATGCTTAATGTCTTTTCACAAGTGACCCACCTCCAATACATGTTTAAATTTAGGGTAGTTCAAGACTGCAAGACCTCCCCACTTGCTTCTCCCTCATGGGTGTGTAGCAAACTAGAAAAAATAGTATTACCAGCAGATGCTGCACCCATGTTATGTCAAAGATTTCATCAAAAGGGAGAGTTTAACATGATTTGTCAGAGAAGACAGACATTTTTACCAGATCACAGCACAGAGATGAAAGGGCTCACAATCCATGCGTTTAGGATAATTTCATACGCTAAGCCCAAGCTAAACAGAGGAATTTGTTAGGCTTCTCTTCTGGGAAAGAGAGCAAACAGAGAAATCAGCAGTCACCAAAGGAAAAACACTCTCCCCAACCCCCCCAATCTGGAATCATCAGATACAAAATAGGTGTGTAAAAGAGAAATAGCTACCACCTGCTTACCTTCTAAAATAGATGTTGGGGGATATAATCAGAGTTTCATATTTTCCTATGCTACATGCATCAACAGGGCTGTGACAGGTGTCCTATGAAAATTGTAGCATGTTTGTATTTGCCACCCTCTTTTACTAAAACAGCTTTTCTTCCTTTTTCAGTTCAGTTCCTGAACTTGACTCAAGCCTATGATTCATGTCAGGTTAAATAAAATCTGACTTTTAAAAACCAAACTAAACACCTTTCTGTGGGCTGAGGAATGCTCAGACTAACTGATTTTGTACTTTGAATTGTGGGTTAGGACACTGTCTCCTCTGTGTTGTTAAGTTTTTCTTGGAAAAAGATGTGGTATTGGGATCTTTATGGACTATAGCTTCCCAGAGACAGGAAATCTACAGGGCAGGCACTGCAGAAGAATACATTACTAAGCAGAGGTGGTACAACAGTATAACGGAAATTAAATTAAGTGCTGAAGTAACACTTAGAACTTGTGCCAGAGTGGTAAGCACCAAATATTGTAGCAAGCCATTTTCAGGAGTATTCGTACATGTTTGCTCACAGAAAATTAGATTAAAAGATAAATTATCAGTCACCAGTAATAGCTATTTTTCTTTTAAATTCTCTGCTTTACTGCCTCATGACATTTATATGATTTATAACCATAGTCCTGTTTATTGCCCAATCCTCTATTCAGAAATACACTACAGAGTGTTACCTTCTCTGTCACACTTGGCTACAGACTTACTCCAGCAGTTTGTGAATAATTCTAGAGCAAGAGATTTTGATAATGAAGTCATCCTCAACATACATTTTTCAGAGCACAGTTTGACTTCCTAATGATGCAGATGTTCTGCAAATCACAACACCACATGTCAGATATGTATGTCTCTGAAGAAATTTCTGAAAAGACAAGTGGGAAACTTAACGGCACATTCATCACCAATAGGTCTCTCTCATCCCAGAGATGGCATTGGTAGTTCCATAATTACATACACTTGAAAGCCCATTTTACATACATACAGCAATAATTCAATTAGTTAGCAAATGAAAATCAGAGCTTTTCCAGCACAAAGTTGCTTTTGCTTTAATATGATTATCTCAAAAACATCTGCTCTGTCCCTTTCAGCTTATCAGACTAAACTTTTTCCAACAGCATCTAGAACTAGGATAGGGATCCCAAACAAGAATTGCCACTTTCTGAAGTAGAACTTTGTCTTGATCTTCCCACAGAATCTGTGCTGATGAGTAAACTCTCTTAGCACTTGTTTTGGATTTCAACAAAGGGATCAAAATTCTCCTTAAACTTACAGCTATAAGTCAAAGACTGAAAACAACGCTTGTGTTTCAGTGGTCACACACTTCGTCCTTTCCTACTATTCCATTTTTAGCATATATTTCAGATACTCCATGATGGGTGATGAATTCCCAAAGGTGTATGTAGTGCTGTACTTAGTAGGAGAAGCATATTTAAGATGTTTCATTACTAGACTGGATTTCTGCTTGATCAAAGTTCTAATGAAAACTCATTTAAGATAATAAAGAACTTTACACCTATATTTTCCTAGCAAATTTTAATTAAAGTTAATAAAAATACAGATTTTTTTTTTTTCAGTTTTATTGGGCAGGCAATTTAGTTGCAATTGTTCCTTAGCAACATACAAGCCTTGTAGTTCTGCAGCTGTAAGTAAGCCCCAGAGCTGAGACTTTTTTTTTTGTCTGTAGAGAAGCATATAGAGTTATTGTCTATCTAATAAATTATGCAAAGGAAGCAGATAACTCTCATGGAACAGGATTGGGAAGATTTACATCTTCAGTAAAGAGATTGAAAATGCCGTGAAACATTTGTCTGTTAGCCTTCGAGCATAACAAACATTTGTCTTTGAATTCCATTTAGGTAAAGGCTTCATCTTCATAAACTCTGTTTTAGGAATCACAGAATGGCTGAGATTGAAGGACCTTGAGAGGTCATCTGGTCCAGCCCTGCTGCTCAAGCAGAGTCATCTAGAGGAGGTTGGCCATAATGATGTCCAGTTGGCTTTTGAATATCAGTTTTCTTTAACTGTAGCTAAGAAATAATTAGAGCTGCTAGTGGATGGTGTCCTGGTTTTGTTTTGTGGTGATCACCAAGAAATTATTCTCTTCTTGCAGGACAGGAAAACAAATAGTTAGTTATACTTTGTGTAAAAATTGTCCTGATTCCTACAGCAGCCTGGAAACAGCATTCTGACTCACTGTGGTCTTTTAACTTAGCCCACTAAGAATAATATGCCAACATTACTATGACTGCGGACATGATAGCGTGTGTGTGTGTGTGTGTGTGTGTGTAGTATGTGTTCTCAATCTTAAGGAATGGTTTTAAAGAGAACTAATTTTTTCATATCATATCCTATGCATTTTAACTAGATTGCACATCTGCTTGATGGTCAATAAAAGCTGGTATAAAGAATTTCAGATTTTAATGGTCACACCTGGATTAATATTTTGATAGAATACTGAAACATTTTAAATGTAAGGGTACATTAGAAATTCCCGATTTAATAGCTTAGTGTACTCTTTCCAGATTCAGCCCAAACCCCTTGACTCTCTTAGGTACTTAACAACAGTATGGACAATTAAGCAAAATGGAATAGTATAGAGAAAATAGCTCACTGTGCATTAAAACATGGCATAGAAATCAAAGACAGACCGATCAATAATTTCAAGATGGTTCATTACTAGAATGTAACCAATCAACAGTTGCTACTTTGTATCTGACAATGGAATATTTCACCTTGGCATATGTTCCTCTAGCTGGCACTGGAAAGAGTTTCCTTTGGGAGCTTAAGACCGCTCCCTTTATTCAAGTACTTTCCTTTGAACAACCTGTACTTGAAAATACTTGAGCACATTTCACCATAAGGTTACTTTCAGAGTCACACCTCAATAAAAAAAATATTCATTGTTCAGCAAACACTCACTGAGCAAACAAGAAAAGCCCTTACCCTTCACTAGCACTCTAGTTCCCTGAAGTCTGATTTAAAGAATGTTGATGGAATGGGCAGCTCTGTGCAGCATTAAAGTATTTTTTCAAGATCCCTATTTAGAATTTCAGCATTAAAAGAATGCCAATTAGTCACTTTCACTATGATTATAATCATTTTCTAGCCTGAAGTCCATTTGTAATATCTTCTTTTCTCCTATCAGAATGTTTCTTATAGCAGGAAAGAAGTTGGTGGTGTGTTTTAAGTATCATACATATGAAGAACATGATGATTCCCCACTTAAACTACTGGGTTACCTTATAGCAAAGACTCAAAACTACATAGCTATGAAAGCAAAATTGAGCGTTGCTGTCCTGAGGCAGATAACGGATTGTGTTTTTCAGGGGTGGAGGTGATGGCATGGGGAGCTGGGGGAAAGAAAAGGCTGGGAGAAATCAGAAGAGTATTAAGAAGGTACTCAGATTTAACTGAGTAGGCCTGGAGCAAGCAGTCAGATATGGGGAAAGACTATATGTAAAAATTGAGGCTTAGGTCTTGTGCCTGAGGGACACTTTGAAAGGTGCAGAGAGGGACAGGGATCTTTCCTTTCCCCCTTCTTCAGCCTGCCCCTCTTCTGGCATGTTCTCTGTCCACTCCACCTCAACCCACACCCCCCAACCCATCCAAGACACAGAACTCCATCCTCCTCCCCACATCCAAAGGTATCTTCTTACCTTAATGTCCACCTCCCATTCCCCACCTCAGAAAAACTAGCTTTCCTCCCCAGCAGCTTCCCTAACAAAGGAAGGGCAAAGGCAGACTTTTGATAATATGGGTTGAAGACAAGACAGGACCAGAAGCAGAACCCAAAGGATCGGGGGATGCCAGAGACTGAAGCTTTCTGACCCTTTCCTGGCAGGCCTGAGGCAGATGTAGTGGTAGGGACAATGTCTGTTTTGGATTGGGGCTACTTACATGGGTTGCCATTCTCTTCTTCATCCTCACATAAGCTGACCCTATCTAGCAGCAGCAGATGGGGTAAGGATGGATTGTTCAGACTATAGCAGTCCATCTTTGCAACCTTGGACACAAGCTAAAGCCAGTTTGCAGCACCCTACAGGCTCACATTGTAGAAAAATGGTGATATAACCTTGCTTGGACAAGCTGTACGTATAAACAAGATGCTGTTTTCATCCTGAAATACTGTTAACTGTCCTCATTTTATCTTGGAAGAGGCTGACTGTTGAAAAGCAGTAGCGCATGGAAATTTGATAGCAGCTGCATCACATTTCAGGCCTTGAAGGCAAGCATGCATACAAGTGCTGTTATTATTAGAGGAGTGCATTATCACAGAAAGTTCACCTACGACAGATACCCACAGATGTCATACTTGCTTCATCAGAAATAGACAAGGGACATCAAAACCCATTAACAACCATGGACAATCGTATACGCTCATGATAAGTGTCCTTGGCAAATACAGATACTTAAGGCTTGAAGTCCAATTTGTGTTACTCACTTTGCTTTGATAGCCATCGATGATTTCCTGGATTTCCCTTGGATAGCTGGGTGTGTGTCTGAGCCTGAAGTCAGAGTTGCGAAGAGCTCCAGGTGAATCCAATCTTTGAGTCAGTTTTTGCCCTGTTCCTAAGCCTTTCCACCTAGGGAATCAGCTGATTCACCCCAAACTAGAGCTAGAGATGGGGCTAAAATGCAAACGGCAGAAATGGCAAAGAGGCTGTGACCTGAGACACAAGTCTACATGACAGCAGAAGTATTGCCTCAACATCAGTGTCAAGTCCCTTTCCTGCAAAGTGTATCTCTGCACTTTAGTTTTTCTAGAGACTGAAAGATAGAGCTACATCATTCATTTCAGCAAGCTGAGGTGATGTTTCTGTATTGCACTGAAGAGGCTTTCCAAAGCTAAGTTTGGATGTTTTCCTTTCTCACTCCCAAACACTTGACAATATCAAACTTCTTTCTTAGTATTTTGAAAATACACCGTAAGCGGCTGCTAAAGCACCTCCTGGGATGTGAAGAAAGCATCAGATTCCCATTAGGGTAATTTCAGATTTCTTTGGTTTGCTATTTAATTAGGATGAAGATTACCACAAGGTAGCAAGACAACAGAGAAATTGGAGAAGGCGGTTTCAGCAGGATGTGTAGGTTTAGCACTTTTGCTCCTAATTCTCTCAGACCTTGTTTCCCATCTGTTCAGCTGTGGGTCTTGCCCTTCTGCCTCCAGCACTTACAGCTCTGCTTCATAACATGCCATTCTCCAGTCTATCCAAGCACAGTTTCGTGACAGGCAGAGAAAGATCTCATCAAATCTGAAGCAGGAGTTAATCAGGCATCTAACTTGGGAGGCCCTGCAAAGTCTCAATATTCTACACTGAATATAATACTTCACTGAAGGGGGAAAAAAGACAGTGAGGAGTAAGAAATGATTCTTTTTGTGGGGGAATAAAAGAGACGTAATTAACAGTAATGCCTCTACAGTACTTAGAATATTTAAAATGCTATATACTTTACGCATTTATGAGGTTGATGAAAAGAATCACAAGCACAATTAATGGGAATGTGGTTTGCAGACTAATCTTAAAACTTGGGATTCAAATTCTGAATGTCTACAAATCATGATCTGAGTCTTGATTTCATCTGTCTCCTATGAACTTCCTCACCACAGTACCAACAAGACTACTTGAATAGGGAAATGTACTTGTATTTAATAATGATTACATATTATTTATTGTTATTATTGCTGCTCTTACTGCTCTAATTACGCAAGCATGTTCATGAATTTAGAATTCACAATTTATAGAGATGATATATCTATTTTGAGCTAGTAGGCTTATTTCAAACATATTTGTGTCCAGGCTTCCACAATAACCTTCTAAACTTCAGTATCAGTAGAACTCATGGTTCATTACCTAGTCTGCTAATGCCCACAACTCATTTTACTCACTTAAGTGATATAAATGTTAGACATTACTCTCCTCTATTTTAAGACTGCACTACCTGCCACAGAGCCACATCAATTATAAATAGTAAATGTCAAAGGTCTTAAATTTTACTTTTATCAGGGGACTCCCTTTCAGAAGAAAGAATAGTGCTTGTTACTGTCAGTTCTCATATTATGGCTAAGGCAGTTATAATTCTAAGTCTTGGTGATGTTATTTTGTGAATTGTGACAAAAATGATTACAAGAAGAAGGAAAAATGATGGAATCATAATGACGTTACTTAATGAAAAGGAAGGAATTTTTGGTAATCCAACAAAGCCTAAACCTCAAGCCCCAGTCAACACCTATCAGGAAAAATGCTGTTTCTCATACAGAACAGTTACTGTATCTTCCAGCCTCTATTCAGTGGTGAATACCTGGGAGCTGTGCTTAAAATAAGTTGCTTAACACCATCAGTTACATTTTATGCTTTCCATGTTTAGCAGACTACAAGAGGCCCAACATGAAAAAGTTAATAGCCCATTTCACACATCCCTGTCCTAAAGAGAGAAAATCAAGCCAAAAGGAACATTGCTAGTCCCATCAACACACATCTGTAAAAAGAAGTTTTCTATCCCTTTTCTATTACCCCTAGTATTATAAATATCACTGCTAGCACAATAAAGGCCGTGCTTTGTTTGAAGTGCAAATAGAGAAAGGTCAGATATTTTTTGTACAGGCAGTTTAATCAATGACTCATGTGTAAAGGAAAACGGCCAATACTGCAGCTGCAGTCAGATTAAAATGTTGTTAGACTTCTTGAAAATCACAATTACGCCAATGAAGCTTTTTTAGCCCATTTCATATCTCGGTGTTTTCCTCACGAACAAAAAGCAAACAATAATGTGAGTTGGGCCTGAGCATACAACTTTATTGTCAGCGGGAACTTTGCCACTGACGTTAGTGAGCCCAGCAGGAATAAATCCAATGCGCACATGATTTCTGATGCTTTTCACTCCTCACCACTGGATCTGCTGGTATCTCCTTAAATGTTGTACAAACCTGAAACACTGATTTCCCTCAGTTCCTAAGTCAGAATCTGTAATGACATAATTACAAACTTACTCTCTGAGGAGTTTTCTGTTGGTGATGATATCCTCCCACTCCGTTATGCCTCTTCTCACTTCTTGAACTGAATAGTGACCACATCAATTCAGTAGATACTGTAGAAACCTAAAGAAAGTAATAACCGTCAGACTTTTAAAAACAGAATTTTCTATCAATTTCATCATTCTGTATTAAATAAAATTTAATTTTCTACAGGTGTTGTTTTATCTCAGGTGGTCCAAGTCTTTACTAAGGAATAAGATTCTCTTCCTCTGACTGGGAGCTGACTTATCTGCTTCTGTTACCTACACACAGCTTAGTCACCATTTAAGGGTAACAGTTATAAATATCCCTATCTCACTCCGTGGCACTATGTATTTTGTGAAACAGATGAAAGATGAAACTTTGCAATTCATACTGCTTTTATTTCTCAACCTTAATTGCCTTCTTTATTTTAAAATATGCCTGACTATTTTACTGATATCAAATCATCATCATATCAGAGACATCAAATTCAGAAGAGCGATGAGGCTGTGAATAAGCTACATTGCTTTGCTTTTCATGTGCCCACAACTGAATTCTTTAGAAGGTCCCAATTTCGCAATCAGACTTAGCCTCTGCCCTCATTTATGTCATCAAACACAGCTGGGTTAAATCCAACATAAAAACTTCATTTTATCCTTTTTGAAAAAGCAATGTGTGAGAAAATAAGGGATGGTTTAACTTAAGTTTAACCAAAGATTTCTTAGCAAGACAAACTGGGAGAAAGTTATCTAGTCAAAAGCAAAAATCAAATTACCAAACCAAAATGTTATACTCATCTGATATGAAATGATCTCATCTGAAGCAAAAAGCTACCATGACTTTCAATGCAGTCACATTTTGAAGGAAAACAAACCAAAATGCTTTAAATTGGAATATGACGGAAACCCCACAACTTCTCTCTCCCCCGCTGCCAAATGTGTTAATTAAAGCTTGTAGAACAAATGCTAAAAGAACAATCTTGCAAAAAAAAAAATTGTTGTTATCTGGAAATCCTACGAAATTGTTGTTGAACCATATAGCAATTTTTGGTGTGTGTTGGTTGTTGTAGCAGAAGCGTTACTTTTTTTCTGTCACTAACAATTTAAATCAATTAATGTAAGTGTACTGTCTTGTATGTTTGAAAGATTATACTTACTTCATAAATACTCTTCTGTAATCCAGAAAAAAACAAATATATGTTTTCAGATAAATTAATTCCTGTGTCATGTCATGTCATGTCATGGTTTGGGTTTTTGTCAGTAACTTGTAAAGAATGCAGTTTTAAAGACTAGTCTATAAAGTATATTAATTGTGTGTGGCTGCGTGTTGCTACATACGTATTATAATATGCATAAAAACATGCACACTGTAATATATTAGTGTGTCTAATATATACAATGTGTATATATACAATGCATATATAATAGCATAGATAGATATACAGCAAAACATGTTAATCAGTGCAATGCTTTAAAGTATTGGGCATTAAGCCTGGATGTTTCTTCTAAAAACACAAAATCAGAGACAAATGTCTAAAATATGCAAAAGACCTGCATATGGGTCGCATAGCAAGAACACATAAACATAGAATACTTCTTCCATTATGACTCCTATTTCTTCAAATGTTCCCAAAAAACTCCTGAATTTCTAAGAACATATCTGAAGAAGTAGAAAATGGAATTAAAAAAATTAATGATGTCCTCAAAGAAAGCATAGTTAGCAGTCCACTGTTATTTTTAGAAAATTTAAGTCACTGAACCAATGTGAAAGTGTTATTCTTAGTAGGCCTTAACCCACTTAATCTAACAAAAAATATCTCTAATTACTGTAAATTTAGCTCACTGACCCTTCCAGGGACTAACTTGAATCATAACTGTCTGTCCAGAGGGTCTTATCAGCCTTGGAAAAGTGTATCATAACATCACAAGGTTTAGGCAGAACCTGTTTATTCTTCCAGTCTCTCTCTGTCTCCAGTCAGTGTTTACCAGTAGCTACTAGCATCAATACTAATCTCAATCCTAAGAGCATCCTTAACTTTATCAAAAGCCCCTTTGGGACCCACATCCACACCTAACCAGACAGCCTATGTCAGGACAGCTCTGAATTTAGCCTGGCAGCTTCTTCTGGACCAGAAATGTACCTTTGCTTTTCTTGCAGTCCTACCCCTAAAGGGGAGGTACAAAACAGGAGCAAAAAACCATTCATGTACGATGGACCTAATCATGAAAGTGAGAAAACTCATATTGGAGGTAAATGGATATTTTTTACCGAGCAGTACATGTCAAGGCCCTTTTATCCCATGCCCTGTCTGCTGGGGAAAGAGGCAAAGTATTCAAAGGGGAAAACAGTCATTTGAATAAAGTTGAAGGACCAGCAGAGCACCTTCTTGGGAATTTTGCCATTAAATTTTATCATGGCAAAGAAAGATTATGAATAAAAATTGGTTCATTGGTCAGTCAAGTAAGCAATTGCAAAAGCAGAGATGAAGCAAGCAGGAAGTGATTTAAATCACTTCCAACTTTCCTAAGGAGAAAACCTAAAGAACCTAGCTATAGCAGAAGGCATAAATTCAAAAGTTGGCTTTGGCCTGTCCTCCAAACGCTTAGGATCTCAAGCTGACGGGACAATGCAGACAAAGTCTTGGCTTCCAGCACAGTTGATGTTTCCTTCTTTCTTCAGTGCCCAGAACATGACTCAGAGCAGAAGCTACTGCAATTATTTGTAACAGAAATAGCAGATAGGTCATAGACACCGCTCATGGTTTGGAACATTGAAAATATGACCACAGACGAAGTGCATGTAAAGGTATGTTGGTATCCCTTGGTTTCTTTTAGCATTTTTTTCATAAACCAAGGAAGAACAAACTGAAGGTTCACAGACTAGTCTCAGTTAGAGAATTTTTTAAACTGATATTTGAAACTTTAGATCTGGTTCAAATTGTCAGATAAAACTTATTTTGTCAAAATACATTTAACACTGATATTTCTCACCAAAAAAACCTTTCAGAAAATCTGTTTTTGTGGGTTGCTTTTTTCAACTTGTTTACAATCTTTCAATGTATTAAATCACATTATGCAACTGAACTTCAAATGCTTTAAGTGAAAACCTGAAAACATACATGTGTTATCACATACATCACTGGAATTTATTAAATGAAATCAAGATTGGTATTTAGTATTTTGTCAGCTAACTCCATTCAAAACAACTTTTTGGTTGCTCAAATCTTTAATGTGACAGAATCTGCTTCAAAACTTGCTGAAAGTAATGGATCTGTTCCAATCTATTTCAATGAATCTTCCACCAGATCTCATATACTGTAGAATTATGAGATGTTTTAGTTGCTCAAACATAAAAAAACTGTAGTTTTTTCTTTTTGAAATGGAAGGAAGGATTCATTTTCTGCCATGGACAACTCAAAGCATAGCCTAATTTCAGTTGTTCCTTGACTGAGTAAGTCCTCATTTTGTCCTTTATACATCGTACACTTTATAAGTAGAGCCCCTGTAGGCACAATTACACATTGACTTATTCTCATTGATATTTATAAAATCACAAGAGAAGTTTTTGCATTGCATTTATATACTATGGAGACAACTCACTATTCTTTTACAATAAACACTTGAACTTTTATTTCCTAACAGTTTAGTATTATTCAAATTCCTCTGCTTCTAGAACAAATCTGACTTTCACTGATGACCTGTTTAAAAAAAAAAACAAAACAAAAAACACCCCCCACCTCCCCCATCAATATCTTACTCCTATAATATTCACTGAAATGCCTGTTCTCTCTGGGTACGGAGAAAGCAGAATACAGGGTCTAGAGGACTCTCCATTTTGATCCCAGAAACTGCTGTTCTTTATGCTCTGTCTTGAAGATCACAATGTGTTCTAGGTTAAAGTTCTCACACTCAGTGAATCCTTTGACTCTTCCTTGTCCAGAGGTTGGAAAGCATACCACATTACAGACAAGTTTGATGCTGTACAGCAGACTGTTACAGGTCATAAAATAACTCTGTAAATGTATTCCCTGCTTCTAATGATGACTGTCCCTGAATGAATGACAAAACCCCTCATAGAAATCAGAGGCTTTAGAACAATCAAGATGATCTGAATTATTTCCAGTTTTATCCTTTGCAGCTTTCCAAGAGAAAGACAGTGGGAGTGGGACCTATCCAGCCTCAGACACGCTATCCTGCTTACGTTGATCTTTTGCGCTTCTGAGAATCTGAAGCCCTGTCTCTTTTAACTGCCATTAAAAATAAAATTATTCACTTTATCTCATAAAGAAGAAAATGGTTATGCTTATTTACATCCTCTAAGGATCTAGTCCAACATCTTGTCTAAAAAGTTCACTTCATTCTGCCTAGTTGGAAAACACTGTCAGTCTAAATTAGCTATAATTTTCTTTGTTATTTCACTGCTTAATATATTTTCCTATGAAAAGAGGGGTTTTTGGGCATGGATTTTTTTTCGTCATTGTTCAACTGAGTTCTTGCTAATAGCAAAGTATCTGTTCTGCCCAGTGAGAACCTCAGAGGATTATAGACTGTAGTAAAGACAAGGGTCACAAGAATATGCATCGATTTTATCTTTAAGAAAATAGTTCTCCTGGAGCTGTCTTCTAAAAATTAATACACATCAAATATAATAGCTGAGGGAAATAGGGAACATTTCTTGAATAACACCAGTTTCTCTTCATTTCTGTTTTACACATAGATGTAATGCTCTCTGACACTATTGGCTTTAAACAGCATTTCTGTAGTATATTATAGAAAAGTCATTTAATAATGAAAGTTTAAGTTGCCTTGTGGAAAAAAGACTATTGCCATGAAAGTGAAGGGGGTCTTTAAAAAGGAAGGTTAAAAGGGCATTGTGTTGTTCTTTAGAATTGTCTTAATAATCTTAATTTTTACCATCTCAGGGCAGGTCTTGAGATTCTTACACTTCCATTCCCTCTTCTCAGAATTACTCCTTCCTGTGAGTTTCAGAGTCCTGCTGTGTTTTATCCTCTACAATATCCATTTTTTCCCAAAATTCTGTGTCACAGCATTTGCTTTAAATAGATAAGCATATTTTCAGAGCTTAATTAATAGAATCAGGATAACAAGTATATAGATCTCAGCAAGACAGATACTGTACCAGAACTGCCCTTCAGGAACCTGATCTAATGCTTTCCAAATTATCTTTTCCTTTACTTTACAGAAAAGTAAAAACCATGATACCCTGAGGACACGAAAACTCTGGGAGTTTCACTCCCAGAAGCCATCAAGCAGAATGGCATAAGCCCTGCTTCAAGTCATTCTTTAAAGGAGCTCAGTTTTAATCTACGCTGGTCAGATCCTTTCCTAACATAACAACCATATAGGTATTATAAATACGATCCAGTGTTGTTTTTCTTTTAGAATTTAACATGCAATTCACAAATCTCCTATGTGAATCTGTGACAAAAAGAATAATTATTGTGTTGGACATTTTTTTTTAATCTCTAATGAGATTTTTTTTTCTTTCACTGGAAGGAACAGATGTTACACCTCTTAAAAGAAATTCTGGGGTTTTTTTGATTTCTTTTTCCTTAATGTATTCTTCCAAGCGCACTAATGGCTTTTCTATCCTGAGCTGTGACTATTCCATACAGAAAACAAGAAGAACTTAGGCTAGTTTTGTTTTGCCCTTGTCATGCTTAGCTGCTAGATGCTGCCTCAGTACTGTGACCCACACAGCCAGTTAACATCAGTCACCCCATCTCCAAAATACTCAGCTGGGAATACAATGGGAAAATTATTCAAAAGTACTTACTCCCTGCTTCCTCACAACTCCCCCAGCTTGGGACTGTTTCACTTTTATCTGCCTGTTCCCCAACCTGCTTGATCTAACATAAAATAGAGTTTGTACCCCGCAACAACCTATTAAACCAATCTGCTTTCTGCTGCTTTCGTGGGGTAGTCTCCAGGTCTCATGAAGATTTTAAAAAGAGACACACATTCCTGAAAACCATTGAATCAAAGATAGCTGCCCACATTCCATGCAGGAGGAGGACCTAGGAACACCTCTGCCAGTTCTACTTGTAAGAAAGTATTTCCATTTAGTCCTTGAAATTTCAGAAGGCAAGGAGCAGTCTTTCTAAAAGATACCTGGTATCTGTTCCTCTCTTGTCCCTGAATGGTGAGTTTTTTTCAAAATTTCGTACGGTTTCAAGAGTTGTGTGGCAAACAGGGGGAAGCTGGATAAGCCTGAACCTACACCACAGATCCCTTCGTTGTACTTGAAGAAAATTCTTCTGAGTCATAAAACCTAGGAAAGAAATTTAATAACAGCCAAATCTGCCAGCTAAAGGCAGAATCAAGTAAAAGGCAAACTCCCAACTCCAAGTCTTAATTACAGTGCTATAAGTTGTAATTCAAGTGTCCTGAAGACCCTGCTGGAAGCACTGCAGGATTCATTTCCTACCTAGCTGGCAGAGGGATCTAGGAATAAAAAAGTTAACAATCTGTCATATATCAGAAGCCCCAATCATATAAAAGGCACTGTAACTTTTTTCGTTACAAAAAAAAAATCTCAGTAAGAATCAAGTGCTAATTAATTTATATTACAGCTGGTTGTGTTAGGCTTCCAGAAAAGACCGAGCTTTGTGGGCTTTTTTCCACTCTCTTTATTTACAAATTCAGCAGACACTAATGGAGCTGCAACATGTAATCTGACAACATCCTGTCCCATCCTGTCGGCCAATTCTAAGAAAAACTTGACCTCCGACACAAGGCTAAAAGCTTACTACCATTTTCCTATCATTTGTGGGAAGTCTCTTCTCTTTTGAGTGGTCTCAACTTCTAACTTCCTATCTCCCCATTTAGAATTCTAACTGGAGCAGTCATTGTCACTTTCTGACACAAAGTGGTCCATGGAGCCAGGAAAACAATACATGGTGACCTACATAGAAAACCTGCGGAGCCAGCACAAGAGCACAGCTGAATGCTTTGAGATGCCCATGTCAGTTCTTGTAAAGGAATTCTTGGTGTTACCACTTCACATGGAGTTAGTGTTTAGCAGAAGCAAAGGTGTACACATCATGCAGAACTAGGAACAATCTCTGTGGTGAATTGTTATTCACCTTTGCTTACCTTAACTGAAAATCCTTGCTTGATGACCTGGTGGCACCTATGCAGAAAAAGAATATAAGGTAAGACCTCATTCAGCCATCCCTTTTCAGAATCAGGTATGCTTAAGATGGTAAGGAAGAGCAAACCTCTGTTGACAGTTACAAAAAACTAAAATGAATCTTCAGTGAACCTTTTCTTTTCATTTTTCAACAGGCACACAACTTGAAAGGAATGTTAGTGCAGGCTATTCTTTTCTGATGAAGTTATTTGTGTGACACTCCTTTTCCAGTTGTCAGCTTCTCATGTGTCAGAGGCAGTACCACATATAGAGGAAGCACGGGCTGTACATTTCTGTGGGGTATGGGTAGCCTTCTTTGCATTAACGCTTTTCAAGAATGTGTAGTTCTTTTTAGAATATTCATTGGACTTGGGGAAAATCCCAAACTATTTGTCAGTACCTTCAACAAGGTGTTTGTACTGAAATATTCCTTTTCTCTGTAATCCTAGTTTCTATATGAAAATGTTACATGAAACTAAAAAACCCCAAACCCTGAAAACATGCACTAAACCCTGAAACATATATTACAAACTGAAAGGAATATGTTTTCTTTGTTATTCTTCTATTGATTGCCAAACTTATCTATTAACCCAGTTTAGACAGTTCTTGTTTTACTCTGAGGGACCACCAGCAGAAATTTTTGTGCACTGGTCAGTCATACCTACTTTTGGAAATTTTTTGTGAAATCATGCAGGGAAAAGAGGCTACCCATAAAATAAAAATCTTTTATGTATTACCATAGGTAAATGAAGATGGATTTTTACACCGTCTAGTGAAATCCTTTCTGAAATCAGTGGGTGTCAGAGAAACACACAGATTTAGTTGCACAGTTTTAATATCTAAATAGAGTCCCAGGGCTAGCAAGCAAAGATGAAAACACTTTTTTTTTCTGAATGTTAATCCACTTTGAGTCCTTATTAATTAGTAAGGAGAAATACAACATTTTTCAGATATTTCTCATTAAAAATTGTTACCAAGATTTCTGTAACATAGGATCACATGTTGTTTTTTCTATTACATTAGTAGCTTTTGTAGCTCATGTGTTATACTGAGTTTCTCCTGAGAATATATATAGAAGGTTTGATATGACATTTCATCACACTGACTTTGAAGATAATGTGTAAAGGAATGGACAATGATTTGTTTTGTCAGTGAACCAAGGTTGAATGACTTACGAGTCTTACTAGGATCCAGAGAAGATTTGATGTAATGTGTTAGGTGATGATTTTCTGGAACACATTTACTGCCATTTTCTCACCCATATTCTTTTCTAAAAAGAAAACAATATTTTCTAAACAGTGAAAATTAGATGTTCTGTATCAGCTTAGCATTTTTTTGTGAAAACAGATATTTTTGCCATGAGATTCAAAAGTTACCAGTCTAGTAAGCCATAATAATCATATGGGTTAATTTCATGAAGAAAGATAAAGCATAGCATTCACAGAGCAATTAACATAATACATATTTTTTAAATAGTCATTCAAATAACCAAAACTGCTGTCGTAGCGTTTGCTGCAGAAAAAAGATGAAAGACTAAAATTAATGTGTTTTAAATAAAATAGGACCAGGGAGTAAATTTGAAAACTGGGTTGAAATGCTAATGGAACACTCACAGTCAGTGAATAGGACAAAGATTTTACATGACGCTTCTTCTTTTTAATTTGGTTTTGCACATAAATATCATAGCTCCTCAGCCGATTAATTTTCATTTTATGATCAAAAGCAGCACCTTGTATGACTGTCAGAGTTATTTTGTCCCCTCAGTTGTAGACAAGGTACTAAGAGATGTTTTTATCTACCATTAGGGAATTTGCCTTGATAGATCCAAACCTTTCTAGAATATGGCACTTTCTTCTTTTAAGTGCTGCAACCTTTGCAACACAATAGAGAAATTTCTGTTTGAAAAAATGAATCCTGATAAATCCAGACCTCCTTTTTCATTGGGAAAATAGATTTTTATGTTTACTGTACTTCAGAATCGCAAGATGGGTATTACTCTAAGAACAGGCTTCGTTAACTACATGAGAAGGTTCCATTGTATAACCAATGGTGCAGAGCCAGGGTAAACTGCATAGAACTTTTGCTTCCAATTAAATAAAGCCTGAGGACAATGCCAGATCATCAGACCCAACTCCTTCACATGCCAGTGAACTACATATTACAGAAATGACCCGTAATATGTCTAAAGCTTCCAGTTAAAGCAAGAATGTTAGTCCTTAAAAAGAGGGACTGGCCATGCTGTTGGTAGAGAACAGGAAAGATGAGACCTGAAAGCCTTGTGAGATTAGTAATTTACTTGAGATAATCCCAGAAAAGATACCATATAAAAAGCCAAGAGCAAATGAGTAGCTCCATGGATCACGGCTCTAAAGATTTTTAGAAATCCCTATCTCTTGGATGGATTCCTTGGTGTCTCCTACAATGTCTGCCACAGAGAAAGTTCTCACTGGTGAATGCAACTTCTGTCACTGAATTAACCCAGTTGCCTAAAACCCATGGAAGCTTAATGTCTCTGACACTGATGTTCCTGTCATTTCACTAAAATTAATCAACAAGTTCTGAGCTCATTGGAGGCCAAAACCAGACATATAAACCTTGGGTTTTTTTAGGAAAGTGGATTAAAACATTTTTAAAGATGCCTGACAGTCCGACCTGTGGAAAAAACCCTGGTGCGGGCATTCAAGATCACCGTGAACATATTAGTCAGGCATATGGTCAAGGCATTTGAGAGGGGGCTCTGTACCATCTCCCAGCTTGCTTACCCTATTCAGTATGTTATCTACAACTCTAAGTTATCTTGTATGTTTCAGAGAAAGAAAAACAAAAATGCCAGAAACCAAGTTAAGCATGAGAGGAAGGATTGCTTCAGGCACCTGACTGAAGTCCTGACACATGACAATTAATTGCAATCATTATTTCAAGGTGGAGACAGAAGAGTTTCATCCATGTTCAGGACCTGTGAAGAAGGGGAATGAGCACAGCTACTCAGATTCTCCATACATACCAACGCAAGAAGAATCATCTTATCCTCTTTCCAATATGAGGAATAAACTTCTTTAAGACATTCCAATAGCCATCAAGATCAATAAGTCACTCCACAGCCCCAGGATACTGCTAGGCTCCTGCTGAGATCTAAAAGCTGATCCTTTTCCTTTCCCTACTGTAACATACCTTGTATCTCCATATTCAAAGATATCTACATATAACAAAACTCTATTCAGCATTATTGATAGACCTATTGAGAAATAAAGCGCACATTGAATTCCATAAGATTCACATAGCTTGTCTTCTGCCTAATCTGTGTAGCCCATTGTTTCAGTCCTCCTTTCTACTAATTTCTATTTTATACATACACCAGACCTGAGCACCGTATTTTAGTGGCAAGTCTATGCTGTGCATACAGGCAATGCACTTCCGTTGTTTGTACCTGAAAATTTCCTATGTGTTCATTCCAGGCTGGCAACTGATCTTTTCCCAGAACATTGCACTGAAAGCAAACGTTGAGGTGATTACCTACAATGTATTAAAGAAAAAAACGAAGCAAAACTAAAAAAACTAACCAAGTGTTTCCACACCCTTTTGCACAGTTTAACACTGCAGGTTTATAAGCTGATTCAAGTAATTCATGTAGTACATGTTTGTTCAGACAAGCCCTTCTCAAGTCCTTGACTTCAAAACAATACAAGTCATGATAAGCAAATAACAAACTGAAGCAAGATTCAATCCTGCACAAAGCACGCCTGCCAGCATTCATTATCACCAGTTGCCCCTCCAGGCCAACACACCTGATTTTCAGTTACGGAACCCCATCACCTTTACAGCACTTACCAGAGCCAACGTCCCACCGCATTAGAGAATCTGAACTTTATTCTGCTATGTATTATACTGAAATCAGTCTGTTTCTAGGGTGTGTGCTTTCAAGAGGACAATGTATTGAACTAAAATGAATGGAAAAGCCATTAAGTACTTTGTGTTGGCATTTGGTGGTGTGTCGTGTTTAACACCAGCCGGCAACTAAGCCCCACACAGCCACTCAGTCACTCACCCCCCGTGAGATGAGGGAGAGAATCAGAAGGGCAAAAGTAAGAAAAACCTGTGGTCTGAGATAAAGACAGTTTAATAGGTAAAGCAAAAGCCATGTGCGCAAGCAAAGCAAAACAAGGAATTCATTCACTCCCTCCCATGGGCAGGCAGGTGTTCAGCCATCTCCAGGAGAGCAGGGCTCCATCACGCATAGCGGTGACTTGGGAAGACAAATGCCATCACTCCGAATGTCCTCCCCTTCCTTCTTTTTCCCCCAGCTTTATATACTGAGCATGACATCATATGGTATGGAATATCCCTTTGGTCAGTTGGGGTCAGCTGTCGTGGCTGTGTCCCCTCCCAATTTCTTGTGCACCCCCAGCCTGCTCGCTGGCGGGGTGGTGTGAGGAGCAGGAAAGTCCTTGACTCTATGTAGGCACTGCTCAGCAGTAACTAAAACCCCCATGTGTTATCAACATATTCTCATCTTAAACCCAAAACAGAGCACTATACCAGCTATTAGAAAGAAAATCAACTCTATCCCAGCCAAAACCAGGCGTGGTGAAAGGGGAAAATGTGTTAAACATTTCATATTTGTACCTGAAAACTTTGTAATATTTTCTTAACTTGCATTCCTCTGGTTTGGAATCTATCTCAACTACTTATTCATTATGTCAGTATCTAAGTGTTTCCCCACCCCAAGAGCTTTCACCTTAAAATCCCTCTGAGAGTAACAGAAAAGTCATGTCAATGGGAACGCTGGCACAGAAAAGACTACCTGACATAACCTTGCAAACAGAAACAAAGAATTTGAACCTAACACACAAGGTGGGGCCACAATGGCAGGACATAGTAACAGAGGCAAGAAAACAAGAAAATCAAGGCACAGTCTGTATGGCAGCACTCCAGGAGTGTGAGCTGAGGAGTCGTGTACGGTGGGTAATACTGCTCTGCTGCAGATTTCTTATAGCTTTGGAGGCAAGACACGGGAAAAGATCATTCCTTTCAGCTCAGTTAGAGCAACACTGAATAGTTTAATTGTCTGAGCTGTAAAACAGTACTTTTGTCAAAATCACTTCTCACTAATTACTTGCCTGCCAAAAATACACTGCTCATTCCATTCTTTGTCAGATGTAATTGATGCAAAGTCAGTTTTATACCAAAGTATTTGTTGTATATGTTTTGTGACATCTCAGTTTGACAGCATGCTATTAAATGACAAGTGCCGCGGTGTAAAAGGAATAGTTATAATGAGTATTCATAACTTTTGTGTAAACTTATATCTGATGCTTTGTATTTTAGAGGACATGAAAGTCATCTTCTTTCACCTTCCTCCTAGCAAACAGAGGTCTGAGCCAGGTAAGTAGTCAGAGTCACTGCCATGACTTGTCGAGCAGAGGTTAATGGATTCAAGGGCACAGGAATGCCTTCTTGGACTCAGCTGACTGCTGCTATGAGGGCTGTCACTTGGGAAGTGTACTGTGATGATCTCAAAACTTTTTTTGTCTCCGTGTGTCAGTACAGGGTGTCCATTTGTGCTTGGCTAGGACTTACTGCACTGTTCAGGGCATCGTGGGCACGTTTCTCATATAGCATCCTGCCCTCCTTTCTGTGATTATTCTGGGGTTGGCCTGCCCTTAATTTTCTCTAGGCCTGTTCTTAATCTCTCTCTAGCTATTCCTGTCCTATGATTTCAGACCTTAATCTTTTTCTAACACCCACATTTGATTTGAAAAAGTTCCACTTGGCACTTGCCATCTTTTGAAGAATTCTCACCTGCACTGCCTACAGCCTTCTCATGTCTGTTTTATTTTATGCATCACCTTCCACTCCAGAGAATAATACTATTAGTGCAGTGTCTGGATAAAGCTTCACTTTGATATCAAGTGCAATGTTTTATTATACTGTAATTTTGTCAGTTTCTCTGCAGCACTTAACAGTTAAGAGGTATCTCTTTTTAATCTCAGTGTTGGCTGAACTATCAGAGCTTATCAAGCCCCCTGGGTGCCTCCATGGGTCTTTCTTATTCTGTTATTTCTTGGCTGAGGCATTTCAATATTCTATATTTTTTTCCTAGTTGCAACCACTTGATCATCTTGACACTTATAGTAAGTATAGTAATCCAACTACATGGATTTACTGTCCAAGCTGAATTCAGTTTTCTAAGAATTATCACAATCAATTAAATGTGTCTTCCAGTTATACTCAGGGATTGTCCAGCTTTGATAACTGGAATAGAAGGCTAGAAAGAGAAGAGAGTATAAGCCAAGTTCCTAGCTGGTGGAGGGATTTCATGCAGTGAGGGGGTGAGAACATGACACAATAGAGTGTTATATTTTTTGTTTTAGAAAATGGGGGGTACAACTAGAAGAAACAACAGCTGCTGCTGTTATCAGTGAAGAATATCTATGCAATCTGAGTTTAAGGTTTCTCCATTAGCTCATTCAGCATCACATTCTCTACCTCAACCACATTTCTCTCTATGCACTCAAAGAGTACAGTGAAAATCAGATCCTAATATCACATCAGATACCATCGCATGACACCAGACTTTTCATCTGTTAATTGATATTCCCCTTCATGGTTCTAGTGCCCCTGCACTTATTTCTTATTTTTTATAGCAGAAGTGATCTTATGCAGAAACCACCCTATTGCTTTGTTATTTCTGTAACACACCCCTCTTGACTTAAAGCACATCCAGAGAAACACTGAAGATAGCAAACACCTTAATCTTCATTCTCACTTTTAATGCCATTCACAGGTCAAATCATGATGCTGCATTGGCTCATACCTGCCCCCTCTATAAAGCCAATCATAACTCTTTGATAATAACTTTCATAACTTTTTACAGTTGTCTTGGTTTCAGCTGGGATAGGGTTAATTTTCTTCATAGTAGCTAGTATGGGGCTATGTTTTCATTTGTACTAAAACCAGTGTTGATAATATGGAGATGTTTTAGTTGCTGCTAAGTAGTGCTTACAGTAGTCAAGGACTTTTTCAGCTTCCCATGCTCTGCCGGGTGCACAAGAAGCTGGGAGGGGGACACAGCCACGACAGCTGACCCCAACTGACCAAAGGGATATTCCATACCATATGATGTCATGCTCAGTATATAAAGCTGGGGGAAAAAGAAGGAAGGGGAGGACATTCGGAGTGATGGCATTTGTCTTCCCAAGTCACCGCTATGCGTGATGGAGCCCTGCTCTCCTGGAGATGGCTGAACACCTGCCTGCCCATGGGAGGGAGTGAATGAATTCCTTGTTTTGCTTTGCTTGCGCACATGGCTTTTGCTTTACCTATTAAACTGTCTTTATCTCAGACCACAGGTTTTTCTTACTTTTGCCCTTCTGATTCTCTCCCTCATCTCATGGGGGGTGAGTGAGGCTGTGTGGGGCTTAGTTGCCGGCTGGTGTTAAACTACCACAACAGTATTAATACTCAACTATATAGACACCTGTATAATTTGCATCAGCAGAAACACTTTCTACACTGTTAGTACAAATGTTGCCTTTATCTAGCCACTCACTACTACTTCCTGAGCTATACCTTTTTTATTGCCTGAATCCTTTATACCTTTTTTTCAAAGGTGTTATGTTCCCTATACTCCAGTAGTGAGGTTCCATTCCTGCATTAAAAGATTAATCAACCTCTGTTAGGCAGAAATAATTTGGGCTTCTGGTTTCATCACAGGAAGCAGTGGGTTTTGAAGAGAAGGATTAAAAACAAATACACGAGCAGGTCCATACAATCTAATGCTTTGCTAATGTTTATCTAACTGGCCTTTAACAATTCAGCTATTGTGTTCTTGCCCTGTTTTTAACTTCTCCCTGGCACTTCCTATTCTTTCTTCTGACAGTGAAGCAGTATTGGCAGCTATTCTGTGCACAGACTGCTCTGTTCATCTAGCTGCACAGCAGTAATTCCCCTTCGCCTCACAGAAAAATCTTGCTCTTTGTCAAAATAGCAACTCCTTCAATATTCAGATTAAGTCTTTCTTAACCATTTTCATCACTGACTAACAAATGTTCATATACAGTCTAACTTCTTGTAAGATGTTTTAAGATCTTGATTTCTTTCCTGTTTCCTCTAGTGTGTTGAGCATCAGCTTCCCAGCATCAGCTTTGGTGGACCAAACTCTTTCGTTTGTTTGCAGCTTTTTAGTCTTTGAGGAATTTTCACTTCCTTGGGAATGGTCTTTCTTGCGTGCTATTTGTGTGCTTTCTTTCCCAATTGCTTCCTCTGCTATATTTTGTGTCAGACTGTATGTTTTTATAACAATGCATGCATGCATTGTGAGCAATGAATTAGGCTTTAACAAGCTAGTACTCAAAATATCTGTGCAATGCTGGTGGTTAAGCATGCATTTGGGCAATGAAGCTGGTGCAGGGTCTAGAGCACAAGTCTTATGAGGAGCGGCTGAGTTGTTTAGTCTGGTGAAAAGGAGGCTGAGGGGAGACCTTATCGCTCTCTACAACTACCTGAAAGCGAGGCGGGTGTTGGTCTCTTCTCCCAAGTAACAAGCAATAGGATGAGAGGAAATGGCCTCAAGTTGCATCAGGGGAGGTTTAGATTGGATATTAGGAAAAATGTCTTTACTGAAAGAGTGGTCAGGCACTGGAACAGGCTGCCCAGAGCAGTGGTGGAGTCATCTTCCCTGGGGGAGTTCAAAAAACATGTAGACATGGCACTTCAGGGTGTGGTTTAGGAGGCATGGGGGTGTTGGGTTGGCAGTTGAACTTGATGATCTTAGAGGTCTTTTCCAATCTTTATGATTCTATGATTACCGTCATTGTGCAAGGAGGAAGCGCGGGTGTTGAACTAAGGCTGAAAAGTGAGGAAACAGACCCTACACAGAGTAGATAGCAGAATCAGAATGAGATTTTGGAACCTCCTGGCTGCCAGCTGCCTGCTTCCTCTGACAAGCCTTGATGCTTTCCAGCTGTACTGGATTACCCTAGGGAGACTGAATGGCATTGTTAATTGTGTACAATTGAAGCAACCATAGGCCAATTACCCTCAGCTGCCAAATCTTCCAGTACAGCACTATCAGCATCAGTGGACACATTAGCAGGTTCCCAGGAAGAAGGTAGAGACAGTAGAGATAGATCTCTTCACATGCTATCCTCTAAAAAAGAAAGGGGAGTGGGGAGTTAGGGCCCTCTGAGTACCTCACATCCCAGACAAGAAAAAAACCTCAAAAGTTAATCTGAAAAGCAAGGTTCTTGAAGTCATTTTGACCCTTGCAGAATACATGCTGTCAGTACAATCACTTATAACCAAAAGCATCAAATATTGTTTATACTAGAAACTGTAATTCCATTTCACAGCCAAAGTTTTGTCTCTCAGTAATGCAAAATGGACAAGTAATTAGCCTATAATTTTTTAAGTTCAAAGGTATTTACTAGGCAATTGTTTCATTTAATTAAAACCTACAATGTTAAAAAAAAAATAATAAAAAAAATAGTCTTAAAAGTATGAGGTTATTTGTTGAACACTTGTTTCCCAAAGAAAACCCTGAAAATGAGATAAAAACAACCAGAATTTTGTTTTGTAATGTTAAGTCAAATGTTCTCACACACTACTTGACAAAAATTGATCATTTGTGAGCAAAGACTTAGTAGGCAGAAGCAGCATATGCAACAGAAAATATAAAATAGATCCTATTATTCCTGTCTGCATGTGTTTGTGCTGCAGACTGGAAAACCAGAGCTGGTTGTTAATTGGCCAGCTTGAAGAATTCCAGAATTCCAGTAATTCCAGAAGTCATTTTGGTGGCTGGTCATATTCCAGGACAGACTACAGTTTTTGATCTCAGAAATCTACTATATGAAATACAGTTGTAAATTGACAGGCAGCCACCGAAGATGATGATCCTATATTAAAAGATTTGATAGCAGGTTACTTGGAAAAATGGGCAACAACACAATAGGATCAGAAACAAAAAAAAAAAAAAGACCAATGACAAATGATGTTGCACGCCCAAGTTCTCCAGCCTGCATTGAGAAAGGTTGTTTTCTCCTTCAGTGTTCAGCTGATCTGGTAGACGAGCCCTGAAAACAATCTGGTAGGGTCATCTGTAGAAGCTATGAAGTCCTTAACTCAAAATACAGTTTTAAACATTAAGCAACTAAGATAAGCATGTCAGTGATATAGGGCAGCTCCTGAGAAGAGAAATTCTAGACTATACGCTGTGGAAGGGAAGGATTGGCATTCCAAAAAGCTCAGAAAAATACCAATCTTGAACCTCAGACCATTGAAAAATGCGCTTACTTATTAGCTACTTTGAAGACACTTCAATTTGCAGAATTGATAGGGGATTTCCTGTTTTACATTGAAGCCACAGGAGTGTTATTCCAATCAGAAAATAGCATAAGGATTTGTTCAAGACTTGCTCTGCAGAAAGTCTACTACAAGCCCAAACATTCTTGCTTTCTCCAGCAACATCTCCAGGGATACTTGCAAACAAATGTCCTGATTAATCTGTTGTGGATTTTATAAGAAATTTAACAGTGACAGAAACCTGAAAGATTCCTGCTCATTTTGGGGATGTCACTTGGATCAAACCATGCTCAGGCATAAATGGGAGGAAAAGGCAAAGTGTTCATCTGAAGAGCATTATATCCTTTCTCATCCCTCCCACCATAAATCAAGGAGTTATCTGACTCCTACTTTGAGACCTCTGTACTCAGTGGTAGTTACAGATACATCAACAGGTAAGTATGCTTGACAGAAAAGGAGCTTCAGGGAAAGCAGTCAGCTGTATCCTGACACGTGTCAGATCCCTTATAAAACTCTTGGGTATGCCAGATCCACGCATTAATTACCTGCAATGGACATCTGTTTCTCAGAGGTTCCAGCCTCTTTCCCTATCACTCTCTCCACAGATTTTTCATCAAGCCAAGTGAAGGAAAACAGAAATAATTGTACCTGCTGTTATGTTGTTTCTCATCATAAGGGTCCAACAACGAACAAGAGCTTTCCTATGAACCAGCTACCAGCTGTAAAAAGGATAAGTTGCTGAGCAGACACTGCCAACAATATCAGTTTGCCTGAGGGAATGACAATGTCAGAAAGTCAAAAGGAAAATAAAATGTCTAGACTTAAATACAGCCTGACCAACACTGAATCTCTCCAAGTATTTCATTTAGAGAAAACACTTGCTTATATTAGCCTTGGCTTATTATTTTATGCAGAGGTGCCAGCCAGGAAGTCCAAAGAGCTACTTTTCTCATAAGGAAAAATCCACCTTTTCTGTCCTTACCCCTTGAATTTCTGCTTCCCTTTCAGTTTAGATAGGCTGGGTAGAGATGGAGGAAACTACATGAGAAGTTTCACAGTTGGGCTTTGAAGATGGTTACGCAGATCTTCAAGGAGATAGCTTCTCAGCTGGCTTTTGTTATAAAACAGAACATTTGTGTGTCAAATAGAGCATTATCATACTGAAGAGTTTCCGAGGTGCAGAGCAAGTCCTTGAAAGCTTTCTACCCATGTAACTCATTAGAAAAATAATTCCCACTGCTGGAAAGAAGATAGACTGTTGCTTTTTCCAGTGCTGCAAAGAAGGTAAGACTGCTGCTTTTACAACTCCACAACTGGGTAAAAATTGCCACTATTTACAGCAATTAATCTAATGCCAGACCCACTCTGTCCAAGAAGATGGAACACATCATCCCAGGAATCTTCATTTACCTGAGCAGCTTTTTGGAATATATTTTATAAATGCCACAACAGCAAGAGGTGAAACAGTAGAGTTATGCATTACGGAACAGCTTCCAATGGGAGAACAAAGCATAAAAAATAAGGGAAAAATTCCAAACAGCTCAATGCAAGTTTGGGACAGATCCAGTCCCAGCATTATCATTCTGAAAGCACAAGATTTTCCTCGACCAGCATCAGAAGCATGGTTTCTTTCTTCTCAGAAAATGTTCAGTCTGTGAAAGTAGAGCTAGACTCAAGTTGCTCAGCATTTCCAAATACCAGATGTCAGGGAAACAGCTGCCAGTTTACACCAGTTAATAATAAAGCACCCATGGATTCATTCACTGCTCTGTCCCTCACACATTATGGCTTGCAAGTGATTCTTTGGAAAGGTCTCTCAATCCTCCTACCTTTTAAAGTACAATTGACTCCAGAAAGCAATAGGGAGGGGTTAATTAAGTCCTATGCAAGCATTCAGCTGTTTTATAAGATTCTTAAATATACATTCACCTTTGAACTTATTTCAAATGCAGAAATTTCTTGAGCTGGAAGTTAAGCATACTTTGATAAACCACCGAGTCCTTTCCTCTGGCATCATTCATGCAGAGGAAAAGCAACCATTATTTCATAACCTCCACGTTGCTCCAGTGTAGGCCAGCTCTGACACCACTTACTGTCAGCTAGACATCGTGCAATGTCCAGCCCTATGAAACTTGCCCTCTGACACTCTCAAAGCCTATAACCTCTGCATGTGCTCCTCAGATCTCAAAAAAGGTCTCAAGCTGCACTCAGGCACTGAGTTTTCATGCCCAGTGCTGGGGTCTGAGTAAGTTTATTATTTCAAGAGGATTAACTTGGTATTAGTATTGTCATTACTCCTTAGATAATCTTCCTTTTCAGTATGCTGATTTTCTGTTTGTGGATTAGTCTGATTCTTTATTACTATTGTTGCTGCTGTGGATAGCACTATTTAATTATTTTTATTAAGTCTCCATCTCAAAGGTCCAGAGAATATCACAATAAACAGATAAAATAATACTAGTAAATCCACATACTATCGGGAGCACATGATACAAATTTGGTTTATGTCAGAACATAAACCAGGACGACACTAACAACGATTAAATTCTGGGATTCTTTTCTAGACTTTCCAACATATATTAGCACCAGGGAAACTATTAAATACAGGGTTAATTTATAAGTACAATTCTCTCGGTCTGGGTGTTAGCTGGTGCATGTTACATCTGATAGCTATGGATTTACTGGCAGAGGTCTAGAGGAATGCAGTCCCATTTCTTGCCTTCCACCACTAGGCATAGCACAAACCTGGTTATGAAACATGGGCAAGTAGTTTGAGATAAGAAAATGGTCTTATGAACCAAAGTTCATAAGACATTGACTGATCCATTTCATGAGATCTACAGTTTACTCTCTTCCCTTTCTCTTAAAATTGAGGACTCTTGAAAAAAAACTCCCTATCCATAAAATTCAAATATCACAAATACCACAAATACCACATGCCCCCTTACATTTAAGTACTGAAAAGGTACTCCAAGGTTTGCAAATTCAGCACTGTGTACATTTATTAATCAATAATCCATATGGAAACTGTAAATTCTCATACAAGTTTCTGGACAATGCCACAAGACATTTTGTAAATGCCTGCAGCTATATGAAGGTTTCATGCCTCATTCCCCTAACTTTTAAATGAGTATATCAATTTTAGCACAACACATTTTCAGTGTTAATTCTTCTATGTAGTGCTTGAATGCTCTATACTGAAACTTTGTATTCACTCTATTTTATGGTATATGGTGACTCCTTTCCTCTATCGTAATACAGTCTGAGGGAAAGTGAATACACACTTACTGTCATGAATGCTGAGAAATTAGGGAACCAGAGCTTGACAGAAAAGCACTAGCTATAACACAACTCATGCTAAATTATGAGAACTCATTTTGCTTGGTCTTTTTTTTTTTAAAAAAAAAAAAAAAGCTGCCTTAAATATAGAAGGAAAGCCAGATTAGCAGAACCATGCTCAACTGCCCACAGTCCGTACCTGTTCTATGCAGTTTCATGCTCTTTGATGGAGAAAGTCTCAACTCATCCTACAAATATGCTTCCCTGCAAGGAACAGAAAAGTCATCATAGCACTTTGATGAAAGGAGTCCTGAATATGGTACTTGTGTCACACCACTTCTAGGTAAGATGCTCCCTTCAGCTTTCTCTGACACTTTTTTTTTTTTTATTTTTGGGAGGGGGAGAGGGCAGAGGGGGAAAATTCAGTCATCTTATTTATTTGGTTTAGCTACACTCCTTCTGGGAGTTTTTATGTCTGGTCAATCTCTTCTCCATGGAAATCCATCCTACAAATGCTTAAAAAAGAAGTGGAGAGGACTATAATACCAAAAAAGTGCCTGTCAAACCACTGCCACTTAGTTTGGTTTGTGGCTAAACAGAAAGTCATACACAGGCAGGGTGATGGGTCTTTGTATTATTCATTATCAAGTGTATGGTTATAAAAAAAACAATGCCTGCAACAACCCAGACCTAGGGAAGTAGTTTTCAGATGTTAAAATTGCTACGCATCAGTTTCAAAATATATGCTTCAAAACCAAATATTTATGAAAGAATTACAAAATTTCCTTCTATCATAAAACATCAACATAGACTGAACAAGAGGAAAACTTGGTCCCAGTGTTGGACACTATGACCAGTCAAGTTACGTAGAACCTGGCCTTGCAATCCAGTTTGTTTTAGCATCGTTTCTGCAGGCTTTGTAGTACAAGGGCTCTCTCTTCACTATACATAAGTTTAAAACGGTAGGAAAAGGATGATCTTCATTTCTGAGCAGGGTCAGTAGGAGTTATCACAATACAAATAAAAGCAGCTGAATTATCTTGGGGGAAGAATGGTGACATATTCCTCTGGAGTTCATTTGATGTTATGTTTTATTTAATGCTGGCACATCTGAAACCCAGAATCAAAGAATTTTCAACTGGATACTGCTTGGACATGGCTCAAATAGAGGACTTTCTTTATAGTCCCCTTGTGTGGATTCAACAGACACTTATATCAGACTTAGCTGGCCATCATGTAGCCAGTTTAACATTCACACAGCTCTAGAGGTTTTATACGGCTATGGCTTATATTAGCAGAACCTCTATGCCCACAGGTTCTGGGAATTCTGAATTTACATATTTGACTCCTGAGAAATTGCACCATACTGTAAATAAAAATCCTAGTACCACAAAAATAAATTAAAGAGAAAATTCTATATGGGAAATGAAGAGCCAGGTTTTACAGTTAAGAATAGACTATCAGAAAATGCTGTCCTGAAGGGAAGCCGCAGTTGGTAAAGAATACTAGCGACTCTGGGAAACAAAGTGGAGTAAAAGGACCCAAAGATAGCACTGACATTAAAAATTGTCAAAACTTGGCAGCTTCACTGCACAAAGACAGTAGTTGCTAAAGTGAATAACTTTCTCTGTTGACAGGTGATTTCCTGAAGAACACGTTAGCATCTCATAAGGACAGCTTTCTTTTCCAATCTCCTTTTTTGCCTTCAGTCTCCCCCCCTCCTTCTTACTAGAGCTCTGCTAAATCATCGGGGGGGGGGGGGGGGGAGTGGGGAGGTGGGAATAAAACAGTTGAGAGAATATACTAGTGGTATGTGCTCTTACCTTTCTTTTTCACCCTTGAAGAATATTTATATAAAAGAGGTTTCTCTCTGTTCCAATAATGGCAGCACTGCAATAAAAGTATACAATGGTTCTACTTTGTCAAACAGTGTAATGTATTCCCATTCTAAAAGGCTGTCTGCTTACAGCTCTCCACAAAGTCTTTGCTAATGCTATCCATCTCATACAGACCATTAAAACTCTTGATTGTCAAAGCATAAAGAACCTTCAAAGATAGTGTGTGTTCTTAACTAAAAATAATGTTTACCAGCTTAGCTTATTTTGTGGTTCTATTTCTGCTGGTCAAATCTTTACATCCTTACTCACAAGATAACTCATTAAAAGCCACAATAAATTTATGTTTAAGCTTTAAAAGTAAAAAGTGAAATCCTGATGCCCTTAGTAAATTTTTATTCAGACTTTTTTTGAGAAAGACACCTATACATTTGTGTAGAAGAAAAAAAATCTGAAACAAGAATTAAATAAAACAGAAGAATCACTATAGAAACTCCTACTTCATTGAAAACCATTCTGATTTTGCCCCTACCTGTTTTTACTTACTGATCTGAAATCAAAATAAGTGTAACTTAAAATGAAAGAGGCCACACAGCCTTTTATGGAGACTTACCTATACTGGTTAAAGCACAGCTCATGTTCAGCAATACAATCTATGCAGGAATAAATGCTCAGGAGGGCCTGTAGTCTATTCAGGAAATGTCCTATTTGAAAGTGAATGTAGCACTTGAGGAAAAGAACTTACTGGCTACACGATTTCGGCAACATCAGGAACCTGCCTGGTTCCATCTGTGAGCGTGTTTAAGCCCACGCTGACAGGAACAACATAAGTCAGGAAGGAGGTTTAGTTCCACCAACAACTTACCACTCTGACTATCTGGTAGGCTCCTATTTTGTCCTACCCTGGAATCTGATTTTTATCTCTGACCCACTTAGGTGCTAAAAATGACTTGATTGCTTTGTGCCACGCTAGCAAGTTTGTGCATTGATCTCCCTTAGTGTAGGCTAGCAGGGGAGAGGGAATCAGGTGCTCCCATACAAAAAGTTATATTTGCGTTTTACGAGGGAGCATTACCATTAGCTGGTTATTAGTGCTTATGCACTGAGGAGTAATAAAAAGTATATACAGAATAATGTTGAACCACATTTAGAGCAGTTTAGTTAGTCCAAAGAAATCCAACTTATATAGTTTATTCAGGAAAAGCTGTCAGGAAAGAAAATACTTAACTATATATACCATTAGCAAGTATCTTTTAACCAGCTCCAGTTGACAGCAGCTATAGAATACGAGGGATATTTTTGTTGCCATTATTTGTTCCTTTAAGGGAACCAGTAAGCTCAGAATGCATCCTGCCCCAGTCTTCTCTGCTTTTACCACCCCTGAAACTAGAGTGAACTTTCTCGCAACATATTTGTTTTAGCTTGTGGCAGCTGTGTAGCAACATGGAATATGACCTCCTGTGTTACATTTTCCCTCCAAATATGCTTTCCAGGCCATTTCTGCTGCAGCTCGTTTGTTTCCTGAAAGATTCACTACCTGCAGCATTCTAGAAATATTCAGGTGGACATTAGGAAAATCTTTCCAGGATTAAAGATATGAAATCACTGGGATACATTTGCCTGGATTTTTTTGTGGGAGAGTGAGGAGGGAGGGTGCGTTGTTTTTTCTCCCTTCTGGAATCTCAGTGGTATGCCAGAAAGTTAAACATTACTCAGGAGTGAAACAGGGAGGGAGATGGACACTGTAAGCCCCAGTTTTCTATGATTCAGTAAGCTCTCCCATCAAAATGAGAAGTTATTCAGAGATGATTCATGGCTGCTTAGGAAGAATAAAAATAGGTCCGATCCGCAGAACTCAGATCTGTAATTTACATACTGCAAAAGCTAAAGTGGACAAAGGTTCAGAAATCTCGATTCAGGGACCCAGCCTCAAAAAAACCCCTATGTTGTTATATAATAATAAGTCCTACAAGTACTAGTATCTGTTCAACGAAAAACCTGAAAGTTGCAGGTAATGGACATATTTTTATGGCCTAGAACCAAGTAGGTAGAAAATCAAATCGTCTCCAGTCACCCTAGATATAAACGATGAATGAGCTATACTAATGAGCTTTAACTTACAAGTGCAAATCAGGTTAATTAAAAATAAACTTTACTACATTACAGAGCTGAACACATCCCTTTTCTTAATTCAAGTACAGATGAATGGATACAGCAAATTTGATCTGTATGTGTTCACTGGGTTAATTAAAAGTCAGGCATTCATCTGCAGAACCAGATGGAAATTTTTATTTCTACAAGGGCTCTTGGCAACTCGGGATTAAGAAAAAGATGAAGAAGAATAAAAGCATCTGATCTCTATTGAAGTTAAAACATTCTTTACACCAGGAATTCTAAAACACTGCTGACGTGAGAAATGTTGACTGACAAGCAAAGGACTATTAAAGCCTGCCACACCCTGTCCTCTGCGCTTTTTTTTTTCCCTGTGGAGACTATTGTGTCTATGGTATGAACAAGTTTAATTCAATATATTGAAGTAGCCTAATACCAATGCAATTTTACCTTTAATACACTGAGCTACAAACTGCAGAGGTTCAGCTGCACCACACACAATTAAGACAGCCCGGTCAAAGGGAGCTCAGGCCATGGACAGGGCAGACACAGTGCCCTCATCAGCCCCTCTGCGTTTATGGGCTGTTGTTGAGACATGTCACTATTGTCCATTTGAGGAAAATCTATGGCCAAAACTCAGCCTTTTAGCAGTAAGCAGTCTTCTTGCCAGGATGCTGCAACTTGTCTTTGCAGAGACTCCAGCATGCAGCTGGAGCAGATTTGCTATACTTTGTTCTTATTTCTGCACCACGGGCATTTGCCTGCAGGCATGAACCCATTCCTGAATTAGTTTATTATCAGCCTCTTAGGAAAGTCAGTAGCACTGGATGCAAAATGACTAAGTAAATCTGTATCTAATTTTTAAGATGATCTTGTTGGCAGAGGCTTTAAATACACCTTCAGAAGTACTGGATTCTCTCTCTCCTTTCCTGGAATATTCTTTTAAGACACTACAAAAGATGTATTCCCGAATGTGCTACATAATCACTTCATATGGGAACTCTGTGTCAGGGAAAATGTTAGGCAGACCTCCTCTATGTGGGAAAGCCCATAAATCACCCTGCTCAGCAAAAATTAAAGTATGGCCATGCATTAACTGGCGTCACAGAGGCTCTTCAAATGAAATCTGATCCAGAGGCAGCAATTTTATTATAATGCTTCTGCCTCCTTCTCCCCAAGTGCACGAAATAGTAATTTAGATGCAAGAAAACACAATCTGTAGGATGAAATGTTTTTCAAGAATGCTTCCTCCATAAGTTTTGACAAATATAATGTTGCACATTCACATTGGTGGGCTCCAAGGCAGTGCCAAGCAGAACATCTGAACATTGCTGGACAAAGAGGCTGAAGATGGGTGGATAAACAGTGCTACTCCCTAGGGGCCCTGAATTGCCTTCAGTCCAAGCAACTTAATGCAACAGCCAAAATGGCAAAATTCACATCTAGAACTGGACAAGGTCCATTCTTGCTGGATTTCTGCCATTACAATGTGAAAGGATGCTCAAAGTACGTGAGAACTGGAAATCTGCATGAGGTGAATCCAGTGCGAGAGCAAGAAGTTGGCATCTGTAAACTCTATCTCAAGCTTAGTTATTCCAGTGGACTATGAAATACAGTCAAGGATGATGAGGGCTCTGCTCTGACAAGGCTACAAAATCTATGCTGGTTTATTCATAAAGCTGAGATAATTAAGCAATAATTCCTTTTATAGTTCAGCCACTACTTTGCCCATAAAACCAGCTGATTAATGTAAAATACCCCAGAATGCAGAAAACCAGTGCAAAATATGCTTCTTTAAAGTCTTACCCTTCTCTTAAAGGAAAACTCTTGGGGAGTATAAAATTAATTCTAAGCGCTATCACTAAGTACAAGAGAAGAATAAACTTTAATTATCTCACTGTTATAGTTTTTAATAAAGATTTATTAGCAGTCAGTTAGCATGACAGCAGGTTCCAAATCTTTCAGAGCTGGTGTTAGGATGAGGAAATTTAAAACCTATTTGATTGCAAGGGAAAGAGGAGATTTTTAAACAAAACCATAGGTCCAGAATACCCTGCATATCCACAAGCTGAATTTTCTTTAAATAATAAAAAAGGCATGTATAAGACAATATAGTCTAACTGCAAGTACCATAATCATGAGTATACTTTCATTGTGTATTTATCATTAGGAACCTAAAGTTGGTAACCTAAAACTTAGTAACCTAAAGCTAAATAAATAATGTATGTGGTTTTGCAGTACCTGTTTTGAGGGAAAGTAAAACTTTTTTAGATTTAAACTTTATCATATTTAGGAGACATATTAGATCATGGTTTCAGATAAAATCTTTCCTCACGAGAAAGCACCTGACATTCCAAATCAACATTGTCTCAGATTACATAAACTCAGCATTCAGTGCTGAATTTTGAGCTGCACACAACTCATCGCTTTAGTGCCAAAACAAAATCATCCAGCTGGGTTCCCACTTACAGCAAGTGAGCGAGTCTGAAACTGTTCTGAAAATTCACTGTCAGTGTATTTTGGCATTAGTAGACATCTCCTTGCTGAAGACATTCTGATTTCCCTTCTCATTCCTGTCTTGCTTTTATATGTCAGGTGAAGAAATACACAGTCAGACTGGTAACGGCAACTTTGTTTTGAAGGGAGTGAATGCACCTAAAATCTGAGTGAAAAGCCTTATTTTTGTTCATATTACATGCACTTCTGAAAGACAGAGAAGCTGCAGGAACCTACATAGTCTAGCCACTCTACCTGCAAAATCTATAAATAAATAAGTGTTGCATTTTTTTCAGGTGACAGAATTATAAATATATGAAGTGAGCTATTTTGACATGCTTTAGATTGTGGGTTTACTTGAAACAGATTCTTGATTTACCTTTTGATATGGAATCATTTGGAACTGAAAGATGGAAGATGCAGTTTGGGTATGCCACACCAGCTGAGATCTGATTATGAGTAGGAGAAAGGCGGAAAAAAAATGATATTGGAATATGTTCTCCACTTCCACCCTTTGGACGTTTTAACACATATTTTAACACTTAAACTAAACTGTACTGTGTTTGTATTATACATGAATGCTCATTTGCAGTCTTGTGCTGAGCAGTTCCATTTGAATCTTTCACAGTGGCGATACCTCCCAAAGTGTCAGAGTATCACCAAGTATTCTGCTATTATTAAGACACTGGACAAGGGTTCGGTGTCATTTCAGCCAGCTGGTTGGGAAAAGCAAGAAGTTTATCTTTACCTCCTCCCATTACTCTCCATTCCCCAGATGATTTGATCTTACTGGAAGGCTGGCGTCATCCCCCTAAAACTTCTCCTGCTGGACACAGCAGCATAAGGTCATACGGGAATTGGTCATAGGAAAAATCTTTCTCCCACCCACTCCCTCTCTGCAACACGCAGACCCACTCTGTGCAGCTCTGTTCTGCTCCAACACTCAGTGGAAAGAGTGGGGTGCGCTTTCAGATGGCAGAAGAGCAAAGATGGAGCACAACCCACCTGAAACCCCCATATGAATCCTCTGTTGAAGTGGAGAAGACATACAGGAAGCATTGCCCTCCTCTGAGAAGGAACTGGTCAAGGAAGAGGCAGAGAAGAGACAGGCAGTGAAACGCAGGGACAAGGAATGGATATTCTGGTAACTGGCTGCAAGTGCCATTGCATATTGCTTAGAAATTTAGAGCTGCAGTACTTTACATAGTGGCAGAATATCAATGCTGCCACACTCCACTGGTTTCCTACAAGAAATTTGCTTAGTTTACACAACACTGGAATCTTCACTGACATGGTGGGGAGAGAAATGTGTGAAGCAGCTGACAGACATGAAAATCCTGATTCTACTGGAGTTAAGGATGCCAAATTCAGACTTTAGAAGACTCTAGTTTTTGTTCTTGCTTGAAAGTTGGAAAGACACTCGAATATACGAAAGAGAGAAATACCTTTAAAAAATTACATCTCCATCTAATTTTTTTCTAGTATAAAGAAATCTCAGCTATGACAGAGACGGCTAGGAAGTGGAGCACACTATTGGTCTGTTGTTATTAATTATGCCCACTTCTGCTTCAGCACTAGAGAAGTGTGTGACAGAGCACTGGGAACAGTTTTTCTGTTGTAAAATAGCACTATCCAATTTCACTAGGCTAAATAGCTCAATAGCATTTAAAATACACACACATTCACATTTATTTCTTAAAGTATTTCCTTGCCAGGCAAGTTCTTCTCAACTTTAATGAGGACTTCAGAAACAGCTACACAGTCTTTATGAATGCTTTAAACAGAGGATAAATGCCAGGAAAGATAAAGTAATTAGGTCCTTGGTGTGAAATTAGCTGCTAGACTGCATCCACGCAACAAAGGAGAAAGTAAAAGTTCTAGACAAAATTAATTGTCTCTCACATGCAGTGATCAAAGGATATAAGCTCCATAGCACCAGGTGATCGAAAACTGCAAGCTAGTGAGAGCAAAAAAATATAATGATCGTAACTGTTAACGACATGTCCACCTCTGTACATGAAACTGAAGGCATGGAAATCACTGCCTTAATAATAGCTCACCCTAAGGAGGTACAGTCAATACCAAACTATACTATGTGTCAATTATCTGCTTAATTGTCCCATATGTGTCACTAGAGACACCATTTAAAGGGTTGCAAGCAAATTTTTGCCAGTTGTTTTCCTCAGCAAACAGACCTGCCAATGCATTTTTCCCTGGTTTTCACTGCCTTTTTATACAATGTAATAGTTAAATTTCATAGCTCAGGTAACCATTTCTTAATTTCTCTCTCCAACATGGTTAAGAGCAAGCTCTTCATTACTTGATAATTGAAACAAGCATCTCCATACTATTGCCTGTTAAGTACAGCAACACATATTGATTCATAATTGCATTAAATGAGAGTCAATTTTGCTTTGTTTGTACAGATAAGTAGAACTGAGAACTCTTCCGAGAAAAGCAGAAAAGATTTTTAAAGACTATGAGAAAAACAGTTAAAGCGGCCCCTCAGGACACATCGCAGCTTCAGAAAATACTCTTGCACTGCTAGACTCAATAGGATGTTTTAACAGATCTCTGCACAGGCTCCATGAATTTCTAGCTGTGTAGTCTCAAGCTATTCTGTGCATGGAACATGGAGAGTGCACAAAAACAAGGCCACACCAATATGTACAATATATTTTGTGGAAGCAACGTTACAGAGGCCACTTCTGGAATTCAGTGCACAATGTTAATGTGCACTTCCTCTTTTCCCAACATGTCTGTATTTCCACTTGAAAATATTGTCTATCATAAATTTCTGTGTTTGGTTTGCATCTCTGGACCTGAGACTGCTCTATCCTCAACCAGAAATCCTGATGCTACAGTGCCAGTGCTGTACAGTAATTGTGCATGTGTCTATTAATGTTGGACACAGCATCAAGAGCTTTACACACTTTAAAGACCTGCATGTCTACAGCTCACCTTCACTATGCAAGTACAGTGAGGCATGCACAGTGAGTCACACACTTTCAGCACATACTGTGTTCATTGCACATATGTAATAAAATTGCTTTATCTGATAGGTTGGCTAAGCGTGTCACAGCATGGTCAAAAGCAGAAAACCATTGACAAATGCTAACTCTAAAATACCTTAACTCTGGCATTATAAGCCTGGTGGCGTTATGGGACTACTTCATTCCCATGAAAAGTCATGGTGTTATACAGAGTCAGACCAAGGACACCTGAGGAATCCTCTCATTCTCTGGTGAACTCTGGTGACATTGCCAGAGCCTCGGTAGTCCATATGACTAAAAGTCATCTCAGAATCTTGGCCCAAAAGTAGTGTCACACATCAATTGATTGTAGCTAACTGCAGAGCAGGAGGTTTTTCAAGCACTTTTGTTCTTTTCTGCGGCCTCAAGTTCCTCAACTGCTACCACAAAGGAGTACCCAAAGTATTAATTACATCAAAGCCCTCAGAACAAAATTAAGACAAGATTGCTTCCAGATCAGCCAGGGTTTACAGCCATTTCAAGGGAGAAGAAAAGGATAGGTTGCACCGTTCTGTTGAATATACCATCACATTGCAAATTCATTTTTATCACATAGCCCACCAATGATTTGAAACACAAGAATCTTAACTTGTGAGGGTGCCTAACTTGTATGGTAACTGCTGTCTAACTACAGTGAATTATTTGCTGTTATGCAGTCATGACTCATGGCCTGTGAATAACAAGAATCAATAGTCAGCATAAGCAGCTTTCAATGCATTGCTGTATTGTGCACTAGAATACAAACTCTGGCTTCCAGCCCTAGCAAAAGTTCATCTCATTTCAAGAAAACAAAAATTAAGCCTTAAGTATTTGTTTTAGATCCCATATATGTCAGGTTGTTACAGCTTCTATGTCATAGTGATTTAATAGACTGTATATGTGAAAGAAAAGGCACTGCTACACAGAGGTAAGCATTTACTAAATTCAGTGCCTGAGAAAACATTTTATAGAAGTTTTACATTTGATATGTCTCACGTGTATTCACCTGAGGCAATGTGTCCAGGAAATGTGAAAAACCAGCATAATAGTGTTCCAAATCCACATACCTTGCCAGGCAGCATTAATTCTGTCACCAGGCTTATAAGTAACTGAAATCTGAGAACCACTGTTGCCTGAAGAGACAGATACAGCTCTTCCAATCCCACATGCCAAAGGGCCCTGATTTGGTTCCTGATGAAGAGGTATGAGGAAAGTGGCAATAAGGTAACACTGTCCTCTACAGTGCTTGCTGAAACGTCATGCCCTATTGTTAAGCTAAAGAACAAGTGGCTACAAACAGCAACAAAAGAAAATATGCAACAGTCTGATCCAGAAAAGCCTTTGCCAAGTGTTAACTTTTCCTTGCCTTGACGGCAAGTGAATTTGACGCTAAGTGAACCCCCACCATCACACTCAAAGAAAAACTGATTCATCCAGATAACACCCACAATAAGCACTTCTGTGAACTCTAGAAACTCCAAGACTATGAAATCGGGGCGGCAGTGGGGCGGGGAGTTATAAACCTATAGATTTTTAAGCACTCATTAATTCTTAACAATAGTTTCTTCTACCATTTTGTATCTAATATTTGTTGGGTAAGGCACATGTTTAAAAACCAAGGTGCAGACAATGCCAAGGATACAACGTTTTCAGTTTTTACTTCCTGATGCAGCATATTTGTAGGAGAAGGGCCCACAGATCCTGGAAGAACAAGCCAACAGGTTCATGCTGTAAGAGCCAGCAAAGCCTGCAGCCCTGCAAGGGTGGTATTTCAGCAGTTCAAGGAACTTAAATGCTGCTGAGTTTGTAGCCAAAACAACTATCCATCTATATATATATCCTTGAATCTATTGCAGGCAGGTTGTTCTCGATCATTCTTTTTCATTCTGTAAGAGGATTTAAAAAAAGGAAATAGAATTAAAGGTACTCACTTTTACATGCCATTAGGTTATGAAATGAACGACTCCGAAGTTGTGAAGCTCATAATTTTTCCCTGCAGTGTTGCCATCTGTGACCATGCTGCACAAACAGGTTTGATGTGGTCCCCCTTGGAAAAGCTAACTACCTGCTAAAATGGGACGTGGGGAAGGCACGGTCCCCCCGGGCAGAGCCACCCCTGCACACCACAACCCACAAGCAGCCCCCCGACCCTGCCATGGCTCCAAAGGGGAGCCACCTGCACCTTCCCTCAACACAAATGCACCACAGCAGTAGCAGAAAGACCTTGTGCCACAAGTCTCACTAGAGAAAGCTGATTTTTTTTTTTTTTAAATAGCACTTAGAGCTCTGATTTTAAAGGCAAAAGTAGGAAACAATGTTGAAAATGGACCTCCCCGTCCTGCCTACTCCGTCCTGACAAGATGGAGCCTTTTCTTCAGGGTTCTTCTCAACTCACCGTTGGGGGATGGTTTCCCGGGCAGGAACACCACAGCCCTCCTGGCCCCTCCAGGGAGAAGCCTTGTTTCTGTCACGACCTCAGAGGCTCCAGCTGTGCATCCCCAGGCCTCCCACAGCCCACCCCCCAGCCAAGGCTCCGACCTCATTCGGAGGAGCTGCCTCCCCTCCACCTCCCCAGGCCTTCCAGACGGTTCTCCCGCCCCTGCAGGGGAACAGCCCCGAGGAACTTTGGCGGGAGGGTCACAGCTAGCCGTGCCCACCTACGGGGTGTCCCCCAGTGAAGAAGAGTAAGACCGAGATTCGGAAAACCCTCTCAGTCCATCCCTAACACACAGAAAGTCTGTCTTTAAGGAAGGGTTAGAGAGCTCCCTACATGATGGCAGCCGCATGCCAAGTGGTGGAGGTGCAGAGGAGGGTGAGATGCCGGCTCTCGCTGGGAGATTTTCCTTTCTGCATATCTGACTACCTCTCAAGCTACAAATTGATTTACCAAGGTATATCTGAAAGACACCAGTTCTCTAGATATTAACAACATTCCTGCCTGCCTACATAGGCTATCTATGATGAAGCGGCTCTCCATGAGGCACTGAGGAAAGCGCCTGGATCGATGGTCTTCTCTGCTGTGCTTTTTCCTCTGGCACTGGACCCAACGTGCTCTGCTCTGCTTGCCATCGGAGGGATTAAATTCAAGGCTGCTTTCATTAGCGATTACATTTGAAATATATCTGGAAGGGCTGAGAAACCAAAAAACCCAAAAAACCCTACCCCAACAAACGTAACCCTTCTGTGTTCAATCCCAAGATGTTTAATATTCCTAGGGGGAATCGATTTTGTTTGGGACGGTTGCTAAAGCCCTCTGTTTAAATAGCTATTTCACTGCTGTTGCAGTTCTTAATGCTTAAATGACTGAGAATCAGAGGTCATTAAAAGGCTTCTCAGAAGTGCTGAATATTCACTCTTTCACTGACAGGCAGCAGTCTCCAAAGAGTGAAACTCCTCATTTATCTTTCTTCCTTCAACACAGAAGGAAGCCATTTTGGCAGGGTGCAGGCCAGGGGAGATTTGGGGCAGCCAACCCGCTGCCATATATTTGAATGCCATTGCTTTTTATGGCCATGCAGATGTGAAAACTGCCAACAAATTTCTTGGCGGCACTGCTGTAAATATTCTATAATTTCAGTGCAAGTCTAGGGAACTTCTTACACTTCCTTGAGACTCTGAGAAGTACGTCCCTGAGGAGAGGAATTCAGTATATGGTATTCAAGCTGCTGCTTTATTTGACAGTTTAATCTCACAATCTGGATGGTTAAAGCAATGTGGCTGTTTGTTCTTTCTCTTAAAATGGTGGCCTTGCATTCCCTTCCACTGCCTCTCGGGGTCATGGGGCTGGCAGGTGTCTGACTGATGGCCGTACCTGCTGTGCTGTCCACGTAGCTTTCGATAACAATGATTTTTAACCTTTACAGGTTGAAAAGCTTGGCATTACAGCTCGGCACATGCTTTGCTATTAAATTTGCACACGGAGAAGGAGCCAACAGAGTCCCTACATGAAATTGAAAAGTGCATATTTTATTTACTTTTCATTTTGAAACTTCCTTTCACTGAGTAAAAATTTAAACTAGATAAGCAGTTTGACCAATAGCAACTTTTAATATTACTGTCTCATCTGCAAATAGATTAAGGAACACAGTCATAAACTACTTACTTATTTTTAATGTCACTCTAGAGTGAATGTTGTTGCTGGCTAAATGCCAGAAGCGCTTCCTGATTATTAGAAAGGACTTTTGGTACTGAATTTTTGCAGAATATCAACATAATGCAGACTTATCCCCCTGACAACCCCCTGTTCATTTCCTTAAAACAGTTTTTATCTTGCTTTTCCATACCTTGAGGATTCTTGGAAATATCTATTCTAATATATCTTAGCTCCTTGCTTTTTTAACAAGTTGGTTTTTTTTTTTTTTTTCTTTCTTTCCCCACAGCTTAACAACACTGACAGCTAGCAGCTGCTCTGGCTAGCATTCAGACACCCTAACTTTGACTGTAGGTGTCTAATCTGAACTGTTTTTCAGAACTCCCCATCTAGTCCCTTCTTAACTAGAGAGAGATCAGCATCCTAAGAGGACAATTCACACATTCCTCAAACAGTTGGAATTAAGGTATCTCTGGCTGTGGCCATTTCTCTCCTGGAAACTAGACTAAAATCAGACAACAAAAGCTAGGTGACATAAACCCATGCCTCAGTCTCCACTTTAACATAAAAACCCTGACTATGTATTTCAACTTGCTGGTTTTGAATTGTCTATCCTAAAACTAAGGATTACCTCACATGAACCTGATCTGAGCTAAGCTGCACAGTGCTACTTCCTTTATCCAAAGATGGTCAAGCTTCAGCTTGTATTTCTCACACTAAATGCTTTGGATTCAGTAGTCAACACTGAATAAAATAACCACAGCTAGTGAAGAGCAGTATATGAGACCAGTGCTCTGAGAAAGCTCACAGGTGCTTCTTACATGTCCCACTAATGAGCCTTTATGCATGTATGGCGTCTCACTCATGATCAGATGGAAATTTTCCTGAGACAAATTGACAATGGCCTTGGGATTTTCCTTGCTCTCAACTATATGGGATCATCTAGGCATATATTACCTGATCCATGACATACCACAAGGGCTCAAGGCACTTATGAGAATCGCTGAGTTTTGAAATCAATTACTTTTATGTTTCTGAAGAGCAAAGTCCTTTAGTCTAACTAAAGTACTTGGGTTTAAAGTAGAAGTACCTTATAACGTAAAGTGTGGAGGAGTTTATAACATCTTCTGGCCTCAAGTGCTAGGAAACTCTACAGAATAAAGCTGATTTTCTTAAGTGGGATTTTGTACTCAGATAACCAAATTCTTCAGTGTTTAGGGAGATTATGATTAATTCAGTGGTTCATTTAATTTTATGATTTAACTTCGGTCCAGAAACAAGTTATTGTGAAAGTGGTTTGATCATGGTATTGTTTTCAGTTGAGTGTAATTATAACAGTAGAATACCTTCACAAATATGCTTTATTGATTTTATGATTGCTTTATAACAATCATCTCTTACCAGACAGATATGGTTGGATTATAAGTACTTACTTTGACCTTCCCCACTTATGGACATAATAAGAAACCGCCGGTTTTGCCTAAGGTACTTGGATACACATGTAAAATTAAATCCTTTGCTTCTAGTTTATGTTCTTCTATCAGTTGTAATAGCATCTGACATGACATAGAACAAGTGCACAACTTTCTTTCCAATATCCATCTATTTGGACTATTGTTTATTGTCTTCTCTTTGTTGTGATAAGTTCAGATATAAAAAACCTGTTATAAAACTCTCTGCAGGGAAAAGAAACAGTGAATGAGTTATCAATGACCTACAAATATAACTAATAAAACATGGAAGTATAATAAAGAAAAGATCCATCTTAAACAAACCACAACATTTAAAAATTTGATAGTCTTAATGATACCTAATTTGTCAATTAAAGAAATGCAAACATCTAATTTTCTTTTGGAAAACATATATTGATGTGTGGAATTCATCACAATTCCTTCAGCTGATCAAATGAAATAAAGTAGCATTAGATTTAGATTGCAGTCTCAGAACTGTGATGGCAATGTATTAGATCTTGCATAATTTGCAAAATCTCAGTACAGTTAGCAACTTGGAAAACTGTCATCATTAGTATTTTCACTGCTGAAGTCTATGTCTCATCCTCAAGAATATATCATTGAAATGATGGTAATTTGCTGTAGAATAAGGCACAGAGAAAAATGTGTGATGTCTCTGTATTCCCACTGGTGCAGAATATATATATACACACATAGTTATGAAGAAAAATATATATTACTGTGCACTACACTGATCCCCTTTTCTAGACAGTGGAAGAGGATAAAAATTATCAGCCAATAAAAACTGAAGCAAATACCTGACAAAGTAACAGAGAAGTTTAACATACCACCGGCATTCCAAGGTCAAGCTCCTATGATGCAGATTGCTTTAGAAAAGCAAAGGTACGTAAGTATGAACATCCAGATGCTTAAAATAGGAATAGATATAACACACTTCCATCTACCTTGTGTGCTGAACTAGAATTTAAGTTGCCTTAATTGCTATTCAGATTCATTTTGGTGTTTCAATAATACATTACATTAATAGCAGATATTATGACACATTTCTTTGTCAAACATAGTCTTGTACTGAGCAGTGCACTGGGAGAAAATGATTGAGGAAACTGTTGAAGTGGAAAAAACGTCTTTGCTACCATGCAAAAGGGCTGAGCTTGCTATTCTAGTTTTTAAGTTTTAAGCATGCTGATCAAAAATGCCAAAATACTTAAAGGTTTCCTGATAGACCTAGCTAATTTTCCTAACTTTTTTCCATTTGTTTAATATCTGATTTCAGATAAATGAGAAGCAGGGGTTTTTTTCCCAAATAAGTACATTAGCCATAAATTCTCCACTGACCTATGACCCTATCACAAATTGAAAAATAGAAGTCTACCAGAAAAACCATAATGGTTGTCCCCCACCTGCAAACCCCCAAAACCAAACCATACCTTCCAAAACTAAATTTAGGACAAAAAAAGAATACCGAAGAGTGACATACCTTGTGTTCTAATTAATCAATTACTTGCTTGCTTAACTGATTTTAAAATTTTCATAAAGACTTCACCAAAATCCTGGGTTGTGTTGTGTTACAAGTAACATTGTAAGAATATTATTTACAAAGCATATTTTTTGTTTTCCTGTTGTCCTATTTATTGTTCTATTTGCCTTCCATAAGCATAGATTAACTTCATGTTTGTGGGTACACACTTTATTCTTACAGCATGTGCTGCTTCAAAACTTCATCGGAGGACCAGATAATTTTCTGCTAAAGGGTAAATGAAGCGTGCAGCCACAAACATGAAGTTTATCTATGTTCATCCTGCTTGGATGTACGACGTAAGCCCAAGTTAAAGAAATGGAACAGAAAAGTCAGAACAAAATGTGCTCTATACCTGATAGATAAAACAAATGTGCATTTTGAAGAAGGTAAGTGGCAATTATACCTGACATTTCCTGAACTACATTTGATTATCCTGCAGAAGATTAGGTGGGTAGTTTCCGATCTTTTTGGCTCATGTTTAGAATAATTTTGTTACGGGTCCAGGCTTTGGTTCTCTTGCTGGAATCCACATCATAAGTTTGCCTCCTTAACAAAGTTTCATGAAAACTCATTTGAAAACATAAATTTTCAGGCCTTGGAAAAGCAGGTGTTCTACCCAACATATAACAATATTTTAACATGTGAAAAGGCTAATCTGCCATATTATCCCTACTGCATAATAAAACCTGAACTGATTCAAAGAGCCTACATTTTACTGAAGTCTCCTATATTTGCAATTGGTTAGGCATATTGAAAGCAATGTTGTCATGCAGAATTTTCCTTTGGTGATCTGATCCCTGATTTGGAGGTGCCATCTAGTAGCATGACTTGTACATAATATACACTGAGCTCCATTTACTTAATTTTTAAAGAGTACTCTATTGAGCAGTTCTGCAAGTGCTCAAAAGGCAAAGCTTGTACAAGAGTTCTCCTAACCCACTTCTCCATGCAGGTTCCCAAGTTATCACACAAACAAGAGACAAAAGCAGGAAGCTAGATTATAAAAAATTCTGGCAGAGGAAAACTAGGCACAAAAAGATTCAAGTGGCGTCATGTTGCTGAGAGTGCTCAGGTTTTATTGAAAGATGGATAATTCAGATTCAGACTCACTAGAGTATCTATTCAAAGAAGGCACTTCTCATGTATCTGTTTATCTTTTATAATACCATCCTTTCTGAGAACATGAACTCATATCTGCTTGAGTAGATCATTAATCATTAATTAAAGAGAAGCCAAGAGAGGGCTGAGCAAGACAAAAAGGTCAGGATATTTAGCAGACCACAGGATTACGGCAGCTTTTACAATCCATGGAGCTGCAATCACAAACCGCGAAAATGTTAAAAGATTATTGGATCCACACAGTTCCAGGCCCAGCTAATATGCTACCACCCTTCTCCCAGACCTCTCTCCCTGAATGAGGCATACAGAGCAATTAGTTAATCTGTGTTTGAGCACATGATCTTGTTTACTGCCATTACTGAGGCTCCATGACATCAGCGGTCAAGGGCATTATGCAATTCATCAGCCTTTGGGGGTATTTAAACCCTTGGTGCTCAAACTGGCGCAAGAATCCAAATGTAGATCTGGCTGCTGCAAGTGGAGCACACCTATGAGAACAAAGATCTGTCTGTAGGCCCATCATTAAATAGCATTTAACTACTAGTTTTCTAACTAAAAAAAAATCTACTAAAGTATAATCACAGCATGATCAATAACTGAAATATGCAAAATATTTTATGATTCTCATCACAGAAAAATTTAAGCAGCATGAAAACCCTACTCCCAGAGACGTGAATTATTTGTATAGAAGACACTCTAAGTAGTAGTTGGCTGGAAAAGGAATCCATAATTAGGAAATGTGCCTTTCAGGGCACTAATCATATAAAGGATAATTTTGAGTTAGCATCATTGTAATTACAAGACAAATCCATTGACTCAGTCACAGGAGCTTCCCTTCAAAACCTGTCACTTCATAGCAGTCTCTTTCTCCAGACGCTTAACAGCCATGGTAACTGGAAGTTGCACTTTGAGCACAGAAATTAGTGAGAGTTACCTGCAATGCTGGCTTTGCATAAGTCAGTGTCAGGTACATAGTCTGCTTCACGTTCCTGAACAGAACAACTGGGCACTCTTCTTAATTCTAAAACTCCCCTTTGTGCGAAAGGTTGTTTTTGTGTGTGTGTATGCAGACAGTTAATAACTCGACCGGCATTTTAGTGCTTTAGTACTGCTAGAAATTGTGGTATTTTCTTTTTAATGATGTCCAAACAAATTATCTGTTAAAAATAAACTGCGTGGTAGCACAGTGGGAAAGAGAATCTAGCAGGCGGCAGATCAAAAGGAATTAAGTGCCACAGCTCTGGCCTATGTGCTCATAAAAATTGATTTGACTTAATAAGTTTAATGCAAAAGGGAATTGCATTGTGTGCACTGCTTTCCTGTTGATTTCTAAGAAGTGTGGGAGCACATCTTCCCTGCTGATGTCCATTAACTATGCCCATGAATACATAAATATAAACTGGGTGCTTCACTGTTTTTTTTTTTTTTTTTTTCAAATAACTCTTATCAGCATTTTATAACTAACTGGATTCACACGAAAAACCTGCTAACAGCTGCTACTTTCCACTCATATGAAATGCTCCATTCTTTTTCCCACAGCGATATTAAAAAAGGAAAAACCCTGATTTTTTTTTTTTAAACTTTTTTCAATAATCCTCTGTTTCAACAAAGCGTGGAGTTGGTGTATCATAAGAAGGTAAAGGTAGCCATTAAAAGTACTGTTTAATATTACTTAATGGTGTTTTTTGAGTTTTGTGGTTTTTTTCAGTGTAAAAATTATCTTGGTTTGGATCAAAAGTTCCTGTGGAACAGTGCAAATATTTAACTTATCTAAACAAGCAAGTACTTTGTATTAGGTCTTGTAATCAACCTCTAAAAGGTCTTTTCATCTTTGGATGCAAAATCCAGACACACAATGCTTATTGATCATAAAAAAGATTGCCTTGATGCATTCTTGCACTCATTTCTTACCTTCTCAGTTAAGCACTGTCTTGGTCCCTTGCTTTTGCAAGGGTGTATGAAGTGGTATGTCCACTTTTCTGCAAAATCATTTTGCCTGTATGAGAATGTATGTGCATGGTACCTGCTTGGCTGAGCAGCCATGGCTTTTAAACAATCCTGTCATTTGTTCAAGAACATTTTTCAAATATATGTTGATAAGCAGGTAGTCTATCCATTGTAGTTGCTACCACAATCATGAAGCAACAAAGTATTCCAACTCCAAGCATATCTGAGGTGAAGGGTTGCAAGCAGTCTAAAATGCAGAGCTTAGGTTAAGACCTCCCTTATCTGTCCTTGACTAGTCAGGGACCTCTCTGCTCCTTGATTTTATTACATTGTTTATCTGCCATTTATCTGTTTGATATACATCCCCTAAACTTAACTCTGAATTCCATCACATAACCACACAGTTGCTATATTTAATGAGAATCCAGGTGCCATGTTGCACAGTCGGGGTGGGGGGGACGGTTGTGCTTGCCCATTGCTCCCCAACACGGAAATATCATGCATGGAACTGAGTGGTAAGAAGGCTGGGATTTGTTGAAAAGTTTCTTTTGGGATTACTGAGCCCCAGTTGAGCCTGGCTGAGAGCTGCCATATTACAGGGCAGGCAGCAGAATTTGGCTGCTGGAAACCAGTCCTCTGTGTGTCACACATTAATATCAGTCTCATCTTTGTCACAAAGACTCTAAGTTGCCACCTGGAAACAGAACCAAGTTAGATGACCCAATTTATGAACATCCTTCTGACACATCCTTTGTCAGTATTTCCTAATATTCTGGTCTTGTTTGAAAAATACTAAGAGCCAGGCTATGATATATGATATTTCATTAACTTGAGATTCTCTAGCCTTTCCCTTACCACCTGCCATACCAGAAAGAAACTAAATTAAAATAGAAAGCATTGAGAATCTACCTTGATTTATTCTGCCCTGATTTAAGTAGCACCAGGGAAAAAAGAATTAAGCTGTTATTTATGTGACGTATTTTTTCCTTTGATAAGTGCCCAGACAGGTTGAAAACCTATGTCTTACTAACAAAACCAGACTCCATTCAGATACTTTTGAATATTTTACTGCACATATCCCTTCTAAAGAGACCGTGTTAAAGGCATATATTTGCTTTGCTATGCAAGTTCATTAGATAGTTAGCTATTTATTATAATCATTTACAAGAAACTGCCACCAACTTTTATGCGTGCTGAAAGAGCATTCACAGACCATGACCATGAACAAACTCTTCTTGTGCGGGATTTTGTACAAACAAAATGCTTTTGCCATTCGCAGTTCTGAAACAAAGTCCAGGAATGTGAATGCTTCTGAATCCTCTCTCAAAATCTGGTCCTTAGAGTTAGTTTCTCACCTGAAGTGCCCTATTTCTGATCCTTTGCTTACGAATAATGACTTCAGGATCAGACCTTAAAAACTTCTCTCTGTTTCAAAATATGTTAAGCTTTACGCTGAAAGAAAATCTCTAAGGAGTGACATCACCCAAGGGGCAAATTCTGCTGTGGCAATCAGTGCTTATGTATGACAGTTGTTCTAATTCTGTTCAAGTCAGCAGTTTAAACTGCTTTGTCCTGTAAATTAGAGCAGTCACAAATTATTCTTGCATGAAAAAGGATATCCACGTGGACTTCGCTGGGGAAAGATAAAATGAACACAGAAGTATTTTCCCCTTTTTCTTATGCTGTTATTCTCACAGCCTTGCACCTGCAGCCTGGTACTGTTATGGCAGGCTCTTAGGGAACTGATTGCCGCTGGCACAGAATTCACCCCTTCCTTCCCCCTCTTCCTCCCTCTCGGTTGTAGCCTTTGGCTTTCATTAGAGACCCAGAAAGACACATGCACAAAGCCTCACAATCCGTCAGCAGACAAAACTGCCCTGATCGAGGCCCACTTTGGTCAGGGCTGACAGCATTATGACCAGCCAAGGCTTGAGCTCTTAGGGCTCCTGACAGGAATGGTAGACTCAATATGAGAAACATCCCCCAATGAGAGCGACTGGGAAACATCTTCCCCTTCCATTTTCTCTCTCTCGTTTTGTTTTTTCCCCAGAAGTAACTTTTACCATTAGAGTCAATATATGCCACCAGGCATACTACAGGCCCTGCTAAGGCTTTGTTCAATGTGAACCTATCTTTTGTGCAACACTTGCAATAGCAAAACTGTATTCAACTGCTAGAGATATAACAGGTCCAATTTTTTAATTTAGCTTATTTAACTGCCTTTTCTCATCCTACAGTATATAAAAATATGCAAGTGTACATATAATATGCATATGCATACATATATATACACACATGAAAAAATCTCAGCTACTCTTTGAATTCAACTTCTTATCCCAGTTAATTCAGAAGCAGTTTACATCTTCTCCACTAACAATGCCAAAAGTCTTCCCTGCAGCAGAGCAAGTGTACTTCTCATTTATGTACTGGGTTAGGACCGTACTTAGACAGCCTACATAGAAAGGCATAGGGTTTGTTTATTTGGGCAAAGCAAGCAGCATGCAGTCTGGTTTGCATCTAGAACCTTATTGCCCTTAATTCCAGTAACAAGAGTTGTCACAGAACTACTAAAGGCTGTGATCCATACAAGAGTCAACACGAAGTGCGCAGGAGAGCTCCCACTGACTTGCCTAGCAAAAGCAGCCTTTGTGTACATATCTTCTCAGTGCTAACAATGGACAGCCCAGTGCAGACCACTGCAGACTATGGTTCAGAAACATCAGGTCATAATCCTACTCAAACATGCCCCAAAGTAACTTTGGAAAGGGAATTGGTGAAAACATATTATTACTATCATACTACTCTATCATCTCATTACAGTTGTAGGTTCTTTCTCCTTTTCTCTCTTACATTGTCATGAGAAAAAAGTGGTTCCCAGTTGACACAGAAGATAAAATCCGTTGGATGCAAAGTGAGACAAAGTATTTTTTAAAGACTGTCACTTTTATTAGTAAAAGACAAAATTCCTAGGCTGAACACTAACAGCTTTATAACTTATTTCCATAGTAACCATGAGTTCCTGGGGCTTTCTGAAGGTTATCAAGAACCTTGCAGGTAATTAACATCTCACTGAATATATCACAGTAAACCAGTTAAACATACTAACATATAAACAGAGGAAGTAAATTATGCAATAAGCTTCTAATCATAGTACTAATAATCCAGGTGAGCCACATTTCATCATATATCTGAAAAGAAGGTCTATTTGCTACATTTCAGCCAACCTTGGAGAACTTACCTTTCACTGTGATGACAGATCATATAATAAATCAGCTATCAAAAACAGCTCAAAAAAAAAAAGCCACAGAAACAATCTGTATTTATTTCCCAAGGTCCAGAATCCAGCATTAAGACGGTGAAGACAAAATACCAGCCAAAGCATGCTATGTCACCTTTTTAATAGTCTTCATTATCGAAGGTGTTGATTCCACTTCTGTTACACTGAATAACTCTCTACAGATCAATAGTTATGTGAAAGGGCTTTCCTTACAGGTATGTGAATGTTTTGCTTGTTTTTAATTAGAAAATGCAGGACCCACCTGGTTCTGAAATGAAAGTTGTAGTAAGAATAGGAACAATAAGAACAATTAATTTACGATCATTGCAGACTCTCTACTGTTGTATCCGAGTTTTTCTTAAATACTTGCTTCTAGCAGGGATGAGACCTGCGGGTGGGCTTCCACCGCCTCCTTTCGGAGGGAACCCACTCTCAGCATCATGCACAATCTACCTGATGGGCAACACCACTATAATGAAAATGAAAAATGAATAACAAACAAAAAAGTCAGAAACATAAAAAATAGACATCACATTTATTTAAATAAAAATATACACACAGTGTACAATGGACATGGCTTACAGACAGCAATGAAACAAAAATGCTAAATCCTGAAATATAAAAAAGAGTTGAATTGCTATAGTTGTGCTTCATTTCTCTGAACAAACACACACTATGAATTGAAGTCCTGTTAATGTTACTTATACACAGCCCCACGTGCTCCAGAGTGTGAGACAGGAACATTACAAGGAACAGCTACACAAAATGAAAACAAGTACCAAAGTAACTTGGGATTTTAGAAATTTTAAAGTCAGACCATTCATAAACAAATCAGAAGTGCTGAAAACTTTTAAAGAACTTTGCATGCAAGAAAAGAGTACAAAACACCACTGCCAATAGTTAGAGATCTAAGTAAGAGCAGCGTGGTCCAAATCTACCGACTCCAAACCCCACAGATCCAGGGGTCAGTTTTCTAGCATAACTCTTTCTCCCTGTCAGCACGCAAACCCCATGCTTTATGTTTCAGCTCTCTGGAATACAGATACATTGGTTCACAAGTGTCTTCTATTTTATTTATTCTGAAGTTTCATGTTTATTTGAACAGATGCAAGTTTGTAATCTTGGATCATGAGGATCATGCTGAATTTCATTGTTGTTATATTACTTATTCAGTAGATGCTATGATAGAAAGAGCAAATAAACGTTTGAGTGCTGCAGAGTATAAGCTGAATGTTCTGGCAACACAACAGTTGATGTGTTGCATGACTAACAAAAAAACCCCGATGTTCTAGAGACTGAAGTCTGGGAATTTTCTTTTTTTTTTTCTTTTTTGCTCTAAAAAAAGCATTTGTATAACTTTTTCTTAACATGCAATTTACAAGTCAAGTTTGTGTTTTGAAGAACAGTAAATTGTTCTAAAGCACTTTGTAAATGTCTGCTTTTAAGCTGCAAATAAGTGAAAAGCAAGATGCAAATTCATGTCTCATGGCATTGCCTGTACAGCACACTTCTTTACAATAAAAAAGCATAAATATAGATACCAATGGTTTCAAGTTTACAACATAACCGACACAATATACGTTGAGACTGCTAACTCATTACATACATTAATTCACGCAAGTAATTTTGATGCATAGTTTTTAATGCGATTTCTTTCTTCATTACACCAGTTGATGTTCAGTGCATTTTCTGCTTTTTCTAAGTGGACCATAGGATTTCCTGGAACTTGTGTTTAAACTAGAAATAAAAATAAGCTTATTTTCTGAAGCTCATAATAGGCACATTATACAGTGGGCTTCAAAATGATACGTTGCACTTCTTTTCACCTAAAGTCCTAGTGATGATTTAGAACACCATTATATTTTATTTCACTGCAAATAAGTGAATTTTCATCAGGACTGATTGATTTAGACACAGAAAGTGTTTGTTAATTTCCTTATTTCAGTTACATAATGCCAAAATTCAGACAGTACAAAAATTAACATTGCAAAGGACTTCATTAAGGCTCTTTCTCAGTTAATATTTTGTTTCAGCTGTCCTCCTAAATTATTTGTTCTTTATAAAGGCATACATTACTAGTATTCCATCAAAATACACAGTTTCACATAGACAAAAATCAGATAACATAATTATAAATTTCTGTTTCCTAATTGCTCCATAAAAGCCAAAGTACAAACATTAACAAAGAACATATTTTAAATTCCCCAAAAAGACTTCAGAAAAAAAGACTGGCCTGCTTAATAATGACAGGCTTATGCACGTTATGTATTATATCAGTATTACGGTAATCTCTGAGAAAAAATTTAACTTTCCTTTCCTTATTTTTTCAGGCATTTTATACTAGCTCTCTATTTAGACACTAGTCTGTGGTACAAAACCCCCATATAAGTGTGTAACGCATTGTACAAATATTCAAAGCTTGAAGCCCTTATTTCAGGATTCCTCGAGGCAGATCCTGATGACCTTATTTCTACAAATAATATCTTCCATGAGTAAGACAGGATTTGGCTTTTGATGCCAGATATATTTTTGATTGTTCATCTACTAGCCCTTGAGAACTGCCCTCCCCTCAAAGCAGATTATTTTATACCTCACAAAAGTTTTAAGAGAGCAGATACGGAACATGTTCTGTGAATCCGCCACCAAGATCAGTAAGTTTCCCTTAACACTTTGCAAAACAAATGGTGTAGCTTGCTCATAAAAATTCATTTGCTTAATTTTACTCCTCTGATATTCACAGTAAACTATAAGGATATGTGCAAGACCTAAAGGATGATTTAACTCCTCGGTTAGGCATTCAAACAATGCACAGGGCTTGAAGCAGCTTCTACAAAAAGTAAATGTACTCCAAGTAATGTAACTCTCAACCTGCAGCAAAACCCCCTTTGCTTCTTCATAAAAGACAAATCAGAAAAAACACCAGTTTTGAATCCATGCTTAGCTGACAACTCAGTTTTGATGACACAGCCTTTGCCTATATGGACTGCAGTAGCCCACAGCGGGCAATGACCAAACAAGGAAACATTTGAGCCTGTGTCAGCACTGAAGCAACAAGGCTCTTCTAGGAAACCTGGAACCACGTCAGTAGGTTTTACAAGGGTCTCATGACCTACAAAAAGATGTTCCAATTAAAAATTGGCTTGAAAAAGTTCAGCTTTATTTAGCACAAAACCCAGCCTACGCTTCTGTAATGGCCCAAGCCCAATGAAGTTTCACTGCAGCACACTGATGTGGGTTTGGGGTTTGTTTCTTAATTATCTTTAACAAATAACAGACTATTTAATTTCACAAGAGCTTACTGGGAGTAGCTGTTAAAACAAAAAGGACAGTAACCTAATGCCTATTTTTTCTCTGCCCCCCCCCCCCCCTCCATGTGGCTTCAGTGTGGAAAACCTTAAATATGAAGGTAACATGATAGTCACACTGGCAAGTTAGAACCCAAGTGGGATTAAAATGCTGGGGTGAGATCTTGAAAGACTATTTTCCTGATAAGAAGGAAAACTATAGAATTTCATATTTTGAACTTAACAGAATGCCTGTGGGACTAAGATAAAGAACTACGGGAACCTATAGTACATACCGGTGAATACCATCTTCACACAGACTTTTACAGATTGTTTCAGAATTACTGTAGGAAGGCCAGCATTCTCTATTGTACATCTGTGGGATTATTTCAGAGGTGCATGAGGAATTTATCACTATACCTAAACTGTACACGTAGGTTTTTTTAAGCTAATAATAAAAAAGGCAGATAGTGAGGGCTAATACCGCAGTCTGACAGAACAAAGCATTACTTTCCTAGGAAGGTTTAGGTTCCATAAATCCCCCAAAAAGTTTTGTACACATCTCCTTTGTTATAGTTAAAGACTCAAACACAAATTTATGCACACATTCACCCACCCAATGAGTACTGCCCACTTCCACTGGTACACGACAGGAAAAAATCAAGGCATTATATTCTCACCTGTCTGAGCTTAACTATGATGCAATGCCAACTCTTCTGACATCTATTGTTGAAGTAATACATTCCAGAAGAACAAAGAAGCAAATGCACCAAAACACTATTTAAATGACCTACTTTGAAAAAAAGTTCCAATTAGTTAGGTGAATATATTGTATAGGTGAATTCCTGGCTTCCCTGAGGTCAATGAATATTGGAACGAGGATCTCCTCCTGACGTTCTCCTTCAAGCCCCCAAAGCCTGATCTTGCAAACATACAAGATGGGTTTAATTTTATTCACACGATTGATCATTTTCATGTAATCACCCAATTAGAGTTTGCAGAGTCAGGCTCTTACATACGTATCTTAACTAGTATAGTTACAGATTTATATCCAGTAAAGAGCATTAAAGGATTAAAAAGAACAAATTATAACTCACAGTGCATCAAGATTTCTTTGACTTCCATAGGAGCAAGCAAACATTAACTTCTTTATCCATGGCAATTACAATTTCCTACTCAAATGCTCAAATTCCTAGTGCAGTTTCATTAGGATAAAATTCTCACACTTCTGCTCTAGATATTTTTCCTCAAAATGAATGCATTACATAAAGGTCAGTAACCAGTGAATACTTGGGGTTTTTTAATTGTATTTCTCTCTGGGAGGCAGAATAAAGCAATAAATAGATACAATTAGAAAACACAAATGGTCTTTGCAAGACAAATTTCAGGACTAACACATGCTGGCAGAGGCATTAACATTCATTTTAAAAGCTGATAGTTCTTCATCCTAGAGTCTACATGCAGCATTACAAATTTGATATAATTCAGCTGCAGTGGCTAACTAGTCCTAATACAGCAGGTTACTCATAATTATAACATTTATCTTTTAGGCTCTGTAAAAACACACATGTTTTTATAGCCTAAAGATACAATAACTCCTGTATATACAACTCATTTTCCCTACCATGAAAGAAAATTTAGTTTTAAGGGTTTACAATAAATGGGAACATGACAGGTCAAATTCAGGTCACCTTACTTGAAGAATTAATCTCCCTGATTTCAATGTGATTTATGTGAAAGTGAAATAAGTGGTATTTGGCTGTGGTACAGAAAACCAAGAGTGATACATCCAAATGAACTACAAGGAATCAGAATGGAATTACTCAAATTACAGGCTGTAATTACTAAAAACATATTATGAAGTTATCATGCTTATATAAAGAAGCTAAATGTAATTACCAAAATTACATTTAGCCCAGGTATTAACATTAGTATTGTTCATAAACACTTCTGTGAAGGATTTAATCATTAGTGATCAAGATCTCAGTGCTATGCTGGTTCCAGAAAACACTATTTCCAGCAGACAAGACTCCTTAAATCAAATCTCAGGTTTTGGTTCAGAGTCAGAATGCCACCTTCCAGAATGCTAACCTCAGTTCCTAAGGCAAACGACATTTCCCTTTTTAATCTTTGATCAAATGACCCAAAAAATTAATCCCAGCTGGCTTATGAATCATATTAAGCTTCAACTTCACAAAGGAAGTTGAATGTATTTGGTTTTGAGACTATTCAGTCCACTGCTTTTTCATGATATTTTATTTCATAACGACTAACTGGAGTTATTTTAATGTAAAATGATACAACCTGATAAAAATAACACCTCAACTGGTTACACATTCCCAACTAATAAGTCATAAACAGCGATTTTTATATTCACTAATCAGCAGGATGTATACTCCTGATTACATTTTTGTTAAACTTAGGTGTCAGCTTTTCCATATGTCCCTTCTGGAGGTCTGTAGTACTTTGGGAAAGCCATCAGCTGTATCATGTTGAATGCATACTTTCTGCATTTGACATTCTTCAGTACATTCTCTATGCGGCATCCTTCTCTAGTGAAAGGGGGAAAAAGTACAACTTCATGAAACACAGAATAAATAAATATGCTTTATTTGTTCATTGCAGAGTTTCAGCAACAGTTGAAGTAAAAATAACAAAGATTGAACTCTACATTTTTGTTTTCCACAAGTGATGATACATCTTACAAAATTAAATCCAAGGCCAGGCCCAGTACAGTTATTGCCCTCAGAAATAGGTGATAAGATTTTTCCCCCTAATATATTTGCCCTTGAGGTTTAAAGTTTAGGTAAAAAAAAATTAAATACTTTAATTATACATTTTGTTTTAATTCCAGAAATATATTTGCCTTTTAAACCTTCTCATAATTTTTTCAAATTTTTTACTATATGTGTGAGAGTACACGCTGCCCTAAAAATGCGTATTCTAGGAATAAGGCATTTTATTAAGTCTGGCCCTAGAGATTTGTGAAGGAAAGTTTCATCTCTGCTTCATTTCCCGTACGTTTGGCTTTGCAATGGAAAAAAAGAAAAAAAAAAGAGAGAGAGAGAATGGCTTTTCAAACAGCCCAGTCCAACTCTCTGCTTTACAAAGGAAGGATGTTTGTTCACATACAGTACAAAAGTCACAAGTGCCAAAGTGGTGCATCAAGACATAAACAGGACTTTGTTAAAAAGAATATAAAAGTGTCTTGGAAAGCAAAAGCAACTAAAGCAACAATTACAAACAGGTTAATTTCATTACAAAACAGAACTTACTCTATTCCATTTAGTTACTTGACAGAAAAGGGTTAGTTGTAGCAAAGTAATAATCATTTGTTAAACAAAAAAGATCCCATCAGCTAATAACAATGAAAATAACACAATGAAAGTTAAGTCTCACAAACCACTGCCCTGTAATATTTGTCTAGGGGTTAGTTTGTGCTGTGCAAATTCACTTTTAATTTTTTTTTTTTGTCACACTAATTACTCTGGAAAGAGGGGTTAAAGCATTCAGGATTCCACATCTTGTATACAGTGACAGCATTGTAAGTGGGCTTTCTTTGAGCTAATTACAGTGGGAAAGCTTTACTATGAACAGAAAGAGCAAATCAATTCACTCAATGCATAGTATACTTCTTAGAGTTCAGAAAAAAATAACAAAAACATAGCACATTTCAGACATTTGTATCTTAAAGACAAATCCTTGGGGTCTGAGATTGTAGAAATATTACAGCATAATTCCTTTTTCTAAAGTTAGTTTGTTGCTGTTTGTAGAAAAGAAAGGAACACAAGTGAAGTTTATTGATATTTGGCTAATAGCAAAGCAAGACTTAAAATAAGCCACACAACCAGCAAGTGTGAGCTGACAAGCAGCAAGGCGACAGGATAGAAGTGTCGAGAAGTTGGCTTGTTATCAGTTAGACAGCCTGTTTCGGGATCATCCGATTCATTCAGTGCTCCCTGGGTTTGTCTGCTGTTAAACAGGGGAAGTTAGGAACAAACAGAACAGCATTTAAACAGCAAAGAAAGCCAACATGTAGGTATTTTGACAAAGAGAAACTACATAGCCATTTTGATGAAATAGATTTATGCTAAGTACTTCCAATATATTCAGTGTGTTCTACAGCTGACCTGGGAAGCATGATGGCTAGGTGGCAAATATGTTATGAAGCCTGCTAGGTGCCTCAAAATAGTATTCACAAGTTAATGTTAAATAACTTACGAGATGAACTACACTATCACTAAAATGAACACACACACCGAGCAGAAATGAAATAAGGAAGATAAAAAAATAGTTAAGGAAGCAAAGAAAAAAAGATCATGAATATGTCACAATGCAACACTGACAAAATAGTGTCTCCAAGGCGTTCACAGGTTTTTCAGTCCTGTTTCGCTATCTATTAGGAAATATATAGGCAGAAATAGAAAGGGCACATGCTCTTTTTTGAAAGAATTAACAACTACTCTAAAATAATTTTAAATTATGGTAAATTGAGTTCTTAAAAAATTCATCAGTGCTGGTGACTCAGTTTTGAAGTCAACAGCAGTTCTTTTTATTTAAAGACTCACATCTATGTTTCTGTAAGAAAATTACCTTGCACCTTGTTCAGTCAACTTAGCTAGGAACTAACTGCTTACAGCGAAGTTCTACTGAATCACCTAAGTTGCACAGTCACTTTCCTACCAGAGCAGCAGAGATACTTTCAAATCACTGCCAGTCCTTTCTCTTGTAGTCTTGGTAGCTCCTCTACAAGTAGAATTATGCATACTTCAACTATACCTCTTAAATTCCTCTGAACTTAACTTCATTTGCATACACTCAGGAATCCTGTTTATGGACTTTCTTTGGGCAGTAGGGACTGATAAGATTTTTATTTTTCTATTTACCATGAATATTCTGGGATGAAAAGATAACTCTCCATTTTTTTCTGTGGACTTCAGAATATCCAGATAGATCAGATTACAACACAGTGCTTTTTCAGAAGCGCATGTCCCAGGTATGCTGTTTTTTCAAGAAAGAAAATGCTGGCAGACCATAAAGAGGCTGTAGGAGAGTAAAGGTAATATCACACAGCCCCAGGTAAGATGAGAAGGGTACACTGAACACAGCAGCAATCACTTCATCTTACAGAAAGCCTGCCTTTCTGACTTGCATATTAAAAGGCAATGTTGAGTTTCTTGAGCTTGGAGAGCAAGAGAGGTGCAAGAACTGCATCTACAGGTGGGATTTTAGGAAAGGGGCTGATCAAAACCATTCCTTGCACAATTTTCCTTTTAAAGAAGCCTTCCATAATGAGTTCTTAATTTCTTTCTTTGCTTTGAACATCCAACCTGTATGTTACATTAATAAAGAGGACAATCCATACTGTTTTAAATAGCAAAATAAAAGATAAAAATAAAATCCCTAATATTTGAATCTAGGTCAAAGACTATGTCAGTGTGTCTGCTGCTTTTGGTCTACAGTTTTCAAGTGTCTGTGGACAGAACTTGGACAGAACTCAAACAGTATTTTAGACAATAGCCTCTCAGAAACTGTCAAGGAATGAAGTTAACTGTATGCTATGCTGACATTGTCAACACCACAGCTTACACTGAAATAAATAATTCTGTGTTCTGTATCAGACCACTCCAGTTAACACCTTTGTCCTAGGGTCCACCCCCAGAACTTCCTCTTCTTCTCACAGTGATGATGTTACCATTTGTGATCAGTTGGGAGGACTAAACGTATCGCTCTCTGTTAATTTTCTCCTTTATCATGTATTTCTACGTACTTTTAGAACCATGCTGCTTGCTGTTTTTCCTTTTCCTTTCTTAATCTCTGCAGGATCCCACAAGTCTGCCTCTTTGACCCTTTTGCACTGTCCCCTCACCCCCTTTCTACTCTTCAAGATAAGCCTGCTGGTTTCAGCTTACCCCCATTATGCTCACAGTTGAGAGCCGTAGCTCAACCCTCATAGTCCTATCTATTCCTTCCCAGTCACAGAGCCCAGGTGCTTTTGGACTGTCCTTCTGGGTGTCTTCCATCACAGACTTCATATGTGTGCCTATGGCAGAGCAGATGCAGAGACCAAACTCTTTTTTCTCTGAAAAGATCCATCTAGGCAGCAACAAAAGTTCAGCATTCATTGAGTTTGCACAGTCACTGCATTAGCCACTGTCAGGTACTTCATTCTGGAGAGCTTTAGCTTTGCATGCCAATAGTTTATTCTAAGCAGGCTGAGTTACACGCTTGCAGGTTGCCCCTACAGGGATGAACCCTTCTACTTCTGTGGTGTGCCTTGTTCTGTTTTGCTCCATATCTCATTGACAGTGTGACTGTCTTTTATCTATGTTGCTACAAGTCCCATTAGCATCAGTGAGATTTATGCAGATGTAATGATGGAAATACAGATAAAAGCCATTTGTTCTATTATTTTTTTCAATAGAAAAGCCTACAGTACGTTTGTTCTTTGATATGCTGAAAAGAATGATCAGTGTCTTTCAATATAAGAAGTCCTATCTTCCCCCCCAAGGAAAACCACAGTGAACAGCTGAGGCACAGGCAGTTCTGTTCCATGAATTGGTCACATCATTCCATGCATGATTCAATAAGACTTCGTCAAAATAAAGCAAAGGGATCCAACTCCATTATTAGCTACCTAAGTACAGGCTGAGGGGAACATCTAAACATGCTTTTAATTTAAGAGGAACATTTGATTCACGGTCAGATGCCTTGCTAAGCTCTGCTAATACTTTTCAATGCAGTGCAGTGACAATGTCTTCTAACACATCCCAAACTGTGCTCCACAGTGACTAATGTGTCTAGTTAAACAAAGCAAGGCCCTACAACTCAGCTGTCAGCAACATGACAACACTGCTTCCCCTGGCTCATCAAAACCTGTAGAAGTTTTATTGCAAACAGCGTGCAAAAAGCTGGTGCTATGTCAGCTGGATTTATTTGGCTTCTGGCTGACACTCAGCACAACCAGAACAGAGCGATACCTGACCCTATTATGGTGTGAAAGTATAGCCATAGTTTTGGATGTTCTCTCCATCACAAACCATACTCTAACAGCTCTGAATTCACACCAAAGGGAAGGAAGAAGACTCTCAAAATATCCAGCAAGTTTTTATTTCACACATACAATTTTAAGAGGAATAGTGAAAGCTTCTAAATCCATGACATCTGGGGTCACGAACACCACTCTACCCTAAAGTACTATTTTTTATTCATTTACTTTCAAATTGTTCATTTGAGGCTTACAACATAGCACAAATACAACATAACAGCAAAGGCTGCTCTAAGTTTAATGACGATATAACCATTTCAATCTGCCTTCTATTTCACTTGGTGTTTTATCATCTTAAACTCCTATTGGGATAATGCTGCATGCCTATCAAATGAGACATAGGCAAAACAGCAGGTATTTTCTGTTGTTTTTAAATTCAGACGATAAATTGTTTGAACCTCTAAGCAGTGGAGCAGAGACAATGAAAATGGTGTGAGGAAAAAAGAAGCCTCTCAAGAGTTCTGATAAAGTCAAGCACACATACAAGGGCACATTCTGTTTTTCAATTACTAGTCACACTGACACCCCTGTGCAAGATTTTTGGAGGAGACGCATTTTAACACTTTGGGATATATGCTTCTCCTATTAGAACTTTTCCAGCTCCAGCTATTAATGATACTGGAAATGGTAAATTGTCCTAAAGCAGCGCTTCAGGTAGAATAGATAGGCAGCTTTCTATCAACAGAAGGATCCCATGTGCTAGCAGTGACTTCAGTCTGAATTCATGTCTAATAGCACGCATATTCTGGGGGAACTTTCCTTTTTTGCAGACAGACTCAAGCAAGCAGTTTCTGGGCCTGCTGGGTTTTTCTTGTCACATTCCAGTGCTGACACAGAAAAATGCCAAAAGTGAGATGCTTCTCTTTAATCCCATCCAACAACAGCAGCACAGACGTTTCTTCAAATAGAAGGGATTGCTAACAGTTCTCAATCTTACACATTTTTTCTTACTTGCCTGTTCTTTTTATTTAAGACTACCACAATCCAGAACTTTTAAGAAGCAGCTTCTCTAAAGAGTGTTTTCAGCCCTTGCAAAGATTTTAAACAGAATACTATCTGCTTGCCTTAAAAAAAAAAAGAGTTTTTTGAGTGAAAACAGCTTAATTTCTACATTATGCATGTTACTGGGATTCACTGAAGTCAACTCTTTCAACATGCAGCAGCACTACAGTTCTAGAGGGTAGCCTTAACTTTTCCAAAGGGGAAAGATGGGACCCTTGTGAACATCTCCTGGCCATTACAAAGATGCTGCACTATAACATGTAGAAGAATAAAACGTGATTCAGACAGAAATAAATAGATCTCAGCCTAGTCCTGAAGTATTGCTGAATCAGAGCGGAACTCAGATAAAATATATAACGGAATACTGGACAACAACACTTCATGTTGAAAGATGAAGTTGATACAATAAAACCTCCAACAATTTGTTAAAAAAAAAAATAAAAAATGTTTCTGTATGGTTTCAAAATGGAAGATATGGGAAGGGAACCATCAGAGGCATTTTCTGTATTGATGATCTTTACACTAAGTATTTTTCTGATGTATATTGTTGTCAATAAGTTAAAAATTTTTTGTCAAATCTAGATAGTATTAAATAAGGTAAAAGATGCTAGAAATCAGTTTTTGCAGCTTCTGTGATCCTATGATCTCTACTCTGGTTCAAAACAAACAACTGGCATTATTGAACTTGATGAGCAGTCTCAGATTGACGAATACTGATGAATTCAGTCAGTGATTTGGAGATAGCTGCTATTTAAACATACACCAACAATACAAACAATCTGTTTATCAAATTGTCACACTATCCCCCCCCCTTTTTGTTTTATGTTTTGTACTGCAACTTTTTTCCCTATTCTTTTTGCTTTTGCAAGCACCCTCTATTTCACTACTTCTTTCTTCTCTCCCTTGTTTAGCTATAACACATTACTTTTCTAGTGCCATTATTCAGGAAATAAAAGGAGAGCACATCATACAACATGAGGCTTGTCCCCTGAGTTTGACCAAGCAGCAGACTCATGACGTAGTCAGGATGACATGACACCTAGATCTTGAAAAACTGTTATTCAGTTATACAGTAATTCAGTTTTTTGTGCTCAAAACTATAGCACTGTTACTATGGGTTCTCAGGCTGTCCAGAGAAAAAGATTCAATTTTGAGGAGCTTGCCGGAAATAGCAGGGTGCCGGAGGCTCAGTACACAGTACAGATTTTAAACACTATTATGGGCAGGCCATAATAGTTCAATTAAGAGCAGCAGATTAGACAACACACTGCCTTGCAGTAGTTCTTAAAAGAGGGAAGAAGACATTTGGTTTCCATATACACAACCACATCCTGGAAAACCCTATTGTTTTATGGGATTGCATTGACAGACACAGATTCTTTGGAAGGAATGGTGAAGTCAAAATTCAATTTACACAGTTGCTGTCTTTCCCTCTGCTGTGTACATGTTCTTGTTAAAGTCAAACTAATTATAAGTGTCCAAATTTCCCACCAAGTTTTATCAGCTTAGCTGTTTTTGAATTTCCCAGGGCAAGTGAGAGGCAGGCACACCCCGCACCTGCAGGCAATAAAACACAGCTCACTCCTGCTTTGGGCTGTAGAAACATCTCCCTGCAATCCAGCTCTGCAGCATCCTTCCTGAAGTATGTGGAGTCATACAGTTTGAACCATGAATTCACAACTTATGAACTGATTGTAACTCCCCTCTAGATTAAGAGGAAGGCATGAAGTTAATTCTGAGACAAAATTTAGGAAAATACCTATACTTAGAAAAAAAAGAGTACAAAAGCACATGCTCATCTACTATTTACTAGTATGCAGTGACAAATCATCAGAGCACCATTTGTTTGTTAACATGTTTACTGTTTAACAATAACAAAAATAGTTCTCAAGGTAGGTATTTTGTTATTTACCAGAATTAGAGAATATAGCTCGATTATTGTTTGGCATATAATAATTTTCCTGAAAATATAGTACAGGTTAACTGAGACCTCTTCATGACATCAGACAGTACACCTGACAGTTTCAGACCAAGAAGGGGGAAGGTCTAAGAGAAACATTTTGACTTCTTGTTTGTGAATGCAATTTTTGTTTCAATATTGTCCTACATTAGAGAAAGGCAAAGAGAAAATGCTGAAATATTAAATGCTAGGTTAAATATTTTTGGTTTCAGATCTGAAAAACAGAAAAAATTCTAGTTTGGTTGATTCCGCCCCAAAACTGTTGGCTCACCAAAGAGCAAAACTCCTACTGTTTGTCCTTGTTTACTTTTAACATACCATTAACTCTGAAGAATAGATGAAAGGGCTTCAAGCTTTACATCTAATATGCACAAAACATATGCTGTTTGATAATATACATCTCCATCAGTATTAATCCCAGAACTTCAGAAATCTCTGCTGTTGCAAAAGAATTAATATTTTCCTGTGTGACTGATACAGAACACCTGCAAGAGTGTTTTCCCCCCTGCCATTAAAGAGTAACTATGTGGTAAAATATTAACACTGACACTATTCATACAGTGAAAATATAATAAAAATAAACAAAACATTCCAGTTAGAAGCACAACTTATTTCCCTTACTGCTGCTTTTGAGACACCTACATCAGCAGTTTAAACCCACCCTCAGCAGTTCACCACCGCTGCAGCCGAACAGCAAAGACAAGTTCACGTTGTGTGCCTATGTCCCCTTACCTGCCAAAAGAGATTGCTGACCAGAGGCCGCCATGTGAGAACAGTCCCTAGGTTCCGCTAACTCCCAAACTCCCTAGGAACCACCTAGGAGAGTGCTAAAATCAGCCTAAATGGTGCCAGGAAACATTTAATAATCTCACTGTGTAAAATCATATCCTAGAAACATTCCCCAGTGGTTTTTTACAAGTACAGGCAGAGGCTTCATGTCCTGCAAAGTCATTCTGGTAACTGTGTGAGAGATTAGCTTCAGAACTGAAAAGTGATGGGTTTGCAGGAGAGATTCTTCTTTACCTGTCCAGACAGCTGAGTTTTTGAAACGTGATTTTCACCTCTATTATACTCCAAGCAAAGGATTTGCCGTTTCATTCTACTATTTACCAATACTGCTACGCAGTGTTACCCATCAATTCTACAAAGGTTTCTCTTTTTATCAAAAAATATGGTTCTAATAATCTTCTCAGACACTATTCTATAAAGTATTAGGATTACATATATGGGCAATTCTCAGGACAAAATTACAAAATCTTTCCTGACAAGCTTCTCTGCGAAGTCTGAAATTCAATCCAATGTGTAACCAATATTAAAGCAAATGTGATCTACATCTTCATGCAGGAAGACAACAAAACAAAAAACCACAACCAACCCATAAGCCAAATCTCAGGTTTCTTAGTGATCTGAGCATGTGTGAAATGGTGACGACTACATCCTTCAAGTAAGTTCTGAACATACAGGACACTTCCCTTCCATAAGGTTATGGCACTAGTATAATTGGCTAGTGAGTCACATTTATTTCCAGTCTGTTTCTGTCACAACAAGGGATTTTTACCAAGGATGTGATTATACATTTAGCTCACATAGCACAGTGAAACATAAACCCATGATAAATTCTCTCTTTCATATGTCTAATCAGGTTTTAAATACTTTCTGTTGACCATGAAAAGTCTTCATGAATCATCCTCTTTATCTTGCAAAGATTTTTTTTTTAGCCTTTTTTTCCTCCATGGTAAGGACAAGTGGCAAAACTGATTTAAGAGGCAGAAAACGCTTGCTGTACAACTAAGCAGTCATGCATGAAGAATGATGCTTCAAAACTGACATTAATTTCTAGATGTTCAAATCTATGGGTAGGATGACAAAATTAAGGTCAGAGAGAACTGTTGGTGTAAACAGAGGATCACTTAATCTTGCATTTGTAATTTGGGTAATTTTAAGTGAGGAGAGAGTTGAACAGCAGTAAGTATAAATTTGAATATTGTAACTTAGTGTTTTATACCTGCAACTTCAGTTTGAGATATACAAAAGGAGGAATGTGACTGCTTCTGATTAATGACACCAATTCACATAATCTCTTCATGGGATTAACCAATGTGTGAGCCACAAAATAAATCACAGGAAGGATCTGAAAACTACTCTTCCATTTCAAATAAATAATGCCAGTTCATTAATTATTTTCAACAAACATACTGATACTGTTTTTTTCAGAAACACATTAACAGCTTGAGATCTGATCTGTTTTGATCCCAGCTATTCTTTGAGCACTAGTACCACACACAGTACATGAGTGTATTTATGCAAGCGGATTTAGTGCACACGTAGATTCCCCAATCATGAAAAATGTACCTAAACCTGATTTTAGCTGGTGCACAAGTGCTGGTACCAGGAGCACTAAACACAGCAAAGAAAGCTCCCCTACTTAGGCGAGGTAGGCAGCTAACCAAAACGACCTACCCAAAAATGCACAGGCTGGGATACAGACTGTAGCAACCTGGAGACTGCACCCCAACAGTCCTATCAATAAATCACCTTCTCTTTTCCTTAGCAGCTTGATTTTAGTCATAACTAAGAGTTTTATAAAATGCAAGCAACAGCCTGTTTGAACCCCACATGCACTACATTTTCCATCTACTTCCTTCAGAGCAAATGCCAGGGCTGGGCTGAAATTCTCTGGAAGTGCCTGAAAACATTTGTTGTCCCTTCTGGTAACAGGTAATATGTAGAGACTTTGAAGAACAAACCCTTTCTGTGGGAAATTAAGAGAGCGGATGTGACTGTTTTCACTTTACTTGTTTTGTCTTAGCATCTATTTAGAAGAGGGCCAAAGTTTTTTGGAGCCTGTTCTCAGAAGGAAGTACTTTTCTTCACCAAGTACCAGGGAGGAGGTCTGAAGATGAAATCTTTTAAACAATATATTTGCATATATTACAAGCTTTTTCTCTTTGTTTGTTTTTGCTACTCACTTTTGTAAGGAAATTTTTATGCGAATGCTGCTGCAGGTTTCTCAGTAAGTTTCAGACATACTTTTCCAGCTCCCTTCACCGTATCTCAAAAAGTGAATATTACTATAGACCATCACTTCTTAAGCAAAAATAGCACTGCACTGATGGGGAGAGTGAAGCGATGAAAACCCATACAGTTTTGCTCCTGTAATTTCCAGAAAAAATGACCTTTTGAAGATTTGAGGTCACAATAGACTAAAGATTCGATAAGCAGTGTTTTTACCTGCTGCATTCCTAAGTCTTTGCTAGCAGCAAGGAATAAACAAACAAATTATAACATGGGCAAATATCGTCCTCTCTATAATAATGCTACATTTTCCTTACTGTTACAAAGAAATGAAGGACATGGTTTGGCTCAGTGCAGTCACAGTAATTCACAGTTTGCCAAAGACAAAAATGCATCTCTCAGGATATGTTCTATGAACTATATTCAGGACTCCCTGAACAGAAAAAGAAGAATTCACTACCACTGGCAGTACCACTTAATGATGACGTAAGTCACTGACAGATGAAAAAAAATGCCAGTTTACTTCTTGACTATTGAACTATCAGACACATACTATTTTTTTTTTTTTTTCAGTTTTTTCTGTATTGCAGAATGTATTCTCTCAAACATGCAATCAGTAGTGAGGAAGCTCTCTCACCAGAGTTATCACTACAATGCCTTGGGAATGACAGCTTGCAAAAAGCTACAGAAATCTGCCAATTCCTGCAACTTCAGAGTCTCTGGGATAGAGATATGTAAAGAATGAATGTTCCCAAGCACGTCCGCAGCAAGCTGCATGTGGAAGTGCAAAGCAGCACAGCAGTGGGGCTTTCCACTAATGGTGGTAATTACCCTCACTTACAAGTAAGCAGAATGTATACTATTTTTAAAAAGTGTGTAACTAGGGAAAAAAGGGTGTTTTACTACAAAAATTCCAAAACATGTAACATAAAATTGGAAACACCCAAGATTTTGTGGAAAACTTATCCACCTATAATCTGTTATTATTTTCTCCTGAAGAAGCAGCAAGCCAGTAGCAATGTTTGAGTATTTCCTTCCTTTCTTCCCCAGGATGGGACACAGAGGGCAGCAGGAGGGTATGTCTTCCTTCACTGAGATTGTGGAGAGTTATCTCTGTCTACAGCGTGTTTTCCTACTCTATTGTGTATGCTGGTTATTTTGCATGCTGGAAGGAAAATGGTTTAAGAAACATTTCAGTAAGACGTCATCTCATGGTGCTCCCACTTACATAAACACTGCACCAATTTTCCAGAAAACTGTCTTTTGAAATAACTTCAGTGTTCCTAGAACACAACACTGAATGAGATTGTGCTGGGGGCAATATTTCAGCACCTCCTATTTTACACTCTCTTTATAAGAATGCAGTTCTCAACCCAGTCAAGTCCGAGAGACATGAATCCTGCTATTGCTCCTGTTTTTCTTTAATCAATAAGAAAACCAGTAACATTTATTCACATGCTTAAAGTGTTTGGCTTGGGTAACTCTGGGCCAGAGGCCAGGTGGACAAACAGAAAAATCTACAGTGCGGCCAAAAAGCACATAGGTTGTTAATTAGAAACACTTAATCCTCACCAAATGCCTGTTACAATGGCAGGCCTTAAGGAATTCTGCTGCCCTTTTAATTTCTAATAAATGCTAATGCCCTTCAATTATCTTGTAACATATCCCACATTAACCTCACTGGGAACAATACTGCCTTTCCGGGCCCGGTGAGACGTGTCAGCATTCACAGTTCTGTCTGGCACTTGCTCATGGCCAAAGAACTATGAAGAAGTGCAGCCACCTACTCTAGTCTGAGCGGTCTCAGACCAGCGTCAGTCTCTAGCTGCTCTCCTTGTCTTTTAGTTAATACTGCATTTCTGTGGCTGTTGGACAGCACTTACAGGCTTCCAGTAACTAAACAATTTCCATTTTTAGCATACATTTACTGCACTGGTAATAACACAGCAGAGACCAAGACTTTAAAACTGCTTAAATTATCCTCTGCCATGAACACAAATATATAAGGACAGGTATGCAAAGTTTTTTTTTTTTTTAAAAGATCTCAATCTTTCTCACAGTTTGACTCTCAATTAACCTTTACTAAAAACTAAATCGGCTTTACATCATCTCACTGGAGGCCAACACACACATGGAAAGGATGCTGGAATCATACTTGCCTCATTTTGTGAGTATTTAATTCCGTGTTAGTTAAAAATAAATTGTGTAATGTGCTATTAATGCACTGCTACTGACAGCTTAAATAAAATCAATAAAATACAAAAGCTGCAATTAAACAGCAAAAGTAATTTTTAAAAATTATCACTGCCAAGCTACAGGTGTGTCTTGTTATCTCATTGATATACACAGGGGGCAGAGCTGGCCTGTGCACTGTTTATGTACCACTAGGTTAATAATATCCTTACTACCCTCTTACGACATAGTTAAAGTAAACAAGTAGCAGAAATGCTTTAAACTATTTTTGTTCAGTTTACCTCTTTGCATGAATACTTAAGGATGGCAGATATGAGATTCCAACAAAGCTAAAGGCACGTGAGGGCAGGCCAGCAATTGCACGTGTCAGATGAGTATGTACATCCGTGCAGCCAGAATATTTGGTGCATGAAATCATAAATGACATTTTTCCAGCTACGGTACACAGTAATGAAATACATGCAGAACACTGTAGAAAATCTAAAACAGGATAATCTATCCTAAGCTGGAATTACTCAGAGCTAATGGAAATATCAGTGGAAAAATGACAGTTTTACATTGGCCCAACAATGTTCTCTTGAGTTCAGAATAATTAGCAGCTGAAGAAGTAACAGAAAACCTGAGGGCAAGGGAAGACTTATCTACCAAACATCTACCATACAAAGTACTTTATTTGGAAAGCTTCCTCTCCCTCCCATTCATTCAAATGATTAGCTGCATATTTTCACTAAGGAATACTACTTATAACTAAGTTCTTTTTCAAAAATACATGAAATCACAATGGTAGAAAAATTAGAACGTTTACTGAAACACTGAAAAAGGTTTTGAAAAAACAACTTCTACACATCTATCTACTGAAAATGGCTAAATATTTGCAGAATTCATAGTCTTCCCAAATTTATGTAAGCTAAAATAACTTTGTGTCCAGAAGAGCTATCAAATAAAAAAAATTATATAAAAATATATATAAACAGCAATTTAGGATAATGGCACTTTAAGTACATTGCTTAATGGCTACCACTCTCTATATAAACAAGGAAACTGACAAAAGTGGACTTTTACCCCCAAAATATCAAAGCACACAGCAGTTACTTTATCCTACAAACTAAGACAAACAAAGGAAGCAGCCCAGATATGGTAGTGGCTAAAGGTTAAACAGCAATTTAACGGTGCACTTTTAACTTCTTTTACTTTTTTTGTTTTTAAATAACTTCTGGCTTCCCTGATGCCATGATAATAAATAAATTGGTGTCTCGTGACAAATTCATGTTTAAAAAAACAGGGAGTGTGCTGATGCCAGCAAAATCTCCCCCATAAGTTTTGCCCTCCTACCTTTATTTTACCTTCAGTAGTTAACTAGGATAAGTACAAAATACAATTCCAAGATCTGATCCAAATCCTTCAAAAGGTAACACATCATATACTCCCTAACCCGGAGCGGCAAGTCTTTAGGTGCCAAATTTAAGAGCCCAGGCTTCCCACATGTCTACAGAACATCCACAGGATGATTCAGAGCCCCTAAATCAGGTAGTTAACCATCCTCCAAGGTGCATACCAGGAACATGAATTCTTAACCTAGACATTCATATAATAGGTATCTAAAGTTCTATGACAGAAACAGCTTGATTATGAACATTGCACTGAATTCAACGGGTTTGGAAAAAATTCTTCCACGGTTAATTGCCCAATGGTTCCCCCTCCCCCCCCATCTTTACAGAGTTTTATGATCTCTAGCCCATACTTGCGCTACTACTGCATCACTTACAAAATGAGCCACACAAGCCTTGGCATTTCTTTCCAGCACCATAAATATGGTGGAACATGATGGCTAACAACATACACTTCCAAGCTCACTTGACTACAGACTATTTTTAAAAGACAGTCTTGATTTTTCTATGTAATGGGAATAAAAGAAAAAAAAAAGATTTATGAGCAAGCAATTGTCTGGTTTGGGCTACGTTACAATGTGGTAAAGAACATTAAGCTTTGCAACAAGATTAAATGTCTTTTTATTTCTCTTTTGGCATTTCATACCCAATGGAGTATGGATAGCAAGTTTAAAGTTTTTATTTTTACCATAAAAGATCATTTGACCTTTTTCTCTGCATTGTAATACGTATTTCATTTAATAAACTTCATAATTAAAAAACCCTACTAAAAGCACTTCTCTCTTCAAGGATTACAATTCAGAAGGGGTTCATTTAGTTCCATTAGTTTTAACATCTGTGTTTTAAGTTGCAGATAGCTTCAAAAGTAGCTATTGAGGTAATACATTGCTTCATTTACAAAGGAAATTGGATGCTTAATGCATTTTGTAATGCAGTAATAACAAAGTGTAGTATTTGCATAAAGCAGCCCACCATAATAGCAGGTGTTGGTCCTGTCTGGGAGGTCTTTTGACTTCAGCTAGCCCAGTGTGGGCTCGTTATTCCATCTGGTTATATATTATCATAGAGATCAGTGAAGTCCACACAACAGAAAGCCACATTTGGGAAAGTTTTTTACCTCAATCTGTGCCTAGAAAAGCCAAATGCACGGAGAGAGGATGCTTTCCAATTTAACTAATTGCATGCACTGTTAGTGGAGAACAGACTGGTCAGAAAAGACTGACCACAGCATCATAAAGATCTGCATTCCCTTCCCTGCTTGCAATATGGCTGGTACGGCTGCTTGGAGAGGGGGATGGGGCAGGGCCCACCGGAGCACTCTGATGGCAAATTTCTAGCCATTGTTTGTTGCTGTAGTTCCTTTGACTTTGCTAGAGCTATTCCAGTTTTATTTCACATAAAGGCTGTTTGTCAATGAGTATATTAAATGTATGTGCCACAAACCAGTATTTTAGAAAAGACATACATGTCCAAATTTGAAGAATTTGAGGGAGACAGTGGCCCTTATCACCACACTACCCACTGGACTGCACAGCTGAGATTGTGAAACGTTTGTGAGTTTTGCTTTCCAAATGGTTTTAATTGGTTTGGTCATTCTCTGTTTCAGAGGATCGGTCCCTTTGTCTTCCTAACTCACTACTTCTCAGAATTATGACATCATGATAGTCACAATTATTATCTTTTCTTCTTTTGGATATGTATTTATGTAGATCTGATTCAAACCTAAGAGCTGATTTCCAAATGTTCTTACTATATTAACTGTAACAGCAAGCAAAGCAGAAAATTTCAGTTTTTAATCTGCTGAAGAGACAAACACTCTCAGAACAGAACCATGTCTGGAAAATACCTGTACTGTGTCTGAGCGCTGTATAAGCATGCAAGAGAATCAAAACAGTGAGTTCAAGTTCATTACCACCTCATTTCAAGTTTTACCTTGGAATTAAATTGAGACTGAAATGAGGTTTTTTATCCTTATCGTGCTGCACAGAGGAAGATTCTTCATGACAGCAGGAAGAATGATTGCCTTTGGGACTGAAAACATAGAATTGGAGATACTTCTGAAACAAAATAATTTAAAAAAATTCAGCTAAGACTACAAATACCCTTCTAGACTACCGTGCTGTGTGTTTGCTCAGCACCCTCTTACCAGTGAATACTTGTTCTCTGAAAGTGAGAAAAAGTGTCTGGTTTGAAAAATGCTAGTACACTCAAGTTTCATTTTCCTCCCTGAAACACCAAGAACAATAGCTCTATCACATTTTACGAAGTGACCAAATTTTCCCAGCACATCTACCTCAGTAAAATCTTCATCTACAGACAAGTCTCTTCACCTGAAGATAGTAAAGCTACAGGACAAGACAGAATATGAAGATCTGTAGTCTTTTAACTAAATTTGAATTGCCAGTCAAAGCATGCAAAACAATCAGAAACCACAGTGACACAGAAATAAAGTACTCTACAAACTGTTTGTGTTGTAAAAATTTTTGTAATGTTTGTAACCCATTTTTAAAAATTAGTTTCACTGTCACATAATAAAACAGCAAGATGTGACAAATGAAATGCACCAATTCCTACATTTGTACATTTTCTTTGACTATAATTATGTGTGCGTGCACATTATGCGCTATACCTAGAGACCAACGTACTTAGGATGCAAAACTTTGCTGTATGCAATGTTGCCTTGTCAAGGTACCACCAAAAGGTGATTTAAATCCTCTTTAGCCAGAAAAATCTTTTACTGACTTTTAATCTATCAGATTAAAATTATACCAATTAGAGCCAGACAAAAACCTTGGTCATAAAAAATACTCTAATACTTCTGTAGAGCAAAGTAAGCAGGAAGTGTAAGGTCCTATCTACCCTAAGGGCTTCATGAAACAATGTAATTGTCCTTTCAAGAAAGAGCAGAAGGAAATAAGTTGCAATGAGAACACAAGACAGTATTTTACAGAATGCAGCAAGGCAGGTTAACGGGGGAAAACCAATCCTACAGAAGCAAAATGAATACCCCTCTACTTGGCGGCACCTCTTGGGCCACTTCCACTGCACAAGAGGGAAAATAAACAGTGCAATAATGGTCTTACATGAAGTAGCTCACTTTAAGAATGAATTCAAGTAGCATCTTCATGTGGCAAATGATGTTCACCTGTGTAACAAAAATGTCAAACTATATCTAAAGCAATTGTCTACAAATTTGCTGATAATACCATTGCAGCAGCAAATTTTTACAGAGAAAGAGAACATAGGGAGCAACCTTCTTCCTTAGGCAGCAACACAGTAAGAAAGCAAGAGAGGACTTTATTCAGTATGATGCTGAGGGAGGACTATCCACCAACACTCAGGCTGTATACACACCAGTTCAGCAGTGTCCAGGAGGGAGAGAGGCTTAAACTGTGCAGCCAGCAGTGCCACATGTGGTATGTCAGCATGAACCCAAGTAGCAAGGAGTGGGAAAAGAGAATTATTAATGTGCAGAATAGTGAATGCCAGTAAGGCAATGAACCTTATAAGCATTGCTGTTGCACATTCAAATACAGCAACACAACTTTTATTTAAAATAAACCAGGCAATCAGAAGAGTCTCCGTTTAAGAAAAAGTAGATACAAATTCAATTTTCAACAAAGGAAGGGACTGTGTGGTCATGAGTAAGTGACCTGACATCTCTCTACCATCTTTCTCCCACTGAAAAGTGAAAAAGATACAAAAGCATTTCTTTATCTCACCCTCTGGCTTGTCAGTTATAAGCTTCTGAGTCAAGAACATTTGACATTAAAAAGTGTTTGCACATCTGCTCAAATCTCAGCTTTTGATCTACTTCTAATATATTTAACTAGCGATTATTAAATGAAAGGCATTTAGTACATATGCAGCTTAACACGTTAGCAGTTCTACATGGGTGAGAAAGTGGAGAATACAATACAAATAAGAAGTGATAAGGTATTAGGAAGTCTCACATTTTCTTCAGGAAACAAACTCATGTTACATCTTTTTTATTATAAGATCTTAAGTGAGAGAGGAGATGTCTTAGAAATATCTAGCAACATAAACCAGTAGCAACATATAACTAGGATAGAGCATATTCCAAGTGCACACTGCTAACAATGGAAGGTGAAAGAGCAAACACTGAGCATGCCAAAGACATCTTAAAAACTAATGCATAAATATTCTAAACAGTTAAAACCAATGTTATCAAAGCACGCTTTTCTGAAATTCCAGAATCAATTCATGGACCTTTGAGAATGAGATATTATTGTAACTGCTTGTCTTCTAAAGGCACTGTGATGCTACTTTGATAATTTCAAAACCAGGCAATAATGCCTTTGACAGAGTACCAGTTTAGCCATTTTTATTCGCTTTCTTGAGGCATTCAATGAAACAGCCATTTTATTAGCTGAAATAAACTTAGGACAGAGATCATGCCAGTCTTGGTTAAACTAAGAGAGCTAAAAAACCAACCAACCAAGCAAACAAACAAAAAAACAAACAAAAAACCAAACTCCAACCCACAAACAAAAAACCAAACCAAACCAGACTAAAGGTGTTGATTTTTATTTCCTGGCTGAAAGGTATTATGAAAAACATTCCACAATAACCTACTGTGGACACTCCCATCTTCTGCTTATCACACCACCACAAGGTAATTTGCTGGAAGTTGCTCACCAAACCTTTCTGTTGCTGATTACTTTGTATTCTGTAAATGCTCCACTATCAACAGTTATGAATGAGTTATAAATTGATTTAAATAAAAAACCAAACCAAAACAACAACTTCGGAGCAGTGAGGAGTAATTTTCTGCAAAATATGTATAAGAAACAACATTATTTTGACAGGACTGATACATTTTCATCAGACTTGCCAGTTTACCCGAGACACAAACTGTTAATCAGATGATCCTAGAGCAAGGTCTTTCTTATAAATATGTAACTATGTGATCACATTGCTCCTTAATACTTTCTTTTTTTTTTTTAGTAATCTAAACAAGTTCTTCATATCTGACAATGCTGACTGTTGACTGGGGTGGGCCTGTGGCTGAGGAGAAAATATGTATTTTCACTCACTGATCTACTGCTGCCAATAATTAGCTGCTGCCTTTTTAGTCTGTCTTCCTGTAGAAGCAAAGGTTACTGTTAGTGCTTGGTGTGAGGGGAAGGAAGATGTATCTGTGTATTCTTGCCACCTTTGGGCACACTGACCGAATTCAGCTAAATTCAAATGAGAGATAAGAAACCTCAAAGATTATGTTCTCACCAGTGTTAGGAAATACAGTCAGGCTGCAGAGAGACACTCTCAAAGAGGGAGGCTGTAGCATGAAATGGAAGCTGCTTATACATCAGGAAACCTGTATGATGAATGAGAGGAGTAGAAAGAGAAGGAGGTTTCTTTTAAATGCCCAACTGTGGAAAAAGTTCACTTGGGCCTCAGACAATCATTCCCCAAGAAAGTCTATAAGCCGTAAAAGAATACAGAAAACTTCTAAGCACCCTAAGAAGAGACACAAACCTGGCCTCATACTCCTTCACTGAGCTAACTCTATCAGTACGGTAAGCTTTAGTCCTGTCAATAACAGTATTTATATTAACATTACAGATGTTCAGAATATTTCAGGAGTTACCAAATTACCCCCCAAAAGTGCTATTTTCTCCTTTAAGGAATAAAAAAAGGAATGGCTACAAATAACTGTTTCAAAAAAAGAACAATACCCCTAATACCACAATACTATGAAATCTTTTACAGAAGGGTAAGTGAAGCTTCTGAGTACCACAGGCAGAGGTATCTCCTGCCTCATTAACAGGTAATCTAACCAGGAAGCTGGGTCATATACCCAAAATATTTCATCCCATGACAGAAGTTACAGCGAACATTGATTCCCTTCCCACCCTCTGATCTCCCTGGTCTATGGGACTTTAACGTTGGCTAAGCTTTGCCTGGGATCCCAGGACCCTGCACAGGTAGAAACTCTGGTCTGGCACCTTCCTGGGGCATTAGGAGCATCTCCAATAGAGGAGAAAAGCCAGCTGCTTCTCCCACTGCTGGAAGACAATATACACGTGGCAACATCCAGGTTGGGGAGAGAAGATAAGCTGGCAGGGAAGTAAGTCCACAGCAGGGCACAAAAACAGCACTGCAGATGCATAGCCAAAACAGTGTCCAGCGATTTTGGCATTAGGTATGGTTAGAGTCACAATACAACTACAGCACCACTAAGTCCCAGGGCTGCAGAAACCACTTTAGCTGTTATAATAGTAGGAGTCAACTGTGGAGTGATTTGGCTGTGTGTTTTGGGAGGACTCCAACCTTTCCTTGCATTAACTTCCTCATAAACACATACTTCCTGTTCAAACAGATTATAGTAGAGGCTTAGGGAATTAAGGCAATTTCCCAAAATTATCTCCCAGATTTGTCTCTGAATGATCCAGAGAACAGGATAGCAATATAATGCTGCTGGCTCTATTATTGTGTGTAGTTCCAGCCAACTAGACATGACATCATGGAAGTAGGAAATCCATAATAAGTACATAATTGTCTGAAGAGAGACTCCTTTGGTCGCTCCAGTGCAAACAGCTACCAGGACTTTTACTGCAAAGAAACACTGAGAAACTTGGTGCTGCTAGGTATACCAGTGAAAGTCCACCAGTGGTTGCTGTAATGATGAGGACATATTTACGAAATGCCGCTCACCAAATCAGAGCTGCCACAGAAACTAACAACAAGAAATCACTCCTGAACTGAGCTGAGCAAGGCTACTGTCAAAGGAGTTCTTCAAAATATCATACACCAAGGTGATACTGCAGGAGAGAAAGAAACAGAGAAACACTCACTGGAAAGAGGAAACAGAGCAGCACACCAAAGGACAAACAAAACAAAACAGGGAGCTCATGGAAGAAAACTGGAACAGGGATGCTGGATGAGAGGAGATGATGATTATTTGAGTGGAGAGTATTTCTACAAAAGAAACTAAGTTGTATTAAGGGAGCCTAAAATGAGAGCAAAAGTATACCTAGAAATGTCTCTGTTACCTGCTTCCTACCTAAGCGAAATAGAGCTGTAGCCCGACACTGCATCATCTTTCTCCTGAAGAAATGCAGAATCTTCTATTACAAAACAACCTTTCCAGAATAGCAGCTAGTTGCTACTCTTTCCCTGTGTCCCCTCCAACTTCTCCATAGTTTGTACATGGCTGGGACTGCAGGAAGAAAGTTAAAAGCTCTCCCTGCCCACGTTATATTATTCTGAGAATAATATAGTTTTAGAGGCAGGTAAATTCTTGAAAAGATTGGGTCTGTGATAATTTTAACCAGCTATTGTATGCTAATGCTACCCGCTTATTCTCATTTCCTGCTCCTTTCTTATCTAAATTTTAGGTTTGGCAGCGTTGCTTTTCCTGAGAGAACTAGCTGTATGTGGTCAAAGCCACAGTAATTCAGCTGTGGCACATGGAGTTTTAGCAGATAGTAAATATACATACAGAACTTTTCCCACACTTTCTCTTAGAAGGTCTTAATAGATTTTTGCTCTGTATAAACTCTACTCTATAAAATCTAAATAGATTTTAATATTACTCACTCTGGTAAATATAACGCATCTAGTTTCTGATTTCAGGTAAAACCTAATCTTTCATGGAACTTCTGAATAAGCAATGGCATAAGCACTAACGCACCAAATGAACGACACAATTAATGAAGTCTTCCATGGATGACTAGAAGAATCTCACAAGTGAACACTAAACAATATTTTCAGATAATGTGACTGCTTGCATAGATTTGCCTAACCATGGCAGGTAAGTCCAGGAAAACTACGATCCTGTAATCTATGTATGACAAAAGTGACAGAAACACTTTATATTAGAAAAGCTTTTTTAGGAGTGCAAATAGTGTAAGCACTTTCCTTTTCTGTTTTTTCAATTAATCAAGATGCAGTGTTTAAATTCACTGCTGCACTATTAAGGATCCGAACACAGACTGTGGTACTAAATGGGAAAGCAATTTTATTGGATAAGGTTTTTTTGTTAGGCTGGTTTTGAAAACTAAGTGATCATAGTGTGCACCTGGTAAATAATTACACACCTTTCTCACTGTCTATACTGAATAATTAAAACATTCACTGAAAGGGAAGGCATAGCTCAATCCCCTATACTCTCATTTGGGTCAAGATATGGCAAATACTAACACGGGCTAGTTAACAGATCATTTACCCTGTCACTATCTCTGAGAAATAAAAAGTACATATCAGAGTAGGGTGAGTTTTTGATAGGAATTCCATTAAGTCTGGATCTTTTGGGGTTTTTTGAGTTTTTCTTTTGAGTTCTCCAAATCTCTTTTTGAGAACTGTGTCACAGACATCCTTAAGTCAAAGCGACTCCCTTCAGCAAAAAGATCACAGGGAATCAAAGTTTCTTTCTTGTTGGCACAAAGCTAAAACCCAAACACAGTCAAACATTTTCTTTTTCAATGAATAAGGAACTTTTTTTTCCTGTTATACACTGCAGTTGATATATTAGTATGTTTTACCACTTGGTAGTGAAAATTTACTGTCAAGTTCTGAGTCTTCTTGAAGTACCCACCTTCTCTACCTAATCAGTGAAGGAGAAGCAGGTGCATTTCAAGGATTCATCCACCTAGTGCCGGTGTCAAAAGTTAGAGACAATACAGATTGCTTATGGTACTTCCTTCCCCACCATGGACTGACAGGAAAACTAAGCATTTGCTTCAGAAATTCTAGTTTACTGCCTGCTGAAAAGATAAGTGTTTTGGTGACGTAGCCTGGGTCACATCTCTAAATATTCCTTGCCAAGAGTGGCAAAGGTTTTTACTGTTTTCTCTTGAACGCTCCCTTCCTCCCCAGTGATTAGCCCAAGAATATTATTATAGGTTCCTTATTATAGGTTCCAGGGGAAGGGCAACTATAATTAAGGTTACACAATGCTTTCCATTAAGATTCTACTTTCAATTGTTAGTTCATTTTGAATGGATAAAATTCAAACTTACAATGTCATTTAAAGAAGAAAAAAAATACAGCTTTTTTTCTTTTTTTTTTTCTTTTTTTTTTTTTTTTGAGACCACTATTACCTCCATGCTGAAGAGCAGGATTTGATATTCTGCACCAAGGTAATAAAGGTATGAGAGATGTAACTATTGTAAGAGCCTGCTCCTGCAAAAATCTCAAATCACCTCTTCCTAACAATGCACCAAAATTGGACCTTGCTGTTACTTAATGCCAGGCTTGTTAAAATTCAGCAGGTACATGGTTTGAGGATTCAATCTATGCTGAACGTCTGCCAGGTCAAGGGGTTAGACAAGGCTTTTCCTTGCTGTTCTTCTCCCTGGCAGATGATGACAGCTGCAATATGAAGCAAAAGCAATGAGGCAGGGGGACTGTCTCTGCTGTTGTCTCTGTATTGTTACTGAGGCCAGTGCCCAAGCTCTGAAGAAGAGAAGAAAGACAACGGCAGCCACACGCATCGCAGAGGAGGAAGAAGCAACCAGAGGGAAATATTCAAGCAATAGTCTGGTGAAAAAGAGGAAGATGAGAAAGTTCTCATGAGAGAGTTCTCAGGACTCTGACTGGGGTGATCAGAAAGAAGTCTGAAATTAGTATTTGGGAAGAAGTTGGAGAAACAAGGTACAGGAGAAATGAAACTTCTGTATTCAGCTAGAGAACATTCCCCTGCATAACAAGAACTTGAACATCTGACCCCAGTGAAACAGACAAAATGTGTGAGAGACTGTTACAAAACAACTACCAATTTTACTTACTTAATTTACCCATGTAGAAGCCTGAACCTCACCAACGACCTTCCTGAGCCTGATATGGTGCAAATAAAGTGTGTCTGGGTTTCCTTTCCTTTTTTTTCCCTTTTTTTTTTTTTTTTAAAGTCTTAAAAACCAGAGAATTGCTTTAAAGACACATTATAAAGATCAATTTTGTGAAATTGAGTACTTATATTAGAAAACCTTAGATTTAACACAACCTTTTCCAGCTACTGTTTGATACTTCGTCCACACTGGTTGTCTGCAATTCTCCTCTTCCCTCCAGAAGGATGCTGAGAAATAGACCTTTATTCTAGAACCGTCCAACAAGGTGCCAATTGCATTGATTCTTATTATATCTTGTGACCATCTCTCTCCATTTTGTTTTCTTTTTGTCTGCACACTGTTTCTACTTAAAAAAGTAGTAACTTAGTTTTAGAGAACAAAACTGATGGTGGTTCAATGCACCAAAACTGGACCTTGCTGTTACTTAATACCAGGCCTGTTTCAATACATTAGGTAATGTAAATCTTTCTGTCTAAAGTCTGTACCTCAAAATATAAATGGTAAGTTTCTAAAGAACTGTAGAATGATGGAAAAAATCCATGTTGGAAGCCACGCTCTCCCTTTTAAAATGTCCTTATGCTGCATTAATACTCTCAGGAAAAAAAGATGGTGAAGGTCAGATGGGCTGCAGAAAGAAAAGGTAAGAAGAGGACACGTGCTTTCCTCTTCTGTGTGACTCCTCACGTGCTGCATCTATTGCCACAAGCTTCCAGGGGCAGGGTGAGAGCTGGCATATGATAGAAAGGCAGAGGAAGATCTGCACATGGATCCCAGTCTCTCATCCTTTCCCTTTGCTCCTGCTTCCTAGTCCATGTAGCAATCACAACACTGTCTTTTTTGGTATAGGCTCTTCCATGGCCAAGGTCTATCTCAGTCTGGACCTATTGATCTGTAAGTCCCTGATTAAAGAGCTATTACAGCTATCCCTCCTTCTCAACTCACACATCTTTAAGATGATATTAAGAAAAGATGCTCTCAAACAGCTCTTTAAAAAGGAACTATTTGCTTCATAATGGGGCCATCAAAAGCCCATACCTGTTGCCCAGACCATTCATTCTTTGTATCTGTACTTCAATCAGGTTTTTAGTAGGCAATTTATCTAAAATAATCTGAAATATCCTCGACTGCTGTTTCAGGTGAAAACTGTGTTCTACATTGAGACAAATTTTGTATTCAAAGTTTGAAATGTCTGACAGGTATTGTGTCCTGCCAAGAATGATGATAAGGCTGAAAGCCTGGAGGCTTCACCGTAGACACTGGATTTGTCATTTCTTTTCCTTGTATTTACTTTTTGAGGCTTTATTGGAAACATGCTCAAAAAGCGAGAGATTCTGAGGTTACATACTACCCAAGGCCGCCAAAAGGGGCCCTGTCACTGAAACATTAAAATGAAATAGGTTCAGAAAAGAAAGAAAAAAAAAGAAAAAATCAAATGAGTTTTATGGAACTGCTTCATAGTGTGCTGCCTACCAGGGTCCAACTTCCCTTAAGCAGTGGCCAGCTCTAAAGATGAAAAGTAGAATCGTGTGACAGATACTGCAATGAACTCGGGTAAATCAGTTTTGTCTCTCTAATGTCTCTTGAAATATAGTTAACATTGACTGACAGGAAATATTTTTCCATTCACCAGTACGTGAACAAGAAAAGAATATTGATGATTGCAAAAATTAATTATTTGAAAGTGGCAGCAACATTATAAACAGGATTTTAGTATGATGTGAATTGCAAGCACTTGATACAGATAGGATAATATACGGATTTTCCTCATTCTGCACTATACATGTCACTAAGATCAATGGAAGTCGCATACATATACCAAGGAAACCATAGTATGTAGAATTATTTATGGAATAGCCGCTTCACACACACATCAATTGCAGCATCATAATGGCTAGAGTTACACTCAGAAGACAAAACCATATATTATATATTTTAAGTGATAAAGCTTGAATTCCTATCATCATTTCACCACATTTTTCATAAGCTAAAGGGACAAATAATGGAAGAATTTTTGCACAGCTCTTTTTTTTTTTTAAAGAAGCAATAAACATCATATAGTTTATCACTACAAGACACTGATTCCACTTACAAACTAAGTCATTAAATAACAGCTACTGGCAGTATTTTCCAAAACAGCGCTGAGCAATATACATTGAAGTAAACAAACCGAAACATCTGAAATTGCCTCTGGTTTGCTCAAAATTCTAGGGACATCAGAGAAGCTGAAAAGCAGCAGCGTGCAGAAGTCCAGCATCTCCAAACTTGTGGTGGCAAGAAAGCATGAACCCATAAGCACATGCTTCCCTTTTACAACAGCCACCACAGTGGTGTCAGCACTGGCAGAAAAAGAAAAAGCTTTACTGCTACATAGGCACTTTTATATTTTTCATATCTCAAAATCATGACATTTCCAATAAAGGCTGCTTTTGAATCGCCACTTACTTTTACAGCTCACTTTGTTTCACAGTACTCTCTATCTCCTACTGTTAACTCTTGAAAGAAGTCTTTCAAAGATCAATCCAGTCTGTTAGGATTCTGGATGTTAAAATTGAATTTTTCTTGTCTACTTGTTCTTTTGAAAGGCTTAAGAGCGATTTGTGGCAATCAGCATAAAGGGATTTGATTGACAGTGTTTAACTAAGTGACCTAGAGAAGATGCATCAGGGGAAAATTGCTGAAATTCTAAATTAAACGGCAAACAGTTTTTCTCTGCTCTTAAAACAGAATAGGTTCTTTTAGAAATGAAAATAATTCTAAAAGCTTCTACAAGTTAGCCATTGAAAAGCTTAGGAACACACAGCATAATCTTTCAAATAAGACTCTGCAATAGTAATCAAATAAAAAGAAAGGATAAAAGGGCAAGCATCACAACGACTACAAACAAGTGTGTTGACCTCATTCACACAAACCTCAAAAACGCAGCTGCCAAACTTCCCTCAAATAATATATAGGAGATTTAGTTGAAATGCTGTTATATCTCTTCCCATGGAAAATATGGCTTTTTTTCCTCTCCCTTTTGCCTGACTGTTCTTTCCTTCCCAGTTTGCTCTCTCACATTGCCTTTCTCTGCAATTCACCTTTCTCCATCTGCATACACAGAGAGAGCCCAGCTGAAGGGTCCTTGCCACACTACCTAGTCGGTGGTGGAGAGGGAGGAAAGCCTGTGCTGCTTCCAGCGCAGCTCCATAAGCACCTGCAGCAACAGATGGGCAGTGGGAGGGAGAAACTGTCCCTGCTGAATGTCTGTAGCACCAAAGATACCAAAAAAAGCACCCAGAGGCAGCTCTTAAAACTGTCAAAGGGAGTACCCACAGAGTTAAGTACTATGTATCCCCATTTGACATCTTTATTCTTCTGTTCTGAATTTTTGAGCTTTAATTCACCAGCTCAGAGAAAAAAATAAGTTAGCTGCTCATTTTTTTTTAACCTCCAATTGTGTCAACAGTATTATGCTAGTTGCTAGATAGCAACTAGCATAAGCAAAAGATTTATTTATTTATTACCCTGATGGTGCAGGTTATTTTGTATGCTACTGCCACTACCTGCAAGGCCCTTGCTTTAAGTCCCAGACAATCCTACTGACCAAGTAAAAATTATTACCTTCCATCCAACATAGCAATCACAGTTCAAGGCTGTTTCAAATCCATTTACAGGATATTAGCAGGATAAAGCTTTCCTCTGTTTAAAACTACAGCAAAACCACAAAATTAACATTTTTGTGATGGTGCTTCAACCTCATATGTTGTCCAAAAAAAATACACCCATCTGCTCATTTATTTTTTTAAGTTTTCTCCAGATTTTCTGGGCTTTTCACCATTATTTTGGAACTCCAATTTATTGCTATCTGCAAATATAACTAATATGTTAATCTTCTCAGTTTTCAGATCAGTTATGTGATATAAAAGCACTCAAAGTCGCCTACATTTTAGTCTACAAAAACCTACTACACTTTTGTACTAAAAAGTTAGTTTGTATAAATATCACAGCTTTTTTTTTCTTCTTTTTAATCAGGTTTATATCTGTGAAACTTTTCCAATCTACTACCCAATGATATTCTAACATAATAATAATTTTCTATAATTAGTTTGCCTGTATCTGGTAATTTACTGTAGCAGACACACTTTTGTATTTATTGGAGACATAAAAGAAAAAAATGTATTTGAAATGCCAACACAAATGAAATTTAACACAGAAAACTCAGCAATTTTTCATTAATGATAAAACATGTAGTTATGAAAGACTGCACGCAAGTCATTCACTCACTGAAACACTGCAGACTAAGGGATTAATGCAAGCTAATGATACATACAAAACAATACACCTCAGTTTAATACATCACACTACACTAGCATCTTGCAAACCAACTCTACATCTAAGCCATCTCAGTCCTCTGCTCAATTACTCTTTGTAAACATTACCTTTTTTCTTTAGAGTATCTTTCTTTGACAAAAGACAAAGGGATACTACATGTGTAAATGGACAGTATTAATCTAGACTTTAAACACCTAATCTGACAATGTTAAATATTAAGGTCAAGAATTATCAATTACAGACTTTAAACGTGATTGTTTACTTAGATATGATCTTTGCAAATCCAACATACAAACAATTTGTGTTTCACCTAAATGCAAGATATGATTCAGTTACTTCTTTGCAGGCTGACCAGAACAGTCTATTAGTTTTGCAGTGACCTTTGTTATACATTATTTGAATGCTGTGGATACATTTTTTAAACTCTTACAGAAAATACAATGCAGTACTCATTAAAGCCAATGCTGGAAGTTTCTTTAGAGAATATAGCATCTGGATTAATTTCATGATCAACACTTGTTTGCTCAACTGGTTTTTTTTATTCCTCAAAGATTCAGATAATCAGAAATCTTTACATCCTTTAATTACACATTCCTGATAACATCAGCCTCAATTTCAGCACAGTTGTGATTTAGAATGAAACTTTTTTTTTTAAGCACAATAAAGATTTTATCAGATATTAGTGGCAACCACCATCAGTCCAAACCTACTTGGGCGTTTCTTTTATTTTTAATAACGTGAGCTAATAAGAATTGCCATCTGCAACAAATGCTTATTGTGCTTTCACAATATTTGTCTAAATTTTATACAAAAGATTTAATGAGTGTGTAAACATTTAAAAATATTCTTAAAACAGAAAATAACTTTTTTTTTATTTATACGGCCATAGAATGTTGTTAAAATTTTAAGCCTTATGAAAGCCTAAGAAATTGTTAAAATAACTGCTATTTACCTTGGTCAAATTCTACAGTCAGTGAAGTGACACTTACAAGGCTTCACATATCTATCTCAGAAACTGTTAATTAGCGATAAAACACACAGTTGCAAAGACCTTGCATGCAAAACTGACTTACCAGCTTGAATGCTGCTGGTCAGTTCTCTGCTAAATCAGGACTGGGGCCTATTGCGCATTTAGACCGTTCTGTACTGTAGTTCCTGGCTTAGCTCAAAATGCAAGGGACATGCAATAATCTCCACATACCTTCTCATACAATCCAGCGCCCGAATAAAGAAGTCTTTGTGAAGCTGATGCTCGTCCCTCAAGATGGAGCACTGCTCCAGTGTCACAGACATGGATGTCCGATCTTTGGCACTTTTGCAGCAGGTGAAACGGACTCCATTCAGTTTACGGCAAATCTGAAACACAGGCAGACGTCAAAGGATTGTCCTTTTTGCACCTTGTGTTCTCTACACACTAGGCAGACTGTGAAACTCCCACAATTTTGCCATCACAGACAATGAATACAGAGAACTACAGTATTTCTCAAGAAGAAAATAGTTCCTACAAGGTAGTAACTCCAACCTGAATAATATGGCTGCTGATGTGTGTCTTTGCAGTTAAATCAGTCATTAGCACTGCCTTGGGGATTTTCATATTCTAAGGTTTATGCCCATGCTGGCCTGACACAGTGCCACAACAGCTGAAAATGTTGTGCTGGTAAGAACTGTAAATTTATCTCTTGTTTATACATTTGCAGCATTAACACTCTACAAAAATAGCACCAAAAGATTATAGCTACTGATCTATAGCCCATTTCCAGTTTGTCCAAATGAGACATTTTAAAAGCAGATCTTCAGGGCTTTCATTAGTAGGACAAGCCTACAAATAACCTGCCCACTGAGGAAAAAGGAGCCCTTACTGACGTTAAGAGAGAGCCGCACACAATCTTGTAGTGCAGTCGCAATCAAGTTTCTCTCTTGCCCACCCCAACACGCCCCCCTCAAGTGGAGCAAGACACTGATGGTGGACCCAACAAAAAAAAAATATCTACTATTCTTAGTCTTAAGCATTTTAAGCAAGTCACTAAAATGTCTACATGTTCTACAGCTTATCAAACCATTGCATCCAATTTCCTGAATTTGAAATAAAAAGTATTTGTGTTAGCCTAGACTATAAAAGGAAAGGTTATTTCATTTTCTCCTCACTTTGTGACAACCACCCTATTCAATTAAAGCTTAATTGTCTGAACACCTCATGAATGTAGAAAAAAATGAAGAAAAACTTTGACAAGTCATTTTTAACTCAGATTCATGAACATAGAGGACTAACTCCTCACGAGGGTATGGATTCAGACACATCTATCTATGTATTGAATTTAAACAGTCTTTGTTATCAAAGGTAAACCATTCAATGTGTGACCCAGAGCAATTAAAACTTAACACAGATGACTGCCATGGAGTGTCTACTTTCACTGTACATTTTGACAAAATTATAAGGGATAAGGGAATGAATACATATATTTAAAGAGAATTTCTCACCTCAAGAATCAATTTGTCATTGTACCAGCCCATTAAGTTTATACTTTGGGTTCAAAAAATATTTTACTAGAAAAAGAAAAATTTGAAGGGGACATGATGTGCCTAAGTACGGGTCTACCTTTCCTCAATGTACTTTGTCCTAAGAAAAGGTAATACCCTCTGCCCGGCTTTGCTTGCTCCTGTCCCTGGACAATCACAGCTATAACAGTATCAAAAAGGGAAACAGTTATGAGAATAGGGCAAGGCAATAAATTACAGCAGTTAGGCCTCATCCTAATGAACTTCTCAGCTTGGCTATCAAGTGTTTACTTGGGATCTTGTAGGATGAAACTGGAACATGATCTTCATAATCTCACTTCAGCAAATAAGCACTTTTTTGTCCATTAACTGCATTCTCAGAAATTCTATTAAAATCAATGGCCCAGACAATACTTATAGTATTTAAAGTCTTTGTGCTGTGATGGTAGGGGCAATCTCAAAAATTGAATCCAGGGAATCAATTAATTGAATCTAACTTTGAAGCCAAAGAAGTACAGGCTAGTAAAGGAGAACCTGTGAGTATTTCTTCCCTCCTATAATTCACAATTTTAAAACTTAAATCTGTTCAAAAATTTGGAAAGTTGCGTTGGGATTTAAATAAAGTACTCTAAGACAATTTTTTTTAAAGAAAGTATCAAGCAGGGCTGATAACACTGTGAAAGAAGTTAACTGCTTAATTGAAAAGATTAATTCTCTTTACATTAGTCTCTTTTGAAGTCCATGAGTCATTGTGACTATTCAAAGTGAATGAGTCATAAGGAAAAAACAGGTAATTATTCTGGATGAGTGATGGCCTCTGATGCGGGGAGGGGAGACTAAGTCCCAAATCTGGGCTGACAGCATACATATAAAGTGCTGGCTAGTGAGAGTCAGCTTTGAACTGAGAAGCATTCTAGCCACAAGAAGCAAATGACCATAACCACAAGCTTATTTTGCACTGAAGTTCAGTACAAGTGTCTCAATCATTTTAAAGTAGATTAAATAGAAAACAATCAGTTAACTTAAATAAACAATTTAAAAAAAATCCTTAGACTGTCATTTAAGGAGAAATGTAGGTTACCCTGATAGGCTGGCCCGCATAAATCCTCAGAATGACTCAGTTCACTAAGCAGCAGCAGTTTGAAACAAAGTAAATAATTAAAATGGGCAAACACAATGATCCGATGCTCTAAAAGTCTAATAAGGGACAATACCAAACACATGGCAATATCATCATATCGGAACACACAGCTTACGATTAGTGTCCAGCCTGAATTTATCCTCAATTTTGCTCACTTCTTCCCCAAATAGATTGAAGATAGAGGAGAAGAAATAGACTTAACATTTATTAGAGCTTTAGAAAGTCTCCCTTACGAACACAGATTTAAATGATTAGGATTGTGATTAAGTTTAAAGAGGGAATGATAAAAGCATATAAAACCATGAAGACTAGAACAAGGATAAAAGCAATACTCTGATTACTTCTCCTGATATGACAGAAGATGAAGGGTACAGCTTAGGAAATAAAATTATATAATATTTAAATCTCTGTCCCATTAGATTTAGAATAAGAAATGTTTGTGATACCAATTTGCAAAAGTTGACTTTTAAAATGCAGATGTATTCTCACAGTCCCATTACAACACGGATTACACGCGGGTGCAGATAGATATGCATATCCATGCAGAATCTCATACATCTACTGCAATAACAAAGCAATATCCTGAAAGCAGGGAATCATGCCTTTCCAATAAATAAATGTAACATAGTATAACAGTGTGTAGATCAATGGATCCAGAGATACTCATTTCAGAAGGTTACCGTGAGGTAATGTAAAGAGAAATAGAATACAGTGAAGGAAAAATCTGAAACTGTTTGTATGTCCAAAGAATGCTTTTTACTCATGAAATTATTTTCAGAGAATCCTGAATGGATGGTAGAAGACAACTTTCTATATCCAAAGATTAAGTATATTCTGTCATGTTCTCTGTAGCTTATTTTACACTATCCTGTACTGATTTATCTTTTACTTCTTTAAAAAGCAATGCTTCACAGTAATTGCAGAACTGGTACTGCAAGAAAAGCTTATATTTTTACTTACAACAGATTTATACTGCAATAGCATGTGATAATATTTATTAACCACAAGGCAAAATCTTATTAACAATATAAAAAATTACAGCAGTGTTATTAATACAAAGACATAGTTAATATTGTCTTGTTCCTAGTGTTAATGAAAAGTCATGGAAAATTTTATTAGTGTTTTGTATCAAATATTTATTTGCCTTGAAGAGTATACGCATTTGAAAGTTCTCCAAAACACAAGGTCTTGCTTCGATTTCAGTAGATACCAAAGACTCAAGTCTCTGCTTGTATAAATGGGCAGAGACACCAAGGGTACTTTTCTAAATCTAGGACAATTACCTGGTTGAATTTCACATTCCTGAAAAGCCTGAGCTCTTTAGAAACATTAAGGGTTGTTTTGTTGTGGTGGTGTTTTTTTTTTTTTTTTTTTTTTTTTTTACACACGTATGTGCAAAAACCACAGAATTGGGAAACAAAAAGTAATTATGTGAATAAAACGAAGTAAGTATTATTCATTGTTTGATAAACATTCTTCTTTGTGTTCTCCCTGTGTTTGAATGTCTGCCCTCTGCATATATCTAGCTTATTTTGTGTTGCTATCAGTGCCCTTGGAGTGGCTGTCATGGTGACACTGGCTAAAAAAACCATAAAATGTGATTGACTGATACAATTAAACACTTACTTATAAAACATAAGTACCTTAAGTACAGAAAATCAGAAGCTGAGTGCAGCAATATTAAACAAAAGCCAGAGCAAGTAATTGTGTCCTGCGTCATATCTCAAGGCTTATGGACACTAAACAATAAAAGGAAAATATTTTGAATAACCAAATTTTATATTATGAAAGAATGGATATGATTTTAAACAAAAAAAATAGATACTGTAGCTAAATACTGTATTTTCTCCCTCATATGAGGTGATATATTTACAGCTATGCGTGATCATCCAAGGAATTGATTCTGCCCATACTGGCGATGAAAGGATTCCTCTGCCTAAGAGCAGACTCAGTTGAAGAAAAAAACACGCCCCAAACAAAAAGCAAACCTCTTTTACTCTGTTACACAACTCACTGAAATAAATGAAAAATCCTGGATCTGGGACAAAACAACCCCAAGTAGCAGCACAGACCACGGACTCCCTGGCCATGAGAAGCTCTGCAGAAAAGAGCCTGGAGGATATAGGGGACAACAAAGTGACCAAGACAATCTCTCTCTTTGAATTCTAGCCAGTTCTACCAGTTAAGAAAGCGAGAGAAAGAAAATATCTGTAATTTAAGTGTAGGAAGAAGAGATATATTCATGAGTGGGATGAGAGACCATCAGAATGGAAATGTTAGAGAGCCATTTGAGCATATCTACCTACTTTAATAACTGAATTTTCCAATCATATCCTTAAAATCCACTGCACTTAAAAGATCAGCAGGCATGTGAAAATTAGTTCATCATGTGAATGTATTTGAAACAAGAGAGCTTACCGTCGCAGCCAGCCACATGATTTCTACGTTCTTTCTCTTTCTGGCCTGGATATTTTGATGGAGATTTTCTAGTAACCCCTTTAAATCATTTTGTTCTTGAAAATGTGGTAGACCTGGAAAAAAAGGATGATAAGGTTGCTCATTATCATTAGGTTGATGATAGGATTGTGCTGACTAAAGAATGCTCATATTAAAGAACAAGTCTATTATTTACAGTCTTATTTGGAAACACAGGATGGAAAGTACCAGATAAATATTTAGGGAATAAGCAAACCTTATTTCTTTCTAAGTATTGGGTTGTCCTCCCTAAGATCTTCACCATGGAAAATCAAAGTGTCTTCAACTTTTATCTTATAAATGGATGGTGAAAACATTCAAATCTCTGCTGTAGTTCTGTTCAACTATTACAGACATTCAATGCAAATGAGTAGAGAAGTAACTAAGTGTATCAAGACTTGCTTTGATGGGATGATTTTTTTATTTTTAAGTGAAAATATTTTGCTTTTGTTTTCAAAATGGAACACCTAATTTTTGTTTTAAAATGATGCTTTAGTTCCTAATATAACACAACAGGAGGGTTAAACAGCACTAAATACCTCCCCAAAAAACCTAACAAGGGATATTTCTCAGCCTGAAATTAAATGGGACTTCAATTTTGAAATATAAAATAATTTCACGTTTACTTAAAATCCAAAATTTTACCTACTTGCCCTGGGTATGGCAGCTGAGCTGAAGTTTTATTAATCATATATGTCTAGAGGGAATTCAGGAGTAGGCAATTTAATTTGCTCTTCTCTTTTGTGTGTAAATATAGAAGGGTTTTGTTCTAAGGTTACCTTTATCACCATTAGTTTTGAAAATCAGTAGAAACAACTAAAATCTGTTTTTCAAAATGATTTCTTCTTATGGTAGTGAAGTAAAAAGAAATTTAATAACAGTTATCACCAAAGAAAGGCTCAGAATCAGCTGAAACAAAATTAAACCAAACTGATAAATTTATACATTTTTTTCAACAAGAAAAAGTAGGATGTTCCATCCAGTGGGAAAAAACCCAACCGAAACCCCAAACCTAAGATTTACATTCAATTCAAAGAGTGAAAATGAGGAAACTACTAATGCAGGTCAAAATCCATTCTCCTAACCTGATCACAGCTGGAACGATCCCTCTTATCAACAGGCTTTTACCTTTTATCTCTAATGAATTCTGTACTTTCCCTTATCGATGATTCACAGTAAGAAGTAATTTAAATATACTCAGAAAGAACTATTCTAAAAATGTCTAAGTTGCCTTACTCATACTGTGCTGACAAAAAGAAAAAAAAGATGCAGAAAATGTACATTGAAACTAGTTTTGTAATAATCTTAATGAGGATTGTTTTATCTGTGTTTTACAATTCCTGATGATATAATTAGATAATGCAGAGCATATAAAGATACATCACAACCTGCTAGACTATTATCCTGCATCTGTTTCTTTAAAAAACACGGCATACGAGTACTCTAAAAAGATGCTTCCAGATTATGAGAATGCATCACTAGGTAAACATTTTATTGCTTCAAAGCAATTTTCCTTTGGTTCACAGCAGAAAATGCATCATCTCAGAGAGTTGACTTCACCATAGGTACAGCAAGATTCTCCTAATTTATAATATTGCCAAATGAGCTGCATCATGACTGGACGTGATCGATTGCTTAAATTCCTTGTGTCACAAAGCAGTATTAAACCATAAAATCATTCTCATAGATTATAAGGGGGAGAAGCCTGGAAGTACAAAACAGACTGATAGACTTTATGTTGAAAATGCATGTACTGCTACATTCATTATGATGCTATGGAAAATCTTTATTTGCTTGCAGGATTTCTAAAGCTTCCATTCATCCCTCTTCTCAGACTGGACAATACTTTGCAACACTGAATATTGCCGTGGGTGTTAGGTATCAAACCAGCAACACCGAATATCATTCACGACATAGGCTTCTCTGATTTTATGCTTTCAGCTGTTTTAATTGAGTTCTAAGCTGTTCTTGTCAATTAATTATGTACTACTAAACAACAATCATACATTTTTGTACCCTTACTATCATTAGTTATTCTAGAAAAGCAGTACTGTCTTGGTGCCTAAACCAGAACTACATTTGGTTGGCATTTTTGGTAGGAATCTTTCTGGGACCACTTTGTTATTTATTGTTTTCAGAGTTTCCTATTAGAGAATTAAACAGATTAAGGAACAGGAGAGCAACAGAATTCATCTAAAAGATGACAGAAAGTCAGTGTCTGGCATATGCAGTTACATGCAGCTGAAGATTTTTAATAATTGGGAATAGAGAGAAAGCTAGACTATTACTAGCAATGGGAATTACAGAGATGAGAGAAAAACCAATAGCAAAAGGTGGCAATACCTTTATGGGAGTGGCAAATTGAATTCTTTGAAATGGAATATAGAAATGCAGCAGCAGGCAAGTGAGGCTGCCTAAGGATGGTGGATGCACCAGCCTGGCCAACAGGGCTGAGACTCCTCAAATTCTGTCTAGCTTTATGAGCACTATTTGTAACTTATAGCTTTGTGAAACAGGTCCTGCATTTATTTTGTAGCACAGATTTGGCACTAGAGGAAACTATCTGGAAAGGTGTGACAAAACCATCAAGGAGTCATCAATACTGAACGGCTCTCACTTAGCTACAACACCAGGGCTGCTGCCAGCTTGGATGTAGGTTTATCTTCCTAACTGAAGTTGTCCCCCAGCTGAACAACTTGGAGAGCTTCACTTTTTTCCAGGGAGCTAGTTTAAAAGACACATTCCTGAAAGGCAGAAGAGTGATTCAGTATAATGGCAGGGAGCTACTCGGAAGGGCAATGGAACCAGAAGGTGCTTTGTGTTCTGTAAAAATTCAGAGAAAGAACAGACTCAGATCTTAGAGGTAGAGAAAAAGCAAGAAGGTAATAATAACCAGAAAAGACATGATGATTAGACAAGCGCAGTTCTCAAAAGCCTGCACAGTCTGGAAGAAGTCCAGGAAAGACTGTGTGGCTCACTAATAGTCCTTCTGCAGGAAGACAGTACAAGGTTAGTTTCTGTTAATGAAAAGCAGCCAATGCTATCTGCATGCAAATTTTTGCTTTTATATAATCAGGTCCATTTATGAGGTAGCAGATCTACCTTAGACCTAACCCCAGATGAGGTTAGTTTTTCAGGATACTTTCTTGGCAGGATTTCCCTAAATTAATTACTAACTACTTGTATGAGTTTCTCTGTAGAAATCCTCGAAATACTAGAGATGTGGGTGGATGGATGGGCATACTGCCCACCATTTAGGAACAAAGCTTTCACTTCTGTCAAAATTATTAACAAATGAAAATCATCCTGATACAAAAGATAAACATGTACACATACACAGTGACACATTAGATATAACTACAACTACAGACATGTAATGGATGATTTGCAAAAGTAATCAACACAAGGTAGTCTGTAAGAGAACAGAAGCTTTGCACGGGATTTTAACCAGCAGTATTCACACCATGAGGGGTTACACACGTGTCCTGTAGGATGATAGATCTTTAGATTAAAAAAATTCACCGCCCCCTGCACCCAAGGGGAAGGAACAGACACCTAAATCCAAGCTATTTAAAATCAGGCTGTGAAATCCGCAACATTTGGGAATATAGTTTAGGCATTAAGACTACTTTAACAGAATTAGATTGATACAAACGGTCTTTTCAGCGTTTGCTTTCAACAATCAAAGTGACAGAATAGTAACGTTTAAGATACCAAATGTCTATAATATTGGAATATAGGGCCTCTTCTAATGGAATCATGCTATTAATATCAGCGACATTATGATGTGGCTCTTTGCTTATATTTGCATCTGCAGATTTCTCAGTGGTTTGCCATACCTTAATACATATTCAAAATAAGAAAGGAGGGAGTGACTGAAAACTGATGAAAATTCCCACCGAGTATTTCTGTACAAATATCGTAGGTACAGACTGTCCTCTACTTGAAATATTAAAAAGCATATTATATTAATAATTTAAAAGAGCTGTTTAGTTCATCATCACTCTGTTTCACTCTCCCTGCAGTTTCTGCTATGGCCTTGGGCCTGCAATCACACGTGACTTCAGCAGGGCTGTGTACAGGCACAAAGTGTTTAACTTTATGGGAGAAAAGTTACGGGATTATGGCCTAAATCTAAGCACTGCACACTAACGTGCTAATGTTACTATCTGATAATTTTTCACCAATCAAACCTTTTCAAAGCCATTTGGATATTGCATTATTTTGTACTCACAATCAGGAGGCATTTTTTCTGTAAACAGCCTGTAATATTCTTTTAGAAGTTCTAAGTTTTCCTGATTAATGTTTTCCTGCAAAGTGGTATCTCCAAACCTATAAAAAAAGCACAGTAAAATGATGAAACCCCACCCAAAACAACCCCAAACCCAAAACAAAGCTAAATTATCCTTCAGAATGATCTCTTTGCATAAAGAAATAGCTTTTTTTTTCCCTAGTGTTGAATGTACTAGATTTTGTCAAACGTACAGTTGCTAATCTCTCATGCTTTGAAACTAATATTTGGGAATGAGGTCATCACTCATGGATAATTATTCCAAAAACTTATGGACAAAGTAATCCATTTACAGACAAACATTCAATAAAACACGCATTCTTTTTCCCTTCACAAATCCTGAATAAATGCAAAGGCTCTTTGTGGGAATTTCAAATGGCACCAAAGGCAAAGAACACCAACTCCTACATCTCTTACTGCTGCTGTGGCTGAGGTATATTAATTTCTACCAGAGCTGGACAATATTGAAGCCACACAAGATGGAAGAGATGCAAATGTCAGGCGAGAAACCTTCTAAAGTACTAATTTCTGCTCTGATCTGAGAATATTTGCTATAAATAGTCAAATCAATTACCTCTCTGGGCCCTTTCTGCCCTACACTGCTCCTGAGCTGTTACCTTACTTTCTTGTATCTGAAACTAATGAGAGAACCATTTCTCTGCTGTTGAGCAGTGATTTCACCATCAAGCTTCACAGAGTTGTGACCCACCAGCTAGCTGACTTCAGCCATCTGCATTTAAGCTTGCTGCAGCACACAGACCTCAGCGGTTGCTCTGCAGTGCTGCAGCTGGCACAGGAGTATGTTATTGGTTTTCTTGCAGCAGTCAAGTCTACTGGGAACACATCACCCAAATCCTCATTATCCTGCACCTCACAGAAAACCCAGACAATATCAGGATGTCATTACGCTTATCCATGAACTGACAATAGCTATATGGGCAAACATCTTTCTCTCCGAGACTAAAATTTCCACAACAGTCAAAGTTTCACATAGGTTAAAAAAAAAAAAACAAACAACCCAACCCAAACCCCTGTCTCCTGGTATGACTACTACGAGAGATACTAATGAATGTATGAATGTAAAGACAGGAATGTCCCTTAGGCAGTTAGGGGCAAGTTTTTCCAACTCATGTTTGGAATAGCCTTGAAATGAAGAAAAGGAAGACAGAAAAGGAAATGGAGGAGTACAGAAAGAGAGGCATGGACAGGTTAAGTGAGAAAATAAGGTAGACAAAAGTGGACACAAATCAGTAGGTACTAAATGTACTGCTACATCATGCAGAAGGGAATCAAATATTTAAATGGCCAAAGAGGGAAGAGACTCAGGTACTTCCTCAGTAGCCATTGGTGCACTTTCACATGAGAATATTTCTTTTGAACCATATATATTCTCAACTGTGCTTTACTGAAAAAAGAGATGTTTGCATCTAATAAAGTAACATTGTCTAGAAATTTATCACAAAACCTTATTTCTATTCTCATATTCATTTTCCCACAAAAAAATACTTTTTACCGAAAAGCATGTGCAGTGTTTCCAATCTCAAAGACAAATGTACAGCTTTAAGAGTTAAGCAGTATTTTGAATTAAATCTAATGTTTACACCTGTAAGTGCACATTGACAAGCTGTTTCTGCATGGAATAATCCAACTTGATTTGCTTGACAGATATTGATATTAATATATATCTATATTTATAAATATACATATATTAATTTTTCATTCATGGCTTTCTTTCTGCACAATGTAAAATCACCCCTGTGAAAAATGCTACCATTCTTCCTGCCACTCCACCTGCAAGCCAGACATCTTTTCAGACTGACTCCTCTACAAGTCCCCATATATCCAGGCTATTTCTAAATCTTGTCAAATCTTTCTTCAGGACATTTGAAACACATAGTCCCTCCTGCCTATCCCACCCATGTAAGCTCTCACAAACTTTCTTCTTGGTTACTACATACTCCTTTTCTCCGATTTTGGAAAAATGTGATGTGTCCTAGTCACAATTGTCATAACTGATTTTGTTGGTTTTGTATGCTATCACTTTGGCCATGTCACTCCTCTCATAGCATCACTTTTCCCTTCATTATGGCATCAAGAATAAGTTATTTTTGTTTTCAAGAATGTTTCAAGTTCCCTAACCAACTACTTGACTCTTTCAATAGTAAAATGCCAGTTTTTACTGTGTTCTGATTCAGCCTATCTCCCATTTCAATTTCTACCTTAACTTTCTCATACATAAGCACTCACAACTTGGAGAAGTCTCCCATAAACATCGACAAAGCTACCTGATGGCATTCGTTAAAAGTCTTCCATAAAGATTCCTTTTACTCTGCTGTCTACAAAGAACAGGATGTGAAACTCCTGTTGTGCTTAACTTCTTGCCTATTGTCCAGGTTTATGGTTTTTCACTGTCTCCCTCTATTTCCCCAGCTACACTTTTGCTTTTGGTTTTGAGTTTGTAGTGAATGCAATCTAAAGATATGTATTATGTCTCTTGGTTGCTCTGTTAATAAAACCAGTTAAAAAAAAAGAAAAAAGAAAAAGAAAAAAAGTAGCTGTCTCATTGTTGATGTCTATCTTGCCGGTTTAGCATTGCACAAACTAGTAATTTACCATGACTGACAGACACCCTTCTCTTGGAAGAGAAAATTAATAGGTTGGTGAAACTTTGATTATTATTGTACTAATTAGTTTCCAGCAATCTTTCCAGAGGATTAATATTAACACATCAGAACTTCAACATCAGCCTTCATGTTTCTACAGACATACTACTAATGCATTCCCTGTTATTAACTACCACTCCTCAACCCTGGAAAAAAGCCCTAAAAAGCTGAGAAAAGTGATCTTTTCCAAGCTTATGACTTGTCCAGCATCTTCAACCCCACCTTTAAGATAATAATTTCAAATTTTCAAACTGATATCTGAGAAGTCTGAAGTACTGTATACGAACAAAGTCCTACATTTGTGAAACAGAAATTCACTTTATATCTGTATCCAAAAGAAACGTGGTGTTGACTGTGTGAAATAAACTCCTGCACATGGTCATATCTTCACTTGGACTCTCATTATTTTGCATTGTTTCATAGCTTGTGCTTATTTCCTTTAATATTTTTTAAAATACACACCAGGTCAATGTGAGATTGTCCAAGAGCAAATAACAAAAAAGATTTATTTTTAATCCTGCAAGATATCCTGTACAAGCACAGCATACTTGGACAGAAAATGAAACACGATTTTTTCTTACCTCTCTGCAAGTGTTTGCTGTTCATTGATTCCAACATTAAAGAGTACTGGATACATGCGAAGTAACTTTCCTTCTTTAATCTCTTGTGGCAGCAACTCAAACATCTTTGCTGGAAGCTGGACCTCTATAACATAATGTTCACTAGGAAAAATAAAAAGAAGAAGAAGGATGGAAATATCGATTGGTTTGCTTGAAATTGTAACCTTCCTAAATTATAGAGAACATGTAGACTTATAAATCAGTTCCTCCTTTTTCCCCTTAATTGTATTGAACTATAAAACGTGACAATTCAGCTTGCTTGTTTTAAGACCATAACCAAGCTAAATGGAAAAAGGCTCTTGATACTGACTTCTTTACTGAATTGAAAATAGGACTAAAGATGTAAGCACTAAAAGAGTCTTCTGCTACCAAAATATCAATGAGAACACTTCAACTCTTAAAATGCATCTTGCTGAGTTACAAAAACAACTTCCTTTCAGAAGTCACAACTTGATCCTGTATCCACTCTAAATGTAATATGAGCAAAAACCTTTCACAAAAACCCAAAGCAAAATTCCCATTTTCTTCAGTGGGGATAGAAAACATCACCAATAACAAAACTGACTCCGTGAAGATAATAATTGAAGGTTCATTACACAAACATGAATCTTATTTTACGAGAACGGATATGATATATAGTAGTTCTGCTTTTATGTTTGTGTTTGGTCTGACTTTATGAAAAACATGTTACTGTGGCTGCCAGTCCAAATTCTGATCATGGGGAAACCTCAAGTTGAATTTCATCTGTCTTTGAGGACTGATGCCTGACCTCACAACAGAAATAATGGCATGCCGTTGACTTAGTTTTTAATTAGCTTTCTTTCTGTTAATAGAGCAATCAGTCTAATAAAAAAAGAGAACAGACTAGAAGCAAATCCATTTGTCTCCAGGATTTGGCATTTTAATCATTCAAAAAGGGCCAACTGGTAAAGACGACCGATATTTTCTCTCCTGCAGAGCACATTTGGTATACCACCAAAAAGGAAGAGTATTACAGCAACAGCAGGGAAGGAGGATCTATATCCTACCTACAGAAACCAGGCCTAGGAAGTCACACAGCTTTTGCCTACAAACTTAAGACGGAAAACTGTTTGCACCTATTAAAATAATCTATCAAGAAGTCCCTCCAACCCATATTTTAATCAATCATGTGCTTGCTAAAGAATTAAAATACAATCTGGATTACCCACGTGTAGAGTTTGGGGGAGAAAAGGCAGAAAACCTTGAAAAAAAAAAAGGGGGAGCTTCTGCAGTAGCTCTGACACCTTTGGCAAGCTAGAGGGACGAGTGGCACTATCTCAGAGTAGGTGTCTGGATAAACAGCTTCAGCCTAGAAGAGCTAGTGGTCGTGTTTGAGCCTCTATCCTGCCCATATATCTGAAAACAATATAAAATGATTCCACAGTGCAGACTTGTGACTGAAAAGTAATTACATTCAGCTAGGGCAACAGCATACGCTTTGGTACAGCCTAGAACTAGTGTGTAATCTTTGAGCAAACGCCAGATGCTCCCTACTGAGGGGTGTTATCAGTTTTGAGTGGAGTATACCTGTCTCACAGCGGGCTGGGGGGGAGGAAAAAGAAAGAAATAGTTCTACTCCCCAGATAAGTTATAGCAAGAATGTCAGTAAAGAACTCCGTCCAAATGATCTTTGCATATTAGCATTCATTCTCAGCCTGCACGCGAGCACTCCTAGCTGCTGTCAAGTGCTACCAGAACATCCTTCTGTGATGGAGTGCTTTCATGAGGTTGAGAAGAAATGTTGGTTTAGTCTAACTCAAAGAGCATATACTAATAAACCAAAATGCCACCAAATCACTTCATTGCTACATTTCACACCCCCAAAATCACAAGTCTTTCAGTGTGTGAAAGAACATTGAGAAATGCTGACCTTTAAGCATGATAAATTAACATCACTACCATTTGAGAGTTTTCCCTTTTTTTTTTCTTTTTCAAAACATTTTTTTAAGTCTCAGAGATAATCTTTGGTAACTTTTAAAGATTTGTAACTAATTGCACAATGAAAACAACCTACTTATGATCATGTAAGGAAAACGCTATCAAGCTGTGACAGCAAGCTGTCTAGAAAGTCCAGGAATGGTACTGGGGGGGGGGGGGGGGGGGGCAGGAAGAAAAAGAATTCAAAGTACTGAAATCTGGAGGATTAGTTTGACATTGATTTACCAAAAAATCTTACGGGTCCTATGCTCCTGTTTAAACAAGAAACAGTAATATAGCAATAAATTTTATCACCACATAGTTTCTCTCTTTTAGGGTTAGGCTCAGTACAGAGATACCAGGTGATTTTGGCATGAGATGGATAAGGCAGCTACTACATTTTCCAACGAGAAGGAAAAATCGGTATGTAATTTTTAACATTCAGTGCTGTCTCAGGAAAACAGGGTGGAGAAATCCAGCATGTTTAAGAGAGTAAATAATAAATCATCATCTCTTTCAGAATGAATTGTATAAGTTCAGGTATTAAATATTTAAATGTATATGATTTCCCTAAAACAGGACTGCTTAAGAATATACCTTTCTTTGACTATATTTGCCTTATTCTCTAATATTTGTTACCATCACATATGAAGACAGACAGACAAACACTTGCAGTCCTGTTAGATAAAAAATTACCCCCATGCAGCTGCAGGCCATGGACGCTGCAGCTACTTGCAGTTCGCTGAAATCGCACACTCTTAGTTCATTGCAATAAACGCAAAACAAGTCATTTACACACACCTTTGCTTTGCTTTGTAACAGAAAAAAAATGCACACATGGTCAGTCACTGCATCTCAGCTGGGAGATGCTTTACCCAGCTCTTCTTTCAGTCAGGTGACAACTTTTTAGATCACTTCAATGTGGCTGTAAGTGCTAGTCCAATCGCGGGCTTCGCTGAAAACATGGTATCAAACCCTGTGATGCCTCAAAGTTCATGTGCACAATCAAATACTTTTATAAAATTCTTTGATAGAATGTAAGTGTTAACTACTTTTGCTGATAATAAAAGGACCTGAGTGCCTGAGCAGAACTTCACTGCACCTGGATGGTTGGAGGTCAGTCACCCACATCAGCAGGTTAGCACACTGCTAGTCAATGCCACGCTCTTTGAATTTCTTTGTTTGTGTACATAGAATCTCAGTCTTAAGCACTTCCCTAGAAAAACAATCATAAGTGAATACTCTGACTCTGCAAGATAAGAATTTGTAGCTTAATTTTCTGTCTTGCATTTCTACGGTCTTTTAGTCTCATTTTATTGAGCCACACCATATAACACAAAATGATCTAAAAATTGTAGGGTTTTAAAATATTAATTAGAAAATAACTAGGTTTTCCACTGTCTTCTGTTTTTAGGGTTGACTTCAAATGCTGTATGATAGGAGCTGTCTCATCACAGCTCTAACAGGAATGGGGCTCCTCCACATAAGCCTTAAAGACTTTTTTTTTCGTTGTCTGATACCAATTCCATCCAGTGAATACCTGCCAGTAAGTACAGTACAGCAATCACAGGCAGTAACTCTTCTTCCTAAAGACTGACTACTCCATCAATCCAGAATGCCTGAGGCAGCTCAAAGCTCCAGTCTCTTTCAAACCCAGGACCTCCTAGTGTGACAGTTCAGTGTGCTGCAGTAATGGCAGCAAGCCAGTAAATGTAGCTGCTGGATTTTTCAAGGTTTTTGACTGCTGTGATTTACAAAGGATGTATTTCTTCTGTTTTATCTACACACCATAATTACTCTTAATTATTCCCGATGTGTTGCCTATCATACTCCGGCCTTCCTGCTATTTATTACAATCCTTTCTTGGAAGGCCGATAGGATGAGAGTGAATCATCCAGAATAATTAAGTAAATCAGTGGTGAAAGCCCCCTTCAGAGGAAACATATCTTTTATAAAAGTTGCTGCTTTTAGCTGAATTTAATTTACAGTCAACCTAAGAATAACGATACTATTAAGGAAGTCATTTCTGCAAAAGTAAAAACATTTGGAGCTTCAGACTTGAATAATAATGAAGATGAAACACCCATTCCTCTTGTGTAACAATCTTGTTAACCCTCTTATATCCTCAATTAATGAAGTACTTCAGTTTATGTCCTGATATTCAGCAGTGCTTATGTGAGATGCATAATGCATTAGTGGCTTCATGCAAGGATTTCTGAGGTTGTGTATGTCCCGTGTGATCTTCAGCAACTAAGATAGGCTTCATTTTTCAAAAGTGACCACCAATTTTTGGCATCTGAGTTTTTCAGTTTCCATCTTAAGACAATCAAGGCTTAACTCTTAGAAATGCAATTTCATTTGTCACACTGAAATACAAGTTCTAGACACCTCAAAAACAAGGTTTCTTCACAGTTAGAGGCCACAGTTGTAAATATTGACCTTGTCACCTCTCTTTGATTCAGTATCTATATATAAAAAATGCAACAGAAACTCTGCACAACCCAGACACTTGATTAATTTGTATTAATACAATTGGAACTTTTAGCTTTTCATCAGGAAAGTAACCCAGAGCCCATATTACCACTAGCTTTACAAGTCCCTACTACTTCATTACATCTCCATTCATCTCATGAAAAGGAAAACTATTGCACTTTCCATATAAAAGAACTCAGCAACAAGAAAACCATTATCTGGGTTTTCATGTGTTACAGATTAAAACTACATGCCATGGCCTCCAGGAAGGAGGAAAGCTCTTACCGCCTTCCCGTTATAAGAGGCAAAAAATCTTCTGATTTGGCTTCAATTACTTTAAACTTTACTTTCTGCAAATCTGAAATTCCCACAGCCATGTCTTCTAGCATCCCTGCTTCTTCACCTATATGGAAAAATTACCAAGGTTATTAACAGAGTACACAGATCAGTCACTGAATACGTTATAGTAAAGCAATACGGGGATTATATTTCCCAGTCCATGCATCTAAAAATCACAGCCCTAAATCCACATTAAAGTAACGTACGTAAAAGCAAACCGTGGCCTAAGCAGTAACTGTAAGTATCAAGCACCTCTGAAAATCAGCCTGCTCTATATGTGCATAGAATAACCTCAGAAAAGCCATTTTTGCCTATTCTGAACATGTTTTTAAAGACTGTCCTGCTGATGGAGGACAAAGGTTTTGAGAATAACCACAATGAATATCATGCAAAAGGGAACCTGACAGCAATCTCCAAGTGAGGATCTGCAATTGCCTGGGCATTAAAGAGCTGCACAAATGCTAAATCTCTCTACTTTGGTCAAACTCTCTAATTTGGGGAAAGATTCCAATACATCTAGTTCAAAGCATTTTGAAACATACGGCAGTTTCTCCCTCCAAATGTTCTTTTTAGTACCTATCAAATGATGGCATCTGTAACAAGCTAGGAATCAGTTTTCAAGCTATCTTCACATAACCAATACTGGTGTCATCAGGGCAGAGGCGGACAGAGTCAGTAACTGTTTAAATCTGCTGTTTGGGTTAGCTTTATAAACCTGCTATTTTGGGTCAGGCCGAATGCCTATACAAATGGAGACAGTTTTTATTAAGACCAAAAGTTCCACTAGCTGTACTGAGGAAGGGGTCTCCTGTGTTTAAGACAAGGTAGTTCAGCACTCTGCATGGAATAATTAGCAACTAGTGTGCTCAGAGGAATTGAGAATAAAATAAATGAGTAATTTTTGACGCAGAATTGACAACACAGTATCAATGACTTCAACTGTGCTATTATTCACTAGAGGGGTTCCACAGGGATCCATCTTGGGGCTGGTACTCTTCAATCTGTTTGTAAATGACTTGGATGGAGGACTTGAAGGAATACTAATTAAGTTTGCTGATGATACAAAATTGGGACGAGCTGTTGACACTCTCGAGGGCAGAGAGGCCCTGCAGAGAGATCTGGACAGACTGGAGAGCTGGCAATCACCAACTGTATGAATTTTAACAAGGGCAAGTGCCAGATCTTGCACCTGGGGCACGGCAACCCTGGATGCACATACAGCCTGGGGAACGAGAGGCTGGAGAGCAGCTCCGCGGAGAGGGACCTGGGGGTTCTGGTCAACAGCAAGTTGAACATGAGCCAACAGCGTGCCCTGGCAGCCAAGAGGGCCAACCCTGTCCTGGGGTGCATCAAGCACTACATTGCAGCCGGTCAAGGGAGGTGATTGTCCTGCTCTGCTCTGCGCTGGTGCGGCCTCACCTCGAGTACTGTGTGCAGTTTTGGGTGCCACAGTATATTAGGGATATAAAGCTACTAGAGAGCATCCAGAGGAGGGCCATGAAGCTGGTGAAGGGTTTAGAGGGGAAACGGTATGAGGAGTGGCTAAAGTCACTTGGTTTGTTCAGCCTGGAGAAGAGGAGACTAAGGGGAGACCTCATCGCGGTCTACAGCTTCCTCACAAGGGAGGAGGGGCAGGCGCTGATCTCTTCTCTCTGGTGACCAATGATAGGACCCAAGGGAATGGCAGGAAGATGTGCCAGGGGAGGTTTCGGTTGGATATTAGGAGAAGGTTCTTCACCCAGAGGGTGGTGGAGCACTGGAACAGGCTCCCCAGGTGCCAAGCCTGGCAGTATTCAAGAAGCACTTGGACAACACCCTCAGAGATACTGTGTGAATTTGGGGTTGTCCTGTGCAGGGAAATGAGTTGGACTCAATGGTCCTTGTGGGTCCCTTCCAACTCAGGACATTCTATGATTCTATGATTATATGGAAGCCTACTGCCTCCTAAAGAAAATATTTATTGATTCAAGAAGCCAAATTACTGGAAGCAGAACAGAAGTTAAAGTATGAACCTCCTGGTTCTGGATGCATAAGGGACTTTTTCCAATAAAAATACTTACTATATGTACTAAGGAGTCCTTCATATTGCACAAGCAATCCAACAGTGTGAAGCTGTTGTAAAAATCCTTGATCATGTAAACCTGTGTGCAATTTGATTATAAACCCACAGACCAATCCAGCGAGCTATAAAGACAATGAAAAAATGTGAAATTACAGATGTACTATCGTACCATAGATAAAGTAAGGTTTGCTATTATACATAACACAAGTAATATTTAGATATTTGAGAAAACAGCATAGAAATTTCTGTTTAATGACTACATACATAATTTCATATTAATATATTATTGAGGCATTTTTTGGTGTAAAAAGCAGTGAAATATTCCCTTATTTTACATTAGATAAGCTTCATTTGTTTTGTGGGGTTGTGAGTTATTTACACTGACATAAGCAAGACTAGAATCTCCGCTGGCAGGCTATAAACACATAAGGCTGTGAATTATGATGGATTTGAAAGCAGTTAGGCACCTAATGCAACTGAATCTCCTTGGCAGTTGCACCTTAACTTCTTAATTATGTTAGGAAAAACATATAACTTAAGGGAGAAATTAGACCAATCATTTAGAGAAAAATCTATGTGGAAAACATGATCTACAGGAGATCAGAAGAACTTCAGTTATTTACCAGAAGAAGACAAGACTGAGAAGAGACATGCTATAAGTCTTCAAACACATAAAATACTGCTACAAACTGAAAACAAATAATCTGTTCTTCATTTCCAAGGTGACAAGGGGAAAAAAATACCTAGCTTGAATAGCAGCAAGGAACATTCGAGGAATAGATTTGAGAACTTCACCTATATGTGAGGATACTGACATATAATCTAGGAAGACTAATAGCAGCTTTACGGATCCTTCTTTATGTAAAAGGGAGATTAGGTAACCTTTTCCCGTCCGTTGCAGACCTACTTCTCTGACTCAGTGATACAGTTACCATGGATTTCCATTTACTATTAATTTCTCTATCACATTATAAAATATTTAAGTGGATGTAATGGAAAATATATGAAAATGTTGTGTTAATCTGGAAAAAGAAAAAAACAAAAACCAAAAAGACATACACAAACACTGGCATGAATAGTATGCTTCATTATAGCAACAGTAGGAGGTAAGTGACACAAGACAACCTACTGCTTGACTAAAGACGATGTCTCTTCTTAGGGTCAGCATCAAACATTGTGGCAAACCACAGGCAAGTTCCTGGAGCAGAACAAACGCCATCGACTGCTTCGCCCTTGTCACCACCTCTCCCATGCAGTCCTTCAGCGTAATCACCAGGGGATAAAGCTGTTCATACCAGTCACCTAGAACAAGACAGATCAACTGTTCCAAACCAGAAAACTTGCAGTGAAAATTCTTTTCAGGATGGAAAGAAGGCTGCAGTGGCTGTGTAGATCATCCTACAGTTTAAAATGACCCTGCAGCTCTACCTTAACCATTGTGGTATGGCAAATGCCACTGGAGAATATGCTTAGAGGTAGGACTCCAGCCTACCACAGAGGCTGGGGGCTAAATTCTTGGCCTGGATCCAACTATATCCTGAAACAATGACTTTTCAACAGTCCTAACTTCTCTGTAAAACTTGCATTAAAGTGTCATATACAGAGGTATACAGGGATACATATGTGAAAACTCATTCAGCACAAGATGAATACAGTGGAGAAGATGATCTCCTGTTCTTACCAGCACTGACAACTTGCTAACTAAACAAGGGAAGTACCATGAAAAAAAAAAAAAAAAAGAAAAAAAGGGTGGCGGGGAGAGCCTATATTTAAGAAAAAGTGGGTGCTGGAAGGCAAAACAGAAGAGCAAATAGATATCTGGAAGGATATTATTTGTTTAATGTATAGGCTGGAAAAATCCTAACCTTCAGGTCACATTCTTTTTTCGTTTTAGCTTCTCCCTATATTGTTCTCTTTAAATATTTAGAGATATTGAACTCATTATTTTTTTAGCTACTTCGAGCAGATGAGGTTTCGAACTATTTTGTAGTATGTTTTGCTCTGTTAGAATATATGCTAGGGATATCAGAAAAAAGAAGCTAGTGAAATCCTCGAAAAATGGCACTCCTTAATATATTACAAATGAAATGAACTGATAACTAAGAATAGAGGAAAATCAGAACAGCTTACTCAAACTTGCCCAATTACCCACCCTCCTTTAGAATCTACATCTCGGTTTCATTGTTATAGCTTAAAATGAAAGAGAAATCAATACTCCAGAAGATTCTATATAAAAATAGGAGTATAACTGACTTAATACAGTCCACTGTTGACTCATATTTTCTGTAGATTAGTGTAGTTAAGAATCAATGATAAGTAAAATATGTTCCATTTCAATTTTAATTAGGTGGAAGATAACAGCACATTGTTTCAGGTAACATTCTGAGTCAGGCCAGTAAAATACTCCTTAGTACTGAAGAAGTTCTTTAGGCAGGAAGACATAGCTGCCTGGTGCAAAGTCAATTTGGCTGTGCTCCAGAAAAATATGTAAAGGAAAAAAACTGTAGCCAGGAAGACTGGAGAGAACTTTGAAAGCCAGGAGGAACTGCAAAAAAATAAGGCACAGGGAAGAGGAAATAGGAAGAAGGACAGAGCAGTCACAGAGAACAACTTGGGTTCCTTTGCAAATAATGTCTTTGTGGTCAGACAACGTGTTTTAACACAGTCATATATATTTAAGTATGAGTAATACAGACTGAAGAACTGTTCCCTGGAAAACAGCAGTTATGAAGATAGAGCCATCACGAACAAAACAGAACATAAGCCACCCCCAGTTTCATGCTCCAGCAAAAATAGGTGATTTTATACATGCCATTGACTAAGAGAGTACTGACACACCGTGTGCCAAGGTCTGGTGTACACATTTTAAAGAGGCTGCTGAAAAAATGGAGAGCTTGCAGAGGAGAGCTACCAAGATTTAGAGTTTAATCTCCTTAAGCCCATTAAAAAAGGCTGAGCAGCAACTTGATTTCTCCACTTCATGAGGAGAAAATAACAAGTACTAACGGGGATGTTTATTCTAGGGAATAAAAGCAAAAGAACCACCAAAGGCCGGAGGCTGCTGTGAGACATAGTCAAATTTAAATATAAGGTAGACAACAAGGTGTGACATACTACAAGTCAGACTAGACAGGCCAGAAAATCTAAACTCTCCTCTCTAGTCTTAAATTACAGTAATTTATTAAATTAATCAATAAATAAATGCCAAGGAAAGCAACTGCAGCAGAATGAGATTAAAAGATGTAATGCATACTAAGCCAATGAACAGGGCTGTATGTGATAAGAGTAGAGTTTGTTGGCTGCTTCTGACTTGAGGAAATAATGAAAAAGATCATAACTGGCCACTTTAAAGTAGACCTGAGGGTACAGCTAATAGACACTTTCATGGCAAAGCAGAGCTGGATACAGACACAGCCAAGGATCTTGCAAGTACACTGACAGCCAGGGCAAAAGAGAAAAAGCTGAATTTCTAGAACTAGCCACACTTTGTAAACCTGCTATTACAATTTCAGGTTACGTGGATAGGGCTAAAAGGCTTTACTGACACTTTTTCATAAAAGAGGTGTCACATACTGGCCACAAGTCACATAAAACTTAGATCTGTTTCTACTGAGCTGCCACTTAACCAGTCAATCTGCACTGTGTATTTCTGCTTCTTTAGGAACATAACTTTGTACTTATCCTTATTGAACTGTATCCTAATATTTCAGTGCTCCATTTCATCAAGATCCATTCTAATCCTGCTCCCATGGTGCTTAAAGCCTCTCCCAGGTTTAACCATCTGCAAAATTTATAAGCATCATCCATATTTCATAAGCTAAGTCAGTAATGAAAATATTGAATAATACTGCACCCAGAACAAATGTAAGTGGATTCTACTTCATGCAGCCTTCCAGGTTGGTAGTAAACAATGGATAACTACCTTCTATTATGATTTTCCAAATTATTTTGCACATGCCTTGTAGCAGCTTCAAGATCATTTTTTCACAAGGATTTTTTGGGGGAGACTACATGTTTGGAATACCAACTTACTAACATAAGTAATTTTTGTCAGTATGAGCTGCATTAAGAAGGAATTCAAAGATTTGAGATTCTCAAGGTCATTTTTTCATTAAATGACATTCATGCTAAATATATTAAAAATAAATCCTACTGAGTATTTAACATCCCAAAGAATACAGTGTTTCACTTACACAGGTATTTTGCTTTGTAGAAAACAAAAATTGTCAGTTTGTAGGAAACCGTACCTTAATGACTAAGGAAAGATAAATTATTTTACTATAGAATGTAAATAGAATTGTAGTTGCCAAAAGGAAAGAAGATAAAACTATACTTTCATGTCATTAAGTTATCCAGTTAAGTCACCCAACAATCATTACTGCTTGCTTACACTGAAAATTCATGTTCACAATTAGTAAGAATGTCCAATCCCCAGAAGGTGGAGCTAGTTAGCAAATCTAAAAGAGGGATTGGATTGTTTCTTGAAAACAGAATATTTATATATGGACTAGTATATTCTCATGTTTGTCCTTGTATTTTAAAGCAAGTTGAGTGTGTTAAGATCAAAATAAGAGGTGTATAACAGACTGAGGACTTGGAAAAGACAACTCTAGGAAAAAATCTATATAGCTGCTCAATCTTTGGTCTGCTAAAATCGCCACAGGTCACTTGTTATGCTGGATATCCTGCTGCAAATAATCCAGCAAGAATATAAATAAGAGTCATTCATTAACAATGGATAAAGCTCCAAATAGCCATCAGAAGCATTTACTTATAGCAAATACTGCAGCTTTTAAGTTGCTCCTTGAAACTGAGAAGCACTGTGAAACTGAAGTTTATGCAACAAAAAAAAAGCATTGTATTTCGAAGCTTACAAGTAAATTCAGTAGAATTTGGAAAATAAAATTGTCTTGCATGCAAAGGATAAATAAGGAAAATTAATGAAATTCAAAAAGAGATATTATTTGTAAAGGGATCTTTGAAATCCTGCTCTAAATTCAGGTTTAGATTATCCTAATCTATCTTGCCACAACGTTGTTGAGATGTGAGGATACCGCTTGGTTACAAATCACTGCTTACACATACAAAACAGTTTGGGAGACATGCAAGATGCCCTACAACTCCTCCTTCATGAGAAAACTGGCAGTCAGCTCAGAAACAGTTGTTGCTATAAAGAATATGCAGGGGGCCAACCATCGGTCAAGACCTCTACTCCTACAGAGACTGATGATAGCTTTGTAGAATCACTTCGGGAAGGGAATAGTACAAATTATTGCTTTTGTGTTTAGCGCATTCAAGGACTTACTCACATTTGACATTCCAGGCGTCAAATTTCTTTTAAGTTAAAATTTCAAAATCTACATCCTCAACACAGCAGAAAATCCTTTGAAAAACACTGAAGAATTAACTGAATGAGTAAACATCTTGAAAAAGACATTAGGAGCAAGAACATAAGCAACTAGGAGACTAACAGGATGACTGTCAGGTTGCTCAAATAGCAAGGACAGCCGGTCCTGTTTGGAATATTTAGCATACAAACAACAGAGTCGAAGCCTACTGATGAAGCAAGGAAACTCAATTCAAAAATCATGCTAGTCAGCCTTTGGAAAGGAAACTAAAACAAGGCATAAAAGCCAAACACATTAAAATGGAAAATAGAAGGATGAAATTAAAAGAAGTAGTATCACCACTATGCAGTTAGTGTAAGATTAAAACAAAAGACTATGTGCAGCACAAGCACTGAGTAAATACTCCACTTCCATTGCTAACAGAGAGTTGTGGAAGTTCAGTTTATGACAGGATTTGCCCTTTGGTTTCTGGAAAACGCCCTTCAGTCCCATGTTCTCTTAATCAACATGCCTGCACAGGCAAATGACCTGCAAAGCACCCAACTGATCATTTCTACATGGCAATACTCAAGTTGTAACATGTCAAACTGCATGTTAAATTTGATAAAGTTTGGCAGAAAAGCAAGTTCCTGCTCTTTTCAAAATCAGACCCATTGAAGTGCTTATTAAAATGTGCTGGTAAGCAAACAGGAAAAGCCCTAAGGCTTTGGAATAGCACTCCTACCTCTCTTCTTTTGCCCTGGCAACAGAGAAAAAAAGCCAATCCTGTCACTGCTGTCTGCACCACCTAAAAATCAGTGGAAATCTTTGATGGCTTCAAGTCACCTCAAAATTTAAATGGTATGAACTTAAAAACTAAACACGGAATTAAAAGCAGAAGAAAGCATAACATTGTATTCTTAAAGGAACAGAGGGCCCTAGAAACATAGGTAACAGCAGCTACCCACAACTTAACTTTTTACTGTAGCTGATCACTTACTCCCTTATTACCTGAACATACAAATAATCTATGATAAGATTGAAATAATCACAGAATCATAGAATGGTTTGGATTGGAAGGGACCTTTAGAGGTCATCTAGTCCAACCCCCCTGCAGTGAGCAGGGACATCTTTAACTAGATCAGGTTGCTCAGAGCCCCGTCCAGCCTGACCTTGAATATCTCTACGGATGGGGCCTCCACAACTTCTCTGGGCAACCTGTGCCAGGGTTTCACCACCCTCACTGTAAAAAATTTTTTCCTTATATCCAGTCTAAATCTACCCTCCTTTAGTTTAAAACCATTACCTCTTATTCTGTCACAACAGGTCTTGCTAAAGAGATTGCATCCATCCTTCCTACAGTCCCCCTTTAAGTACTGAAAGGCCTCAATAAGGTCTCCCTGCAGCCTTCTCTTCTCCAGGCTGAACAACCCCAATTCTCTCAGCCTTTCTTCATAGCAGAGGTGTTCCATCCCTCTGATTATTTTTGTGGCCCTCCTCTGACCCACTCCAACAGTTCCATGTCCTTCTTGCACTGAGGGCTCCAGAACTGGACACAGTACTCCAGGTGGGGTCTCACCAGAGTGGAGTAGAAAGGCAGACAGAGGGCGAACAATGTAGATGAGGAGTTGTCTTGACATCACAAACTGAATGTTAGACAAACTCTAATGTCTTAATGAAAAAGGCAAACGAAACAAACCAACCAATCCTAAACAGCAGTAACCACCCCAAAAAGAGCTAGTGGAAACAGCATGAAATAATTAACCCACAGAGTCTGAATTTACTCACCTAGGCATAGGAACATTCTTCTGTTGTTGGTTTTTTTTTTTTGGTTGTTGTTGTTTCCCCCCGCCCCAGGGAGGTTGAAAAACTGACTTAGTAGAGTTCGTGTATTCAACTTTGCACCATAAAAAGGTCAGCTTCCTACTTCTTCATCTTGCCAGTCAGCTCTTGGAGATCAGTTTAACTCTACTATGAGGGCTAAGGTCTTTACGAAAGGATGAGGGTTTATGCTCATAATTCTGCAGCATTTCTCCCAGGAACACCAAAAACTTGCATAAGTTTTCCCAGTTTTTCTGCAGTTAATATAACAGCAGTCTGCTTTGCACAGTTTTGGTGTCCAGAAGAACAATTTTGAATTCTTGCTGATTTATTATTCCATTGTAATCATCTGAGATTTTCTATACTATCACATGGATTAATAGTGAAAATGGAAACCATCTGATCATACATACCAAGTGTCTCAGCAGCTTTAGTCACAATGGAAACAGAAAAAGGCAGTGATGGCAATAACAGACATAAAGCTAAGCAAAACTAATATATTCAAAACATAGCAGTAATGGATAAACCTTGGTCTAGAAGTGTTGTGTAACCAAATATTCTGATGTCTTGTTTAAAAAATAGGTTGTTGATTCAGTTAAATAGTCTTCTTTTCCCTTACACATTTTTAAGCTTCCATCAATAACTGAACTACTTAGAGAAAGTCCTACTAAAGGGGTTGTACTATATGCTGGCCTACAGATAGTCCAGTTAAGGACCGTATCAAAAACAGAATGATGATACAAAAATGAGAGGGAAAAGGGAAAAAAAAGGTGCAGAAATAGAGCTGATGCAAAGACAAGCTTAAAAGAACAGGGAATAAAAATGTAAGAAAAAGGAAGGGAAGAGAAAGTTTTCCAGAAATGTTTTTTTTCCCCTCAAAATAAATGATGTCTGTTACTCAAGGAAACATAGACCAAGGGAGAATTTTTCATCTTCCTGACTAAATGATAACTTACAGTAAAAGCTCTTCTTCTGAAGATGCAAACAAAACCAGAACACCATTTTATTTCACATTTCTACCAGCATTGCATTGGGAGGGATGCACCGAAAGGATACATTGCCCATCCCTAGGGCACTGAAAGATAGAAAGGTTTAATCTAGTCTTATAGAGTCCCCATCAGGTATCAGATTATTCAAGAAAAATGAACCTACATATTCCTGTAGCAATGTCACTATGAGCAGATGTTTTCCTTCATTCCAGCTAGGAGATATGGCACCATTCCCCAGGTGCTCTTTGCTACCTACGCTGAAGGTTACCATTGGCGAATTCATCTGTCGAGCAACATAGTTTATGATTCCATAATTCACTTCAGGCAAAATCTGGGTGCAATCACACTGCCAACTTAAATTGTTTGAGATAATGTGGTGGCTTTAGTATGTAGCAAATTAGGGAGTACTTGCACTGAGCCAGCGGAGGAATGGCTGGGTGATAGTTCTGATGGTGTGGTACAAGGAGCAGATGGAAACAACAGCCTCTTTCAGCAGCACAGCTAAACATGGAGATCTGTCAGGGGCTGTAAAAGCATAAGAACCAACTACTGTGTTTCACTGGCACCACTAATGCTGCAGGACAGGCTTTCACATTCTGACTCCCATGGAAAATGAAAAGGCAAAAATAAAAAGAATTTAATTTTGTCAAGTAGTTCTCCAAGGCAAACCAGCCTAGAGTTAAAAGAATTAAAAAAAAAATCCTCTCCTTTAAAATCCATCTACTCTTCCTGATTTATCCTGCAGAGAAATCATAATCCTGCATCTGATGAAACCATAGCATGTTACCTTGGTAACTGATAACTCAAATTCAGTCTTAAGAATACACTCAAAGGTCAGACTGCATGAAAAGTTAGGCTAAGGAAGGTATAATTCATGTTGAAAGGGTAGAAGAAAAAGTATAAGAAAAAGGTGCCAACGATATTTCTGATTACAAAGATTCCATACAATAAATATAAGCATGTTGGGGGAAAAGAAAAAATAAGATCACCTGACATAAGCACTGATATTGCAAATATAAACCTATCTTAGGAGGCTCTGAATATATGTTATGGCAAGATCTACAGTTATAGGAATATGCTATTGCTCAAAACCATCAAATTATTGTCATAACATTTTTTACCATCTAAAAGGAACATGTGTGCATTCTTTGACATCTTTTTCATTGTTATATGCTAGAAAAAAATTTGCATTAAAACAGTCAGGTTCACTAATATAAGCAAATACTTCACCCCATACTTTAAGGCATACTTTTCAATGTTTTGGTCAAAACCCTAGGTATTCCCTTTTTTTTTTTTTTTTTTTTTTTTTTTTTTACAAACAGCAGCACAAGTCTTCTTAGGATCAACTCCAGAACTGAAGCAGTTTCAGACTCAAAGATCTATCTGTGCCCATACATTTGCAGTGTTAATACATTATGCTCAAATTATGGTATAATATATAATTGCAAGATACAGCAAGCTTTTCACGCATGCAATGTTTGTGAATCATATGTAGCATAAAATTCTGTAATTTTAGAAATGTATCTATGGGTGTAAACACAGTATTTTACATCTAGAAAAAGTTATGAACCCATACAACCAGGCTTCAAATATAAAATAGAGGCAGAATTTATAATCCTAAACTTAGAATCTCAACCTCTGTGTAGGTGCTTCATGGTGCATTCTCAGGTCTTCATGTCAAAATTGAGAGGGAGGTGCAGAGAAAAACAAACATATAAAACCACACTCTTGTAGAGAAGTCAAGCATGAAAAATTCTGGCCCCAAAGGTAATGGTTTTGAAAACCATTAAGCAACCAACTTTGGCACACACCTGGATGGCTCTTCAGAAAGCTCCATCTTTTAAGTAAGTCCTACAAAGGAAAGCAATTTTAAAACGTCTCCATTTCTACATGACCTTGAAAGTCCTATAAGCTGTCAAAGGCACTGCACGATGCTCTCATGAAAACATCATTAGGAAATGATGTCGTCCTCAAAAAGTGGAACACGAAAACAAAGCCATCTGCCCCACAAATCTCCTGCAGTTTCTATGTGACGGGGTGTTGCAGAACAGTCAGCACAACTCAACAGAAGCACTGACACTGCTCTCACAGAAGGGCAGTTTTACTGATTCAAGAGAAATAGGGAGGGCCCTGAAATTATGGAAAAAGAATTTATTCCAATGCCATAACATCTTGATATTTTTGTGTCCTTGGCCTGTCAGCTCCAGAAGACAACTCCTCAGCTGAATGAAACACATCTATAATTTTCTAACCATTACAATTATCATTATTGCTTAGCAAGGGGTACCTTTCATTCTATTTGATGGTTGCTTATTATAGTACTTAAAAGGAAGTAACTTTTAAGTTTTTTTGGCTTTCTGAGCTAAAAGGTCTAACCAATGTTCATTTGGCTCTGTACGGTATGAGCCTGAATCAAAGCTAAGAGCACACTTTCTTATAACTACAATGAAAGACTCAGATGGACTGGTTAAATACATTTCATGGCTTATACAGAATAACAGAGGACATGTTCAGGGGTCTGAAGAGAGTGAAGGAAAATCTGTAAACGTTCATGTTGCTAAGCATGTCAGAAAGCATCCAAAAGGAATTATCCTAAACCATGACTTTTTTCAGACTGGGGAGGAAGGGGGAAATCTGAAGTTTTGTTCCATAACTATGGAATACAGCTAAAAACTAGTACATGCGTGTCTACGTATACACACAAAAATGCACTGCAGTAACTTGGGGGAAGTTTGGGTGAAAGTGTACTACTAAACCTGTGAAACATTTCTAATAGAAATAGCAGAAAAGCTTGTTAGCACCATGGGGACGAGAAGGGAGTTAGGCAGAAGAACAAATACTCAGTTTTGTTCTTTTAATCAAAATCAGTATGCTTGGGTTCACTTTCTACAGATTCTTTCGAGCTGACAACTACGCCTACCTCACTGTTGAATATCTGTACCTTCTTATCTGAAAAAGGTCTGAAAAATGTAGAAAGCTAACTGCGTTGGATACTTTGCACCTGCAAGCCTTCACTAGAGAACAAAGATTATATCATCTATCTCTCTAACATTATAGGGACACTCGTCTGGTAGACAGAAACTCAGAGAAGCAAACAGGTAAGAAATACTCTGGTCTCTCGACATTTCATACAAAAAAAGAGTCCAACACATCTGGCACTGAAAACAAGGATTCCAGGATGCCAGCACAAATCTCTCATACTGGTAAAAATGCTGATGTTGCAGCTGCATTAAAAAACAATACTACAATCAAAATCTTTTGCATGAAACTCACCAGTAATACACAAATTATAAACAGCTGAAAAAATAGTTTTAATTCTTGTTATGTAAGAAAGAAATTACAAATGAGTTCTAATACCTTTAAAACCTTTGATATAAAATTATGTCATTAAAATCTGGGGGGGAGGGAGGAAGAACATGTAAAGGAAAATATAGGATAAAATACACAATTAAAGAAAAGCCAAAATTATACAAAGCTCCATAAAATAACGTGATTGTTGGGTTTTTTTTTTCCTTTTCTTTTTAACTGAAGAGTGGCACAAGAGTTCGTTCTGATTTCCTTGTATTTTGACTACCACCATTATCACTAAGGAGCTGTTTCACTTGTTACAACACACCTGCACATCAGAAAGTCTTGTCATACTTGAAGCAAATCTAATCTCTGCTTAGAGAAAGCAACAAGGAATGTAGACACAGGGGGAGATCAGAAGATTTGGTGACAAGGACCTGCTGTGGACAAAGTTTTCTTTGCATCGCCTCATGGAATCACTCTACTTAGCCTTCAGTATTGACACAGATTGACAACTGTATTCAGGAAAAAATGAATTTTAGCAAATCAGAAAACACAAATCAGTATATCACTTCAGAAAAGTGAAAGGGTTTACAGGAGAATGACACTGAAACAGAATGTTCACCTTTCCTTATAAGTTTCCTATGGGGTAAGACACACTCCAATTTTTTTTTTTTTTCTCAAAATAGTATATTCAAGTAAAATCTAAAATAAATTAAACTACATCAGCCTTCAATGGAAAACACTGTGGTTTCAAAAGATTTTTATTGTAGCACAAAACACTGAGCACAGCAAGCAGGGCAAGCAGTTTGAGCACACAATGGAGCTGTAATTTGATAAATAGCCTTCCATCATTCGAAGCTACAACTGCGCAAAACCTTGTTGTTAGCACTCTCAAAGATACAATTGACTGTTCTCTATATAATTTTTCTGTGACTTTTTCCATTTTTATTTACTCTAGTCAACGATTAAAAAAAAGGTTTCTTACCACCTGTATGCAACACCTTGCAATCTGCTGCTGAAGGGTCATTTTCACCCTCTTTAATGTTGCTGATGTTGTCTTTTTCAAGCAGTCTGTCCACCATGGCAATAACACAGTTTAAACTCTTTCCCACATTGGCCCACACCCTGTCCTGAAAAGAGCATAATTATCACTGCACATTACTGAAAAAGAAAAAAAAGACACAATACTAACTTCTTATTAACACCTTAAAGTGGAGACAGAGACATGCAAATTACTAGAAATATTAGGTGTCAGCTATATTACCATTCTTCCCATTCTTCAGCCTACTACCAAGTTAAGCCTTTGTCATGGAATTTTTTTCTTGCAGTGTAAATGACTGAACTGAAACTGGGGTTTTTTTAGACACTGGAAAACACATGTGCTTCAAACTCTACATGAAAATGCATGCAAAGTTTCAGGTCCAATAACAAGGAACTGAGCAGTTAGTCTATTTGAAATATACAGTAAGAGCATAGACATTCAAAGCCTTGCCAAATCAAATCTCATGTCCAGCTGCCAGTTTTGCCATAGTGCTTGACAACCTATTTTTGATAATTTAACATACCCTCTATTTTATCACATAAGTTACTCTGTTAAAACAAATGTAAAATTAAAGGACTACAATTAGAAACTTGCTGTCATGACATGTTTATTAGGTAACACTATTTCAATTTTGTTCTTCACCTCTCACACAAACGGCAACCATCACACTTAGCTGAGTTTATAATAAATATGAGAATTACAGAAGTAATAGAGTGATAGAAGAAATTCTGTACAAGCAGAGAATAAAAGAGATAATGTGGAATGAAAGAAAGCTGTTATGGAACAGAGATACAGGAAGGTCCTCCAGTTGCTGGATGCTGCAGGAACCGAAGCTCTTACACCTACTTTTGTGGGGCTGAATAAGAAAAAGGAAAAAGCCAAGCCATACAAGAAATGAGGCTGTACACAAGGCTAGCAAGCAGACTAAAACCAAAACACAACAAACCCACAAAAAAATCCCCATGTACATGTTTTAATGCTGAATCATTCTGAAACTAATGCAGAGCAACCAGTGTTTGCTGCGGGTTAAAAATGAGAAGATAATATCACTGCTCTTCTTTCTGATATAATAGCCAGAAGCATTATGTATATGTCAGGCCTTGAGGCATAAAAATGCAGTTGCAAAAGACAACAAGAGAGAAGGTTAAAGAAAACTGAAAACTTGCAGAAATACCATAGTTCTATATAAATGGTAACACTTGGAAGTTGAGTGAAGGCAAAGTTAGAATTATTACTAAGGCAAACATTTAATCTTAGATTTATTTTCAATTACATGCCACACTTAGGCCATTATCTTGACTAGAGGGGTCTGATCTTTCCCTGTCTCTCCACTTGAGGGCACACCCTGTGACAAGTGGGCATTCTGCCCTGAGGGACATGACACAGGCCTGCAGACAGAAGCATGTACTTGCTGAATCTGTACAGTAACACAGAAACTCTCCTCCAGCTCCCCAAACCCGATTCCTGGAAAGATCCTGTAGGACTGCCTAAAGGACAAGTGACCATCTAGTGTTATAGGTGGATGTAGAAACTATGGTTTGATCCACTCCCTAGATAAGCCCGTGCCTTAGCCATACTATGAAAAAGTATTGTTGGTTTACAAGAGGCAAGAAGCTGGTCACACTCGTGCAGAACTGCATTTAATCTACAGATTTTTTTTAAGTACTGCATGTACAATGCAACAAGTGGAAATATCTGCACCTGGATGCACAAAACAAACCGTTATACACAGGACTATCTGATATTCACATGTGTAGATACAGTTTAAAGCCAAAGACAGGGGATGTGTATAGATTCCTTCAAAAGTTTCATCCTGTATGTACCTCAAGCATTCCTGAAAACCATTTAGAATATGGGTGAAATCATTGATTTCCACCATCCACAAGCATTATTTTTGGGAGAAGGATTCTACGAAGAGCAATGAAATACTGCAAGTAATAAAAATTCTGGCCCCAAATAACTGCAAGTTTTACCAGAGAGTAGCAAGGAACTTCAGTCTTTCTATTCACTGAAGTTGCTGAGGTGTGTGAACTCAAGTTGTTCAGCGTGGCTACAGCAACGTAATTTCCCTTCCCCCTTCTGCTGGGGGAGTTTAAACCCAACACAAAGACTGTTAAGCTCTTAATGAGCATCTGGAGTTATTGCACAAGCAACACAAATATGAGCCCTTGTTTCATTTTGGAAAGAACACTTTTCTCTTTTTAAACCAACTATTAACCCAGCATTGAGATGATGTCTATACAGTATTTACACAAACATTCCCTGAGGGTTTTAGAAGCAAAATTCATAAACATCTGTTGACAGAAAGCTCACTTTTATTATCATATATCTGGTCTTTTTACATATGGGCAAGTAAGAGAGAGGGAGCAAGGTTCTGTCCCACAGTTCCTTTTCTCCACATAGGAGGTTCCTAGGATTAGAAGCTATCATTATAGGCAGACAGAAAAAGCAGATGTGTCTACCATTCATTGCAACGTTATTCTGTCTTCACCAAAGATGGGCACATTTTTCCAAGAGGGCTGCTGAAATTCTGCGGTTTGGTTAGAACAATTCTCTAACAAAAATGCAGTTTCCAATCAATGAAAATCAAGCTACTCCCTATTATTCTCTATGGGAAGAAATCCATCCATTTCACATTTTTGTCATACCTTACTATTCCCATAACATTTTCCTGTAGCCCAGCACACTTTCCACCCACATTTCACCATCTTAAATGGCCTATTTTCAATTTGCCTATGAACTACATCACAAGCGATCATTTTGCAGCATGTGCCAGGTTAAAGGACAAAATACACCCACAGCCTCTCAAGTAAGCATACTTATAAGCCCTCTATGTGAAGTGAGGGATCAGAAGAAGTCTTATTTCTTGATACACTGAAGTACTAAGACCCTAGATTCCTAAGCAGGATGCTTCTCCCCTGATACCAGTTTTCCCACCAGCTGCTGTGGAGTTAATTGGGTAGTAAGTTTACTACTGTGGCGTGAAAGAACAAGAGAAACAAGGTCTCTGGCTCCCTCTCATTACTGCTTCTTTAGGCTCAAAAGTCAAGCCAATGACAGGGAAAATGGAAATCTGTAACAGGGCTTGACCCTGTTGGGACAAGGCAACAGCACATTGACATCTTCTACTTCTTCCAAACTTCAGAAGCCATTTGGGACGTTAAGGAGTCCCAGCACACATGGTTAGGTGTTACTAGTTAGAAATGGCCATAGTTGCACTTCTCTTGCCCCCTCTGCTGTGGCACTGGCAGGCATGCATTCATACTCACAATGATCTCCATAAAAAGCTAGGCCTTGGCATCACAGAGAGCTGGGCACTTTTCTTAGGACATTTAAAAATGAACCTTCTTTCATCCACCCAATTAAAAAAAAAGTGATTATTTCCATCTGCTCTGAAAGCATAATTAAAAGGCAATTCAACTCCCTCATTTTAGAGAGCAGGAGAGGAAACTATTTTACTGTCATTGCACCTGACTGGATGTCTTCCTCCTAAGCACTGCTGGCCAGTGGAGTCCCAGAGGCTGCCTTTTTGTTTTTAAAGGATTCTCAGGCTTTCTAAATTCACTACAGAGCTCCTCAGTCATCTCATCCTTCCATATACACCACTATGGTTGCGTGCTTTACTTGTGCCAAGTATGACACAGCAACTGCATTCCCCAGTGCTCTGAAGATACTGAGTCTCCTTCATGGGGGTTGATAGCCAAATATTACCTTAAGGTCCTTTTGAGATATGCTCACAGATAAAGCAAATATCTTAACTCATGCATGATTAACACCCTCTTGTGAAGTGACAGTGCTTTGGAATGGAATATATTGTACACTGGTCAGTATTTCAGACCCGTGTCTGAGTACCATGTCAGTATTTGTACAGAACTTTTTGGAAACGCCATTTTATCTGTTCTTCATAGCTCCATGTTAAGTAGTCAGCCAGAAATGTAGAGCAGAAACAGCTCCAAGTGGCAATGTGCCCACCTTTTCTTGCATTATACATGACACAACATGCTTTGTTCCCTCTTGCACGGAGGTTCTAGGATAGCAGAAGCAGCTGGCAAGAGAACAGAATATCTACCCAGAGGCAATCTAAAACTCTCAAGTTAAATATTTTTCCTTCACCAGTAATGTTTTACCACTGCCTACATGTAGCGTACCAATATAAATAGCTCAAACCATACTGCTGTCAGCTTCTGAATATTTGTACTTGGTATCAAATAAGAGAGGTGCAAAACAGTATTGCTATTGAGAAGGCGGCTTTTTGGAAACACTGGTCACTCAGTGAAAGGGCACCCTGCACACCCAATTTCTTAATTGGGAGTTATTCCTCAAAGATAAATTTGGATGCCAGGGAAGAGTGTGGATTTAACCTGGTTTTAAACACTGCCTTGAATTCACTTTCGTGATAGTCATAAGGTAATGCAGCCATTAGAAGTGGATGGAACAGGCTCAGCTTAAAGAGTTGTTGGACATCACTGACTTAGATTTTGGGCAAAACCAAAATTTAAATTCCAGTTGTAAAATGCAACTCTACTGCTTGATAATAGTGTGTGTGTGGGGGAAACAAACAACGGAGGAGGATATGGTACTGTGCATACAAAGCAATGTATCTCAAAGTTTTTTTTCCTTTATAGTTGACTTTCAGAGTAGATTAAGCATTTTTTCAAATTTTACATGCATTTATTCTCTTTTCATCATGCTAATGACAATTTGATCATTAAAACTTGCATTATTCATGATCTCCATTGACAGAAAGAACTGAAAATAATGGAAGACTAATCTTTCAAATTTAGAAAAAAAAAATTTCTCTAAGATTTATACTGTCTCAAGTTTGACAGTGACTCTGACCCAGTTTAACTCAGAAAATTCTTAAAGATACACTTAATTTTAATCAAGCAGGTAATCTTACTAATTCAGCAGAAAAAATAGATAGACTTTAAACTAATGTGCTTATATGTTTTAATAGATGAGGACCAAGCACCTGGCAGAAATAAATTTTTAAAAAAAATCAATAATGAAATACAGTAAAGCTGGCTTCTCGGCAGAGACAGACGTACCAAATTAAAATACAACTTGAACAAAAATGCCATTTTTCCAATATAAAATTTTTCCCTTCTATCAAATCTATTGTGATTTTTTTTTTTTTCCCCCTGAATGTTTCAACAGCTGGAAACAAACATTTTGGCTTTTGTTTTGAGGAAAGAAGAACCATTCTAGCCTATCAGGTTGTTGAGAAAACATGAAAAAGTGAAGTCAAGGCTCTAAAACCAGATGACAAATAAAAGAATGAGTTATTTATTTATTGTTTAAATCTCATGACTACTTAATGCATGGGGTTGGAGATAATTGTCTTTTCTCTAGAAGAAATATATTCTTCCCTTATTTGTGGTATGGATGAAAATTACAGTTCAAGTGTAAGTACTGTAACTCACACAAGTTATTAATTATTTACAATAGAGATTAATATGCTGGCATCCTTTACATTTATGAGAATACAGTGATGAACTGAAAGTATGAGCCTGAACTGAATAAAAATAGCTTGAGTTCAGGGTGTGCGGAACAAAGAAGCAGATCTATTACGAAAACATCCACCAAAATAATTAATTTACAAAATCTTTGAAAGGTATGCTAAGAATGTTAAAATCTAAAAGCCATGCTTAATTCTTTTATGCAATCTCAGACATCCTTGAAGAACAGAGTCTAAGGGAAAACAGCCCTGTTTTGCTGAGGGTTAATTAATGTGTATTTAAACTATTTATAGTCAGTTTTGGAGGAAAAAAAAAAGATTTTTCCCCTCATAATAGCATATGCTGTTCTAGTCTCCTTAAATCTGCCTAACTAGCAAAAAGAATTCAAGTAAGAGCAAAGAAAGACTATTTTCCTGTCCAAGCAAGAAGATGTGCATCATCCTCGCTGTTACATGGACAACCAAGCAGTCACACAGAAGCACACTATACTTTGGAAAATTCTTTCAAGTTAGTTTCAAAATATACAACACATCTGAAAAATATTATTTCACAGTTTTGCACTCCTTCCTCTCCCCTCCCCCCCCATAAGATGTGAGAAGGACACTTAGGGCTTGTATTTGTTTATGCTGATTTGTAGTGTTTAGGATTGAACACCAACCAAGAGTTTCTGACTACTTACCCACTCTTCCTCATCATACTCAGAATGATGGGGTATAGAGTCCTGTCTTTTAATCTGAGAAGGATGATCCTGATGCTGTAAATCAACCCCCTCTTCCGCACTGTTTCTAGGCACAGCTGGTTTCTTGAGCACACAGCCAGGCCGGGCTGTGTATAGTGCTAAAAGGGCACTTCTGACCAGCTGATCCTTAAAGGCATGCACAAATAACTCTGTCTAGAAAAAAAATAAATGAATGAAAAGATTAGACCAAAGAATGCAACACTGCAATGTAGCTATTATAACACTGAATTACCCTTAGGCAGAGTGGATATTTGTTTCAGGCTAGCCTGAGAGGCAGAAAACAAATGAGACCAACAAAAAACGAGGAAAAATTCAAGAGTTTTTGGGAGATCATCACACGCTACAATCCCATTATTCTAAGGATTAACATAAAAGTACAGTATCTGTCATAGAGATCATCATCTTTTCACAAAATCCTATTTTATTTGAGTTCCAAATTTTGCCTGCAGAGACAAGCCTCTACAAGAACCAGTTCCAAGAGTAATGCTCAACAATTTCCAAATAAGTGTCAGATAAAATGTGATTAGCAAATTTAAGGATCACCTTAAATAAAAACACACCACTCTACACTGCTGAGATTGCAGCATCTGCAAAAGCTGTGTTTCCAGAGCTAGATTTTGGTATCAACCCAGATATCAGGACAGGTGATGGCAACTGATTTCTATCTTTATTTTATTTACTTTTAAAGAAAGGAAACCTTGAAGTAGTTTTCTCAGGCTCTCTGAAGATGTTATTCAATCACTATCATTTTTCTAAATCCCTGTTGACTGTGACAGCTGGAAGTTTAACGTATTTTTAAAAACCTCCAACCTGCCTGCATCATGTATCTCCCTTCCATCCCAATGAGAAAAGGAAAATGCTTTCTACATATGGTCTTTAGCATCTCTAGACTCTGACTCCACATACCAGCACTTGCTGTTGCCACCAGTCTGCCACACATGCCCATCTCCTGCAGTCACACACAACATGTGGCCCTACCTCTGCTGCTCTTCTTACTTAGGAGGTTGGCCTATTCACTCCTTCAGCTGACACAACTTACTGAACAGGAGAGGGTGAGGTGCAAGGACATATTTCCTTTCACTACAGGGCAGTAACCACCAGCAAAGCTGCAGTGACAGACAGCTGGGGAGAGTCACAATTTTGGTTACTTCAACAGCATTCCACAGAGTTCATCTGTCAGAGCAGAGAGAGGACACACGCAGTCACCATATCACATCCCACGCAGGCTGCTATAGCTCCTCTCCCCAGTCAGAGACCCCGATTCATAGGTGATGATGAAACACTTTCCCATTTCTTTCACAGCACAATTACCTGAATTTATTTATCCCAAGTCAGTGGGATTTAGTTGCCTTTCTATTTACCCAGAACATAGTGGATTGTCATGTGCAGATTCAGATGCTGAACTGCCTTTGTGCACACAATCTTAATTAAACAGGCATGCAGAAAAGTATGTAGATAAGAGTCAGAACAACCAGCCTGAACAAGCAGTCACACAAAGCTAGGAAATGCTAGAAATAAAGGTTACCCAGCCAAGTTTCATACAGCCCTTTCATACTTCTTCTGCAAAACCTGGAGGAGAAGTAGCAAAAAAATCCCAAACCAAACAAGTTTCAAGTGTCAGCATCTATCTTCCTGGAAATCTTTCCCCCAGTTTCTGCACTTCTTATCTTCTTATCCCATCCCTTTTTGCTAGTACTTGCTCTCCTTTTGTATGCCTCTACTCCTACTCAACTTAATTTTCTTGCTTTCCTGCCTCAATACCCCCTCGAAAGTTTACTGACATTTAGACCACAATGGTCGAAATAATGAATGGTTTTCTAAATGCTCCAGCTGCTGGGTTAGGTACCTGCTTGAGAAGTTTCTGCTTTTTACCGTTTTCACAATGTTCAGGAAAAACATATTTTTGATCCTTAATGGTTGCAGATAGAAAGGCTGAAAATTTGCTGCAAATAAAACTCAAAAATCTTAAAAATAAGACCCTTAGGGATATCTAAGATAAGTTATGATGTTGTAAACCAACACCAGGACTTGCTTCAGACCTGATTTGGGATTCTTTGGTGACTGGGCTTGGCAACACTATTCATCTCCCTGGCAAACTTAACAGACTCATTCTGCCTCCTCCTTACTAACTTGGTGCCTGAGGGAAAGGGTGCTTAAACGGAGACAGTTTTCTTACATGTAGCCCTTCAGGACTGCCTCATGGTAGTCCTGAACTGCACTATAGGACAATTTCAGTTTTTTGCATATCCAGCCTCCACATGGTGCATGCTCAGAGAATACATAGTCTGGGGAATATTGCTAGTGAACCCTACAAATCTTATATAAAGAAGAGGCAAAGTGAGACTTGCAGAGTGGTCTTTCCTTGCATGGTAACAGCAGAGCTCCTCTTCAAGACTGTTCTACAGTTCCCTATCAAAAAAGAGTCAAACACACTTTACTTGTCTGTCCTTAGAAATGGCAACATCGTGGTTTTGCTGAGGTTTTGTGCCTCCCTGCCCCCTCAAAATCTGCTTGAAATCATTTCAGGTGTCTGCATCAGGCATGGTAGACTCAAAAAGCTTTAAATTTCAGAAAATTTTAAGTATTGGACAACTTGAAGTAAGGAATGCCTACTATGACTGCAATGTATATTGGGTAACTATCTGAAAAGTTTAAGTAATTTAATATATATATATATAAATATTTTATAGGGAAAATTCATTTTAAAAAGCAAACTGGCATGGAAGCAAACCCATTTTTTCAGAGACTAAAATGCTTCTGTAATTAAATTCCATTCAAGGATTCCATTGGCTTAACAACAATCTACATTTTAACTAAATTTTCTTACAGCTCAGTACAGCTAAACTTGCAGAACATCACTATTTATAAAATTGTATTGCAATCACAGAACAAGTCTATACAAAGAAATGAAAACTTTTCAAATTCTTTTAGATACTTGACTAAAGAATATTTCTGCAAACAAAGATAGGCATAGCTGTAAAATGAATTTATCAAGCCTTCTGCAAGCTGCAAATGCTGATACACTTGTCGACAGCTAAAGGCTTCCTTAATCAATTAAGGGAAAGTGCTGATAAAAGGTTAGTCTCAGGAAAACACTACAGTAAATTATAAATCCTATATGGAGAAGTAAAACCTTGCTTAATATGAGAAAATAAGCTCAATTTAAGAAGCAGCAGTGGAATTATTTAATTTTCCACTTTCAATGCATGCAGCCAGTCCTTCCATTTCTAACATATATTTAACTGTAATTCACATTATTGATAGCTCAGATACACTCACACTCACTGCTGCCTAATGTTTTTAGAAATAATTATTCTATATATCAAGCTTAACATTATCTTAAAATAAAAAGTGGTACGTTTTTTAATAAACTTGAGGAATTTAATCACCAGACAAATAATTTTTACAACTTCTTCAAACATCTGTTTAATTTCTAAATTTCTATCAAGTTAAAATGTAAGAGAACATTTCTTTTTTGCATATAAAAAGTATACAAAAGGTGGGAGAGCAGAAGCACCTCATATGCTTCAAGAATACAGGTAGGCATCACGTAATTCTATCCAGAAGGGCATGCCAACCTATCTTAAATATAACCAGGGATGCTCTGTTAATCTTGGTTCTCCCATACTGTACCAGATTATATAGGTAGGTTATCTTAGGATATTGAGATGATGCTTTGTATTAACCATGAGGGATCTAACTGCAGCACTGTGTGGATTCACCCAGTTTGGGTTTTTGAAACTTAATATCGCCCTTCCTTGAAGTTGTTTCTTGGTCTTTCCTTTCCTCCCCAACTCTCTTCCCTTCTCTACAAGCAGCTGTCCCTCCACACTGGCTTCCTCAGCAATGGTCCCACTCTCTTTCTCAATTATTGTCTTCTCCTCAGAGTAAATTTGAGAATAGACAGGGAAGCAGGTATTCAAGCATTCATGCAGCAGTTGTTCAGACAACTGGATTCATCTCTTCCAAGCAAAAGGTGGAGGCTAGATAGAACCTATAGGCTGTCAGACGGACTCCTTCACATAGACTCCTGCTTCCACTTCTGTACATCTGTGTTCATACACTAACCAGCAATTTAATCCTGGCCCTGAAAAGTTGATATGAACATATATAACTGAACCACCAGCTATAAATTTAAAATATCTGTGACTTCCAAACTGAATGGATTGTCTTTTTTAGTCCTTTTCTATAGTCAGACTCTCCAACAGGCAATGGTTCAAACAGTGGGTTAGTATCACAGCTGCCTGCAGCCACTCTGAAATCATCCACTCCTCCTGCCCAGACAGGCAAAGGTGGGAAGAGCAAAGCAAATGGCTATAGCTAACATACAAATTCCTCAGCAACCAGGTCTTGAATCTTCACAACAAACACTTTTTTGTTGATCTGCTTTACCTGAGCACGCATATTTCTTTGCATTAACTGCTAACAGAGCAGCTCCACTTTTTCTACGTGCAGCTAAAAATGGCCTCTTTCAGTACTACACGGAAAGGTACACTACCATTGCCACAACCCCGCCACTAAATTCCTCCCTTTCATTTCCAGGCTGAATTCTACCTTCCTATATATCCCTGACATTCACAGCGACTCCAGTGTTCTCAGAGTTAGGGTGGATTTACACATCTGTAACCGAGAGCAACGTTTATCTCCCGCCGTGGCTCCAATGCAATGCCTTCCCAGTATGTGGCTGAGCTCAATATTCAGATTTGAAACTCTCCCACTGAACAATGTACTGCTGGGATAATAGTGCTCAACAGACCACAGGGGTTGCCACTTCCCAATAGCTGAAGATATATGGAAATGGTTATTGATAGTGTTATTAAGCCATATTGAGATCACATTACAGAAGGTATGGCCCATGAAGCGATGGGAAACCTTTTTCAACCCCTCTGGTCATAGCTATAGTGCTTAATATTTTTATAGGATAACATATGCTTAAAAGTACTTCAGACTTGAGCTAATCTCCAATATCACTCTGTGAGACAGGTGGAAAATATTATCTTCCTTAATTTAGAGCCAAAGAAACTAAGATGAGGACAAGCCTACAGCTACAAAGGAATAGAATAGGAGAAAGACGATTAAAATTTGAGACCTCCTGGCACCAGCTTCCTAGCTTCTCCTTCCAGACTGTATCACCATTTCTGATCATGCTATTATTCTAAACCTTACACATAAACCTGGCTTGAACTACCTCCCACAGGCAGTAGTTCAGTATCACCGAAAGAGAAATAAAAAATAACCGGTTATCATACCACAAAATTATTTACAATAATCTGTTTTTGATAATCTCCAGTATGTGGCCACTAGAGGATAATAGAGACAGATGAAATTAAATTAGTTATACTTTCCAATAAAGACAAACTTTATAGATTTCATTAATTTTTTACATGGAAAGCCTACAGAAATACTAAATAATATTCTTTTTCTGATAGCAACATTCTGAAGCTTATTTTAACAGAGCTTATTTAACATTTCCTGACGCTATGGAAGTCAATTTATGCAGAAAAAACACCAGCAGTTAAAGACTTGGTTATTCCATTTTCCATTGCAGCAAAGATTTGAATCTTACTTTTTCTGAAAGCATCTTTAAAGAATTCTTCAAGCTGTCTGGAGAATGCCGGCTTGCAGAATTAAGCAGCAGGTCTGCATGGCTTGATATGAGAGGTTGTAGATGATTGATGTTGCTGAGAACTTCTTTTGCCTTGGCTGTGTTTTCAGGTGAATAGTAAATACACTGGTATCCGGTACTGTAATTACAGAGAAAGAGTCACAGTGTCAGAATAATTTCTGCTATTAATAACAACGCTTAATGTGCTAAGAAATCTTACCACTAGTTTTGCAAAAAATGACAGATACCTGAACTTCAGTGACATAATTGAAACGCTCCTTCCTTTAAGGGTAAAAACAAATCCTTGCTTGAACAGCAGAATACAGACTGCCCACCACCAAATGCCCCAAGTAGTACTGTTCAACCTAATCATCCCTTTGAGTGATTGACATAAGAAGAACAGATTTTTATTTTTTTATTTAAAAAATGTAATTCTGGAGAAATGAAAGGTTTGACCAAGTCAGGTAATAACCACAAAGAGCATAAGGCTCCTTATTTTTCCAACTGAACTCCCCATCACATTATTAACTACCTCACTAAGTCTTTCAAAATAAGTCATTAATGCTTAATTGATCAGTGGCCCACACTATGTTTTGATTAGCATCATTGATGTCCATGAAGTGGCGATAACCAGAGTTACTTCCAGTAAAACCCATGTGTCTAATTTGCAAGAAAAGGCACAGAAATGAGGTGTGGGAGTTAAATACTATAAAAACACACAAATGCATACTGCAAACTTCCTACTTTGCTTTTAACTGTTCACAAACTACTGCAATTCTTTTGCATGACTTCTTTTCCTATCCCTGTTCCCCCACCACCCCAACACTTACTAGTTATGCAATATCCTTTCATGCCATTATTCCAAAATACCATTTTAGACAGCAGGCACACATCTACTGGTTCTTCACTGTAGTATACATCTCCTCACCTAAAACTCTAGTATATAATCCTTGCCTTTATAAAGCCCTGCTTCAGTCTTTCAGAGAAACTAACCAAAATCTTATGCAGTTTCAGATTAACCTGTAATGTTAACACAGGAAAAAACATAACCAGGCAACTCCTGGAACATTACCAATGCCAGAGCAATGCACATACTACTCCCTGGTTGCTTCTGTGTGTCTCCCCTTTTTCCTCGTGTCTTTTCTTCATGCATCCTTCAGTCTCTTCCACCCTTTCCCCACTGATTTAATTTCTTTCTTAATTTCACATATCAAGACCTGGATTTTGACACTCCTGCAATCCTTTGAACTTCATGCAATGCTTTTCATTGCAGTCTCTTCACTCCCCCATTTCCCCTTTGTGTCTTCTAGTGTCCCTTCCAGTTTCTCCTCATTAGTTCTCTACACATCGGAAATTAAATTTAATTCTATAAAGGACGTATGCAATGCACATTTGAAGTCCAAACAAAGTAACTTCCATAAAACTTAAGAGGCTTAGGTCTTTTGGCAAATAAGGATAGATTCAAGCAGTCTTAAAATTAAGCCTCTTGCTTAGATACTTTACTGAGTTACAGTCCCAAATTCCACAATACCCCAACCTATTTTTCTGTCTTTCACCCATGTCTCCATTTTTAGATACAATTCTTTGTAGAGGCAGTCAGGACAAACAGCATCTGAGTCAGCGAAGCTTTGCCATCATCAGTCATGCTACCAGCCACACCAAAGTTACTGTGCATTTCCAATTCGTAGTCCACTACATGAGTTGCTAGACTGCTGAGTACAGAGGTCAGAATTCTGAATATTTAAAAAAAATGTATTGTATAAACTGTCTCTCATAACGAATTGGGCAAAAAAAAAAATCGCTGTCCTCTGAGAAATGAGGAAACAGCCACTGCTCTGCCTTCAAGGTGGCAACACTGTTAGTGAAATGAACTTCTAAAGTTAGATCTATCTCTACATTCACTGTCAGACTCTGTAGACAGGGCAGGGACAAAGAGTAATAGTCTATGTTAATTGTAGTGAAGACATAGTCTTAGAAGTCTTGATACTTCACAGCGCTGAATAATCTTCTCTAATTCCCCTTCAGGCTTCTCCCTCCCTTTATCAAACAGCCTTTTTGCAGGCTGAATCTGGCTAACACCGTTATCAAGCTCACCATGCACATAGTCCTTTTTGGGATTCCCCTCAGCCTTTAATTCCCAGATCATTTTCACTGATCTCCCACAGCTCTAAGCTTCAGTGAATATTGCAGCAGAAAAGCTACAGACAATGGTATAAGAAAAGAAAGAGGGAAGAGAGATGCTAAATCTGTGGGTAGTTCTTATTCTAATAAAGTCAATCATAGCTTTTAAATAAAGGAAATAGTGAAGAGAGAATGACTTTTTCTTCAGAATGAAGTGTTCTATCAAGCCTCGTTATTTGGCTAATTTTAACATTTCCTGAAGCCCAGAAAGCATGAGATGACTCCAAATACTCAGTTTCTTTCAGAATTTGAGGGCAACTTCCCCTCTGCCACTCAAGAAAGTGAGTAATTATTTTTCAGAACCAACATATTTGGGAGCATCTGAACTTTCTAATTGTTGTGTCTCGACACTGTTGCATCTAAGATTAGCCTGAGATTTTCTGCGGCCTTATTGTTCATGAAAAGACATTATTATTATTTCCAATTAACTGAAACTAGTTTCCTTATAAATATTTTTAGAGCTTTCTGCTGCATATAGCTATGGTATATAAGTAGTAGTACTTAAAAGAAGCAGCTGCCAATAGAACATATAGAGAAACTTTTTACAGGTATCCTAATGCAGAAACTAGATGAAGGGAATTACACTTTTGTATTAGGACAAAAGCCACACGGGTAGGTCTGGTGTGGGAAATCAGCAGCACTATGAAAATCTACCTTTGATATGTAAAATATATTATTAGTCATGTACCTTTTGAAAAAGTCTATAATAATGTCTTCTGGGTTAAGTTTCAAAGCTCTCACTAAGCACATAAAATCACACTTAATCGCTTCCATAAATTGGCACCATCATTAGCTATGTACATGACTGTCAGTGGTCATTTCAGTTTTAAAACTGCTTTAATGTCATTGTCATGTAATTTGAATAAAGACTACATCTGCAAGTTTAACTCTAAATTAACAAAGTTTTTGCCTGAGAATAAATACTGCAATATGCTAAATGTCTAATTTTTAATGACACTCTGAGTAACCCCACTCCTGCTGTTAAGTGAGTAATTTGTGTGACTGAGTTAAATTGTCACCATCTGGGACTGGGTTAAATTCTTTCAACAATGAACATTTGACCTCGCATTTTTCACGGTCAAAACTGCAGACATTAACATCAAGAATAAAGTTAAAGTATACACAGCAAGAACATCTACCCCCAGATAACCTCGAACTTAGGTACATTACTGAAGATATCAACTCAGTGGCTTATGCGTCACATGTATTCTGTCTAAAGTGGGAAGTTATGATCAAAAATAAATTGACTACATAAAAAAAACCCAGGACAATTCACTGCCTCAGGAAATAAAACTAAACCATATGATCAGTGCTGAGGTTCTAAAAACAGGTCTGAGAGAGTTCAGAAGTTCAAATTAATATATTTTGTATTTCCTTAAGATTCCCTTGCAAACTTGGCAACTCTAATTTTGAACACTGAAGAAAATGAAGTTATGTTATTAGCTCTGTCTAATCTATCTTTACTTATCAAGTCCAAATCTCCATGAATCCTTATCTTGAAGCAATGGCTAAGGCTGTACACACAGAGCTTCTCTTGCTAGTCTTCTATTTCCTCTTCATTCCTAACTGACCCTTGGAATAACTCTACATCAATGCCTTCAACTGGTAATGGGACATGAGTTTCAGTGAAAAGAAAGGTCAAGATGCCCTTCATCAGCCTTCTAGAGACCTAAGTAGGACAGATACCAGATTGGCACAGGTGAATCTCATAGCGAATCTTCCTAGGAAGACCCACTCTAGGAAGGTCAAATGCCTAGGGAAAGCCTTCCACAGTTCTTGAAATTAATTTCAGAGTATCTTTAGATTGGTGGAAAGATGCAAGTAGCCTTTAACACAGGGGAGAATCTTATGCAGGGTAACTGAACATGGTTCTTATCAGAAGAAAAAAGGTATTGTGCCTCAATACAAGCTTGAGGCTAAATGGTGCCTTTCAGTGGAGCCTTTTCCTGGCAGCCTGCTGAAGTGCACAGTACAAGAAAGGATGGCAAAGTCATGGATCCACTCTCCTCCTGCCACTCTTAGAGTCCATGTATATGGAACAGTTTCTTGCTCTCCAAAACATATGGTCTTTTCTAACCTCTGCGTGCAAAGCTCCCCCAACTCCTTCTTCCCTTCTGTTTCCAGCCCCAGTCGCCTTTCTTTTATGCCTGCTTAAGGAAATGCTTCAGGTGATTCTGTCCACAGAGCCTAGCGGCTAGGAAATACTGTGATGAGATTTTTATGTCTCAATGAATAGCACAAACTTTGGCAGTTTCTCAGCAGAACTTTCAACAACCTTAATACATTGATTTTATGGTCAGTGAAAAAATGTTCATCTCCATGAAGTCTAATCTCTCTCTCTCACACACACACACATAGATACATACACACACAGAGACACATGCAAAAAAGGGGAAAGTGAGCAAAGAATAACGTCTCTGTGAAAAGTGATATGCATGACAGACTGTGGTTTCCCTTTGAGAATAAAGGTTACAATTAGATCAAATACAAATCATTATTATTTCAACATCTGTAGGATTTTCTGTGAAACAGTACCATTTCAGGTTCCTCAGAGAATGAAAATGGATTGAAGGTTATGAAACTCAGGTAATAGGAACCCTGAAAATCTCAGCGTTAATAAAATCTCTGGTAACAAGTACGTTAGTGAAGGAGCACACCTCTCACCTTGACCAAAAATCTAGGCCTCAAACAAAAAATGGTCCTTTTATACAGTTCAAACCCAAATTAAATTATTATGGCTTTAAAAAAATCAACAGAAAATCCTTTTCAGTACTATTCCAGCTTTAAGCTTGTGTTAATTTAAAGCAGGACCATTTCTAAAGAACTTGCAAGAAGTGGTGTACAAAACCATAGTGCATCACATCACCTAACACAGCTTGTGGGACACCTTTGTTTCTCTTGATGGAGAGTACTGGGACATGAAAAATCTTGTAACCATAACTCTGTGTGTTTTGGCTAAAGCACAGATCATCAAATTAGATTTTCAATAAGGAAAAAAAAAGGCCTTGGTATACCTTGAAAGTGATTTATGACCATTTCAAGTAGTGAGGCATTATACAGATATAACTTAGAGAATGTCTGCCTTAAACGTTCCTGCACAACTGAGCTCTAAAAATAATAATTTGCTGTGCCATCTAGACTGATGAGAAGACAGACCCTTCCATTTGCTGGGAGAAGAAGTAATCTATAATAGCAGGCCCACAGAAGACTGAATCTGAACTACTGACTTACTTCTCTTTTAGCTAGAATAAGGAAGAAAAAAATAAAAAGAACAAACCAATACAGCATAATGAAAAAAAATTCTAAAATAAAATTATATCATACACAGGTAATTAATATTTTGCAATGATTTAGCATACCTTAATCAACACACTTCAATTACTTGAACTTAAATGCTATCATGCCTAAACAAGATTAAAAAATAAAACATTCATTGTTCTTACTGATCTTATTTCACTACTAGCTACTAATGGGACAGACATAATAGAGTCATGCCTTACAGACATGCCTGATGTTTGTAGTGGTAAAGCCTTTTATCTGTCTCTTTGTTGCAGATAAAGAACAGTACAGATTCTGAATGGGTTACAAAGAACGGACCTGGCTTCAGATAACATACCACTAAGTCTTGTTTTTTACCCAAAAGAAAAACTTTTCTCCCTCTTATTTGAGACCATATTTTTAGACATTTACCTTTGTTTTTCTTTGAATATGACTTGCTTGGTGGTAACAAATGAGAGGAGAATTGCAAAAATATTGCATTTTTTAATAAATATTTTTACATAATACCTTTCCTTCTTTTGTCTGCACAAAAAAGTATCTTCTATGTAATAGAAAATATGCCAAATGTACCTTCAGATACACATTTTCCACATTCTTCTGTTTGATAAACTTTCATGAAACATATGTTTCACTCTTCTTTTTCGTTTGGCAATTGCAAATGCAATTACGCCCTTGCAAAGTGGGATATAACCTTGCTACCAGTTAACAGTTCCTCTTGTCTGTTAATTCCACAAGTACAAGTTTCAGCAAGGAATATTATGTGATATGCTGACACTGTTGAATATTTCAATAAACTGTTCTAATAATCAACCTGAAGGTCAAAGGCATGCAAGGCATTCTGACACGTGCACTAACAAAGTCTTGAAAGCTACTACGATTAGCTTGAGAAATAATCTCTTCCCACATCTTCCTCTAGGTATTCAGCTTAGCCTAAAGAAAGCAGCTACTAAAGCTGCATTTTTTTTCTGTTCATTTTATATTCTGACTGATATCTCAAGGTGTCACTTCTTCCTTCAACCAAATCTTCAGTAAAGCTGCTCCCATTGTAAAACAGAAAATTTAAATTGTAAAACCTGCCCCTGGAAATACTATGTGTCCTCAAAGCATCTTCATGCAGTTAAACAAAGAGGTGCATACAAAATAAAGTTGTCATTGCCATAGTGAAACAAATTTCTCCGTGGTAAGAATGAGAATGGTCCTTTCATGTATCTATTTAAAGTAGACCCACTCTTGACTATTCAAATAAATGAGATCATATACAGAGCTTCCTTTCTCCTGTCTTTTGACTCATACAAGTTCTTCTAGTCGAAGAAGAAAAAAAAAAACCAAACCCACATGTCGACTTTCCTCTGAGCTGCCCTCAAAGATAGAAGGGAAGATAAATTTTAGAGGTTTCCTCCTTTCTACTTCATACACTAAGTGACCATTTCTTCAGGTCTGGTAAGTGATTTGCTAAAATTGCAGTCTCCTGTTTTCAGCATTCAAACTTAGGTTTGTTAGCCTGACTCAGGCTCTTTTTTCTGGAAGAGACTGACAGGATAGTAACATAGCTAACCTAGTTATATCATCCTAAAGACAGACTTTTGCTCTTCCAGAGAAACAAAGAAACACAAAGACAACTGCACTCTCAGAGTAAAGGTCCAGTATCCTGTCCTTGAAAGTCACCAAATTACAAGTGCTTCCGAGGGATGCAGAAAAGTCTAAGAAGCAGGGAAAATACAAGGTGATGTGTAGGCACTTTGAAATAGGTACAAAATGCCTTGATAAAACCTGCACAAAGCTTTACCCAGTGCTCCTGAACACAATCCTCTATCAACTTAGAGGTCTACATGGTTTGAGTCAGTGAAATAAGGGCGAATGAAAAGGAGAATAGGCTGTGCTGCACTAAGTAACCTTTGCCATCCCAGCCTTTTGACATTTAACATTGCATGGGATCCAAAGAAAGGAGTCTAGCCAATCATCATCTCCTCTCCCCTTGTTATGGGCAACTAGGAAACAAGGGCATTGTCTATTCATTCCTATGAGATACTGCAGTATGTGTTCTCCCAGGAAGAACTCAAGAAAGACTAGGTCTTGCTCCTATAAGGCATTTTCCTCCCTCCCCCCCCCCGCAATGAACAGAAATCACAGATAATAATTTCAAGTTTGCCTCACAGCTGTCCTCCATTTTGAGAAATCACTGAAATCATTGAGAAATCATTCTGCCAATGTGGATATGCTGCAGGACCGTGCAAGTGAGAAGTGGTTCATTTTCTGAAATCTGAACACTGTGAAGACTGGAACTGCAAAGTACTTTATATCACTTATGACTAACTACTTCTTATGAAATATAATAAAAACCCACTAAATAGTATTGCAACTATATTAATCAGATAGTTAAGTAGCAGATGCTTTAAGAAATGTCTTTAGCCATTTTCTTCACCAGGATGCATGTACTTCATGGGCCTCCATATCACGGGGTTAAGGCTGCCTATACCAGTCTGCTGACAGCAGAATAGGTACCTACTGTTAACACAAAGTCCATTCATGGGTCTCATGTGATCAATGATATTACTGTTTCATTGGCAAGTTTTGTCACCAGAGGTGGCCAGGGAAATGAAAGATTTTAGAAGCTTTAACAGGGTTTTTATGCCATACAGTGCAAACAAAAAATAATTACATTTTTCAAAGCAAATACATCTGCTGGTTTTTGTTTGGTTTTAGCATTGATGCCAACTTCTACTCAACATAGACGCCAACAGTATATTTTTATAATTTCTCCTTTTATTCTTTATGATACCTATGAAACTTTTTTGAGCACTGAATATATTGGAATTCATTTTCTATGGAGCATCATGATGATTTAGATTAGCATACCTACAGTGCTTCCTGCATTCCCTTGCAAATGCTGTGCCACTGATTGCATGGGGTTGGCACAGTTAGTCCAAGTATTGAGCAGTCACAACTATGGGTGCTGCCAGTGACAGCTGTGGCTGCTCGAAACTTCTTAACAGCCATAGCAACAAAACAAATACATCCAATTCTTAGCAAAATATGCAACTAACACTTCTGTACATGTTCAGTGTATTTGAGTATGGCAATAAACTGAAATCCTGGTTAAGGCTTTTATCTTTGCTTAGTCTCATTTTGGTTTTCTGAAGAATAAAGCAGTTTCTTATTTACTTCACAGGCGTGCTAAAAACATTTTTTTGTTCACATGTGCCCAGGGCTGTCAGAAGAGAAGATGTTACCTGAAGCTATTGTTTCTTTATTGAAAAATTGTCTACAGCTACTTTCCACTTAGCACAAGAATTACTGAAGAGTTACCTCATTCTGAACAGCATGTTTTCAAGCACTGATATTCCTCAAGCTTCCTGAAACATTGGAAGAAAATTTCACAATTTTGAGTTTGTGTTCAAAATAAGTCCTGATACTAAAAAAAAACTGTGCTTCAATTTTGCAGTCCAGCAAAGCAGGGAAAATAAAGGAACTATTTTATGAATGCATCCTTGTCCAGTCCTACTAGTTTTTAATCTTCCATGCATTCAGCAAGGTAAACTATTTTGATACTCAGTGAGCTTGTAACATTTTAAAGCAACTTCAATGATATTTTCATAGCTACTTACAAAAAATACTTACTTTCGTCTTTCTGCCTCAAATTTACTCAGCAGTTTTCGGAGACCACCATTCTTAAATCCTTGGAAATGGGCTGCCGGGGCTCCCACGGTGATGACATCATACAGAGCATCTGGAACAAGAACAGACAAGCAGAGAGATTTGCATGTGCCTATGCCCACGGTATGATAACACTATGATATCTATTCTACAAGACATGAGGACAACGAGTCTGTATTATTTCCAAGAATAATCAAGAATCTGTCTCAAGAAGGCCCAAGAGCTAATAAATCTTTCCATACAGCCATCTACACACCTTTGAAAGTTTACCTGATTTACTGCTACATCGAAGTCATATGCCACAGTGCAGAACAATACTCTAGCTCTGCAGTTTACAAAGCTGCCAAGTAAATTAGCCCTTTGTGTATTTCACTTTATTACCCCTTTCATTATTTAACTTGTAGTCATGTTGAGATGCAGAGATTCATGCATTTTAGAGTCAAAAGAGACCATTATGATGGAATAGTGTGATTGCCTGAATAATACAGGCTACAAAATTACAGCTAATGATTCCTGCATCAAGCTTATGTCTTCATGTCTTCTGGTTGAGTGAAGGCATCTCTTTTTTTAAAAAAAAAAAAGCTAATCTTGATTTAAAGACTTCAAGTGACAATGAATTCACTGCATTCCCAGAGAAGTTAAGTTGCTCCAGTGATTAATCAGTCTGACAATCTGACTAGTAAAATTCTCCACTTCTTTTCTGGTTTGAATTTGTTTAGCTTCCACTTTCAGATATAATTTCCCATTTAATGCTAAATTCAAGAGCTCTGTTCTATGACATATACTTACATTTTACATTTGGTTATAAACACAGAGCAAGTCAGTTGTTTTCACTTGAAAAGCTATCAGAATGGGAAATAAACTATACTATTGAAATTTTTGCTGGGACAACAAACCATTTTTACTCTCTGTATGTACCTGATATCTTGTGACATACGTGATGAACTTCTTCTATGGACATATGCTTACAGAACTGGAGATGAAACACCTTTTTAAAAAACAGTCTCTCATTTTGTGCCTGTGATTGATTGTCAGTGCAGAGATGAAAATTTAATTACATCCCAAACCACAGTAATTATACCTTCAAAGATTAAATTTAAATTTGCAGAATTTACATTTGCACTAAGCAGTACCTCTTTTGTGCCCAGGCTCACTGGAAGTATAAAAATACAGGTCAGAATGCCTCATTCTTAAAATGTACTTCTAAAGGAAACATTAGAGGATTTTTTTTTTTGTGAACTCTTTTATTCATCAAGGAAGCTTTCCATGTAAATTAAAATCTAATCCTCTCCTAAAATAGAACTTTTCTTGCATTCTGATGATAAATATCCCTAAAAGCAAGAAGACTGTACAACTGATTCACAGTTAATGAACTATGTTTTACTTCCAGAATGGAATCTCAAAGCATATTTGCTCAAATTGATTTGAACTCTAATGAATTGGTGACTCTTCAATTTCCACTTAAAAGAAGAAGTGACATAATTTCATTAGCCTCAGGTGAGCTACAAGACTCTTAAATAGCCCATTCTTTCGGGTCTTCATAGAAGAATATTCATAAAGATTTATCCATAATACATGATCTTGGGCTATGAGAGCTCCATCGGTACTTGACAATAGGCAGTTCTATTGCTTAAAACAATGGTGGCTTGAAACCAAAATAAGATATGAACCCATCAGGTTAACTAGATAATGGCTTCTGAATATGTTTACAAATGACTTATGAAAACTACATTTAAAAGACTAAAGCCTGGTGCTTTTTCTGACTCTGTTTTAAAAATAAACAGTGACCCTGCTTATAGCTCCTCTGGAGGGGATTTACCCAGAAGGAAGCTTTCAGTCAGCCCATGGCCTCCTCTTAGCATGGTCAAGGAGCAGCTGTTTGAGACACAAACACACCCAGAACAGCTGAGTACCTACTCCACAGAAGCCAACATGGGAGAGTGAGGATGGCAAAGAAGAAAATGTCTATGACCCTAGTGATGAGCAGGAGCACTCTCACTCTCACTTTCCAGAGCACTGTACACTGGAAATTGTTGCAAGACTTGGGAGGAATGTCTTGTGATGTGCTCCGTTTACACATCGGTGCAGCTCCTTGTGAAGGACATGCAGTGTCAGCATGAGCGCCGATACAGGAATGCTCCAGTAACTCAGAACCATCATCCACTTCAAGAACACACTACTGATGACAACTCTCTCTACAGTGGAAACAAAGCTTAAAATGCAGCAGAGAGTTGTAGGAGCTTTATCATATTGTCAGCACATCCCCCCCCCCAATTATTAATTAATAGATGTTAAAAAGACCCTCAACCCTTCCTGAAATAACTACTTCAGAATTTGAAGGAAGAAAACGCAAAATATTGGACTACAAGGAAATTGAGCTTTAAATCAATCAGCATTTCATACTAATTATTCTGACTCAAAGGTACACTCAACTCCTACTTATACAAGTGAAACACTAACACCAGTTATACACTCACCAAAAACCAATTCCTTCACCGTGCAGGAATATAAACTACCTGCTCATCACTCTTTCCCGAACAAAACACAGAGATTTTGTAACATGGTGACAACCACAGCGACATGGTAGAAGTCCCATAAACCTAAGCTTTATCAGACCAATTTAAAGAGCTGAGGGATTTTTACGTCAAGAACAGCTCAATCTTGAATTTGAAGCAACCTGCTTGCCTTCCCAGGAGGCAGTCAGTATCTATCACTGGCCAGAACCAAAATAAAAAACTGTTCAGTTAACCAAATTTATTTAAAACAAGCACACTTAACGTATGAACAGGGACAAAAGCAAAGCTATGGCAATATATAAATTTAACTTCTGTAGTATGACGAACAGAGCAAAACGTGGTGTTTATCAAATGGATAGGGATACAGGTATCCCATAATGAAATAGTATTTTTCTCAAAGCTGTTCCTACTGGAAGTTTAAACACACAGGTATTTTCTGTTCCATGTCAGTACCCAATAACAACCTGAATCAAAGTTCCGTAAACATGTTACTGAACATATCGAACACAAAAGCACATATACATGTGCATACATGCGATAGATGGGATTAAAACCTATCTTGCCATCCCAAAATTAAGACATCTGACAGTGTAAGGGTTAATGACAGCTTTAGGGTTCATCAGCTTGTTTAATCGCAACCTTTGTGGATGTTTTCATGCTTTCTTTTTTTCTTTTTCTTTTTTTTTTTTTTTTTTTTTTTTTTTAATCCTGTCAGTCTCCTGGTTATATTCCAGGTGCCTTTTGATATACAACAAGCAAAGCATAAGACAAGAAAGACCAACTTGATGTCAAAGTGCTCCATACTCCACAATGATTAGCAATTGCTGCAAACTGTTCAAAGTGTGTATATCTAATACAAGACACAGCTCTTTAGGGCTCGTAAAATGAAACTTATTTCGGTAAACTAAACAGATGGGACTGTGGCTAGGTAATAGATACAGAAAACATTTCTCCAACCAAAGGTGATTATACTAACAATCTTCAATTACTTTTTGTTATATTTATACTAGAGTGCTACCAGAATATCGTAAACATATTGAGGAACCCATTTTGCATATAGAGAAATAAAAAGAGCTCCCAACAACTATGGTGTCAGTCCTCCAAAAATACGTGTAGGCAGAAATTCCCTGATTTTAACAGAAGCTCTCTTCTTTATTAATGTTTCACAATCTCTAAACTTGAGTGTAACAAGAACAGTGTTATCTAATTCTCATGCCAGTGGAGTGAATATTAGCTAAAGAAAAAAGGGAGAGTTTTATAATTTAAACAAAGTTCTAAATTTAGAAGATGATTCTAACATTTATCTCTTTCTGTAGTTTTTTCAATTATGGATTAACCATATGCCACAAGCAAAGTGGTTTTGGAACAGAAAAGAGAAAATTAATTAAAAACAAAGCAAAACTCAAGTAATGTAAAAGTTGTGGGTGATTAAGTGGCGTATTTAATTCCACTTTTTTATTTAGCAAATGAACGTACAATGGTCTATTCCCAGAGAGGTTTTCTTAAAAAGATATAAAATTAAGATTCTGACCACCTGTAGTCATTACAAATCTAAAAATGCTTTTGCATTCATTAAATAAATTCAACACATCAGCTAAATTAAAATTTATGCTGTCATACTCTGTCACTACAAATCCCCATCTGTTAAAATGTTTGAAGGCACCATTTTTTAGTAAAAGAAATAACAAAAGATCGAACCAATACAGTATCTAACAGACAATCAGCCATCCCTGTGTTCCAACTTAGAAGTGGATGAACATCAGCAGTACACAGAATAATACTCCTATAATTATTTTTTGTACTTACTGTCTTATAATGTGCTTAGATGTAGAGTGTACCTTACAGAGCGTAATTTCCGTGTTTCTACAGTGACAGCAAATTTAATAGATCTTAATTGATCGACAAATTATTCACTGCACTATGATTTGCTCATATGTATGTATCAATATAATCTTTTATCTCTAAAGGATTCTGCTAAAACTATATGTAAGCAGCAGCAACAGAATTCTGTATTAAACAGAATCACAGACGACATTATGGAAAATCATCCCCCTTTCCAGAAGGTATTAGAAGTTCACAGTATTTTCATCATAATCAGTGAGATATTTGCACCTATCACTAAGCAAATGCTTACGTGGCACAGGCTAGTATTGAATAAGCTGATTTAGGCACAAGCAGCACTGGGCTCATTAAGGCTTCCTAAGAAACAGGATATATTACGTTTAGAAGTAACACTGTCCTTAATGGAACTGCGCAACTCACATCACCTAGGCTGGTAAGTTCATCTCAGCAGTCTCTAGGAAGAAATGTATTGTGCTCTATCACTATCTCTGGTGGCACGGTGGGGAAAAAAAAACCAACCACCTTAGAAACAAGACAGGTAACACTGGCTTTTACACTACATTGACATTATGGATCACAATGAAAAATTAAGCCCGTGCCCTAGAATTACGTGAATCTTACTGAACATTGTGCAGTGTGTCAGTATGAATCACGACAGTATTAGTTCTGGACTGCTACAACAGAATATTTTTAACCATGCATAGGTTACTAATACATTTCAGTGAACATATATTCTGCATTTACTTATTTGTTTGAAGTGTCATAGAAAGAAAATGAGCATGACACCCCTGGAATTTATTTTTTAAAAAAAGAACTTAAAAAAAATTTAGTTAACCACTGCTTAGTTTTCCAAGATCTGCAGTCAGTATCCAAAACTTGTGGCTTCAGAAGACGAGGCAGAGAAATCCCTTGCATAGCTTTAACTTAGGACCTGATTCCTAGGTTTCAGCACAGACTCAGGACTTTTGATTGATCTCAGTGGCAGCATGTCTGGGTACAGGTTCAGAATTTGTAGAAATGTGGAGGATGGGCAAGATGGTCACTTTGATCTCATGGTTTACTTAAGTGTGGTCCTCTATGGACAGTACATAACTCAGTTGCTCTAGAAATGCACCAATCAACATCCAAAACTGAAAGCTTGGGTTTTAGAAGCAGATGCATAGGCCTGAGAGAATGAAATCAAACCCTCCAAGGAAGACAGGCAGGTTCCAGATATGTACGTAAAACAAAGGCAGGAAATAAACACACAGTGAGTTTCTAAAGCTCATTAAAAAAGTGAAAAATTAAACACTTTAAACCTGTACAGCAGTACAGATTTTTAAATAATGAATTTGGAAGTTTGATTTTGATTAAAAAAAACTAAACAACCACCAAACAAATGAAAAACGAAGCAACAATCTAGTCATAAAAGAAACCTTCCATATGAAACCATACTGCGTGAATCTTAGAAACAAGCTAATGTTGTACAAACTTCACCAATTGGCAAAACACATGCAACATGAAATGAATCTCAGAATTTTTCTTTAAAAGTTACTGTATTTCTTGTGATATTCTTTCCTCCTCAGCATTCTTCCAAATCCATGTAAGCTGAAATTGCACATAAATTTACTAAAAAAAAAATCAATGTAATGCTATTACTTTCCATGCTTTTTCTCCGTAGCATCTCTATGTAACCACCTACAAAGTTTAACAAAACTAGTGCCAGTATCCTACCATTAAGTGAAAAATTCAATATGATCAATATCTAACTCTCTAAACAGAATACTTTTGAGTTCTATTGTGGTTTTAAGATTTCATCTGAAAGCATGCCCACCTAATGTTCATCCCTGAAACTGGATATATAAACTAAGTTATTTCCATCTTAAAAATGAAATGGAAATTCCTGCTAAAATGGAAATCATACCTCTCAGTTGCAAGTTTAATTGTATTTCAAAGCATACTTTGTCATACATAGGGAATTTCTGCGCAGAATATACTTTACCTTTCAATCGAGGACTATGCACATGCATTCTTTGCAGATGAAGATTTATTGGGATGAATTCTAATGTTTTTTCTCCTTTGCTACAGCTTGATTTGAAGGAAGAACCTGAAAAACAAAAGTTTAAAGAATCATTATTTTAAGCACCCAGCAGATGTTTTGTCTTCTTTTTAATGTGAGGACAATATTTGTATGTTAGGAGTCGTCTTTAATTTACTTTTAATGTGTAATTGTATATTAGGAGAAGACTGGTTCACTAACCAAGTCTCAGCATGTATCCATATTAGAAGCAACAAAACAGCTTTTAATTCACAAAACAATCTAATTTTTTATTCTAGGTGATAGACATTTTTTCCTGCTGTCTGAAGTCGGTCTGCAGTCTGCTGGAAACAATGTCACAGTTAATGTGCATTATGTTTATTCTGTGCTAATAACACAGGGGTACAGAGCTATGATGGTACTACATTTTCACCAAGTAACATTTTTTTCTTAAAACAAAAGTATTACATTGACTAGGCTATGCATTCTTCCTAGAAAGTTCAAATAAAGAAACATAAACTAGCTTAAGAAAAGCTAAAAATTAGTTTTCTTTCTAAACTCCAGAATTACAAGAAGGACAATGCTCTGGAAAAAAATAAATAAAGATGGTTACATACTTCAAAAGTATGAGATTATGGGCAATTCTATGATGGTATAAAGAAATATAATTAAAACCTGACAGTATGAAAACATAATTTACCTGGAGATATTTGATATAACATATATATATATATAAAATAAAAGGGTGTAGATTAGGAAAGAGAGGTGGTCTTATCTTCTCACTCAAGCAGCCCAATGTTTACTTAGACCATTTTTTCAGCACCTATCATTTTTCCAACTACTAATAATTTGGACTAAAACTCCTCTAATTGAGACAGGATTTAAAAAAAAAATTTTTTTAAAGGTTCAACCTTTTCTTGCCAAAAAAAAAAAAAAAAAAAAAATTTAAATTTTTCTTTTTGACCTGCTTAATCAAGATTTGCTGGAGGTTATCTGTTGAAACTGCCATAGATTCCAACACGAGTCCCCCAATACAAGTCACATTGCCAGAGGGCACCAGTGATGCTCCAGACCAGTTTAGGCTGCTACCTAAGCTTAGTAACTTAAAATAATAATTTAACAAAGATTAAGAGCAAAGGTAGCAAGAAAAGCAATTGACAGGAGTCAAAGATTCAGATTTGATAGGAAACCTGGGGATGCAGGCTGAAACCAGGAGTCATTGATTATGAGGAACAGCAGTGGGAAACCTCCACCTGGAAAGCACAGTACAACAAAATTATGGGAGCAGTGAAGAAAACTCAAACTGTATCACAGAAGAAATGGGAATAGTGCAGGTGAGGAGACTGTAAATCATTAGGAAAGAAAACAGAAAGGGGGCAGATTATTTATGAGAATTCACTGAGACCAAGATCAAAGCTTAAGGAATGATAACTGGATCTGAGACAAGGAAACACTGGCAGACTAAAAGGAGAATAAGATGACAGCAGATTAAAAGGAACTGGCAAAAGAAGAATAAGAGGGAGAAGACAAGAGCCTGCTCTCCCTGGAGTACACTTCTATCCTTAGCTGGAGTAGAACACATGGATCATTGCCGAGTCTTGTTATTCCTCTTTTCAGCGAAGACCTGTGAAGCAAGAATCCCTTCCTGTCCAGTGCCAGAAACATATGGGATAATAACCACCCACTGCTATCAGTTATTCTGTTTACTCAGGTATGAGATATCCATGCAGTTGAATTAATACCTCAGTCTGCATTTGCCAGTGTCATCCATAGGATAAAACTAACTTTCAGTATAGTTTGTTTGTTTTCAAATAGCTTGGTACTTAAGGACCCTCTATTAAAATAGTTGTTATTATTGTTGCAAGATTAAACTCTTCAAAGTTAGGAAATAGCAGAATATAGATGCAACCTTCATCTGACGTCCACCTGAAGAGGAACTGTTAATAGACTTCAATGACATATTACATACTAGCTTTTTCCAGCTCGTTAAACGTTTAAGGTCTTTGCTGCTCACTTTAGAAGCAGTGATTCAATATTTTGTTTCCAACTTTGACTTCAGTATCTGGATTCAAATATATTGCTCAAGCCCCCCACAAAGAGAGGATTATTAATTTCCTCAAATCTGTCTACTGCATGCATCACTACAGTTTCTAAGGGCTTTACAAATATGTACAGAATAATTTTAACTGGCTGAATAAAAGGGTTATAATTTTATCCATTGTAATGGCAGAGAATAACTTAAGGTTGAAGCATTTAAGAAACAATGCATCAATATGAGATATGGAGGATCTCATTCTGCAGAGTATGCATTATAATGCAACATCACATTCCATTTTGGAAACACAGCTCCCACTGAGCTGAATTACAACCATAAGTACTGAGTACTTCCGCAAAACTGCTTGCGTCTATTGCCAGGCTTCCAGAGAACAACAACACACGCTAACCACTTCTGAAGTCTGACTTGTCTAGTGTCACAAAGGAACTTTGTGACAGAGGCAGGGATAGTGTCCAATTCTCCAGAGCAATATTCAATTGCCTTAACCTTGATTGTCCTTCTAGGGCTGGGTGAATAATAGAATTTTCAGTTTGATGACTGAAATGGAAAAAAAAAAATCAGGGGAGGGGGAAAAGTCATTCCAGGTCAAACTAAAAGAAACAAAAAGTTTCAAAATTCTACCCCCTCCCAAAATCACCAAATCTGGTTTAGATTAACCTGAAATTATTTGGTTTGATGTTACCTAACCCTTTTAGATTCCTGTTATTACGTTTCCTTGAAACCAAAATACCTGGCATTCTCTAAAATTCTCCCCCATTTTTGAGGATAAAAGTGTTTGCCAAAACAACTCAAATTTGAAACAGTCTCAACTTCTTTAAACCTCCACTTTCAGTAAATATGCTGCTAAGCCAAAATTGCTGTCTAACACTAATGCAGTCTCCTGATACTTTCACTGCAATCTCTCAATTTTAAAAGCAAATTAAGTAGTCTACTGACAACAGCCTTCTCCATTAAAGTCCACAAATAGCTCAGCTGAGCATGAAGTAGTTATCTCTCAGAAAATGCAACATGTGATTGTATAGGAAGATTGCGGAAATGTGGAGTATTGTTGAAATATTTTGGAAAAATTTTATTTACAGATGCTATTTCCCCTTCTGTATACTGCTTATGAGTGAACAGAGTCTTCCCTAGCACTGATACAAAAGGAGATTGGAGATGTTTGCACCTAGATGGCCTACATGGAATTAGTCCTTAAGAATTGTTTGTGACAAGATACATGTAAAAAGCCCCTTGTTAAAGGAAAACAATTGTTCACTGAGTAACAAAGCAAAAATGCTGAACACATCAACATTAACCCTGCTTTTGATGTACCAAGGGGGGAGAAGAGTGTCAATGAGTTAGTGCTTCCACATATCTCTGGCTGCCAACATGGTAGTGAAGCAAAGGCAGAAGCAAAAGTACTCCATGGCTTTCCTAGAGGAATGTGGCCAGTTGGCCTTGTCTTAAAATAAGGCTTCCCAAAATAACAACCCGACTCAGGAATTTTGTATCTGAGGCCAGGTAACAGAAGCCTGACCTAGTCTAAAAAACCAACCTTGTCAAATTCCTAAGTAGGAATACTGCTGATCGCAAACCATCCCTACTAGTTTCATGGTTTTAGCTGGGATAGTTAATTTTCTTCACTGTAGCTGGTATAGTGCTGCATTTTGGACTTAGTATGAAAATAATGTTGATAACACACTAATGTTTTAGTTGTTGCTGGGTAGTGCTTACACTAGTCGAGGACTTTTCCAGCTTCCCATGCTCTGCCAGGTGCACAAGAAGCTGGGAGGGGAGGGGGCACATCCAAGAGAGCTGATCCAAACTGACCAAAGGGATATTCCATATCATATGACGCCATGCCCAGTATATTAACTGGGGGGAGTTGGCTGGGGGAGGCAGCGATCATGGCTCAGGGACTGGCGGTGTCGGTCAGCAGGTGGTGAGCAGTTGCAGCACTTATGGTTTTTTCCCTTTTCCTTTTTTTCCCCCGGGTTTCATTCCCCTCTCTCATTATTTTCTTTTTTATTATATTATCACTATCATTATTATTATTATCATAATCATTATAGTTATCATTGCCATTACTAACATTGCCATTTTAATTATTAAACTGTTCTTATCTCAACCCATGAGTTTTCTTGCTTTTGCTCTTCCGATTCTCCCCCTTCCCACTGGGGTGGGGGGAGCGAGCGACCGGTTGTGTGATGCTTAGTTGCTGGCTGGGGCTAAACCATGACAACTAGGATGGGTGCCTATTTCAGATCTGGATCTCCAGCGCAGATGCACAGGTACTCCAGAGCACTGCAATTTTCAAGCTGTTTCAGAATGGAGAGAACTGCCTCAACCCAAGCTTCGGCAATGTGCTGACTAAGATAAAGTACGAAGCCTACACAGGCTGGACTGTAAAGCAAAATCTTTTTTGGCATGAATCTCTGACAATGGGAAAGTAAAGACTGTGTTGAAATATGTTGACCTAAAAAGTCTGAATTAAAGTTGTACTCACATCTCTAATCTTAGCATTTTCTACTTTGGAAATACTTAATTTTCCAGTCTCTAAAATATACACTCAATGTTAATTTTTTGTGCAACCAACAGTATGAAGTCAAATCTATCTCTGCCTTGCTTTCTTATCAAACACTATAATCTTGTTTTTTAAAGTTATAATGTGTACTGTTTATAGAGAAGAACCACCCCAAATGGAAATGGAAGAGGAACCAGGACATCTTAAAACATGAAATGAATTTTATCCACATCCATCCTCTTCCCTTGAAAAAAAAGCAGTAGGCACAAACTTCTGAAAACTGTATGCAGGAAGATTAATCTCTGTTTCACAGAGAACTGCAATTACTTCTTGCAAATGATCTAGGAATAAAAAAATCTGGTTAAAGTCTAGTAATGGACAGCAGAAACATGTAAGAATCCGTTCTAGATTTTATTTTACTTTTGGGCAGCCAAATCCTACATTGCCTACAGGATCAAAATGCAGATTTCTGGCTTTCACCAAGCTCTACATAGGTATACATAATACATCCCACCCTCCCCCTTTATATTTATAATTTAAAGATGTTAGACCTCTATGGAACAACTTTAAAGAGACACTCACTACTCAGAGAGTTTATAATCTAATTTAACTTGTGATTTAATAAGAATAAAAATGCTATAATGCAGGTTCAAAAGTAAATATTGCCTTCATTAGAAGGACTATGCTATTATTTGCCTTTAGAATGCGCACATATCCCACTGATCACAATAAAAGAAGTTTTCGCAAGTTAAAGTAACTTTTCACATAAGATGTAAAATCAGGGGTTTTCCAACAAGTATCTTACCAGCACTCTATTAGCAAGTGGGGAAAAAAGGATTGTTGAAGAAATGAGATTGAGGTATGTACCTAAGTGTTGGTCTCCAGACTAACACCTCCTCGTTATTTCTCATCTTTACTCAATTATTAGGTTACTTCGGTTTTCTGCTGTGTTTTGTTTTTGAAATGTTCCTACTCTTTTTAATATGTGCTGGTTCCATCCTCCTCAATAATCTCAGGTTCTCTCGTCCACTGCAGTTCTCTCAAACCACAGTTAAGACAGGTCATTTAACATCACCGACCCTTTTCAAATTCACTTGGCATAATACAGGCCTTGCAAAATTTATGCTTAATAGACTACACTGTCTTTTTTTTTTAATCTCAGAAGGTCATTTCAATATTTTCCTGCAAGTGACAATTATTACATTGATTTCTTCATAATCTGTATTTATTGCCTTGAATATGACACTTCATAGTGTGCTTTCAAAATGTAATTAGCAAAGCAATAAAAAAATATGCATATTAGTTAAACCACAGAAACATAGGAAGTGCCACACTGGATCAGGAGGTAGCCTGTCAAAATCAGAACTGAAATATTCTGATGATTGAAAACAATCACAAAATACAAGAAATTAAACTTTTGCAAGCAAAATGCAAATTTTTATACAACAATTAGTATAACAGATGAGCTTTCTCCCCCATACATGTTTAAGCAGGTGATCAACTGCTCCCAAAATGTTTAGTTTCAGCTAGAGACTGTTTTTTGTTCATACACTAAAACAGCATTTCTCTTTTCCTGTGACCGAGAAAGCAATCCCAGAGCAATCTGGAATGAGAAATACCATGCTCAGTCCTGTATTAGATGATGGATAAATGATAAAAGTACAGTTTTAATACCTATTATTTTGGAAGGGAAAGTTTTGTGTTTCACCTACTAAATGCAGCAGATTCATTATAATAAAAGTAAACAAACCCAGTTCTCTGTAAGACGAAATTATTCTGCTATGCGTTTTAGTTGTATATTGAACTAAAACCTGATTGCTCCATTACTCAGTACACAAAAAAAAAGTTTTGTTTTGTCTATGTAGAAAGCTAGAAACAATTAAGAAAATACTGCAAATTCTCCCTAAATATAGATCAGATATTTTAAAAGATGTTATAATTCTAGAATCATAGAATGTCCTGAGTTGGAAGGGACCCACAAGGACCATCGAGTCCAACTCATTTCCCTGCACAGGACAACCCCAAATTCACACAGTATCTCTGAGGGTGTTGTCCAAGTGCTTCTTGAATACCGCCAGGCATGGCGCTGTGACTGCTTCCCTGGGGAGCCTGTTCCAGTGCTCCACCACCCTCTGGGTGAAGAACCTCTTCCTAATATCCAACCGAAACCTCCCCTGGCACATCTTCCTGCCCTTCCCTTGGGTCCTATCATTGGTCACCAGAGAGAAGAGATCAGCGCCTGCCCCTCCTCCTCCCCTTGTGAGGAAGCTGTAGACCGCGATGAGGTCTCCCCTTAGTCTCCTCTTCTCCAGGCTGAACAAACCAAGTGACTTTAGCCACTCCTCATACCGTTTCCCCTCTAAACCCTTCACCAGCTTCGTGGCCCTCCTCTGGATGCTCTCTAGTGGCTTTATATCCCTAATATACTGTGGCACCCAAAACTGCACACAGTACTCGAGGTGAGGCCGCACCAGCGCAGAGCAGAGCAGGACAATCACCTCCCTTGACTGGCTGCAATGTAGTGCTTGATGCACCCCAGGACAGGGTTGGCCCTCTTGGCTGCCAGGGCACGCTGTTGGCTCATGTTCAACTTGCTGTTGACCAGAACCCCCAGGTCCCTCTCCGCGGAGCTGCTCTCCAGCCTCTCGTTCCCCAGGCTGTATGTGCATCCAGGGTTGCTGTGCCCCACGTGCAAGATCTGGCACTTGCCCTTGTTAAAATTCATACAGTTGGTGATTGCCAGCTCTCCAGTCTGTCCAAATCTCTCTGCAGGGCCTCTCTGCCCTCGAGAGTGTCAACAGCCCCTCCCAATTTTGTGTTGTCAGCAAACTTAATTAATATTCATAATCATTTATACCTCTATTTTTTACAAATATTCATAAACATTATTATTCCTTTTTCAGAAATATTCTAGATTGCAAACCTATGTATATGTAACACAATGCACAGTGTTTACTTCTGACACGCACTGCTACGCCTACATACACACAATTGTGGGAGTAAGGCCGCAGCGGGAACATCTAATGGTGAGAATACAGAGCGAAACAGCATATGCAAGCAATAATGGCAGCACAGTCATTGAAAACACATATTTGAGACGATGATTGTGAAGATTGGCGTTAGAAATCTGACACCAGCAAGAAAGCAGCAACAACACAAGGCCTTTGTGGTAATTCAGAACAAATGTGCCCATTTCCTTCCAGAACATCTCAAAAGCTGGGGCTGGGGGAGGGGCAGGGAGGGCAGCACACCAGCAGGAAGAGGCAGAAAGGCATGCTATAAACAGACAGAAATTTTTGTTTGCTCAAAAGACAGTGTTATTCAGGAAATAATTCCAGTAGCCTCAAAAAATAGAAAAGTATTGTCAATAAGTACCTTGAATGATTTGTGAGCAATCAAAAGAAAAGATATTCAAAAGACGACATAATTTGTTTTGTAGTCTTTTCTTGCTCTCTTTGTGAGTACAAATTACTACAGGAGGAAAAGACCAGCTGCCTTATTCCACTGGCACGCAGATACAACGATACATTAAAGTCCCTGACCACAAGACTCCAGCAGATATTAACTGAACAAGCACCCAGTGCACATGAGAATATAAGACCACCGTCTCCACATGAAAAAAAGCAAGTCAGTACATACTGCTATTTCTGGACTGAGGACAGACTGCCCATCCCACATTAATGCTGGGCTTTCCTGGCACAATGTGGGCAATGACAACTACTACACTAAGGATATGGAAGACATAGCTACATCTCACTCTTATCCTGTAGACTGCTAAATGTAACTTAAGTTAGGTTTCAAGAAAAACTGACAAATCTACCTCTAAAGCTGTTTTCAACTGGCAGGTGGTATTCAATACTAGCAGAGCAGTATATTCAAGGGAACATGCAATTAAAACACACACACACACCTTTCCAATTTTTTTTTGGCTGCTGTGTAACCATGTACCCTGTTAACTGTGAAAAACTGATGGAATGCATGGAAAAATTTAGAAGAGGAAATAGGGCACCTATGAGTATTTCAGAAATACAATGATTACAATTTTTTCATTTTTATGTGTTTTATTTCTGCTGAATATGCCACTATTTAATAACAATCAATCTAGTTAATTCTTAACCACTCCCAGAAGAGAGGCTACTTTCATACCTGTATGCTTCCCAAGCTCTGCAAGAGTATCCTGGTACATGCTCAACATCTGATCACAGTGAGCAATAACACTTTTGCGCATGTTGTCCCAGTGAGGAGCAAGTTCTCCCAAGTCTTTAAGTTCCTGATTCCTGTATCAAAAGGCAAAAAGAGAAGGCACTAATTAACTCATTAATCCATTATCATTCCTCCAAATTAATCCAATTAATCCAAAAACAGTTTGTTAAAAAACATCAAAAGCATTTCCTAATTGAAATAAAATCTGTTTTCATGATGCTTGTAAAATCTGCTGATTTCAGCTCTTTTATTCAGCCACACAATAAAGAATGTCAGATCAGTGAACAATACAGTAATTTGTGTTCAACTCATCTGGTACAAATGCAATGGTCTGCAAACTGAAATATTATTTCTTCCCTGGAAGTAAGAAGGCTCCAGAGAGCTGTGTTCCCAGCAAGTGACTTTTTCTGAAGAAATATTAAACACTGTTGTAAAGAATACAAAGTTTGCTCCTTCTCCAACACTTGCAGCATAGCTGTTTTGTGCACTCTACTCTTTGGATACTTTCGTACACATAATAAACAGTTCTAGCAGCGTTTCTACAAATGTCAGTTTAACCAACACACCAGCCATCACCACATTTCTTTAGCATTAAAAACAAAACACACAAACAAAAAAAACCCCACCAGTCCTCTAAAAATTAATCTTCAGCCTTACAGCTGTGTTCATCAGGTCAAAACAGCAGTGTTATGGCAACCAAACATGTCACTGAAAATCCAAAAGGAAATCCTTTAGCAAATTATCAGTTTTCCTGTACACTCTTGAGAGCTGACCTGAGTGAAATAGAGATCACTTTAATTTCCTACACAAACAAGCAGAGTCACAGTACACTGGGCTTTCTGTTTGCTTTCCCCACTTGCAAAGTAAATTCATTCTGTATCTATCCAAGAGCTGCTTTGGGGGACCTGCTTTTAAAGAAACTGAAAATGAAAGATCTCGAGTCTTCAAACACTTGGAATTGTTCAGGAGAAAACTTGTGCAACATGACCAACTAGTTTTCCTCATTTTCCTCAAAGTATCAAGCAGACTGTTTCACTGCAATTCTTGGAAGTCTCAAAAAAGTCTTCCAGAGGACAGCTCTTGCATAAAAGAAAATTAACTGAAGAAAAAGGAAAAATGGGGGGGAGGGGGCTGAAAAGCAGAGAAAAAGACCAAGGAGACTGCAGTACAGGAACATAAAGCTACGCCTTACTGCAACCACTAGCCAAAAAGTCTTAAAATTATTTCTTAAACAGGAAAGCCCCACACTGATACACTGATGTTTTCCCCATCATTATTAGCTTTGCATTAGAGTTAAGAGTACTAGAATAAGCTATATAGGCACAATTATGCTCTTGGTTAATATGACAACTAAAATCATACAGATTGCACGGGAAGCAGAATTAAGGCGTTTTGTTTATACATGTCCTCGAAAGTATCAAAATGGAAAAAAAGACTACAGTACATTAACTTGTTGGGAGTTTACTAATGACATATGATTACTTTTTTCCATTCATTCAACCTGAAGAACAGAAGTAGATGGAGCAGTTCAACTTTCCTCCGTTGATACAAACTGCCAATGCTGTAGCATAAGAATCATCTGCAGTAAGAGGACAAAACCACCACTTTCCTTTCACGCTTTTAGTAGCTTAAAATGAGACATCCCATTAAATGAAAATCTCAGGGCTTCCTCCTAAGAAAACCCCTTAAGATTTGGCAGGGTATACAATTTTATTTGCAGTGAAGGTATTTGACCCTTAATATTTGTTGTCTTATTTAATAGTTTTCGGAACAACGTTTGGACCTGGCTGAGCTCTAAAACTTTACTGCTCCCCCTATACAGGAATACAGTATTCTGCAGAGACTGGAGAAATACCACACAGTGAGAGCTGGGCACATCAGTATGCCACATTCAGAGCCCTCTATCTCATGGGAAACCCGCTGTTGGGGCTCTGCTCCGCCACATCTATTTAAGCCCACTCCTGGAGCTGTTGGTCCCATGCTCAAGTCAAGCAATAGCAGGAGTAGAAAACCCTTATCTCAGACTAAAATATCCAACCAAAACCCAAAACTGGTTTAAGTGGCTCACTATGAGTTAACTCCATTGATACCAACAGCACTGGGAAGGGAAAGATCAAATCCCACCATATTAACTTCATGTTTCCAAGGAAAGTCAAATCCTGCTCGTACCATTGTCGACAAGGCTTGTATTTGTTTTATCTCAGAAACACACATGCATCACTGAAGTCAAAATACAGCCACTAGTATGTCATAAAAAGACACATCCGCATAAAGTAAGTGTGCAGTTCTATAGCAATCTAGAGCACATACAGCACGGAAACTTTAAATACTACCTTTCCTAAATATATTTTCATTTAAAAATACAGGAAAATCAAAACCATGAGATAACAGGATTATATGGCATAGACACTATTCCTCAAAAGCAGCCTTCTTGCACATTTTATATCTTTTTTTTCAAATGCAAATATACAAGACATAGGATTTAGTTACTATTTTTGTCTCGTGATTTCTTACTACTAGTCGCTTCTATTGTTGACTCAGTACAACTCTGAGTTATGGCTGCAAGAACTATCTTTCTTACATCTAAGCTCCATCAGTAATATTCCATAGAACCAAGCTTCATTATCATTATCATGAATGGACCCTCCCAAAAGTAAACAGATTGAAGAAACATAATATTTGTCAAACTTGGAATTTTATAGTTTGTACTAATACCCACAACAACAATCCTAAAAAAAATAATCTATTATTTCTTTTAATAATACTGTAATACTCACACCAGAACTTATTTCATTGACTCACTTTAAAAACACACTTCAACCAATAATTTTGTCAAACAGCAATTGTGCTATAAAAGAAAATTAATATTCATAATACATATTGGTTCTACAGAGGGCAAATCGGTTACTGATTCACCTTTTCAATGCAGCCATGGAATTTTTAATAGCTTGTCAACTGAGCAGTAAGCTCAGAGCAAACTCAATATTGTTAAAATAGAGCTATTTATCATCTTCTTTTGCCACTCCAAATCCCCTCTCAAAGTCTTTTCCAGGTAACTGCACTCCTCACCATGACAGATACTGTGCTCAGCATCAACTTCAACCTTTCTTACAGAATCAAATCCAAGCTTTGTCTACATCTTGCTGTTCAGTTCCTCAAACTGTCTTCTGGATAGGCTTTTCTGTCAATGCACAACGGAAGCTCCCACCCAGGAACGTGTCTAAACTTTCATTGTCTCCTGCCTTGATTACTTCAATATCTTCCTTGACGGCCTTGACATAATATTGCCCCATTTTTATCTAACCAGAATGTGGATGTAAACAGTCTGCCCCATTCCTCCTCCTCCACTTCAAACATTGGCTAAATAGCTTATTTTTAAGCCTCTCAGGTACTTTGTTTTTCACATCTATTCTTTCCTTTAGTATACTAATTACACCAGCTTTCACTTCCCATTATGGTTGGAAGCAGTTCCCAATTAAAAAAATTAAAATCTACCTGTTACCCTTTCTTGAAAACTCTTTTATGCCATTATGGCAGAAAAATTCAATATTGGATCCTGATCTGCTGAAAGCACTATATACCATGCTGATTGTTAATAAAAAGATTAACGATCATTGCGGGTAACACAACACAATTTCAAAGAATGAAAAAATCTAAGAATACGTTATGAGACTCCTCAGGATCCCACAGCACTATTAGAAACGTCATGAACCTTCATTTCAGGCTCCTACTTAAAAACCAACAACCCCTTTTACTTGGAATGACTTACTGATTTACAGAGCTGCGATTCGTGGGCACTTTGCCTGTCGGGGACTTGAGCTGTACCCATCCTTCCCCCACTGATGGAAAGTACAGTCATTGCACAAGCTGTTACACTGATATGCAGGATGGTTTGGGAGGATCTGTGCCTGGACTGAAATATCTGTGCTTTATGAACAACTACATCAGGACAACCAGAGATCTGTAAACACTACATGACTCGATACATTTCTGAGATCACTAGCAATTAAATATTGTTACCATTAGACTCAAAGTAAAACCACATGCAATTTTTTTTGTCTGAAGAAAATGTTCAATTAAGCCCATTATCAAACGACGGTTGAACACCCAAGGCTCAGATTAATATTCTGCCTTTTAATTTATCAACTCATGCTTTTTTTTTATTTTTAAGAACACCTTAGGTGCATGATTATAGTAAACTACTAAAAGTACCTGGAAGAGGCACAAAGAATTTCCTGTAATATTCATGTTGATAATTTCTACTTAAACAGGCTCTGCTTTGTGCTATGCACTCTAATGACCATAGTAACAGAAAAAGTCTCTTTCTCATCACTTCTGATATGAGGATATAGGAACAGCTTAGAAGTCTAAAGGAAACATTCCATTTACTGAAAAAGCAAAATACTGTAAATCTGTAAGAAGTACGTTGAATGAATGGTATGCCTCATGTTCAAAAATTATTTGAAGAAAGTCCTAATGCTGAAAACACGTTCCCAATGAACTTGTTTTTACAAAATTACCACTAGCTTCAACAGTCCAGACACCACTACGGAAAGCATAGTGAAAACCTGTGGTCAGTACAATAAAATCAAAATAAAGCAAAAAACCAGCAGCAAGATAGAATCATAGAATTCTATATTACAGAATAATAATATATTGTTATTATATAATATATGTTATATATATAAGATACTAAGATGAGCAAGATGAGTCAGAAAGGAGCATTCCCTCAAAGAACTTTTTTGGATCTGACTATTTTGTCTCAGAAAAGGAAACAACAGGAAGAGCCATTTGCATCATTAAGGGCACAGCACAAATCTTCACAAATTGAAAGATGAAGTTGAAGAGATCAGTCTATTTAAAGAAGAGATAATTAAGAGGACAGATGATAAAAGCACATAAACCACTTCAAAAATCCAGTGATACAATTCCCAGTGAAGCAAAGATGAGAAATTCAAAACCAAAAAAAGGAAATGCTTTTTGCCTCCATCAAGCAAAATCAGCTTCTGAAATCCATTTTCACAAAACATCAGAAGCAAAGTGCTTAGCAGGATTCAAAACAAAATGAGACATTTCAGCATATTATATTTGCAAAAGTTTTGTAGTATTATAAAGGCAACAAAGCTCTGAATATTTATCAAACAGGAGCTTTGGAGTAAATATAAACCATAAGCTTTGAGGCATGACTCAATCACTCATAAGTAAAGGAAGCTTCTAAGTTTCCTTCTAAGGAAAGGAGCACAGGAATTATTTTTCCTAACAAATTTTACTTTAAAGTGTACATGTTTATGGATACCCATTTAATCTTTTTTTGTAGAATAGAAGCAGATAAAAGTACTCTCATTTTTCTTTACCACAAGTTATGGTCTTGTAATATACAGGCAATAACATATCAAAACAATATAACGTTCTCTCCAGAAATAAAAGAATCGTAGCCTTCTTACTATATTGTTCCTAGAACAGACAAATAATTACTACGGAGGATTTAATCCCTTCTGGGGAAGCTACCACAAAGATGCATAAAAGGATATTTTTCTTTCTTTCCTCGTAGTTTCCATTTAAAACCTCTTGAAAACAGTTGCCATTTTTCTCTTCTGACAGAATTTCCCAAAACTATTTCAGGTTCTGGTAAGCCTGACTTGACAAGTAACTAAAACAAAAGGTAGGCATAACCTACATTATAGTCATTCCTTAAACATTTGTTTAAAAACAAACAAACAAAAACCCCAAACAAACAAAAAAAACCCACCCAAACAAAGCCAAACAAACCACCCCAGATATATAAACCACCAAACACATTAAAAATATTTTAAAACCTGTTTCTTCTATGTATGTGTGGAGAATAGACTGAGATTTGCAAATGTTTGAGAATATTTTATAGTGTTCCTGAGCGCTGGAGTTTAAGTTTGTTTTGCATTTCTATCCACCACCATCCCCTTATTATGATCCAAAAGTGTAGACAACATATAAGCTAAATTAAACCCATTTCTTCATTCCTGCCTTAAAACTCTTCCCTTTCCTTGGGTATTTTATTACCTGGGTTTATCTCAGAGACTCAAGACCTTCAAACAGCATGATAATTTGAGGTTAATTCTATGATTCGCATTTAATAGCAGAGGATAATTCTCCTGCATCACCCGATTGCAAAGAGTCTCAAATTCAGTAATCCTCAGAATGCCATCTGTGGAATTTACACTTTAATCCTAAATTATATTTTAGTAACTAGCAACGGTGTACAGAATTGTTTTAGGTGTTTTTTTGTTTGATGTTTTTTAAAATTTTACCGTTTCATCAGGAAACACTGGAATCAGCCTAAGACACTGTTGCTTCAGCTCTACGATATAAGCAAAAATATTTTACTCTGTTTTTATTTATAACTTCATTTTTTTCTTTCAGTTTGAAATCATATTTGTAGAAAGATCAATCACATTATTAGTTACATGGTTACTCATGCATTTAAACTCTTTTGTGAGTCTGTTTTCTTTTTTCCCCAGCTTAGTAATCAGAGTGCCTCATTCAAAATAAACAGTGAGGATCTTTATGACATGAGCAACCTAATAAAATTGTAGAAAGCTTTTTTTAATCACCTTAATGCCTTAACGCCTCTAATTTATATTCTCTGCACCCCCACCAACATGAACTGACAAAATTACACTCAACTTAGTGCTATTAGAACCAGGTAGGAACTGTTAAGTGCAAAATTTCTAGTTAATAATGTAAAAATTGAAATGCTTTTTGTGATGACCGAATTTGAGTGTGTTAAAACAGTTATAATCTTGAGAAGACGACTATTTTTTGCTTTGGTGTTGTATTGTCCTTCACTATAACACAGGAAGCTCTAAGATGACCTATAGATTATATCATTTGCTCAATATGAACTTCTTTGAGACTGCGGTATGCTCAAATATAACATCTGGAAATTTTAGCAGCCAGTCTCTAAGAAGCATTGCTGACTGGTACAGAATGATTTTTTGGAGTCTTAATACCTCGGTGGATTTTGCAGAAAACAACAACAAAAAACCCTCTCTGACAGGACAGTCAGTATGTAAGTTAACATTTTATAGCTTTCAGCACTGCTGAATAATAGGTAATGCTATGTACAAGTAACTATCACAAACCAAATCAGGTAATGTTACTCTATTCCAGTGCACTACAACTTTCAACACCCAATTACAAAGTAAAGCACAGCAAATTTTACTTCATTTAGTCTGATGTGAAAACTCCTTAGACTTTCACAAAGGCCATCTTTTCCAAAATTAGTTATGAGCAGCGAAATCAAGAGGACAGAGAATTATGTAGTGTTCATACATTACATTATCCTTTAGTTTATAAATTAACGGTTTTTAAACTGTTCGTGTTTGAGGGGGGCAATTGTCTAAACACTATTCACAAAAATTCAAGTTACACTTACATTCATATACTTGTATTCCTCAATGCAGTAACTGATGGATAATAAGAAGAGAAAGGTTTTGCAGCATTTTTGATGCACAGTGGGGAAAATACTGCATATGCATGTATTTGAGCTACGTTCTACTGACATGTTTGGAGATTTTTAAGTGTTGGAAAAATTACTTCTCTGAACATTTGTGCTAGGTAGTTACTTGAAGTGAGGTTTTAAAAGTCCTTAAGTGGATAGCATATTAACAGTGCCCATTTAAATGTGGTTGGTTCCAACTGGCTCAAAAGTCATGGTGAGTTTACTCAGAATAACTTTTTTAATGCTCTTAAATCTATCAAAACAATGTTTTTGCAGTGCAATTGCTCAAAAATAAGTCCTGTAAAAAATGACATGCAAAGGCCCAGAAAAATCAATGCCTACTCCCAACACACAGCATTTCTGCCTGGGTATCCTTTAATACACAACTTCTATAGAGAAAAAGGTAGTAGAAAACAGTACATCTTTCAGAAAGTCCGATCTTTGTCCTCATTAAGTAATGTTACAAGAAAGAAACCAGAAAACAGACAAACAGCATAGATTTGCATAAGAAAAGGCTACTGGAATTGGGACAGGACAGCCATTCCTGATGCAGGAAGAAAGCTTGAGCGTGCGTTGTACTCTGGAGAGAGGGTTCAAGGAAAATTCAGCAATTTATCCTTCAAATTTGTTTACGGGTTGTGACCACAAATGCCATGGGACAAATTCAGCCATAAGTAGGTGGAATTTCCTTTCAACCAAAGCCGAGTTTGGTTCCAAGGGACTCAAAAGAGCTTTATTGGCAAATCTGAAAGACATATGTACTGCAGCTTCTACTATAGTCTCCTAATTGTCTTGCTGTGCTGATCGAGTGCAACACAAGTTACATCTACAACTGCAAGCTTAGATTATATGGGTCAATCAACTTTCTGAACAATTATTGTAAACTACTAAGTCTTTTTTATAATCATTAGGTTTGAAGAACTACTTGGCTAATCTTGTATGACAGATACAAAATATCTGGACAAGATCTGTGTAAAGAAATATTAAAAACAGGGTAAATAAAGGACTCATTGGAAAACCTCGAGGAAGAAATAGAAATAATTTCTTAATAAAAACCAGCAAAGCAGACTGTATGACCCTTATTAGAACAATAAAAATTACCATATAGCTCCTATTAAAACTTCTTCCAATGAGGTTGGATGCATATCTTTAAAAACATTATTTCATGCTAAAAAACAAAGTTAAACATCCTTAGAGGTTACATATTTCAGAGTATCATGCCAGTAAATGAAAGTTTGGTTAACACTGAACACTGTAGTTTTATCAAGAGATAAACAATCTTAAGAGCTATGAGAAAAGGGAATTTAAATTACAATTTGAAATACAATACTGAATAGGATTAACACTTCACTTGGATATTTTTTACAGGTAATTGCTTCAGAACCGACTATATTGAAGCCATAATAGGAATAAATTGAAACAGGCTGAGGATGATAAGAAGTGGCCTCTGAGACAAAAATATTTATTCCATTATACTAACTGGGGAAAAAAGATGCAGAGAAGAATGCTTCAGAAGAGGATAGCCTCAAGATGGTACAGTGTAAGTTTTGTACAAGTTCAAGAACATAACAATATCCTCCCAACATCATTTTACTACTTTACAAACTTAAGGAGTCCACAAGAGCACACGTTTGCAATTATTTCAAAAAGCAAAGCCCATACAAAGCTGAAGCTCCAACCTACACACTTATATGATAAGTGACACAGATGCCCCTATTCCCACCATCTGCTACTATTCTACCACAACTTGTTGCTCCTCTTGGTTGTTCTTACGTCCTCCCTTACATTGACACAATCACTTTGTCTCTCTTTCTTTCACACCCACACTTTCTACCTGGCTTGGACAGCTAACCACATTGGCAGTCGGGAAAATCAGAACCACTTGCCTCAATCTTTGACCAACTTTTACTTCCATTTCTTCCTCAAAGCTTTTCTTTATTTTGGCAAGTATTGAATAATCGTTAAAAAAAACAAATAATGGTGATTCTTTACTGCGACTTTATCCAAGGAGGTGAATGCTAAAATATAAAATACCAACAAGTGCTATTAGTTGCATTATGTCTTTGGAGAGAATAATGCAGTAGTAGTAAAAATGGTAAACATAATCCACTAACATTTAAAAAGCATTTACCCATGGGGCAAATGAAAATCTGGGAAGTGGATGAACTGTGCAAGTCAGCATAATCTATTTTTATTGCTTACTAAAAAAACCTTATACATTAGTATTCTCAAACCAGATCAGGCCATAAATGCCTAAACACTTATTAAATGAATAAAGTATTCTAACAATTCATATGATTTTTATAACCCATCATCACCATGCATAAGCGTGTATCAGTCCATTGACTTTATTAAAAGCAAGATTCTGGTCTCCCACATGCTGTTCTATTGCCATAAAAAGATCATACAGAAGCAGCAGATGGGGTGAATAAAAAAAGAAAAGAAGCTCCTATTGCAGGACAAACAACCACTGTAAACAATCACAGGCAACCCCCTCTGATGGAGGGAGTTGCCTGAAAGCACACAGGATGGCTTTGGGATGCAGCACTAGCTCACAGTGTTACTCTTATACATGACACCAGATGTCCACCTATGTGTGAGGCAACTTTCAGAGGGAAAGAGGCAACATCATTTTCTACACCATCCATTATCATTGGAAAAAGAAAGTATGCTTTCTGGGAAGCCCCAGACTGCTTGAAATAATGCTTTTTTCCACAGCTGTATCAGCACAACTAACAAGTATTCAAGGATAGGCTGCCATTTTAGTCCCTGCAGTGGGAATTTGGACATACAAAGGATTTGGGGACACTTGTGCTCCCTATCCTGTTTTTTCCAAGGCCATACATATTGTAACAATCCTCATATGTCCCTCCTCATTACAAGGCCAAACACGAACAAAGGTTTCAAACTTATGTTACTTTGGTATCCTTTTCTTATGTCAACTAATTTATATTAGTGAGAGGAATGTGATTTATATTCTCATTGCTTCTTCATTAACTACAAACATGTCATTTTCCATTGATTGCATGTTTGTCTGTTATACTAGCACTGCCCAGGCACAAAGCCAAACACACTACAACGTAGTTCACACCCTTGTAATGTATTGTTTCTTCATTGTCATGGTTTTAGCTGGGATAGTTAATTTCCTTCACTGTAGCTAGTATAGTGCTGTGTTTTAGACTTAGTATGAAAATAATGTTGATAACACACTAATGTTTTAGTTGCTGCTAGGTAGTGCTTACACTAGTCAAGGACTTTTCCAGCTTCCCATGCTCTGCCAGGTGCACAAGAAGCTGGGAGGGGAGGGGATACAACCAGGAGAGCTGATCCAAACTGGCCAAAGGGTATTCCATATCATGTGATGTCATGCCCAGTATATTAACTGGGGGGAGTTGGCCGGGGGAAGCAGCAATCGCGGCTCAGGGACCGGCAGCGTCGGTCGGCGGGTGGTGAGCGGTTGCAGCACTTGTTGTTTAGTTTTGGGGTTCTTTTGTTGTGGGTTTTTTTTTTTTTTGTTTTATTTTTTTTTTTTTAACTTCTTCCAAGGTTTCATCTCTCTCTCGCTCATTATTTTCCTTTTCATTATATTATTATTATTATTGCTGTTTTATTTGAATTATTAAACTGTTCTTATCTCAACCCATGAGTTTTCTTACTTTGGCCCTTCCGATTCTCTCTCCCATCCCACAGGGGTGGGGGGAGTGAGCGAGCAGCTGTATGGTGCTTAGTTGCTGACCTGGGCTAAACCACAACAGTCCTTTTTGGCGCCCAACGTGGGGCACGAAGGGTTTGAGATAATAACAGTTGCTGGTCACAGCATTGATTCATCTGTTCTCAATAATAGTTAGTCAGACCTACACCATGCTGATTTTGAAGTACATGTTAAAGATTGGTGTTGGGTTTTGTAGTTTGCTGTGCTCTGCAGTGGTTAGAGATGTTTTGCCTAGGAGATTTGTTATTAAAACACTGGCCTTGAGTTTTATCGGTTATTTGGGTCTTGCATGGAAGCCGTTACTGTACTTCGGGTACCACCTCATGGAGACAATTAGCAATTATACCTCCTCCTCTGAGAGGTTTTTTATGGAGGAAATACAGAATGGCACCTTAGCTATCATCTTCTGTAATGTCTCCTCCTTCATTACAACAACTTTTCAGTATCTTGAACATCCTTGGGTAGTTAAGATACATCTGTTGATATTCCTATGGCAGATTGTTTCGGTTTTGTCTAAGGTTAATAAGCAATTCGAGAATATCATCCAGAGATCTGCCCCAAGGCTCGATAATTATGGGTGGCAGGGTATGTGGGATAGTATGGGCAAATGCCTAAGACGGTGGGCACCTCCAGTGTTTTGGGACTTCACCCCTGAACAAGTGCAGAACCCTGAAAAATTAGTAGACTATTTGGAGGAAGACTGTTGTAACCCTAGCAATTCCAGAGAGATATAAATCACTGCAATGTGTTGGGGCCTGGCCCATGTCTACCAAGCCCTGTTTAACACTATTCAGTACTCCCAAGGGGAAGAGAAGGCCTCTGGATTTAAAAAGACAAATAAAGGGAAAAAGACAAGCACTGCAGCCACTCAAACCCCCACAACAGGCACTGCGGCTACTCCAAGCCCGACGATAGGAACTGTGACCACTCAAACACCCACGACAGACACTGCAGCTGAATCAGAGAATCAATCCGTGCCAGTATCAGTTGCCCCTATACAAAAGAAGAAATCTTGGAAGAGAAAGTCAACTCGTTTAGAAAGAGATGATGGAAAAGTAAGGCCATCACGAGGAGAGGAGGAGGAAGAGGAAGAACTCATACAAGAGACGGAAACTACCCGATCCCTATCCTTAAGTGAGCTGTGAAATATATTCTGATTTCTGAGATATATGAAAAGATTTCGGCCATCATGTAGGTGAGCATGTTGTCACCTGGTTGCTCCGATGCTGGGATAACGGGGCCAGTAGCCTGGAATTAGAGGGTAAGGAAGCCAAACAACTGGGATCCCTTTCTAGGGATGGGGGCATTGACAAAGCAATTGGAAAAGGGACACAAGGCCTCAGCCTCTGGAGGCAACTCCTGTCTGCTGTGAAAGAAAGGTACCCCTTCAAGGAAGATGTTATGTATCGCCTAGGAAAATGGACGACCATAGAGAAAGGTATCCAGTACCTAAGAGAATTAGCTGTGCTTGAGGTGATTTATGGTGACCTGGGTAGTGAACAGTCATCCAAAGATCCAGACGAAGCCCAGTGCACATGACTCATGTGGCGGAAGTTTGTACGGAGTGCACCATCATCCCATGTAAACTCCCTGGCAGTAACGTCCTGGAAAGATGAAGAGGCACCAACGGTGGGGAATGTGACTGATAAACTCCGGGATTACAAAGCACATGTCTCTTCCTCCCTCGTCTCAGCTGTGGAGAAATTGTCCTGGGAGGTTCAGCAAATCAAAGAAGATATGTCCTACTCCCTACCTGTACGGACCAGTATCTCAGCCATTAGGAGTAAGCGTCCCTCTGCTCAAGAGAGAGGATACACACCATGGGCCACCCTATGGTTTTACCTGCGTGACCACGGAGAGGACATGAGGAAGTGGGATGGAAGATCTACCTCGACCCTAGAGGCACAGGTACGTGAGTTGCAAGGAAAAACAATCACTCAAGGGGGGTCCTCCAGGAAAATTGCTGCTCCAGTTTCCAGTAAGCAGTTCCCCAGACAGAGGAGTAGAAGCGCTGATTCTATCAGTGATCTTAGTAGAGACACTTCCGATTCCCATTCACAAGAAGTGGTTTGCAAATTCAGCAGTTGGAATTAGAGGGGCCCTGCCTCCAGTCAGGTGGAGGAAAGGGACAACCGGGTTTACTGGACTGTGTGGATCTGATGGCCTGGCACATCTGACCCACAGGAGCATAAGGCTCTAGTGGACACCGGCGCACAGTGCACCCTCATGCCGTCAAACTATGTAGGGGCAGAACCCATCTGTATTGCTGGAGTGACAGGGGGATCCCAAGAGCTAACTGTATTGGAGGCTGAAGTGAGCCCAACCAGGAATGAGCGGCAAAAGCACCCCATTGTGACTGGCCCAGAGGCTCCATGCATCCTTGGCATAGACTACCTCAGGAGAGGGTATTTCAAGGACCCAAAAGGGTACAGGTGGGCTTTTGGTATAGCTGCCTTGGAGACGGAGGAAATTAAACAGCTGTTTACTTTGCCCGGTCTTTCGAAGGACTCTTCTGTTGTGGGGTTGCTGAAGGTCAAACAACAACAGGTGCCAATTGCCACCACAACAGTGCACCAGCGGCAATACCGCACCAACCGAGACTCCCTGATTCCCATCCATGAGCTCATTCGTCGACTGAAGAGCCAAGGAGTGATCAGTAAGACCCACTCACCCTTTAACAGTCCCATATGGCCAGTGTGGAAGTCTAATGGAGAGCAGAGACTAACAATAGACTATCGTGGCCTGAACGAAGTCACTCCGCCACTGAGTGCTGCTGTGCCGGACATGCTAGAACTTCAATACGAACTGGAGTCAAAGGCAGCCAAGTGGTATGCCACAATTGATATCGCTAATGCATTCTTCTCAATCCCGTTGGCAGCAGAGTGCAGGCCACAGTTTGCTTTCACTTGGAGGGGCGTCCAGTACACCTGGAATCGACTGCCCCAGGGGTGGAAACACAGCCCTACCATTTGCCATGGACTGATCCATACTGCACTGGAACAGGGTGGAGCTCCGGAACACCTTCAGTACATTGATGACATCATCGTGTGGGGCAACACAGCAGAAGATGTTTTTGAGAAAGGGAAGAACATAGTCCAAATCCTTCTGAAGGCTGGTTTTGCCATAAAACAAAGTAAAGTGAAGGGACCTGCACAGGAGATTCAGTTTTTGGGAATAAAATGGCAAGATGGACGTCGGCAGATCCCAATGGATGTGATCAACAAAATAACAGCCATGTCTCCACCAACTAGCAAAAAGGAAACACAAGCTTTTTTAGGCATTGTGGGTTTTTGGAGAATGCATATTCCAAATTACAGTCTGATTGTAAGCCCTCTCTATCAAGTGACCTGAAAGAAGAATGATTTCAAATGGGGCCCTGAGCAACTACAGGCCTTTGAACAGGTGAAGCAGGAGATAGTTCATGCAGTAGCCCTTGGGCCAGTCCGGGCAGGACAAGACGTAAAAAACGTGCTCTACACTGCAGCCGGGGAGAATGGCCCTACCTGGAGCCTCTGGCAGAAAGCACCAGGGGAGACCCGAGGTCGGCCCCTAGGGTTTTGGAGTCGGGGATACAGAGGGTCCGAAGCGCGCCACACTCCAACTGAAAAAGAGATATTGGCAGCATAGGAAGGGGTTCGAGCTGCTTCAGAAGTGATCGGTACTGAAGCACAGCTCCTCCTGGCACCTCGACTGCCAGTGCTGGGCTGGATGTTCAAAGGGAGGGTCCCCTCTACACATCATGCAACTGATGCTACACGGAGTAAGTGGGTCGCACTGATCACCCAACGGGCTCGAATAGGAAACCCCAGTCATCCAGGAATCTTGGAAGTGATCATGGACTGGCCAGAAGGCAAAGATTTTGGAATATTGCCAGAGGAGGAGGTGACACGTGCTGAAGAAGCCCCACTGTATAATAAACTGCCAGAAAATGAGAAGCAATATGCCCTGTTCACTGATGGGTCTTGTCATCTGGTGGGAAAGAATCGGAGATGGAAGGCTGCTGTATGGAGTCCTATACGGCAAGTCGCAGAAACTGCTGAAGGAGAAGGTGAATCAAGTCAGTTTGCAGAAGTAAAGGCCATCCAGCTGGCTTTAGACATTGCTGAACGAGAAAAATGGCCAGTGCTCTATCTTTATACTGACTCATGGATGGTGGCAAATGCCCTGTGGGGGTGGTTACAGCAGTGGAAGCAGAACAACTGGCAGCGCAGAGGCAAACCCATCTGGGCTGCTGCATTGTGGCAAGATAATGCTGCCCAGGTAGAGAACCTGGTTGTGAAGGTATGTCATGTGGATGCTCATGTTCCCAAGAGTCAGGCCACTGAAGAACATCAGAACAACCAACAGGTGGATCAGGCCGCTAAGATTGAAGTGGCTCAAGTAGATCTAGACTGGCAACATAAGGGTGAACTATTTATAGCTCGGTGGGCCCATGACACCTCAGGCCATCAAGGAAGAGATGCAACATACAGACGGGCTCGTGATCAAGGGGTGGACTTGACCATGGACACTATTGCACAGGTCATCCATGAATGTGAAACATGCACTGCAATCAAGCAAGCCAAGCGGATAAAACCTCTGTGGTATGGAGGACGATGGCTGAAGTATAAATATGGGGAGGCCTGGCAGATTGATTATATCACACTCCCACAAACCCGCCAAGGCAAGTGCCATGTGCTTACAATGGTGGAAGCAACCACCGGATGGCTGGAAACATATCCTGTGCCTTATGCCACCACCCAGAACACTATCCTGGGCCTTGAAAAACAAGTCTTATGGTGACATGGCACCCCAGAAAGAACTGAGTCAGACAATGGGACTCATTTCTGAAACAACCTCATAGACACCTGGGCCAAAGAGCATGGCATTGAGTGGGTGTATCACATCCCCTATCATGCACCAGCCTCTGGGAAAATTGAACGATACAATGGACTGTTAAAGACTACACTGAGAGCAATAGGGGGTGGGACATTCAAACACTGGGATACACATTTAGCAAAAGCCACCCGGTTAGTCAATACTAGGGGCTTTGCCAGTCAAGCTGGCCCTGCCCAGTCAGAACTCTTATGCACTGTGGAAGGGGATAAAGTCCCTGTAGTGCATGTAAAAAATATGCTGGGGAAAACCGTCTGGGTTATTCCTGTCTCGGGCAAAGGCAAACCCATTCGTGGGATTGTTTTTGCTCAAGGACCTGGGTGCACTTGGTGGGTGATGCGGGAGGATGGAGGAGTTCGATGTGTGCTTCAAGGGAATTTGATTTTGGGTGAAAATAGCCAATGAAGTGAATGGTATGCTGTTAATTGCTATATAATATTGTATGTCATCACTCCAATAGTTGCTATATGCCACATCAATGATATCATAGTAAGAATTTCCAAAATTAATGAAGAATGAACTTTGATTGAACCCAGCAAAGTGTAGCGGTGATGGAACAAACACTGACTTCAGCATGCAACAATCCAACACCACACAGACCATCTCTCCGGCCTTGAAAGACTGTTATAATAGATGGAGCCCAAAGTTATTGACTAAATGAACTCAATGGACATTTGTGGACTCTCTACAGACATTTTACAGGGGTGGTCCATAGACTAAGGAAATGATAAATGATATCTGTGTATGTTAATAAAAGATGGGAAGGTGGGTGGTGGTTACTGAGGTCGTATTGGATAGTATGGGACCTGAGCATGACGTAAATGGTATGGAGTAGAGGGGTGGATATTGTCATGGTTTTAGCTGGGATAGTTAATTTTCTTCACTGTAGCTAGTATAGTGCTGTGTTTTAGACTTAGTATGAAAATAATGTTGATAACACACTAATGTTTTAGTTGCTGCTAGGTAGTGCTTACACTAGTCAAGGACTTTTCCAGCTTCCCATGCTCTGCCAGGTGCACAAGAAGCTGGGAGGGGAGGGGATACAACCAGGAGAGCTGATCCAAACTGGCCAAAGGGTATTCCATATCATGTGATGTCATGCCCAGTATATTAACTGAGGGGAGTTGGCCAGGGGAAGCAGCAATCGCGGCTCAGGGACCGGCAGCGTCGGTCGGCGGGTGGTGAGCGGTTGCAGCACTTGTTGTTTAGTTTTGGGTGGTTTCTTTTTTTTTTGTTGTTGTTGTGGGTTTTTTTTTGTTTTGTTTGGTTTTTTTTTTTAACTTCTTCCAAAGTTTCATATCTCTCGCTCATTATTTTCCTTTTCATTATATTATTATTATTGCTGTTTTATTTGAATTATTAAACTGTTCTTATCTCAACCCATGAGTTTTCTTACTTTGGCCCTTCCGATTCTCTCTCCCATCCCACAGGGGTGTGGGGGGGGAGAGAGTGGCTGTGTGGTGCTTAGTTGCTGACCTGGGCTAAACCACAACATTCACAAAACGTTAACTTTTCAGAATACTTATATTGTTAACCAAATCTTGATCCTCACACATTTAAAGTCATGACCGCACGCTCTAGCACAGTTCACTGCTCAGAACTCATGAAGTCACTGGAGTCTTAAAAATTCTGAGCAATCAATTCTGTTGTTCCGTTACAACTGTACATTCTTAGCAGCCAAAAATATCACTACATTTTGCCTATTTCATACTACAAATTAATAATTTTAGCTCATCACATTATTACAACTCAGTAAAATAAAATTAGTATTTACTATTGCTACTTCTTCTTCCTTACCTTCTCATATCCTCCTTTATGTGCAGATTGATCAGTTCTTTAGGAACATGGAAAGAAAGGGTGGTCTCAGCCATCTGTTCCCGGATCCGCATCCACTTGTTGTCAGAAGTAGGGAATCTATATAACTTACAGATAGGGTTTTTTAACACTGTAGAGAGGAAAAATTATATCATTGCTTTACTGTGGTTATATGACTCTGAAAATTTATGACAATTTAATCCAAAATTAATACATTATTCCCCCCCTTGCTTCCAGAATTAATTTTAGATGCAAAATTTTTATTTAATTTATTATAGCAGCATGAGGAGGACAAAATATTACTACTGCAGTAGATAAATCACATTTTACCTGCACAGTAGGTATCCTGTGAATTTATGATTTCAGTGTAGTGAGAATGTAAATTATGCTTTCTATTCTTACGCTTAAGATACAGTTAGGAAAAATGGAATGCACAAATAAACAATGAACTCACATACAGTCAACGCCATCGCTTACCATCTGCTAGAATCACTCACATTGCTAATAAATTGCATGGGACAAGTAAAGCATGCCTTGGAGTTTAGTTGTATCTGATGTATTTCCTCTGTGATATGCACACAGAGAACTCATTAATACAAATAGATGGTGTGCATCTACATTAAAGGAAACTTGATCATTGACAAGGCCAAGAGACCGCCACTACATAGAAATAAATATAACAATCCTGTAAATATGTTACACACGCTGTTCACTGATCACTATTGTAACTTGACATAGGACAATCACATTACTCAATGTCTTGGAAGGTTATACTTAAAACCCACCATGTTTTTTATCTTAAAGCTCTCACGTTGGCTACATTTCCATTCAGATCTTACAATGATGCTCTATAATAAAGGTGGGAAATTTCTATTCTCTTCCTTCCTTCCCCCGACTCTCCCCACTCTTAACTGATTTTCCAGAAAGAGCAAATCGGGAAAAAGCTGAGAAAGAAAAGTTTTGTTTGACTTCATTGGTAAGCTTACTAGGAGACAAATGATTGGCATTTAACACATACAGCCACTGCTTCCTAACTCAGAATGACTTTAGACAGCCATCCAAATCCTTAAACAGTACCTTTCTATCAGCCTTTTGGAAAAAGCTGCCTTAGAGCAGGCTCCCATTGATCTGCCCCTGAACGGCCTATAACTCAAAGGAATGCATTACCCATGTGCACTGCGAGGAAACTGTTGCTGTCAAAACAAGATCTACTAATAGAAATTTCAGCTTCACAACTCACTGCCACCACTATTGCCTACGTAGGCTGATTTACAGAGAATAAAAAACACAGACCAAGTTACCGAAGATACAAAACTGTCTCGTCTATCCAATCAAACCTTTTTTTAACAGAAGTCCTTTAGGAAAGGCCTAAAACAAGACCACATACTCAAAGATATCTGTAATAAAACAGTTGTTGGCAACTCAGAGAAAGGAATGTTGTAAATAATCATGTTTAAAACACTGCAGATGTATTGTTTTCTACTACCACCACTCTACTGAGATCTCTTTAATCGTCAGTCTTCGATGAGAAACTGGAAGCCTTTTTAGAGTCATTTTGCCTTTATTTATTAGTGATTTTACTTACAAAAAACTTTACTTACAAAAACTAAATTCTGACTTACTGTTATGAAATAATGTAATATAATATATAATAATAATATAATATAATGATGCCTGATAGCTATGACATATGAATAACAGCAATTTTTTTTTCCTACTAACACTAAAAACACCTCAATGTTCAAGCATCTTTACACACATTTTACAGCTTGAGAATCCTCACCACACACACTTAACTACTGTCCACTACAAAAAAAGCATCTCCAAGTCCTGTGCCTATGATCAACCCACACCCAGTGTCCACGCTTTATTATAGTGCTTGATTAAAATATGCTGTAATGCTTTTCTATTTTCCTCCTCTTTTGCTCAAATTCTTCTAATTAACAAAACTAGTTTTGTCAGGAATACTGACGGCCTCTTGACAATCCACAAAGTAGATATATGGCAACAAATCATCTTCTATTAACAAGACAGGGAATGACAATCTTCAGATGTCAGGGGGAGCTCAAGAAACTAAGGGCTAATTCAGTTCTGTCCTTAAACAGAAACCCACCAAAAAAGATGACAGTTTTTTTACTTGTTTGGTTTTTTTTTTGTTTTGGTTTTTTTTTGGTTGGGGTTTTTTTTGTTTGTTTGTAGTGCTATCTGTTCACTAGAAAGCAGGCTGATACTTTTTACCGGGACATTCAGATGATCATGCCCCAGCCACAAAAGGCTCTTTTCTCTATTTTACCCTTTTATATTTACGTCCTAAGAAGTTATCAAAGGATGTTTTTCCAAGAACAGCCCTTAAATTTGCACTCATAATCTATTACACTCAAAAATTCACATTTGTCTGTGAGAACCTAATGCACACACATTGCTCCAAAATCTCTTTCCTCCCATCTGCCCACTATCGCCACCACCATCATGGGAGAAAACCAAAATCAAACAAAAAACCCAACACGACTGTAACATGATAGCAAGGGAAACTAGGAATCACTTTGAAAATGTGGATCCAAAAGTTGTCACTTTTATCATTGTTAGAATTATTGAACTACTCTTCAGGTACTATCTCCAAGTCTGAATTTTCAGACGGGTATGTTCTCAACTGTGTTTCAAGTTTTAAAAAAATGGTTTATGAAAACAATTTCATTTACCAACTCAGAAAAAACCCTGGGAATTTTGTTTTCACATGGAATCTAAATAATTCCCATCTGCAGTATTACTAAAGCTTGAGATTGTCAATAAGAGCTGCACAATACTTTATGTTTTTCTTATAAACAGAGCTACTGAAGTAATGTGATTCCATAAAAATCTCGGATGTATTTTGCTTTCCAATTACAACAATAATTGCTTTCTAATTACAACAAGTTGTCTAAAAAAGAAATCCAGAAGGTATGTAAAACCACCCAAAGAGTAAGAATGGCAAGACTAGATTTGGCTTTTATAAAAAAGTAATTATTAGAATGAATGAAAGTCTCAAAGGTAATCCTTCCTGTATTTAGACAGTGATTATGAAGGCACTGGAAAAAAAAAATCCAGATGAAGTGCAGCAGTTAAAAAGAGAAAAAACTATTTTAAAAGCCTTTCTCTATAGCATGAAGCCTAAAAGCCAATGCCATATATTTAATCATCTATCTTTTTGGACATTCTCATTTTTAAATTTAAAGACCTCTGTGCTTTTTATTCCATGTAATATCCTTCACACTGCTTCCGCTGCAAATAAAAAATTAATAGAAGATCGAATACTCTGTTTTCATTTTTGTTCCCTATCAAACATAGATCAAAGCATACCACTGCCTTATACTAATTTACTAACAGTGTTTCTATTTTTACCTTGCCTTGTAGCATTGGTTTATTATGCATATCATCTCAGGAAGAATAATTTCAACTTTCTTAACTTTTGCTTAATTTCAATTGCTTTTATTCTCTTTTTTATAGTAAAGCACAATATGTTTACATGCAAACAATTGGCAAACTCTCCCATGTTATAAATAAATAACTGAATTTTGAGACATATAAATTCAATCTCTTGGGGTACAGATGGAATAGTGATAAGCCTCTGAAATATGATACTCATTTCCACTCACTCAATAAGTGCCTCATAACTCACCTGAGGGCTGCAAGTTCCTTATATTAAGATTTAGATTTCAGAAGAATGCCAATCTGAATCTATGCCTACAGGCTTAAAGATTCACATACGAGTATTTTTCAGTTTTGTGGTTTTGAAGGCCTGATAAACAACACGAGACAGAAAGAACCAGAAATTTTTACAACAGTACACACATGTACTAAATGCATACATTTATGGAATATATACTGTACTGTAGATAGTTTGTATGTACAAAGCAGGGAAAGTAGTGCAGGCAATGCTGATGTTGTCAGGTTGCCTGTAATATACTTCTACCACATTACTGATAGTGTTCCTTTCCCTTCAGTCCTCTAATTTTGCCACACTGAAATTTGTCTGGCTTAAACTGATAATTTTTGAAATTTTCAGTTAAGATGGTCCAACTGCACAGAATGAGGCCAGAAATCTGCAATAGAAAATTCTGTGCTTTATAAACTTGAATTCTGACAATAAACCTTTTACAGAGATGTGCATCTTACCATATCCATGGCAACCCACCCAGATCTGACAATGCTATAAGCCTTGGGAAAGAAATCCCAGTATGTAAAAACTCAAAACTTGAAGTTTACACCTCATACATGCACCAAAAGTTTACCTTTACTGAAAATTCTTGCATCCTTCCCAGCTTCTAATAACAACAAAACTGTGCACACGTCATTTGCACAGAGTGGATGAGTATGTTTTTGGGCAGAGCTAGTGTGTGGTACAATACACTTAAGGGCAGCACTGGTACCCATATGAGAAAACCAGTCTCCAGGCAACACAGAGTGCTTTGATCCACATGAAGCCCAGTCATGGAGACATGCTGGGGAGGAAGTCTGACTGGTTGGGCAAAGAGGCTGAGAATATAAAAGGAGAGCTAAAAATCTTCTAAGAGAAGAAATTGGGAATTCAATAAAAAAACTGGGACTGACAAAACCTGCAACTCTTGCCAAGCGTCCGCAGGGAAATGGAGGCAATGCTGGGGTGAGAAGAGGAAGTCACAAGTACAGGAAACAGACTAAAGAATAAGTATTTATTAGAACAAACTTCCTGTGACTGAAAACTCTTTCCAATATCCTGCCTGCTGTCATTTCTTGTATATGCATCTGCAGTTCTGCTCTTTCCTCTCAACTCTTTTCAAAAACAAAAAAATGACAAAAAAACCCTCTGTGGCATGTTTGACTTTATAAACCCTAGCAATGCTGGGTAGGGTGGGAGTTTTGGTTTTATGTTGTGTGTTTGTACAGGAGAGTAAGAAATGTAGAAATGTTAAGCGCTGCCCAGATATACTGTAGAATCACATGCCAATACTCATGACAAAGTGATCTAAATTTCATTATTCATAAAACTGACATCTACCTTGGAAGTTCCAACAGTTCCAACAAAGTACATTGCCCAAACTACAGCATTTCTCCATCCAAAAAAACCCCAACAAAATCCCCCAATCAAACCCACCCAACGGAGGCAGCAAATAGAAAAGAAATCAGTTGTGAATCAGTAACATTTTCTCTGAACAGAAATGTCATTTCTTTAAGACCCACTTATCTGGATAACATATAGAATCAGAATCAAAGAATGGCTACACTGGGTTAGACCAAATCATTCAACTGGCTCCGTATCTTGTCTCCAAGAAGAGCCAAAAATACATACCTAGAGACGCAAGATACTCTCCCTGCCTCCAGCTTTTTTCAGTTCAGGAATTTCTAGATCCACCTGTAGTTCCTGTGCATTTAGTAATTTTTACTGAGTATCTTTTCCATCAACATACCTAGTCTCGCATTGAACCAGTGAGAAGAAATGGCAATTCTGACAAAAAAAAAAATCCCTGCCTCTGATCTAGTCTCAACACATCACAAAAAAAAAATTACAGCATTCATACATACATGGAAAAACCTACTTTTTGGAGGTTTCTAGTGCTTCCTTTGGAATGCAAAGCTAGTCTAACAAGTCTCCTGTCCTATCAGTGAAGTCATATGAAAAAGTTTCAGTAAAAGTTTTAAAAGGTTTCAAAACTTCAGTAACACTTCTCTTCAACTGTAAGCAGCAAATACACAGAATTCTTGACAGAGCTGTGGTTTCAGATGACCCATGTAACTTATTTGTGACACTGTTACGGCAGAGTAATGGAGATTCATAAACTTGGGCTAATAAAACTTTTATGGTGCAGCATATCAGCATGTAATATTTCTCAGTATAATGAAAGAGAAATAGATCTATTCAACACCGTGCGCTCAAGCCCAGAGTTGACCTAGAATTGAGAATGCCTTGCCAACAGCTTCCTTCATTTTAGGACATATAGCTTCCAGATCAAACTGAAATGGCCACTTCATCAGCTATGAGAGAGATTAATTCTCCAGGGTATTCAGCTGCAAATAATGCATAATTCCTTTAACAGAATGTCATGCAATGACATGACAAAAACTTATGAGGTTAATTCCATGCCACTGAATTCAATGTTCAATGATTTTCAAGACTGTCAGTAAAGATGTAGGAGTGGGAGGTTTTAGCAGTGTTTCAGAAAGCATAATTGACATTTCTGAAAGTTTTCCTCATGTTTCTCAGTAAAATGATACTGTCAAATATGTATAAAACATTAAAATATTGAACTTAAAAATTTGTGCATCATTTGAAGGGCCTTTTAAGAGCTCTGCCCCAAATCTTTGTGGTTTCTTCAGTATCTGGTACAGCGTTGCAACAGTCATCTTTTATCGATGTTAGAATACTTACCTGCATTTAATGAAGGCAAGTTGTCTTTACCACTTATGCCTTCAGTGGCTGTACGCTCACGAACCAATGCACACTACAAAAGAAATGTAACCACAAATGTAACACATTCAGGTGTTACAAGGGAATTCATAGCCATTTATAAATGGCAGATTGAAAAACATCACCGATAATATAACTTCCCAACCCTTAATTATAATTTATAGTTTTTTCTTTATATTTCTGTTCCAATATACTGTAACACAATCAGAATTATCCCAGAGAAAATGGCAAAATATGATCAGCTATTCCATAATAAAACAGGTTTGCTATCAATACAATGGCAGAGGTTAAAATAATTTTTGACAAGTTCTGTGTTTTCAGAGAGGTTTCTTTTGACAAGGCAGTTTTCATGTGCACAGTGTCAGAAAGCACTCCATGAATTTTTAAACAAGGGAAAAGTAGGAACCACGAAAATTCTTTAAAATGTGCTCACAGTTTTTGATTAAAGTCATTTGTTATACAAATGAACTGGAAGGTTTCTGTGATAAGATGAACGTATAAAATAAAAGTACAAAAAGTTTATGGAAAAATCAACTGGTGTAAACCTATGTTAAATGTACTAGAATGTATATTTTTAACGCTCCTCCTCCCCGCAGTCAGAAAAAACCAAGATAGCCTCTAAAGGTGATAGGGAGCTCTGTTCCTGGGGCTTCCCCACTTTTTAGATGTTCAGTTGCAGAGCTCAAAGCAAAGAGCAAGACATGATGTACTCTTTACCAGTTGATATCTCAGATTGAATTTAACTAACAACTTACTCTTCCATGAGGAATTCCATGCCCATAGTTTATCTAATGAATTAGCAAACTTCATTCAGAACTTATTTCTTTGAACTAATTCAATAACTACCTTCTCACAACTGCATCCTCACTATGAACATATAAACTAAGACTCCACGATGCAACTAATTCATAAAAACTAAGCATTCCTTTAAAGACCACAGAAAATACAGCTGTCACAAGGTTGGTCTTTCTTGACAAGTATTAAAGCCCCTAGAAAGCTGCTATTAAAGCCTTCTGGCTCACCCAAGCTAGACACAGCTCATTAATTACATCTCAAATAATTGTGAGAACTCTTGTTCCACAGTTTGAAATGGAAGAAAAGCAAAACAAAAGAGAAGGCTGAAAAAACAGTCCATGTTGCATATTCTTGTGGAAGTTTTGTAGTACAAAACCAGAAAGATTTCACAGCATTTGTTGGCTTCTTTGGAACTGGTCCCACTGGTCCATTGTTTTAAAAGGGCGTTGAGATCCTTTGAGAATGGTTTAAAAAGAAGTGTAAAATCTATCCTCAGAGGCTGGCCCAAAAGCAGGCTGTTGTGGCTGAGAAAAGATATACAGAACAACCCCTTTTCTCCAAAAATACATTCTTATATGTTACTTCCAAACAAAAAAATGCAGTCCTTAATTTTACATTCCCTGTAGCATTATCTAAAGGTTTTGTTTTTTTTTCATGAAGAGCAGAATTCGCCATAGTGTATAGCACTATGCCATAGTATTATGGCCTTCCTTCTTCTTCTTCCACATCATGAGCACACCAACTCAGAATCACTGCATACTGGTCTGGTCAACGCTGCCCTATGCTAGCACTCTGATGCACCATTCCCGCCCGCTGATTTTCCCCACCACTGTGTGCTCCCACGAAATGCAGCTGAACCTGCCCCTTTGCAAGGGGATTCACCTCTTCTTTGGCTTGCCTGTCTGTCATTATTTCCAGGTTTTCAGTATTGTGGACACAGGTTGCACATAAAAATCCACGTGAACAGGACTTCAAGGGCAGAAAACAGAGGAACTGTCCAAGGAAAAAAGAAGTCAGATTTATGGCATCTCTCTGGACAGTTTTTTTGATCAGGAGTGATTAAATATGGTCAATTGAGGTCAAAATCAGCTCTTTTTTTCCTGAAGAAGGAGAGGGACTAGGAAATTGAGGATAGAGTATTACTCTGTAGATTTTAATGAAAAATTATTTTTAATTTAGAGAGATTAAGTGCATACAGTACTTTATTCCAGAATTTTTGATTAAGCCCCTAATCCAATTTGGAATTAGTAATTTAGGAATTTGGTACAGCTGATCATCATTCCAATTAACTTTGTGCAATAAAGTGAATTTCTACCTTTTGATCCTGGGCATCTGTTGTGATGTGGTCTGTTTCCCCATCCTCTAGCTCTCCCATCTTCACAAGATTGACTTCAATGGTACCAACTGTCTTTCCACCATCAGAAGTCCTGGAAAAAAAAAACCATGACATTGGGTCACCTGCAGCATCTTATTCCTTCAGTAAAAATATTGTCAGTAAACATTTAGTCCCCTCCCCATTCTGAACAGCTGCGGTCACCTGTATTGAACTTGTTATTTACAATCATAAAGCAAATGTTAACACTAAGGCATATCGTATTTTCTCCAAATTCTTTATAGCAATGAAAGCTTTCATAATGAAACTGAAGATGGGTGCTATAAATGGTGGAAGAACCCATGAACATTGCCAAGTTTTCATTCTAGACATTATTCTGTCTGTGGAACATCAGAGAAATGGCTGTAACATATTGCACCAATACCCCACTTATGACCTGCAATCTCATCGCACAGTACACCGCTTTGTTTTCTAACATAATCTGCAAAGAAAGGACATGCTCAGTATATTAATAAGCCTCCTGCTAAACCAAAATAATAAAACTAATCTGAATATCACTTTTCCTTTTGTAGTCCCTCTGCAGAATAATTATTCAGAATCAGTCCCATTTCTTTGACTATATGGGAGAAGATAATATAGTTCCAGGTGAATTCCTTTATTATCATCTCTGCAAATAGTTTACTTCCAATCAGGCAAAAATAAATAGCAATTCAGATTTACATCTCCAAACAAAGAGTACTGCTCACTACCTTTTGGAAGAAACAAGGGTTTAAACTCCAAAATGATACTGAGTGTCTTTTGAGCTTTCACTGGTAGCAAAACACCAAGGTTAATGGAACAATCTATCTCCCCTGGCTTATTCTGAACAGCTGGATTTTAGAAAAGGAAGGAAAGAAGGGTAACAGATCATTTAATAATAGTAAGGAATGTATAACAACAGCCACCAAGCAAAAATCAGCAAAAGAAAATGATGAGAATAAGTTTAGTAGAATTGCAAAAGCACAGAGAGAAAGAAGAACAAAAACAAACGGGTTTGGGGCAATGCTGTGTATACTCTCCAAAGTGAAGATGAAAAGTGATGAAGCAGGACAAAGGAATACATAGAAGAGGGACTAGAGGGCTGGCAATAAAAAAAGAAAAAAGTTACTTTAAGAAACAGTAATATTAGAAAAAAAGTGTTTCCATTAAAAACTGCCACATTTCCTAGGGCAATCCTTGCTGCAGGAAAACATCAAAACTCCCTTCGACACAGACACCCTTCCAGAACTTCATAAAATAGTCCTCACATTATATTAGTGAAGGACACACACACACACACCGCAAACACCCTTCTCCTCATTTCACCAACCAGGAGAAAGACAGCAGTCGGCGCGCTGGCCAGCTGGTACACCCAGGTGCACAGTGCAGTACTATGCCGAGGTACCGCCCCAGGCCCAGCTGGCGCAGTACGGCTCTGTGAGCCAACTCCTGTTTCCTCTCAGGCACTGAGAGCCCCTGAGCAGCACCTCGCCGACAGGCATCCTCTCCAGCCCTCAGGCAGGGCAGGCCCAGCTCAGCTTTGCCATGCTGCCTTCTGCCACGCGCAGGCTTTCCCGGAGTGCTTGCTCATGCCCCAGGCGCGAGGACCCTGTCTCTGTGTTGAGCTTCCACAATTTTACATAATCTGTATTTCTGCACACAGTATAAGGCCTTAATTAAGTCAGAGTATGCCAGCTCTTTACACTGACCAAAGTTAAGCACATACGTTAGTCTTTTCAGGCATGCATACTTATTTATCATGCTAAATAAAAACTTTCATTTTTTCCAGTGAAGTCTCAAAATACAGCTACCCCCAAGCTTCAAATTTAAATAATTATTTTGGTTACAAACCATTATGCTTTAATATGCGACTCGGTAGAATACACTCATCTTGCTACTATACAAATTAAATATCTTCTTATGTACAACCTTGCAAAATACATATAATTCTTCATATTTTACATGTGTCACTACTTCATTTGCTCTAAGCCAAATTCATTACTGACAATTAAAAATCAACGAATTCCAGATAGCCTTGCAACCAAAGAAACCTATGTTAATTAACAAAGTCTACAAAAGAAAAATAATGAGGAAGAAGGGTTCAATGTCCAAAGGGTGTTTATGAGCAAAAATACATAATAATTTTGAAGTGTATGAGATGAAATTAAGTGTCTTTGGAATGAAGAACATTCCCCTGTGTTGCTATAGCTTAGTGGTTTGATTTCATTTGTCTTCTACTTCCTGTGTCAAACCAGCACACAAACTAGGCTACCTCAACAAATGGACTACAGCATTTCCAAAGAGAAAGGGAATACAAATGATATTGGCAAATCACATATACCTTTAAAAATCAGAGTAAAGGTGTGGCTATAAGACTGAAAATTTTTCAACAGCTTAATGTGTCCTGATCAAAGCGTCGAGTAGACGACCTCATTACCAGGCTGACTTTAATATGCAACAGCACTTCGCTGTTATCCTGGTCTGAAAGGAAAAGGTTGCATTCGCTTGACTTCCAGAAGTAAAATTCTACCCATCTTTTCTTAGGGAACACATTTTTCTAAGGCCAAAGAGACCTGCAACTCTGAGACTGACCTACATAAACCAGTTCTGATTTAAAATTACATCAGGGTAAATTAAGAGTATAAACAAATGTTGAACAAAATGGAGCTCAATTTGCAAATGAACGGATACAAGCCAGCAAGGCATGTTGCTCGAGTAAAACAAAATAAAAATGGAAATGCCAGTTACACTTTTCCCAGTCTTTGTCTCCCTTTCTTTAGAACATTAAATATTCCCCCTCATTGCTGTTACTAGAGGCTTGGCCTCAGAACGGTAGTGAGCACTGTATTGCTTGCCTGCACAAGTAACAATATGTTTTTGGAAGCTTTCTCCATACACGTTTAAAAAATATGATTGATCTAATTTCACCTTATATCAATTTTTTCAGTGATTTTCATCTCGAAATCACTCCTATTCTGGTCTAATACATATATAATATTACCATCTGAAACATGCAGTATTCTGCAAGGGAAGTTAATGCAACAGAATAAAACTAAACAGTGGGACTGTTACATTGTAGTTGTTCTCCTTCCTCCATTTCTTACCTTTCCACATGGAAATATGAAAACATAATTTGAAAACAAAAAACCCAAAACCCCCCAAAGTTTCTTTTGAATGCTACAGGCACACAGATCAACAAAGAGCTCTATAAACATCCAGGGAGAAAGCATCATTAGCTGTGTCAGACACTGTGAATTTAAAATACCACTGGTGCGTGACAGTCTTCAAACAACAGACATGTCATGCATTTAAAACTTTCAAGCAATATCATGAGATTTAAATTTCGCTTGAAAGAAAATTAAAAATGAGAAGCAGAAGCAATGCAGTGGGAAAAATAAAAAGCCTAGCAATCACACTTAAATAAGATAAAATTCAATATCATTTTACTTTACAGTAATAGAAACAGTATTGCATGCACACACACACACGTCTATACACTTCATGGCATTTGCCTGGAAAGACAGGAAGAGACAATCTTATACATACACAGTGCTCAACGGAGCATCAGGAGAATAATTAATCGGCTTTGGGATACTTCATAATGCATTAGGATAGAATCAGCTCATTTGCTGTAGTTTAATAAAGCTGAAAAGCACACTCTGCACTCACATGGTGCAGTGAAGACTCCCTGCATCAAATTGCTTACAGTCATGAGACAGGAGATACTCTAGACCCACAGGACAAAGGATTGCACCTTGACAAACCTACATAGGGACAGTGGGGAAGGGGAATACAGCAATAAGAATTAAAAAAAAAAAATGTCAATGTGAATAAGCCCATACTCAGGCTCAAACTCTAGCTGGCTTAAGGAGTTGGAAAATTGCTGATTTTTTTTTTTTTTTTTTTTTTTTTAGCAGCCTGGGACAAGGAGCCTGATATCTGTCCACAGAGCATCTGCATTTGGAATACAACCAAAAGGAGACAAAGTGTTAGAAGAGTGATTTCTAAATCAGGTTTAGAATCCAGTGTCATAGGATGCAGGCTTCGGCAGCAGAGCTGGCAATGTTTCAGTCTATCCCTAGCCATTCAGTCCAACATTACTGCATACTGCAGTGCTCACTCCACCTACCACAGCCATAATCCTGTGGCAGTCCACACTCACCTAAGCTGGAGTCACCGAGGACCCACCTTCTGAGGAACCTTGCAGAGGCAATTCTGAGTGAAACAGTTATGTTTTGAACTTCTAAAAAAAATACTGCTCTAAGTGTTAAAAGCAACATTGTTGTTCTGCTCGCTGAGCCAAACCCATAGACTTCTGAAGCCGTCATGAAATCCACTCAGGTTTAAAACCACAATTACTTACTAATGCTACTAATATTAATTTAAAGTTTATTATACACATGGATTTCCTTACCATCCCAAGTCCTTAAGGATCACTAGGTCAGTATCCATTCCCTCAAATGCGAGGGAAGGGGCTAGTCAGCACCACCACGAGCAGCAGAAATATGTGCCCACCTTATTATGGCAATAAAAGGTTGACGCAGGCATCCAGAGAGAAGGAAGGTAACAAGCTAGCAGTGGAAAAGCAAGTGAGCTAGATGGACTGAGAATAGCAGCCATTTGCCTCCAATGCTGTTCTCATCAAGTCTCATTGCTGCATGTTCAATATGCAAATTTAGGCCTGCTAATTGGTTCCCATGGCCATACCTTTCCTCAAAAAAAAAAAAGCTCAAGAACACAAAGAAAAAGAGAAGCAGACTGTGTATTTGCATAGCTATGTTAATTATAAATGACAAAGCAAGTGACTGCCTGAAAAGCAAACTGCATGACTTTCAGTCTAGCAGGTAGCCCCTGTCTCCAATGCATAATACAGAATAAATGTGATCAGTACAGACTAACGTATACATTGTCATAAAACAGTTTTCTCCACTGATGCAATATATTTTGAAATACGCAAGCATAAAACTGTTGTACTTGCATAGAAATGTTTATTCTGTGAATTCACAGTGGAGCCTACTGCAATCAACACTGTTTTTAAACAGGTCCACTGGCAAATAACATTCTGTTGCATTCTATGGTAAATAAAGTTTTGTGCTCTTCAATTCCTCCTCAGTTTTCATGATTTCAATGTACTGTTGATTAAGCTTCATGTCAAAACAAGTTTCACCTCAACTGTATGGAAGATTTGCCTGGCTTATAAAGCCAAGCCATTGCTCACCTGCTTCCTGAGGTGGATGACATGACATGAAGCAGCCAAGAAACAATTTCAGGGTGGAGACCAAATAAAGCTAGTTATAGGCAGACCTGTACTGAATTTTAATATAGAAAAGCAGCTAAATATGTATTATTTTATAGTCATTTACTGAGGAAGTTATATGTATATAAACAACTGCAAAAATTAGTGTGCTGCTTTCAAATTCTCTCTAGTTAGTTAAACACTGTGAATGTAACTACTACTGAAGTGCAGTTACGTGTCTTCTGTCCCACTGAACTATAAGGTACTTGGAGGACAGTGTTAAGAGGGAGGGAAGTTGGGGGGACTTCCCTTAATGGAGTCTTGGAGGTCTTCGTTTTTTTGAACTTTCCAAAAATAACTATGGTTTATCTCCTTTATTTAAAGGAAATAGGTTTGGTCCTGCCCAAGATGGAAGAAAATAAGGCAGCTAAAAAAAGCACATTGATAGACAAAATAGATATTGTCCAAGAGGCACGTATAGCCACATGATTAAAGAACATCTGTACAGCACATGATTGACAGACATCCACAGACAGGTTCTCTCAGATAATCTGTATAATTCATGTACTTCATCCTGGTTCTTGTTTTTGTATGGTTAGCTCCATTGCTATCAAGTTCCTGCTTACAGGGGTCAAAGGATCTGAATGGTATTGATATGACCCTAGTTTCATACTGAAGTAGCCTACTTACACTTTTGTACTGTCTACTAAGAGGAGCATCTCAGACAGACCTTATTTTTACAGAGAGCACAAAAGAGCACTATTATCTTTTTCCTTTGCTGCTTTTTACATGTAACTTACTGGAAATCATACCAAAATCACCCAAGCTAAAGAAGACCTTCCTGGAAACAGGGAAAACTATGACCACAGGGGAAGCAGCTAATGGAAGTACTAATTGCTAGCCCTTTACAAAAGGCCATACAAAATGCATTACACTGTTCTTAAGAGAAAGACATGGCAAAAAAGATCCTCTAAACTGAACTTAAAATGTAAATCAACTAAAAAAAAAGAAATCAGTATGAATTACTAAAATAGCAATCAGTATACCTAACTCTCATTTACAATGAAAAAAAGAATGTATGCTTGCTTTTTTTTTTTAAATTGGATACACTGCAACAAATATTCAATATTAAGAAATATTCTGCTACTGAATATGCCTTTTGTTTTATTCAATAGCTCATTTTATCCTGTTCATCATCACAACCCTATGAGAAAGCTGGAAGCAAGTGGCATTGCATTACCATTGCAAAATGAAACATTCAAGTCTACAGAAGGCATTTCTGTTTTTATAAATTTTATATTGTAAACTGCAATCCCAAGTCTCTAGTAACTAAATTCCTCTGCCAACATCAGTTGTTTACATTGTCACCATTGAAGCAGTTCTACATATTGACCTGTTCAGGTTTTGATGATTAGATATAGGTGTACACATGTACAATAAACACTCAGCCATCAGTTTAGGGCACCTTTATAGAGAAGAAAGGACGATAAAAAAAAACCCACAACTTCTTTTGCAGAGGTTTTGTAACTTGTGTCCTTAATCACTATTAAGGTACATGGTGGGGAAAGGCAAAAAGTAGAGCAGTTTGCCAACAGTAAGGAACTGTAAGATATATGCCAGCTCTCCGCAAAATAACTGAGAAAACTACAAGAATATTCCTTTAAAAGACTTTTATATTGTTACATTGTACCTTAGAAAAATGATGGCAAGACATAATAACTGAAAAACACAGTGAAAAAGTAACCAGATTCTACAATTACACCAATATTTACAGGGCACACCACAGAGCTATTTCCAGATTCTTAAATCTCTACTTCAGATCTAACAAAGGAGTAGCTCAATCACAGGCACTCCCTGGTAAACTCCCATCCAAAGTATATCAACAAGAATTAAATAGAATTGCATGTTCTGACAAGGCCCTTAGTATATCCCGTATCCTCCTGAGGGGTACTAATATAACAGGGCAATCAGAGGAAATCAAGTTTAGATTACTTGACTGCTCTGGTTAAACTGCCACTGAAGAAGTGTGGATAATTTCTGCTAATTTTGTGCTGCTGAACAGCCATAATCAGGAAACAATCCCACCTTTAAAAGGTTATGATTTTTTTCTTAAAAAAAAAATAATCCAACCAACTAAAAACTACCATTTAATGTATCTGCAAATTAATTCGAATTGGTATTGTACTTGTATTCTAGTGTTAGCTGCACAAAGAGGACACACAAGACTAAAGATACTAATTAAAAGCAAATCTGAAAAGGCTTAGAGGTTAATTTGAAACTAACCTGGCAATCTGTCATCTATTGCTTATTAGTTATCCATCTGAACTTTTTGTTTACGTATTAGATGGGTTAGATACAAAATACTTATTATTTTCAGTTTCCTGAAACTTTACATTCTGTCAACTATTATGGCACCTGTCAGAGGCATTCTTTCAGATCAAGTTTTCAATATGTCTATCAGAGAGGCAAAGTTTGTCCCAAAGAACTTGAGACAACTTGAAATTCTGTAAGAACAGACTCTTACAAACACTAAGTTGGTATTTGTTTATCTAGCCATGCATTTCCATAGAGAGTAGTCAGTTCACATTTTATCTGATCAGTTTTGTTTGTTAGAAAACAAAGTTATCTGCTTGTTAGGCATGGCATTTTCCGTGTTTGGGAGAAATTGAATTAAGGCATTTTGTTAACTTTGCCCTGTAAACTACACACACATATGCAACTACTGTTTTTATAAAAGGAAGGCAGGTGCAGTAACAAAACCAAAATACTTCAAGAAGTTTCCATTTCAAAAAAAATGCAGTGTCCTTGACATAGTGACAATACCACAACATCGCTGAATGGGTTGTAATTTGGGCCTTCAGCCAAATCAAGGTTGGCTTCATGTGCACAGGATAAAGAATGTAACACAACTTTTCTACGTCACCTATGTACAATATCCCAGGCAGGACATATACCAGTGTCTCAGTTTTCCTAGTTGCAGCTTCTTTACTCCCAAAATTTTGCCTATATAGAAACATGGTGAGTTTGGGCAGTTGCCCTGTGAAGCTTATCTGTACATACACAGTAATCCCAAATAAGTCTCCATAGTGCTTGCAAAAATCAGCTCGATAAAATCCCTGCACTATATAAAGTCCAATGAATTCATTTTGAAAATCACCACCTAAAAGGTTTCCCCTAACCTTCAAAAAGTTTTGATTTGTATCTTGATTCATCTTAAGCCATGCAAGTCAGTATCAGGGGTGAAAACTTATTTTTTTTTTCTTCAGTGCACAACTTTAGGAAATATCTGTTTAGTCCAGACCTAGTTTCTGAACACTGGCTCTGACTCTCCTGCAACTCTGTACCCTGTGCCATTAATTAGAGTTGTACATCACCCCCGCACTGCCATTATGTAATGAGTTTAGGAGACTGCAACCAATTTCACATGAGAGAAGCCTTGAGTCACTAGGTCCACCATCTTTAAATAGGCCTAGTAGCCAAACCAGCAAACTGCATAGTGTTATTTCTTTAAACCCCACATGTTAAATGAAACTAAGAACCTCATGCTCCTTTCTAAAGGAAGCTTTGAAAGAATATAATCTACTTCAAGTTCCCTGCAATTCTTCCACAGGTTATCATACCAAAAAATTACAAACCTTTTCTAATCTGACACATGGCAAGCTCCAGCTTAAAGAACTGGTATTTTATTTTGACTTTGTGCTTGGTTGAAATAGAAGCGCTTCAAGTTGACATCTAATAAACCTGAAGTAATACGGAGTTTCACACTCAGTCAAGCAGCAATCATCAAATGCCATGGGTTATTAATTCAACATGGTTTACAATAGAGGAGAACACCTACCTGAGAGTAAGGGTCAACTGTTGCTCCTTTGACTTTACCAAGTCCCCTACTCTGAAAGTTGTATAGCCCAGGAAGCTTCGCTACAAAACAAAGCAGAAAGAAAAGATAACATCTCTATTAATTTTGAATTAATTGTTACTTTTTTTGGTCTCACACTTTGAAATCTTTCTTTGGTAGCTAGAAAAATATTACTTTCCAATATACTAGTTTGACACACTATCCAGTAGAAATTTTTAATGCATCTATAGCATGATTATCAGTAAATTGTTAAACTCTGGTTTTAGGGGCAGGAACCTCTCTCTTTTTCATTAAGAACAGTCTGACAACCTGACAAAAGACAGATTGTAAAATGTACATCCACAGGAAAATTTTTGTTCAGTACAAGCATTCGCATTTTACATCATCATCTTTCTATATTTCTAGATTACAAGAAATGCTAAGTTTTCAGTGTTTTACCAAAGTTGTTCTTGCTATTGTTTTTCCTCAAGCCTAAGTCACTGCTATCTATGAATTCCAAATATGAATGTATCTGCTAAGACTGTATTTTTACATTGAGTTCTGTGCAAGTTTACTAACAGAAATTTTTTATTCGTCTAGTTTATGGCACTGTTTGTAAATCCTTCTTTCTTCTTTTTCCATTGTAAGGTGGACCTCTTCATTGCAGCGCAAGTGCAGAGAAATGTACTAATGAAACTAGAATGTCTAAAGTTAAATTAAGCTACACCACTAAATCTTTTCCTTCTGTCAAAATCACCTTCAAAGCATCATCAAGCAAATAGTGCAAAGAGGGAAAAAAAATCCATCCTCTTTTGGTTTTTGGTTATTTTTTTACCCTCTGATCATATCCTGCTGCACATTGCTCAAAATCTTATCTGGTCAACCTGGCCAACAGTAGTATTCTTGCCCTGGGAACAATGGCAAAGAAAGTAACAGTCTACAGCCATCTTCCATCCATTCATCTTTCAAATATACAACTCAGTATCACTTGCTCTGAATAAATTATGAGATCATAAGATTACATTGAATTTTTGCAGAAAAACAGTAAGTAGTACGCAAAGTTTGTTTTTATTACATTATACTAATTTTACTCTACTGTTGGAATGGCAAAGTAAAATTCCAGGGTAAATTATATATGCTCTTGGATACAAAATTCAGGAAGAGTCAAGTTGCTCAGAGTCAACACAGGCTATATGCAGAGAGCAACTTTCCCCTTCAGGGAGAAAGAGAACATAATTTGTTGTTACTGAGGAGCATAACTTCCTCTGGTAAAAAAAAAAAAATCAAACAAAAAGAACAAACCTGCAGCCTGTTTTCTTTCAGGAAGGCCAGCTGGATATTGAGTATTTGAATGCTAACAATAAAGCTCTACACTAAGATAGGTTTTCTTGCATATAAAATGTACAGTTCAAATCACAATTCTCAACTTAGGTAAGCTCCAACACTGGTCTCCAATTTGGTAAACTAAGTCATCAGTTATGGCTCATTCCCATCAATAACACAGGCTTAGACTTCCTGTGCTTTGGTTTACACTTAAGCAGCAAAGGAGAAAAGACGCAAGCTGAGAGTCTAGGGAAGGTTGGGAAAACAGTGGATTTGGGAAGTGCTGAAGAGGAAGTAAGGAAGAAAAAAGGCCTATAAGAAATATATAGAGAAAAAAACCACAGCCATACAAGCAAAGATCATGGCTAGTTCTCACTGCCAAAATGAAAGATGTACTTTTACAAGAAATACGTCCAGGTGTGACACACCGTGAGGCACAGTCTTACTAGAGTGGACACACAGATAGTTCTGTCTTCCTTTAGATTAGTCAACATGACAGTGTTTCTTCACTAAAACTCTATGGTGGCACAGTTAGCTCAGGTTAGTTATCTTCTTACAGGAGCATATCTTTCTTACTACAAGAAGAGCACATTCTGCAACACAACGTCTGCATAACAGACAGAGGGGTATCTGGAATGAAACTGATATAGGTTGGGCCACTTGGGGCTTCTTCCTGCAGTATAATAGAACTATAAATCTATTTAAGAACCCTAAGTCAGAGTCCTCATATGATCAGGGCTAAGAAGCAATTACACTGCTCCCTTATACAATCTAGGATTTTTCCATCATCATACCCACTAACCATCTCCAAGTGTCATAACTAGTTCTCCAGGCTCATGAAATTAAAGTTGAATAATTTTATGGGCTTAAAAAAATTCTACTTATTTGTTTCATATTTTTATGCTTATTTGAAATAAAATTTTATTTGCCTGACAACGCAATTAGGAGCTATATTGAAAATTAAATAAAATTGTGAATGATCCCATGACCCAAATGTAGAGAGTTATGCTAATGTTCAAGGGGTCTAATTTCAAACAATGCTGGAGAATACTCTTTCCATACTGATTTAGATACAAATAGTCTACCCCTGGGGCCTGAACTGGCAGTCTACAAACAAGTCTAACTTTACACATGTGACTTGGAGAGGCTTGAAAAGTACGCTTTAAACAGAACTGCTGCTGTAATGCTAATTACAGAGTAATAGTCCTCTGTAATTTTGCTAGTGGGGTACTTATGATTATAAATCTTGAGATATGTGCCTTGAGTAGTTTGATGAATAATCTCAGCTAGCCAAAGAGAAAAGTCTCTATAATAGCTATACGAAAGTTGAAACACATTGATTATTTCACTAAGATTGAACTTGCTGCCGAGCTACACATTTTTCAAACACTAGCTAAAGTCCTGGAAACTATGCCAAGGAACCTCTGGTAATGCAGTAAAGTCAACACCTTAGGCTAAAAATGTAAAAATCCAGTTATTTTCAATGTCTGCAGACATAGGTCTGATACCTGCACCAGATCATGGTTGGTGTTTTATTCAGCTCTAGCAGGACCAACATCTCCCACCCCCATGAGGTGTCCATATTATCTGGGTGGTTCTAGCTTTCTCAGACCCAGAAATGACATCCCAATACCTTTGGCAAAAGTTGTACAGACCTACACAGAAAAATAAGTCTTCCATAGGTCACCAGTGTAATTTCTTAAAGTGAACCCAAAGGCAACTCCTACAGCAGAACTTTTTGTACTCTGAACGTGAAAATCAGAAGGTGACAGGCCAGGCTCACTGAGGCAATGCGATTCCAAGCTCTCAATTTCATCCAGATTGCTTGTATGGCAGTAGCAGGAAGTCTAGATAGTTGTGCTTGTGTCAGGATAATTTCAGTTGAAAAGGATTTTCAAGAAATATGTGAATGGGATTACATCAATCACTGAGACTATGACTCCTGCTTTCATTTTTTTAATTCATTTAACCCAACTTCTGCTATTAAAAAAGCTTGCCAGCTCCTGTTTAGCAGTTAGGCAGAACACCATTTCTCTTCATTGGGTGTCTGTGTCTGCTGATGAGATGAAAAAAAAAAATTGATTAATGAAAAAAAAGTGCTTACTCCAACATCTGCTCTTGGCTCCTTGTGATCAGGCAGGACACTGGTGCGGACCTGAGGAAGAAAGAAAAAAAAAAAACACAAAGGCAAATGAAGCATTACTTTTTTGTTGTTACTTTCCAATAAGAACAAGAGAAGTGCTCATGCATTTTTTCCTCATACTTTCTACATTTTGGAGATATATGTATATATATGTATATATAATTTAATAACAAATAATTAATAATTTAAGCACAATATCTTCTGCTTCCTGTGGAGAAAGTCTCTCACCACTACCCATTTATCATTCTGAACTTTCCCGATTCTCTAAAGGGAGAAAGGCTGTGCTCGGTTGTTTCTTTCCTAAGATCAGACTCTTTGGCTCTAACTTGAATGCCAGAAATCTTCATCTCGAGTTGTTATCTGGAACCAAAATTTTCAACCACAAAAGAAATGACAAAATACATTAAAAAGTATTTTCTCCAAATAAGTACTTGCCTTTGCAGGCTGATCTGCAACAGACATCCTGATCCCCAGTCTCACACAACGTATGGCCCTGTCTCTTCCTACCACTTCCTGAGCATCTTTGAGGTGACAGATATTTGTAGGCATTCATAGAAGGGAAGTCCCTGTATTCTCCCCTACACGGGACCTCCAGTTGTCCCCAAATTTTCTGCAGGGTGGAGCTGCTGTTGTAGACAACTACTTTCATTTTCCAACAAAAAGTATGGGACAACCTGACTTCCTCTTCTGTATTTCCCAACACACAGTACAGATTTAGGGGTTGGGGGGGCTGGATTTAGTGTCTATATAATTTTATTGTTGAATGTTGTTTGAGAGCAGAGAACTGATTAAACAGTAAAAATGGGATAGAAAAAGTAAAAGTAAACCTCTGTAACGCCCCTCTAACATGGTATGCCTGAGCCAACACAGCCCATTTGATTAGCTTGCTGGTAAAAGGATGCCAGCTTCAGCAACACACAAGGGAGGCATGTACTGAGCATTCACATCTGTTCAATTACCTAGCCTAAATAACAGATATCCATTTACAGCACAGCACCCCAAGGACAAATTTTTGGCTTGATTTCAAAGTAAAACTCAAACTCATTTTGCAAATCTGTCAGCATTTTGCCCCATGCCCTCAAATGTGTTCCTTAATTCTTTTATTCTAGCTGCAACTTACTATACAAAAAGAAAAACGTCCTTTAAAACAAAGATAATTTTACTTGTCTGTTTGTTATCCTAAATACACCATGTTGTTACAAAGGGCCAATCAAAAGTCTACCACAGAGACATGACAAAGTAGAACCATAGCTTTTCTCAGTCAGCTCTTGTCCCTTGATTCTCTACAGTGAGAACAATTTTTTTTTTTTTTTTTTTTTTTTAACACAAAAGCCTGAAGATAGTAAAGAAATGCTATAATTAATTTAATGAGGGCCAGCATACTTTAGAAATCTGTGGGAGTCCTCATTTGGATGTAATTTTACATTTGGATTTTTTCCACTAACATAACATTAGTAACTCCGAGGCATTTGGCTTTCTACAGAAACACTAGTACAAAATTTTCAACACAAAATTCGTATCTAAAATTTACCTGTAAATATTTCAAGTCACAAATGAAAATAAAACTACTGATATTTCCTTGTTGGTGAAACCTGTCTTAACCTTTTCAGGGCTGGGGAAATAACTTACAGCAGATGTGTGTCTCAAAAGAAAAAAGGGTATCAATGCCAGGCCAAAAATTCTATGCCATTTTAAGATGCTAAAAAACTGTTCTATCTGCTAGCCTCCAACAGGTAACATCTGGTCCAACATGGAAGTGAGGTATTTCCATTTTCTAATTGTTATGGATATTTATTCAAGAAACACAAAAAAAATAATTTAAGAATGAACCTTCCTCTTCATCATTGATTTATAGGAAAATACATTTGTAACCCAGAAGCAGCTCAGCCAGTATTTTAAAACATGTGTAATTGTTTTTGCATGATACTAAGGTGTGCTTTAAAGCAAGAGGAAGCCCAAGTATCTTTTATCCTTACTGAAATCAACAGAATCAAACATACACTTAGAATCATAAAATATTCATTCCTTCTTTTGCTGGATCAAGTCTCAGTTCAGGAGAACTTATTTCTGTTTCTCTGACCCAGCAGAGAAGCGGAAAGGGATGTCAAAGCTTGACAAACCTACAGCATAAGCCTTCCATATAACAAAAGCACAATTTGTAATTCCAAATGGAGTTAAGTAAGGAAAAAATTTCCATGGCTTGTCTGCCATTCCAAGCTCAATTTCATTAGTGGCACAATGAAAGGAGTAGAAAAAGTATCCACAAACTTCAGTTTCAGTTCTAAAATAATTTTTGGTTCAGCTACGTGTTTTTTTGTTTGTTTGTTTTCATTTGGTTTTAACCACTTTATAATCAGTAGTCATACAGCCAAATGTACATAAATAGTGCGTTTGGTGGGACTGGCATTAGACTGTGCCTCTCTTCTCTCAAATATATTTCTTTTGAAAGGAAACTGGATTTTTTGATCCAAGTGTGTGCAAATATTTTCTTTTTAGAAACAGTTTTAAAATATTCATTAAAAAAAGAAGTCATATATATGTATATAAATCCATATATGGGAGCTATGATAGTCAGGTCCCTTTCATGTTGTCTACTGGTTGAGTTCCCAAATGTACTTAAACTCTCAGAATACTGCAATTATCAGAGTCCCATTACGAAATGACCACATACGCCTAGGCAAGCATCATTACAAACACCAAGTCAGTTCGCAACCAAATATAAAACATAAGAAAAAACTCAGCTCTAGACCCAATCCACAAAATGAAAGAGGGAAAAAAAAGAGAAATACAAAGGATCTGAAAGAGCAAATATTCTCCCAGTACATTACCTGATTAAAACAACTGCTGTACTTTTTAAAACCTTGTCAAAAACCAACTTTTCCCTAATGGCTGCAACAGTATTCTAAACCAACTACAAAATATAAATACAAACAAAAAGGCATATTTTAATCTTAAGCATCCATTATTCTGTTAGAATTTCAGTTTTCTCATTATTTGCTCTAGGTTTTCCTGAGCAAAATGCAAACCTCTGAATGGTGAGTTTTTTCAGAGTTGGGGTAAGACTGAACTTCCCTGGAATAACACACATTACAGCCTTACCTTCCCAGACAAGAGATGCACGAAGAGATCAAAAAAGTAAGCAAGAAAGACAGCTTGTAACCTAGGTCAAATGCAAAATATTAATGACAAGTATTCCTTCCAGCGTTTTAGTTTGTAAAGTAATACAGCTATCTTGTATACGCCACAGCTTGTCACACCAGGAAGAACAACAGAGCACTAGAGCAGATATTCATGATACATTTTATTCTCTATAAATCTCACGCAGAACTATATGAAATGAATAGCTATCCTTATACTTTCTAGTGCATTTATCACAGATATCTACGTGTCAAATTTCTCTAAGCATAAATGCCAAATTCAGCTTTAATTAACTGTCCTTTAGTATAAGGCAGCTTTATATGATTAAAAAGAACATTTCTTTCAGTCATTCATGGCAGTCTAAGACACATTCACAGACACTGTCAAAGTTCAGAAGACTGAATCATTATCATTACTGAAACTTCTGTGCCTGCCCTTAATTAAATCCTTTGCATTTCAGTTTATGATCAAAGGCTATGTTCAGAAGGCACTTAAGTTTTGCAAAGAAATAATGCTAGATCCTTTTCTCAGTTACTCTAGATTTACCTCATCAAATCACCAGTGGCTTCCAATGACTTCCCAGTACTTATTGCTGTTGGCAGTAAGTTGGCACTATTCTGTCACCACTGTTATATGCTCCCGGCATCTCACCATAACTAGGTACACACCACATGAGGCAAAGCATAGGATAAGAGAGACTACTGGAAGGAGTCACTGAAAAATTGACTTATACTCTTTCAACATAGCACCTTCCAGGAAGGCATTCACAATTTCACTCCCTCAGTATAACGTCAGCAATGGTATAAGAACCAACACATGCAGACAATTTTATCTTTACATTACCTGGAGGTGCTCTGGGACAATGACCATCCGCACCTTTCTTTCCCCCACAGGCCCTTTTGCACAGGAGGTGATCACTGAACTCTGCTATTACAACCACCACAACTCCTCAGAGAGCTGCTATGGACAGTCAGTCCCCATCCTCACCACCACCACCTGCCTGCCAGCCATACAGCACCACCCATCAGAGTCGGGGAGTAACCTTTTCTTGTAACTTTTCAGTCAAAGAAGTTATAGCTTCATGTATATGTGCTGGATGAGCTGAAAACGCTGAAATTGTTACTAGGTTAAGCAACAATATCGATCAGCTTTTATAGGATAGATCCCATTCCAGTATATGCAGCAAATTCATTTTTAAAAGAAGATATTGATGAGACACTGTACATTTACCAGCTATTTATTTTCATCATATAGATTAACAATTTGCTAAATAGTTCAATCAACATAGCGTAGTCAGCAAAGTAAAATACTTCCATCAATACTTTGTTGGATACCTGCTTATTAGATGGAGGACAAAGCTAATACAGTCATTTTCCAACCTTCAGAGTGTAATTATTTCTAAAAGTCCATATAAAGCAAGAAAGAAAATCTTTTCCCAATAGGCATGCATGTGGTATTGCAGGGTTTACAGTTCCAATGGAAAAGTTGCTATGCAGAGACACAAACAAATGTTAAAATTAAAGATGAAAACAAATAAAGGGAACATAAGCTATACCAACTTTACTGCAACACTTTTGTAGTATAATATACATATTATGTTTATTACACATAATATTTTAATAAAATATGAAATAAAAATTATAAAATATTGTGGTTTTATATATCTTTCCATAATATCTGTAGTAGAGAAATACTACTACCTATAGTAGGGAAAATATCCCTATCTATAGGGAAATACTACTGTCTATAGTATACGCATGCCCCTATTATTTGCTGTACACCAAGTGACAGTTTCAGCTGTTTGTTTATCTGAAAGGTTCAAACCAAAGGGCAGGCGTATCTGGGTACAGTTGGATACTTCTTCTAGGCAGTGTTTGACTGTGACTCTCTTGCAGAGTGTGGAGTCAGAATCATTCACTTGAGCAGCACTGAGACTATGTACTACCTCCAGGCACACTTTTCGAGAAATAATGTGAGGAAAATACAAAATACGAACTTCTCAGTCTCTAAGAATCATCATAAACTGCTTTTCTTTCCAGCTTTTCTCTACAGCTTAGTATCTTTCTCTTCTCTGTGTAGGCTGCATCTTTGTGTGCTTTCTAGGGAAGAGTACCAAACACAGGGTACAAGATAAGCATTATGAGATCCCCCAGAGCAAAGACAGAAGTTAACAGAATTTAGCAGCTTATCTAGCTGCATAACTAGGTGTAAGAATAATGAGCAGAAGAACACAAAAGCCTTGAGTATTTGCTTACAAATACAGTTTTGTTTGCTTGTTGTTACAGCTTGGGCATATGATCAGAATTGCCTTCAAAAAACTGAAACCGACATTTCAGAAATAACAGATTACTTAGGAACTCTGTGTTGAGTGCATCACAAAAAAACATGCCACCTCTTCAACATCCAAATGGAAACTGGAATAGACCAAGTAACACAAAAATCCATACATCACGAGTGCTTTGGGACATGCTGCAGAGAGTCAGATCAGATCCACCAAGGCTTAACAACTCAGCATAACTGCCAGCCATACCAGAGCTGTACTACCTTGCACTGTGCCTCTATGCAAAATGATACCGACCGTATCCATGCAATGGCCCACCGTAGCTCAGATTCCATTGAGGATGTTACAGCTTGGGTACAGGGCCCAACTCAGCATGGCTCACAGCTTCAGCTGCTGACACTCAGTCTGCAAATTACCAAACACAACTAAGGACAGACTGTACTGAAGGTGTGCTAGGAGGAAAAAAGGCAGCTCCTGTCAATGCTCTTTCCCCCACAAAGCACTAAGATCCCATACACAGCTTCTTCCCCAATACACTCCAAAACTGAAATACACAAAGCTGAAAATCACACATTTAAAACACAGTTATAACAACCGCCCTATATCTAGGTCTATTCCCTTCCACAGCTACTCATATGATAAGTAACTAATCTGTGAAGGCAAAGTCCTAAGTTTGATTTATCTCTTGGAGACAACGTAAATATGAAAAAGCTGTCAAATCTATCCATATAAATCTAAGTAATCTTTAATACGTTTTCAGTGTATGCAATGAAAAAATGGAAGGAAGAAACTGTTTATTTACCTTGTTAACGTAGTACTCAGCACAAGCACTAGATTAAATTTTTTTAACCTATGTGAAACAGCTTTTTTCTTCCATTGAGAAAGATCTGTCAACTGTAAGGTTATGTGAGAGATTAAAAGTGACAAAGAAAAATGGTCTTTATAAATTAGAGATAATTAACATTTGAGTCTTAGCATCATTAAAAATAGATGCTCTTCTACTACTAGTAATTAATTTGCTCTTTATCAAAACTTGGGGTACAGATACTCTGCCAGTATCAGTTGCTGCAGTACACTGCTTTCCAAGAAAAAGAAAAAGCCATGAATTGCTGCAACCAGTTAACTCTCAGCTAAGATTTAATGCAGACCTATACTGCAAAACATTCTTGTTTTGCATGATGAGATCATCGTCACTCCCCTTGTAAACAGCTGCCAGCAAAAGATGACGTTTGCACTGTGATTTCAGCGCACACAATTTGCACCCATGAAGAAACACCTACAAGTGATGGTTCAAGCCTTGCAGCAGTCTGAAACACCATCCGTCCCCAGCTGTAGCGCGTCCAGCAATGACAGGGAAGCAACACAGCACTCACCTGCTCAGAGTCCCCCACAGTGGTAAGTGCTAACTGACAGAGGCAGCATCACATTGCTGTTTGGTTGGTTGCTTATTAGTCAACCTTTTTTTTTTTTTTTAAAGGAGTTGCAAAATTCACAAGATTGAATTTTTGTAATCATTATAATGACCACTGGTAGCAAAATAATGAAACACAGGCTTTTCCCTCCATCTCTCAGTTCTTTTGAACAAAGCCCAACCATGTGAAGAAACCTTCTGTAGTCTTGTATAGGTATTGAATATTCCAGGCATTTCTTCAGTTAGAATTTTTATATAATATAACATCATGTCTGAAGTCCTTAGTCATTACAATCAGCCAGTAGGCCACTTGCTCTTTTTCCCCCCATCATAATTTCCAGGAATCACCACTTTAAAGTTTGTTGCATACTGGGAACGATCCACAAAATCTGAAGAGTAAAAATCCCCTTCAAAGTACTTGTGATGCCTGCTCTTCCCTGCTTGCTTTCACTGTGAAATAGAAGTCACAGAAGGCAAATTCCAGCTTCTGTCAGCAAGCTACTAATGGAGCATTCCTAAGCTCTTCTTGGCTATTCATTTATATGGGCCAGCCAACAGGGAGTTGTTACTTGCTCAAATCTGAATATCTCAGGCTGGTTTTTACAATTCGACTACCCAAAGATCACCGAGACAGACGCCACAATCTAAAAAAAGCAGCAGATAACCACAGCCAAGGAAACCCGGATGTTCTGACAAATTGCATCCGAAAGAACACTCACTCCAGAATGATTATGAAAATAGGATGTAGAACTACATATATAGGCTTTTCTCACACTTTTTCTCTCCCCTCCCCTTTTGCCCCGCATCTAACTGTGCATATCACTTGAGCAAAACATGACTGATCTGGGAATCTCTTGGTCTGTCTGTCTGAGCATCTTGCTCTCCTGAAGCAGCAGACTATAACCCAAGTGTTCAAGCTGGAATTTCAGGGAAAAATGCCTTCCTAGACTAGACTAAAGTATTCAGCACTGCTCACAGGGCCTGAGGCAGCTGGATGGGGGCGGGGGTGGGGAATCTCATTTCCATATGAGTAGCAGAGAACCTGTGCCAAAAAACCATGCTAGAGAAGCCAAGGAGAGAACTTGTACTCTAAGCACTTATTTCAGGGGACACTTCAGAGGATATAAGCCAAGGGTGGTGAAAAGCACAGAGTTGTCTGATGAACAGTCAGTCACCACAGTCTCACTTCAGTATATGGCACACAACATAAATGAAGGCAAATATTGCTGGACTGATCAGATGATGCACTCAATGGCAATACAAAATTACTAGAACACAATCTTCTGCATCAAAATATGAGTAAAAATTGCACTATGACTCTGAATATCTTGACAAAATGAACTGAAATTCCCATTTTTTCTTTACTGAAGAAACAGTCTATTTTTGGATATGCTAAAATCTGTGTTTCATAATTTGTATCTATTGCAAAAAAAATCACATTAAGTTCTTCAGAAATCTTACTATAAATTAAACATGACACCGTTTACACTGATGAGCCAGTTACAAGAAACAAAGTTTATATTTGCATCTAGTATAGGTATTTCCAACGCTCTCAGCTCCTCAACGGATTGCAATATCTACTCAAATGGCAGAAGGTTATTCACAATTTAAACACAGAAAAAATCTTGCTTCCTTAAACAAGTCCATACCTTTCAATACTCTATACAAAATATCCTTCAGTCTTCTGACTCATGGGAGCAGCTGAAAACAAGAACTCAGAATTTAAAACCCTCTGCAGCTGGAGCAGTTGTCTCTCCAGTACACATCCTCCACCTAAATTCCCTCTAGAAGCCAATATTATCCCTCTGCCAATACCTGAATGCATTGCCTCTTGGGAGCCTTAAGTTCAGTACTTTGAATGAGTTATTTTTATGTGAGGTACAGAAGTAACCATCAGCTCCCACAGAAGCAGAAAATTGTCATAAGATTACCCAAAAAGAAAGTTAAAGATTTTATCCTTCCCCCTTTAAGTTAACTTTTTAACATGACTTTTTAAATTTTAAAGTGAATATTTTAGAGCAATTCTGCTCAGCCGATCAGTCTTGACCTTCATTTCTCACTGGGTGTCTCCCTCAGTGAATTCCAGCCATGCGTTTTCCCAGTAGTTATTGCTACACACAGCTGCAGCAGTAGCACCACCAGACAGAACTTTTGTGAAGACTTAAAATTAATAATTATAAATTATTTCCCTGAAGTCTGTGCCATGTTTACAAGCAATGCCCATCTGTCAGTATTCTGGACATCCATAAGAGATGTTGAGAGAAGCAGAGAAAGCTGCTTCAGCTCTACCATATAAAAGAATATGAGTACTCATTTTCTGACTAACCTCACTCCCCTCAAAAGCAGTCCTAACAGTTTGAAAAGCAATCAAAAGCCTGATATTTTAATAAAAAGAATTATCAGCAACACAGAGCTGGAAGAACCTCCAGATCATTTGTTTCAATGTTTTACCGTCACAGATAACACATAATAAAACCCCCTTCACACATTTTTGAACTACATTTTGAAATTATTTGAATTTCTTCTCCCACCCTTCTGACTGGAAGGTCATTCCAAAAAAATGATTGCTATAATAGTTCAGAGTAATTTTCTAATTCGCAGCCCAGCATTATTCATGGAGAGTTTATACTCATTTGCTCTTCTGCCAACACGGTCTTTTAGCTAAGTAATTATTTTCTGTTCCTCATACTGGTCTCCTGATGTATTCATAAGAAAGGAATCATATGCCCTCTCGTACTTCATTTTGTTAGGATAATAAGCCAAGCTTTTCCAATACACTGTCATACAATAGGCTCTCCATTCCCCGGATCACCCTATCTGTTCCAGTCCTAATTCATCTTTCTTGAATGTGAATGATCACATTACCACAGCTTTCCAGACAAGGCCTAACCTGTGTATATTGAACATAGTTCCCTGGATTCACCTGGGAATCCTGTGTGCCTCTCTCCGCTGCATTAGATCAGCTACTCAGTCACACTTTGATCAACTAATTTACCTGCATTGTCCTTCATGTAATTTATTTCCAATGCATGAAGTCTTAGTTCACCCAAAAAGTTCACATTAGTAGAAAATATAGGGCCATGTACTTGGAGACTACTGTTTTTCATCGCATTTCTATTATTCCAGACTGAGTGCCTTGAAGCAGCTTCGTGGGTAAAGAGTTCTGTCAGCTGGCAACCCCTTTTCCCTTAGGAGATTGGAGCTTTCTGAACACACCAAATTTTTCTCTAATAAGTGGAAGCTTGAAGGACTCTCACACATATTTCCAGAAAAGCAGGGAAAATAAGATGTATCAGTAAGGATTTTTCTTTTCTTCTTATGACAGTTTGTGGTAATGCTTAAAAAATAGAGGAGGCTAAGGTCCAATGGCAGTTTTACCTAACAGATGGCAATTCACTTCTGTTTTGGGGAACTCTGGGTAACATTGCTCATCAGATTTACTGTGGCGGAAGGCATAAATATAGGTTAGACAGATGAGAGAGAGTACATAAATTTTTTTCAGGCTTGCTATGAGCTTTATTTTCTTTGCCTTAGTAGACAGGATCTATCTATTAATAAAAGTCCATTTTAGCAAGCTTACAGCTGTACTTCCCTAGATAATGGCCTGTCCAACCTGTAGAACTGCAGTACTGTCATGAGAATCACTATTGTGTCCAGGGCTCCCACATGCTTTTTCTGCATTGCCAACAATCCACGCCTGAGGGGAGCAGGGAATTTTCTCACAGGAACCTCCGGAAGTTCCTGGGAAAATAAACATTCCCAACTACCCAAATATAAACATTCCCTGACTATCCAAACATAAACATTTCCAAAACTATCTACAGAGAAAATACGTATAAATTCATTTTCTCATTTAAGAAAGCATTTTCTTCTTGGACTAAAACAGTTAAACCTGCATAACTGGAATTAAGTTCTTAAGTATATAAATACTCAAGCAAATAACCTACTTGTCAGCCATCTTTAAACAAACAGACAAGGTTTGATAGTGCTCTGACCTTTGCACAACCCCCGTCTCTTCCGAGATGAGAAACTGAAAGAGTTATTTATTTATTAAATAAATTCACTGCTGGCTTCAGAAGTTATTTCAAGATAGACATCTCATCTCTCTCACAATCTAAATTAGTTTCTGCTTTAGAGACAAGAAGTAGGTATCACTGGAAGTAGGTACCACCGTGGGCCTATTTTACCCTGCAGCAATCTAAACAATTTTGTACCTACAAGACAAGGCAAATAGGAGACATCACACAGTTCCTTTACCTCTCAACGCAAAGTTGGAACAGAGACAAGCCTATGTTAAGAGTATTTCATTGTTTTATCAGTGAAATTATATTCATAGTCACTTTCATATAAAATGCACATGATTTTGATCTCAAAACCGTTTCACAGGAAGACAGGTCTTCCTCACTTGAGTACATATCACTGTGCTTAATTGCTATATTAAGATAAACCCCTCTTTTCCCCCACTACATTGTCAGGTTTTTTTTAAAGCATAACTGCAATCTGCAAGACATGGTAATCCTTTTCTACAAGCATGATCAAGCTCTTGCAGAGATCTTCGTTAAAACTGAATGAGCTATGACCACCCTACTTTCAGACCAATAAGTAGGGTCAGGAAAGTTGACAGTCATGGCTGCCTGTGGTAAGTAATTAAATTCTGATTTTTATGAATCACAAAGTGTGAATAAAGATATTAAGTATATGTTTTAAAGCCACTATTTCTTTCTTTCAGAATTTATATACTGATGATGCAAAAAGACCCTAAGGCTCAGAGAAAATACATGTATTTAAAATTTTCACTACTTTAAAAAAATAAAATAGAATAACTTTTTCTAAAACTGAAAAGTGGTAATTTTCTGGGATTGTTTCAATCATGCTTTATCAGCAAATAAACAGAAACCATTAGGAACAGTATACTTAGCAAAGATGCTTATGTCTGAAATTTGACCATGCTTCTATTTCTAGGAGTCAGTTATAGATTCTTTCTTGCTCTTATCTTGCAAATTCTTATTTGGAAATTCAGCAAGACAATATTTTCTGGGAAAGATAGCATCTGTTATTAGATGAGCTGATATGAGATGGAAAGAAATGGACAACTTTTTTTGGCACATGAAGTCTCCTTCAGGAACTCAAGAAAACTTGTGCTCCTGAAAACTTATTTGTTTCCTCCACTAAATCTGCTTGTCTAACAAAAGGCTACCTACTCCTATAGCCCCTTCGACCACCCCCAAATTGCCATAAGTTACATAAGAAAACAGACAGACTCTCTGTAATCTTTTCTGATGTTTCAAAGCCAAGCCATCTCCATTCTACCCCACCAGATGTATTTTCTGCGAGATATCCAAACAACACTAGAGCTTATTAAATGAAGTTGCCACAACCAGGAGGCAGGAAAGTTATTGCACAAACTCCGGTGACAGCATTCCCCCCTTTCATATTTTACACACTGCTCTTTCACTTCTGATGCACACTATGATTTTTCACTATCGCATCCTTTGTTGCTTCCAAAAGCGCTCTGCTAAGATGACAGTGCTTGCTGACTCACCCTGTACTTCCTCAGCAAATGACATGAAATACTGTAGGGTGCAGAGATTTAGAGTCAGTATCATACCTCAGGATACATACACACTGACACCAGGAATGGGAATTGGAAATTTCAGAATGGCATGTATTCCAGTGCCACTGAACAGAAATTCCAGTTTTAAAAAATACTTTATCAGTAAACACCCTCAGCTACTCTTCTTCCAAAACCAGTCAACTCATTAAAAGTCAAGTTGGTTTGGGGAGGTGTATGAGATTCTATTTAATTTGGGTCCAGGTCTAGGTAAACTAGCTTCCAGAAGATACCCGGCATTTTAAATCATTAACAGTTCTCAGAGAGATCAAAATTACTATCAGAAATTCACTAGGAAGTGAGCATACAACAAGAAGGATAAAAAAAGCACAAACATTTTAGCAGGAATCATTTTATGTCACGTAGATTAGATAACACAGATTTGATTCCTGTCTAAATAAATCCAAAGGAACAGATATAACTTGCTATAAATGATCTAAATTTCCATAACTTTTAATGGCTAACTACAGATACTGTGATGTCTTGAGAAGAACTTTTGAAAACAAGTAGGAGATCCTATCTACTTAATAAACAGCACGTAGGTTATATGTCCAAAAATGTGTTAGTAGCCTTAAGTATCAAAATAATTTTCATTCATCCACTTCACAGGAACAGTACTAGTTACACACAAGCACAAGTAATACAGCAAAGCTTAGCAAATACAGGCTTTAGCACAGTGAAGTGGGGTTCTTTTTTGCTTTATCCAAGTACAGAGCAGCCTACAATTTCTCCTCACTCTTTCCCCCAATGCTCAGTAGAATCTTTTCCCTGACACAGGGAATAATTATTTATTTAAAAAAAAAGGCATTTTAATACAATATGAATTATATGAATGGTAGTTATACATGTAAAAATATGGTAATCTCTTCAGCTTGAGGACAGGCTGTGATATAGTGCCCTGAATTGCACAGCATCCTATATGCTGACGGGATGGTGTAGTTCTAGAAAATTAATGTTTAGAGGTTTCCCCTTCCACAACTCATATCTAAAAGTAAAAAAGATATATGCAACAAAGAAGAGCTTATATGTGAAATAATGCTGTATTCATAGAGCATCTTCCAACTCATACAATAAATTCTTACAATAAATTATTACAGACCTTCTCCACCCAATGTGATTGTTGTGGTAGTTGCCTGAACTCAGCCATCTTGCAGATGGGCTCTTTAAACAAAAATTAGAAGCAAGACAAAACCCCACTGGATAAAATGCATGAATCTTTAACTAATTCTAGCAAACATTTCAAGACTTGAACTAATTTAGCATGAATGTCAAGGCTCATGTGCCTAGTTTTCTAATAAAACCCATGCAATTTCCAATGTTAAAATAGCCACGACCAGCTGTACAATTTTATTCAGAAGCAAACCCCAAAAATAAAACCCTGAAAGCCCAAACCAAAACCACCCATGAACACCCCGCCACACACATATATGACTTTTATTTCTTATGCTACAGCCAAGCAGTCAGGATTCTTATCTAAAAAAATAACAGCCACATTTAGAAACGACAAAAAAAGAATATAAGAATGCAAAGAGGGCAATAAATACTGGAGGTATTGGGATGAACTCTGCTTAACATCTGTAATTTATTCCACCTATGAGTGGAACAAATGAGAAGAGGATAAAACAGCTGACAAGAAAGTGGATACATAGAAAATTAAATTCAGAATCAGTCATGTTAGAGTAGTTATAAGACTTGTGTGTCATACTTGCTCTTCTAGCATCAACTACTTGAAATACATATGCATGCGTGGGACTAGCTTATTTTCATATTACAAATTTAGTCAGTCTCACCAAGTGATACAGTATTTTTTAGTAATACTCTTATTTATTCCTCTCATGTCAGATCATTTTAAATTACTAATAAAATGCAAGAACAAATAGTTAATTCCATTGTATTATGGGTTGTGTTAAATGTTGTATTAGTCAGTGGCTTTTTCACAACAATTTCCAAAACAATTTTTAACTGAAGACCACAAAGAAATCTGGATATAAGATCAGCAAAATTACCAGAGAAATAGGCTACAAAAAGCTGCTTGTATTCCAAACTAAAGTTGAGAAACATGAGAAATGGGATAAGGGGAGGAGAGGAAAGGTCCTGATTCAGGAAAGCATTCTATTTTGAGGTATCATTTCAGCAGCTCTCTCAATACCATTGCTATCCCAAACAAAAGCAAAGAAGGACTTAAAATGAAAATAATAAAAAAGGGATTTTTTGGTTTTACAGGCAATGGATTCATCTGAATGAAAAAAAACTTGCTTAATGATAAACAATACTTTATGAGAATATACACAATATAGTGGAAAAAGAGTATTTGTTTCAAATGAATACTGAAACTTTCCCTTTAACTTAAAACCTCCCATAAAGCATGCCTAAATTTATGCTGTCTTTTATACACAGTTAATTTCTCAAAAGAAAGAATAAAAGGAGTCAAAAAGCTTTTCAGTATTTTGACTAACAAAACTATATTAAATGGAAAAATATAGAAAAATCCAATGTGTTAAGAATTTAATGGAAAAAAATCAGCAAAATCAATATTCCCATATATATTTGCTAAAATTTACTACAATTTCTTCTATTAACACATAAATATAAGCATCATAAGAAATCGTCTTTACTCAGAGGTACAAGAATGAAAATGAGAGATTAAACCAAAGTATACAAATTGTTTATTTATATACCTTCAGCAGACACAGTCTAAAAGAGGTTAATTTCTTTCTATTGCATTCTATGATTTCATGAAGTCACTCTGCTCACTTTTAAGCACTAAAGATCTTGACAAAATACCTAATTTAATACTGTTGCAAGAACCTTAACTCCAAAACAGTCAGCATAAGCATCATGACAGAGCAGTTAATAAAAAGCACTTTATTAAATTCCATATCTCTTGTTTTTGAAAAGATCAGAGTGGAATAAAACCAACATTAATGGTCTTCAATACATCACTCCCTGCAAAAACTAAAACATACTTACACTTATTTGAAAGTTCACATTTAAAAATAATAGCTGAATAGTCTTTTGAAAGGAAAGCCCAGCACTGATTCAAATTGCATGTGAGGCTTCAGCTCAAGATAATATTTGGATTAACAAAATGTGCACGACAGGTCTGATTTAAACACTGCAGCTTAAAATTCTCATCCTCCTACGCAGAGTTCATAGCACACAAAGGCAGTGAATTATGCACCACTCTCTACACCATCATTGCTCCACAAACCTGTGAGCAATCTGCAATCGCATATATCTTGACAGGGACAGTTTAAGGGCATAGGAAGGTCCCCAAAAATCCCAAGAAATCTCAAAGTCGCTCTGAGTTAATGGTACTTGCCTTCTTCCTTGTATACAAGACAAGAAACCAAGACCCCTTGACTGAAATTCATGAAGAATGTTTCACAAACACAAGAGTGACAAAATTCCAGACCTATGCGGGGAGAGGGGAAGCCCACTCATCGTGTGAAATAGCAGATACTTAAAACGTAGAAGCCTTTTATCTGTGACCTCATGGAAATTCTTTTCAGATCTACATTATTCTCTGGAAAGCCATCTAACGTCTATTTAAAACTACATACCTTTGCCCTCCAGAATCGAGGGCCTAGGCTACTGGAGTCCATACCGTACATCCCAGATGCAAATACTCTTCTCGCCATGTCCTTTCATTTCCATCATGACAATTTTTGTTTCTACCATCACAATTTAATTCAGCTGTTAATTATTTTTGCTACATAGCATCTTTGTTCTTAGCACATATCAATTTCTTCCCATGACAACTGTGTACAGGAAATGCTGCCACAGTGAAACACGTGGTTCCTGAAACAGCACCTCACTTCATATCTCACCATCACTCACATGAACACACAAAGAATGGCATTTTCAGCCTCTGTCAGAGAGAATCAATTCAGATTCCACAATAACCAGAGAACACCTAGACCCTGCTTTTCTTCAAAACTCATATGCCAACTGCAGTGCATCTATTTACTGGGGTCTTTTTTCTCCTAGGAGAGAGAATTATTTTCCTTCCCTCAACAATGAGATGAACGCAGAGAGCTGCAAGTCCCTGCAAAGGGAAGTTGCTATTTACATCTCAGCCTTGACAGTACTAGTGAGGATCACACACCAGAAGAAATTTTCCAGGATTTATGCATTCCCTCGAACAGAAAGTTTCCTGAGCCGGTATGCCAAACTTAGACTTTTTTCCATTCTTCACTACCAAGAATTTAACACTGAAGTTTGCTGCAGAAGTTTTCTTTTCATATAATTTATTATGGAGCTTTACAACTGATGTATAAAACAAAAGTAAAACATATCACCCTAGTTAACATTATAGGCATACAAGAAACATGTATAGAAATCCCTTTACAAAAAAATATTACCATTTCCCATTTTGTAGTTTTCTTTGTAAACACAGCTGGTAGAAGCCTTTGGAAAAGACCCATTGCTGCTGAAGGACATGCATCAGGACTACTTTTTGGTGTGTCAGTTTGTTACTTCCATGGATATCCAAATGACAGAGCCTGTTTTACTTATAACTTTGGTTTCTACTTAAAAACACTAGTACTCCGTAATTTATATTCAAACAAACTTAGTCCTTCCAAAGACAATGTTAAGAAGCAGCAGTTGGAAGTGTCAACATCACTATTAGCATCCTTAGTTCTGTGGCCAAAGATCTCCTATTAATCATTCTGTGTTCCTGCATGGATTGAAGATCATTTTATTATCATGCACTTCACCTGAGAAGTGCCTGCACTTAAGAGATCTCCTGCCATTACTACAGCTACCATCAACAACCTCATAAAACAAACTTCAGAAAAAATGGTTTAAAAAGTCAAGTCTGGCAGATTATTTCTTTTTCCTGCTAAAAACCGCTCTTTAAAATGACAGAGAATTATTCATGTTTTTAACCTTTTCTTTATCTACTGTGTACAGATGCTAAAGATGTCTTGAGAGCAGAGCTACTATTCTTGCTTCATTTCATCTAAGTAATGTCATCTCAGTAAACTACTCTTTCCAAGAAAGAAAATCTGCAAACTGATCATCATTTTGTCTTGAAAACATTACTCTGTAAAGATAAACACCAGTACCTAATGAATATCATTTAAGAAAACCACACTTCCTGAGCAGAGGCTCAGTTTGTTGCCAGCAGTGCTTCCATATAGAAGAGCAACAACAAAAACCACTTCCAGTTACGCAGTTCAATTGTATTAACATAATATTTTTTCCTCTCACTTTTTTCTCCCCTAAATTTCCCACATCCTCCACTGATAACAAACAGTCCCAACACATTCTTTATAAATCCTGCTCCACTGGTGAGCCATGAATCATCTGGCAAATTAATTCCTCTTGTGTGCAGGGTACAGCTAAAGGTTGCCCTGTGGCACAAGGCCAATATAGCACATATACTTGCTCTTGAGACACTAGGAGTCAGCATGGTTACACTGAATCCCTTCTCAGAAAAGAGCTCTACTCCTTTCTGCATATCTTTTTTTTTAGTAACCAGAAATTGAACTAGGCTCTATGCTTGGCTTACAGCAGCCAGTCTCCTCCAGCCTAGTCCTCAAGTTCACGTCACAAAGGAAAGTCCTCTCCGCTTTTGTAAACTTCCACATTCACAGCCTTTTTCCATTAAAGCCTTTGCAAACTGGATCTACAGAGTTTCAAATTCAAAATGATGAAAGTTCAAATATGCTTTTCAGCTTTCTTTTAATACTCACCACAGCATGCAGCCAAACATATTCCTCAGTGTTATATACCAGCATTTATAACAAGGTTCCATAGAAATTCTTTGTTGTACAAATATTTAATTGCTGTACTTCAACTATATATGTCATTTTCCATGAAAACACACACACACCACTCTGAGTTAAGTGATTGTTCTGTAATCTAGTCCTGACTTTCCTGCTTTTTACTTACAGAGAATAAGATCTGTTCTCTCCATGTAAGAAAAAAATTTTCTCACAAATGGCTTTGTGCTCCTGCAAATTACAGGAATTCCTGTACAGTAGATCAGGAGAGTCCGACACCCACATTTCAAGGGTTGGGTGGGTTTTTTTGTTTTGTCTGCTCGGTTTTTTTGGTTGTGGTTTGGTTTTTTGTTGGGGTTTCTTTGTTGTTTTTTTGTTTGGGTTTTTTTTAAGAAAAAAGAAAAATCATCTCCACATGTTTGCATATTAAAATAAGCAACACCACCACACTTAAAGAAAAAGAAAACAAGCTGCAGTAAATAATCAAGGTGAAGTCCCCAGTGGCTAACTGGCAACAAAAGTAGGATAACACAGAATATTTCAGTGAAGGTTATACACAGTAACATTTACATTAAAAGTAGCTCAATTAGGTAGCTAAATTAAATGCCAGCTCAAACCACATTACTCTTCACCATCCACAGTAATCACCTGTGGAAGTCCCACCCCAATACATTCCTTCCTGCAACAAAGGGTTAATAAATCCAGAAGCTACAGCAGTGCTTCGGGTACCAATTCCCTGTGACAAATCCCAGTTCATTTCAGGTAGACGGATGAACTTTAGCCACAAAACCACTAAAAGAAAAATTCCGCTTCTACTACCTTACTTATGTGCCTTTTTTTTCTTTTGTTTTGTTTTTAATTACTATGCGCTTTTAAACCTTTAAGGAAGAAAAAGGAACACGTTACAGTCCTGTTATTTGGCTTAGCTATTGAGAAACTGTTTTTAAATTCTAGCACTCTTGCTCCATCCTGGTCAGCACTCTGCACATAGAAGGGGCAGGGGAAAACCAGTAACCTTCCCTTCACACACTTCAAGACTGCCAGAGATACAACGAATTACTTAGGGAGAATTTAGCTACAGAAAACTAAAAATATTCCTCTCTGTGACTGATACTTTTACAAGGAACATGAACAGTGCCATTTCAAAACTCCTCACTGGCCAATTCAGTCAGAAAGCTGCCTTTTGGCAGTAGTATGAATACTGCATTTAGGAGGAGGTGAAAAAGGTATGTCCAGCCAAGTGCAAATAAATTGTCTCACCAGGATGAGAACTCAGTTCTAACGCCACTGGTAGCCCACTAGTGTCCCAAGGAAGAAAGAAGAAACAATTTTTCCACTCAGTTAAAATGCAGATCTTTAATATCAGAGTAGCAATCAGCATTATCTAAAAGCAGGGATATCCTTTAACTGAGAACAAAGGACTCATGCTGAAGCTTTTGAAACATCCCTGACTTCATGCAACAACCAAAGCAAGGAGTAGTGTATTAAAGGCTCCACACTTTCTAAAGCTTCTCAGCATTCGTCTGTTTAAAATCATTAATGACAATAAAAATGACAGAATTTTGTTAGACAAGAGAGCTTCCTTGCAACCAACAAGGGTACACGGATGGGAGAAGCTTGGCATCTTTTCACAGTACCTTCTGTTAAAAGGGAAAGTTAACTATATAACATCCCACGCCTTTCTCTGTAAAACACCAAGGTATTTCCCCCAGTTTATTGAGGCAGAAGCTCCTCTTTACCTAGCCACTACATTGGTGCTTACATCTTCAGACATTAAGCTTGGTTACCTGACACACTGACCCTAGCAGAGTACACAAACATATATAATCTCATGCACTGGGGGTAATTCCATAAAAATCAAAGCCTCTGCAGAACAGAAATAAAATATTTGTGACTTGCCTGTGATAACATAGTAAGCCTGGGGCAAAATTAAGAACATAGGTTCTTGTCTCCCATTCCACATACCACAGGATTACTCAGCTTCCTTCCTCTGTTCACGGTTGGGGGTATCCCCCTAACGAACACATTTATGTATTCCAACCACTGTACTATTTTAATACCTCTTCAAAGCCCAAGAACTAATTGAAACCAACCCAAAAAAACATGTGTCTCAGCCATACAATCCAGCTGGGCAGAGCTACATTAAAAGCCAGGCTATTCAGAGACTTGTGATGTCTAACTCCCATACTGTCTCTCATCCAGCATGCCATTCAAGTGATTTGTCTCCTCAGAGGATTTAGAAACACAGTTAGCAAAACACAATGGGCCTCTCAGAGCTATGAGCATCATCTTGTTTTGAAGAAGAATTTGGGTGATGACTTAGGACAGAAGAGGGCCGACATATGAAATTATTTAAAGAGCCACGGTTACTTAACTACCTTTCTTTTATAACCGCAGATCTTGTTAACACACTAAAACCAGTTACTTAACTGGTTTTACTACTCACCCAGTAGTCTAGGGTTTTTTAATGACAAATTTAAAATTATTTTGGAAAACAAAAACATTGAAGTTAGATTCAGTGAAAGAAATTTTTATTTTGCACATCGCTTTTTCAAAACTTTTTTATTCAAGTTGTACAATAGAAATGATTTCAAGGAAGATAAAAATGATATTTTTCACTCACAGTTCAAAATTTTGGGATTTCAAATCTGGATCCCATGCCTATTTCTGTCAATGAAATTTTTTGCACTAGCTGCATACTTCATTTCTGTTCTCCAGTAAAAGAAGCAGGAAATAGAATGTCAACACCTTAATAAGTAAAAAATGTCTTAATTCCTTGTATTTGACAAGGCTCTTTTTGATGTTTCTTTTATAATAATGCATCTTTTTGGCACATTCACACCAAATTGAGCATCTTAAGTCTTAATTTTGCTTCCACCTCCCACTTACCTAAACTCAGTACCAAACAGCAAACAATGCAGTAATATCACTGTCATTGAAAAAAACTGTGCAACTGCAGTTACTTTACCGCTAAGGTAACACACGTGGTTTCTGCAATGGTTTTCATTCTAGGAATGCCAATATATATGAGTATAATTTCTGCCCTAGCAATGTCTAGACTGCTAATGGCTATTTTCTTCAAAGACAGCAAAACAAGGAAAAAAGTATAAAAGGAGACAAGAAATTGATGTCAAAACTTCAGAATTTCTAGACCATAACAAAAAAGAACAAAATTACATTATCATTTTAATTAAATGTGATACACTTAACTGGAATAGCCCTTTCACCAAGATACCTCACGGGAAAATGGATTCAGCTAAATGCTGGATGGCAGCAATTTACTAAGAAAAGTACAGTCTGAACAAAAATTATTCTTCACTGGGAAAGAGTCAAAAAGTGTAATGAAGAAATGTGCTGTTTAACAGGTATTTTCCAAACATGAATATAAATACCTCATGCTTTTTGTAAAATAGATACTGCTTAAACCAATTAAGGGCAGTTCCTAGCTATGTCAATGTGAATTAGAAGCAAACCCAGGACACTGAAGTAACACCACTACAAAACTGGGGGCTTCAGGTCTATAAAAGAGAATCTAGTATAAAAAAAGGAACTTCATTGAAATTAAACCAAATAGTAAATTTTCATTTTAACAGCTGAAAAAAGTGGTATTTACATGGCTTAAAATGGCTTAACAAAATTGGGGGGAAAAAAATGGAATTGAATTTTATTGCAATATCCAGTACACTTACTGCAGATTAAGCGTACAATGCCAAATCATCACAGAAATTAATACAATGAATTGTTGGTCTGTGTTTTCAACCTCATCTTAAGAGGTTTGTTACTTCAATGCTGTTTCTTACATGAAAACAATCCTCTCACCAAGCAGGCAAAAGGGAGGACATACTCTGAGAACCCATGATGAAAATTCAGGAGTCTGTTTTATTAACAGACGGGTTTACCTCCGAGCAAAATTGACCTGTTCTTTCCTTTAAATACAAGAACAGAATCTTTGTCTTTGGGAACTCCAAAACTGTGAAAGAGATATGCTTCACACCAGAAAACTACCTAAAGCTTGAAACCCCTATTTTCTCCATAGAAAAAACAATTACTTGTTAAACAAGAAAAAATTATGCAATGAAGTGAGACCCCATAAAACGCATTTTTCTGCAGATACTGAGGTACTTCCAGAGTTTATTAAAAAGTTTTTAATAAAGTTTGTTGTTGCCCAAGTTTAAAATGTTTATGAGAAAACAGTGTTTCAACTGTACATAAGCCAAGTTTGATCATAATAGTTTCATTATTTCATGAAGACAACTTAAAGTTAGGACTGTCCAAAGGAGATTTTCTACCATTTGCCTAGACTTCCAGCAAAATTAATCCAATTCTGTGTTTTAAAGAAATCTGCATTACTTTCTGACATATTACTCTAACTTAGTATTAACACTAAAGCTGCCTAAAGAATCATAAAACTGAAAAGGGGAAAAAGCTAAAGACTGAACAACACTGATATGTAGCAGCACGTAAGACCACCTCATGGTTTTGATCAACTGTGAGCCACCTAGAACCACCTGCTGCCATTTGGAACACACCAACAGGCTGAGATCCAAACAGATCTAAAACTGCTGTCAGAAACACTTTGAAAATAAACTGTGGTAGGTACTAAAAGGAAATATAGCTATGTTGCCCAATGTAAAAAGAAAAGCAAAACAATGAGTGACATGTTTAAACTGGAAAGTATTCAGGAAAATAAACCACCAATTAATATAAAATAATGAAACCAGAAGCTAACCCTGCATGTTGGACTCTTAGGTTTAAAAACATAACTTTAGATCTCAAAGATGTCACAGATGTCAAGCCTCTCAAATATGCTAAAGGAGAAAATAAAAATAAAAAAGAAAAAACCCACCAAAAACAAACCCCAAACCTACCCACCACTCCAGAACCCCATCAGTTATGATTCAGACCTTTGATAATACAGTTCTGGATCTTCTTTTTCCTCAAGTCCCATCAATTCACAGCGTTTCATGCTCTTCATAGTTAGACTTCTCCAACATCAGTAGGCTGACAAGGATAGTGGATAGTCTAGTTGGCATCTTACTAAAAACTGCAAGTTATTCTAGACCTTTCCAAAAATTTAAGATTTAGTCATGATTTTGCATTCCCACTGACTGGGTGGACTGTATTACTGACGGCTGCCACGATATTCATACATACATATATATTTTTTTCTTATTAGAAAAATACATGTGTTCATTAAACAGAGATCAAGCAGACTGATTTCTTACTTTCCTTCGATAAGATAACTGACTGTCTAGACAAAGGAAATGCAGTAGCTCTTATCTTCTGGACTTCAATAAAGCATTTGCTATAGTGCCTTTTCTAAAATTATTAGTCAGTTGGAAAGAAATTAGAGAGATTAACAGACTGGCTAATCAGGAAATGGTAGGGCTGAAACAGTAATGAGAGTTCCTTGAGACTCAGTGGCAGGGCTAATTTTATTTCGGATTTTCAATGAACACTACAGCAAAAATTGTAGAAGCCTTATAATGAAATTTAAAAGGCAGAATCTATAACAAGTAAAACCGCAATGAGATACAGAAAGAATTACACATGGAAGATATGAGTAACAGAAACATAACTGTATTAAGTACAAGGCGATGCATTCAATTAGTAACAACTAGCACTTCCTCTACAAGCTAGAAGCATGTTAGTTCAGAAAACACAACGACAGAAAGACTTAAGGGTATCATTAATAAGCAGGCATCAACTACTTTGAAAAAAACAAAAATGCTTTTCAGATATATCAGGAAAGGTATTTCCACTTTATCAGCAATACTGTGTACACTTGCCATTCATATTCAAGAAACAGGATTAAGGATGCTGGTAAGAATGGAGAACAAATTTTAGGTAAGAAGAGTAAAATAGTTCAAATTTATTGAGCATCAAAAAACATGAAATCAAAGGAGGTATGATAATTTTAAATGAATGCAACTGTGCATTAACATCAAAGGAAGGAGAAAAGCTATTTAATCTAAGGCAGTATTCCCTAGACTTCAAGACCAGGGCTATTAGAAATTAGATAGACAAGGGCAATGGACCTTCCAATTTCATGTTCTCACTTATATTTGACACAAAAGACTTTCTTAGCATACACTGATAAAATAGATAATAGTCACTGTCTGGACACTGGGTAATACCAAAACCATTCAATGATACATGACCTTGCGATTCAGCATAATTTTTTCTCTTTTAGAAAAAGATTAATTTTCAACTTAACTGAACACTCCCCTCCAAAAGACCATGTTTTTGAATGTAATTGAAAAACTGTAAATCACCTTTGAGCTTTACTCCTCTTGAATTCTTTTGGGCAATGCTTGACTGCAGTTATGTTTGCATTGTCCTGAGGGCTGTGACTTGTATTCTGGACCAGAGCTGAGATACCCTGCTATGAAGCCTGCATCATTTTCAACCACCTAGCCTATGTACATCAAATATTCAGTGGGACAGATTCAGAGAAATCCAAATTCCTCTTTGGTCCTAAGGTGCATGAACAAGTATGAGTATAGTCCTACTTGTAATAGGTTACAATATTGTTGTGCTAATTACATACATCCATATGCGAATAGAATCAGTACTTTATCCCCCACACAATTTTCCTAATTTCTGTTTATCAGCCTGTTCTCCCTTTGTAATTCCTTTATATGTTAAGTAAAAAAAAAAACACACAAAAAACCAAACCAACCCAAAAAAAACCAAACAAAACCCCCCCAAGAATTCCCACACAAAACCAAACATCACACTCGAGCAGCACCTAAAAATGACTGCCTGTTTTTAAAATTCATTAAAAAAAACATTATGACATATATTCACAGTCTTATAATAAGAGATTCCTGCATCATAATCCCCACATACTTGTAACAGTTTAGCCTTAAATCTTTATATCTTTAGCCTGAAGCCAGTTTTTATGCCCAACAAAACTCAGAACAGGAATTTTAAAAGGACATGCTGACAGCGCTGAACTTTCATAAATGTATTCTCACTGCTGTCTTAAATACTTAATTTCCTTTCCAGTGGTCCTGTATAACAAAGATTTAAACTTAAAGAATCACAGCCGTCACAGACTTTCCTGTGACTCTAAGAAGAGGAGTAATGAAGACATTATTTATATCTGTTCAAAAGTTTAACTGCTAAGTTGTTCATTAAAAAACAAGGGCACAGGTCAAATCCAAATTTACTAATTGTCTTTAACCCTTTTATTTATTATAATCCCCCTTTGTCACATATTTACTCTTGCTTCACCTCTTTCAAAACAAAAATCTTCATTCTTTTTCCAAGACTGAAAGATCATTCAGATTCAGTGCACCTGTTCTCACGGTTCTGAATGGTCAGTTCAACTTGAGTTTTAAGATGTTTTAACCCACTGAACTAACCACCATAAACCTTCATCCCCTCTAGAAAACAAAAACAAACACAGCATGAATACACACTTTTTACACAGTGTAGTAAAAAAAAAAGCAAGCTTTTGAACTGAACAGTCCAATTACAAAATACAGAAGACTTTATGTAATTTCTAATTGTGAAATTAGAACCAAATTCAACAATATACTTCTCTCCAGGCATATCAGACAAAATTATGTTATAGTAACCATCTGTGTGTTCAAGTACAAAGGTGGTAAACAGAATTTTAGAACAACTAAGACTAGACACAGTGATACTTATTCAGTTACCCAACAGAAATGAGAGGAAAGCTGCATATCACTTTAGTCATATTTTGGAATTCAGTCCAAAATGCTTCAATAGAAACAGTCTGTTCTGCTGAATTACTACTTCATTACAGTCATAGCACCTTTTTTCTGAAAACAATTTATCTTGATACCATGTGGTTGATTGTCTAGAAACCTGCCAGACATGGGTTTCCAGGTTCTATATTCCAAAGGTGTTCCTACCTGATCTTCAACCCCCACAATATTTGTCTCACCATACGTGTACCTGGTATAAATGCATTAAAACCTGGGTTCCTCACCCCTTTTTTTTTTTTCAGGGACTATCAACCATAAAACTGAATTTCTTGACCTCGATTTTGTAACATGATCACCAAGGCAAGGACTGGATGCTGAGACACCTCTCTCCCCCCATTTGCCCAAAGATTCCCTGAAAATATGTGTCATTGTGTGGGCCAATATATCGCCCACCCCCCATCTGATTGTAGAAGAGCTGTAATCCATTTTCCCACTAAAACAACTGTTAGGAGCGGGGTCTGAGGAGTGGTCTGATGGCCAGGAACATGTTCCATCCAGACCACTGGTCAATTAAGTCTTGGAAAGGTGTTTGACCTCCCTCTTGAAAGTTTATGGAGCAAATTGCTTTTGTGTTGGCATGTGAACATCTGCACTCTAACAGAGATGCTATAGTGGATACCAGTCTGGAGTAGTTAGGGTCACATTTTTTTAATATGTACATAGAGTCTGAAAAAGGTGCTGACAAATTTCTTCAGGGAGCTTTAAAAGTGCCTAAGGTGGTACAGAGAGACTAAAACTACCTCAAGTAGCTGAAAAATGGAAAATTGGATGCCTAACTTAGCGAGAATCCATACTAATATCTTCAGGTGTATGAACGTCTCTGGTATGAGTATCTCTTTAAATTCAGCCCATAAGCCTTAACATAATCTTCAGCTACAGTGGAAGTTCTAATACGGAGAAGAAAAAGAAAAACATTAAAAACTCATGTTTGAATCCTAAAAAGCACCTTTGACAAACTAGTACCATTCCAGACCTTTCAGTTTTTTTCCCAGCCCAGTGTATAAGCTATGATTTCCTCAATGACTACTATAGCATATAAGTAGCAACAGTCTAAGCAGGTCAGTTACATCATCTGTTTAAGGAAATAACTTTGTCATATCAGGAAAACTGCCTTTTTTTTTTTCCTCACTGATGTGGTATATCTATGCTAAAACACAAAAAGGAACAAATAAAGTGACAAGAAACAAAGCCTGTCACAAATTACATAAATCTAACTCTAAAGGTGAACAAAAATTATATAAGAATCAGCTCTCTCAGTCTTTGCAGCTGCCAACTGAACAAAAAATATTCAATGAAATCCATGCCAAACAGTTCTCTTTTAGTTCAAGGGTAACGTGTCTTGTGCTTTAAAAGACAACCTAACAAGTTAGGACCATGAAACAGAGGCTGTCACAAGCTATAACGCCACTGAAGAGACACTCTTATTTTTAAAGCACTTTTCAGACATTTGCCAGCAGACCAAATAAAGCTGACTAAAATCCTTTTGTGACATTTTTAGCTCCTCTGTCAAGTCTTTAGAGCTGCTGCTTCTGCACCGCCAGTTTCCTGCCATGCTGGCTGCCCCAGTGCAAGCTGCATGAGTCAAATGGGGCCCCTACACCACTAGACGGTGCTAGGAAGGCCATGGCAATTCAGGTTGGATTCACTATTGGACTAACTTTCCAAGTTTCTACAACTGAAAGACAGGAACTCCAACAGCAAGCAACATGAGCATATCAAAAGTTCACAGGGAATTTAATTTCCACGAAGATCAGTGAGGCATCTATTCTTCCTTTTTCTCTTTGCCTTCTTTCAAACAAATTCCCTTTCAGTTCCAAATAAGGACAGACTGCTGATTAAGTATCCTGTTATTTCTGAAAATACTGGGTTCAAATATTATTTCTGGAGACATAATTAGGTAATTTTTCATATACATTTACAGTACAGAAAATGTTCATTAAGAAGAAATTTTCAGAGTTAAACTACATCCAGAGTTCAATTCAAACCCTGTAAAAACACTAACAGCTCTGCAGGGGGGGAAATGCAGCTTGTACTAACGTACTGCAAACGTCATTTTCCACCATAAAAGCTACTGCGATTAATATTAAGACAGCCTGACGAATTCAGTTAAACAGAATGTCATTGCTTACTCTGGAAGCAATTTACTTCAATACATCCTTGCTCATCGTGAGGATTTAGTCCTGAAACAGAAGTCTGGTTCCCTGTGTTCCAGCCACATTCTTGATTCAAATAGCTATAGCTGCCTGTCAAAAGTCTCCCAGGACCTTCAGTAAGGTATGACTGCAGCTCTTACCTTCAAGCACTGTGTACTATTGCCATCTCTTAGTCAAAAAGTTGTTAACTCCAGAGGTGAGTACACTTAACTTAATTTTACGTGTATGTATCTCTCTCTCTCCCTCCATATAGAAACTACATTCACACATGACAAGAAGGTCTGTTTCCGTGATGCAATACTGCTGTGCAGATGCACCTTCTGCTGGAGGTCTGAGAGCATACCAAAGACAATGCCTCAGTTTGCAAAATACTTCTGAGAGTTTTCCTGAAAATACAAGCACTGCACATACATCTGATTTTGATATGTGTATAGATGTGGCTAGGTCATTTTGACAAAAATTCTAAACAGACCTACCTGCTTTCCACAGTGTAAGCCCACTAACCCATACTACAGACAGGCTTGTCCAAGCTCTGAAGCTGTCCGAACAGATCAAGCATGAAGGGAAAAGCACTATGGCCTTTTCGCCAGATACCCCCCACACTGACTAATTTCTGTGCAGCACTGACACTTTGAGCCTGAGTTAGAGCTTGACTGTTAGAAGCGATGTGGGCAGGAGCTGAAGGGCCATGCCGATCACGGGTTCAGCGTCCTCCAGCTTACCCCAAAGACATTTGATTCTCTTCCAGCCTACATATTTATATATAAAGATTTACGCAAAAATGAGTACAGAAAGCTTGCTGTCAAGAGGCATGCACAGAGACTGCACGCTTGGCACAACTTTGCAGTGGTGCTACACAAAAGCTGAAGTGTCAGAAGAACAACCACAATTACAGATAACTGACATTATACCTTCAACATTAAAGTGATTACCTGCTGTCAAGAGGCTTTTATTTTAAAAATAGGAGGATATGCATGTGGATTTCTCTTCAGACTAACAGGGCAGTCGCTGTCCTTCCCCGCACAAATATTTTCCAGTCAATAAATTGCTGCAAGTCAATATTCAGTATCAAAAAATTCTGAACATAGTAACACTTTCATAGAACCCCAGAAGAGACAAATGAAAGCACTCAGTACATGCTGCAGACAACTCCGTGTTTGAACTAATACCACCAGAGAAATACTGCAGTTGCACATCACCTCCACTTTCAGGTACAGACATTGGAGAAAAGGATTGATGAACAGAACTGGTAAAATTCCAACTCTGGATCTGAAGCTAACCAAATGTAACAACACAAGCCCTACTTCTGCAGTTTTCCTCTCTAAAAATGGAAAGGCTAAGGAGAGACTGTTGACTTAATTAGTGGTTACAAGGACCATAAAGATTTAGAGATAGAACAAAGCACAAATAAATAAATAAAGATACCTGATATGGTAGCCTACATTTCAGCTTTTTTCTTTAATCATCCTGAAGAAACCATACCTTGAAAAGTAGCACCTTTTCTAAAAGACTGTGTAACTGTATAAACAAGTTCCTCCTGTATACATAGGAACTGTTCTATTACCATGTAGTAGACCTTCAATGCTATCCAGAATTTCAGTGCAGGCCGTTTTCATTTTCCTTAGGATTTTGTTATTATTGACTCTACAAACAACATACAGAAAAAAGTCAGCGCACTAAACAGCACACACTGCTTTTTTAGACCACAGGGAACAAACTCCAATCTTTTCACCCAGCTTATAAAATAAATCACTGAAATGTAATCTTCTCAGTGAACTGAAAACTGAGAGAAGGCAGAAGAGATTAAAAAGGAACAACTTAAGCCCTCTTCTAAAAATGAATTTGGAAAACTTCATGTAAATACACGCACCTTTCAGAATTTCAGCCTTCTCTCTTGCAAACGCTATTATTGCTCAGATACTAACCTGTATTCCATGCTGCAGGCAGCACCCCGCCCTCAGACTCCCTGCCAGCCCAAGCTCCAGAAATTATGCCACGTGGAAATTTTGACTCGCCCAGTCAGCTAGACCTGGCAAGTTTAAAGTACCATCAGGCCAAGGATCTTACAGAAACAGTCCCTTTACCCCTAAAAGCATCCCCCCAACAAAACCAAACCAAACCAAACCCACTTCAAGAGAAATCAAACATACAAAGTGAACATTCTTAGGTCTTTTTGCTGAACACTTAAAGGTTGCTTTGTCTAATATCACCTTTTAAAACAGCTTTCATTTCATGGAAGACAAGAAAATAAACTGAGACAAAACTAAATGTCCCCCCAAAACCACTGTATTCTTTGGGAAGGTGAGGTGTTATTACAGGTGAATGGTCTTACAGTATCAGTATAGGCTAATTTGGGAGAAAGTGTTTATGTGCCTAAAATAAGTGCTAATAATAATAATGTGGTATTATTACATTAATTCAATAGTAATTAAAATGTTTCCCTCTTTGAAAAAGGCAATTTGAATATTGCATCAAAAAATTAGGTGGCTTTAATAAAGTATTACAGGCGGTTTCTCATAGTTTGAAGGACTAAATCTGCATAAATCACATAAATGAGAAACCACAAACAAAATGAAATAAAGTTACTTGAAATTACTACTTTGGTGTAGGTAAGCAAACTACACAGAATTAAATATTCTCTGCATATGATTTTTTTTTTTAAAATAGTAAGAAATACACTTGCATAACTCACCATATTGCACTTGCTAGTAATACCAGTATATATTGGCTGCATTTTTCAAGGAAAATAAAACACATGTTTTACTTACAGTTGTTTTAGTTACTAATGCTCTAAGTTGCATGTTTATAGAGGCTGAAACTGAATTTGTTCCCCCTCCCCAACTTTCATACTCAGCATCGCAAACAAAAAAAACCCATTACAATTTATTATATTCAATGTTGTATTAGCAACTGTGGAAGCAAATGACGCTAACACTACCACTTAACCTGAAAGCCTTAGGCACAGAAAACAAGAGTGTGCAGGTATACAGAGTAATTATATGAACTCTGGATTAGCAAAGCAATTGTAGGGAAACACGTGGTCTCCTTCATTTTACCTGAGCCTTGTACTTCTATCACACAACTTTTTAGTCTTTGTATTATTCATATTTTAGCTAATTCTGTATTTTGCACTACAAACTCAAAGACAAAGATGTACCATCTTGAGGCTCCACAGTATTGATCGTTATTTCTCCAGTAACTCCTTCTACGGCCTTACAGGTGTTGTTACTCTTTCCAACAGCCAGTATCAAAGGAATTAGGACCTGAAGCCCACTTCAGAGATCCAGCTCTATCTGTATGCAAACAAACAAATCCAACTTTAACTGTATGAAAACCTGAGATAGAAAGGGGTGGGCTATTCAAGTTCTTAACGTAGCTAAGTTTGGCCACACTTTCTACTTCAGTCTCTGCCAATGTGTCTACCTCCCCCCTGACACTTTCTTCCTGTCACATCCCTACTAACCTTTTTGCTTGGCCAGCTACCTTCTGTCTCCCACCCATCACATTCCCAAATCAAATTTCAGCAGCCGTAAAACAGAACAGCCAAACAAATGACTTAAGCATGGTGTATCATCTAAGGGAGCAATAACAGGATTACCTTGCTATGCACTATTAGTCTGGTCCTCCAGAACACATCTAAAACAGAGACCTCAAGATTCTTCCCAGCATTTGCTTCCCAATATGCACTTTGGGTTGGACTGTTGGCCAGACACTCATCACTTCTCTTCTCCCAGGCTTCCAGGGCTGGATTATCAGTGGGGAAGGACTACAGGATGTTACAGCAAAGTATATCTGCTCCACAGTCTGGAGGTTACCTCAGAACCTCATTTTCAAATTAAAGATTGCTTATTTCCAGGTCAAACTCTTGTGCTCTGGTCACTTGGTAGGGTAAATGGAAGAGAAAAACATCTACACACTCCCAAACCACATACACTTACTTTCATCATCTCTCAACTAGAACTCACAATAAATGTCAAAACCATCTGAAAATAGATGTTTGCTTTTCTTTATAAAGTAAAGCTTTACTTTTAATCTCTAATAAATAAAGCTATACAATTTGTTTCAAACCTAGAACTTTTTCCCAATCCCTAGACTCATATTAAACTAGTTGCCAGTGCTATATAACATATGTATTGGATCTGCTTTCATACAGTGCAACCTCAGTTGTGGAAAGTACCAAGCACTCAGGATACAAAAAACCTGGTCTTAAACAGCCAGGACCTGCAGTGCTGAACTCCTAAAGTCAGAACCAACCACCTCCATTTTAATCAAATGTGAAGCGCAATGCTGTTCAGGTTAACTTACAGCATCTCAATGAACTGCTATAAATGACAGCCACTCGCTAAAGAAGCAAAGAATTTATTGCCCCTTCCATTTGTAATAATTCAAACACATCAACAGTTATAACCTAATCAAAAGGAGTGTCTAAGCTATATAGTCTCATAAGATTCATTACAACTGCATCATGGATGCAAATATAGTAAATACAAATTTCATGACAATTTCTCTTAAAAAGGAGATTGACAATCCAGAATATTTTGTTACTTTAGCTAGGTGTTCAGATCATAAGAGGTATGAAGTACTTTGTGTAAATAACCTGAATTTCCAGTTTTTCCTGTGTAAAGGACAGATTACTTATATTCAATAGTATTTCAAAGAATATGTCCAGTATGTCTGACTAAAGGTGAAAAAAAAAATCAGGTAACTCTAGAAACAGCTTCATCTAAGAGTTTCAGAAACACTCAGAAAACAGCATGGTCCACCTCAGGCATACAAAACAGGCTGCACACCTAAGAGCAAACCAAACTGCAAATCTGGAAGAGACTGAACTGGCAGGAGGAGGGGGGAAACAAACCACAACCAAGGTAAATAATAGTTTGCTTTTTCAAACTAAATGATGTCCCTTCACTTCAGGTTACTGTCTCTCTAACTCCTTCAATAGATAGCTCGTGGGTTTTGGGGGATCATTTAAGATAGATGCTAAAAATGCCAGTATCCTATTCCTGTGGAGTGTAATGCAACTGGAATCAACAGGCTCTTTGTCATCTTCATTCTGAGAGTACTGCTGATTATGATCTTTCACATGTCTAAAAACAGACATGAAAATTTCAAGCCCTCTGGTCCTTCCTACAGGCGCCTGTTCTTGGGGCCAATGTGCTATTAACCTGAGGAACACTAAAAAAGGAACAGGGGAAAGGTATCTACCACTATACTACTACAAAATACTCTGTACTAGGGCTAATTCTAAATCAAGACAGATTTATCCACCAGGAGAGGATCGCTAACTGATAAGGCCAAGGTTGTCTTAATGGGCAATGAAACTCTAGATACAAGTCTCGCACAGTATTGTACATACACAGAAAAAAATCTTTCAGGAAGCCTCTCAGTGGAACAGGGTGTATGCACCTATGCTTGAATTTATACTGCAAGGGCAGTCTTTCTTCTGTCACAGCCAAGCCTGAAAGCCATTTGGGCACAGTTAATTATTCAGAAGCTTCTTTGTCACAGGGGTGATGTTATTTCAGAACAGGGTAGCAATAATTGGGCAGTAACTGTCCAGAGCTTCCACATTCAGAGATAATTTCTTGAGCGAGAGCCTTGCAATTACTTCTTTTTGAAAACCTGCCAAGCTATTCCCCAGAAACAGAGGCAGTGAGAATCTATAGCTATAACAAATCAAGGACCTCCATGCTTGATTTCACTAAAGCAGCTGTGTGTCCAAATCCAAACCTTCCAAGCATCTCAAAGACATACTGACTGCTACCTTCTACAGGAAATAAATCACATTTGTCCCACATGACACAGATTTTCTGTCAGGAAGCAGACAATCCTGCCTGAAGTAATCTCAACAGAGAAATGGTTTTCTCCCAACCCAAAATTATGAAGCTGCATTTTAAGACAAAATGGATGCATACAAGTGCTCATGGTGCAGGTGCTTTTGCAATCAAAGGAATTAGCTTTTATCTCTCAAAGTATATAGAAAAAAGTTTAGTACTCTTGACCGCTCCTGACACTCCCCATAAAAATTCTGAAGGATAAAGTAGGGAACATAAAACTGAGGAGCTGCGATCCAATGCTGCCTCTGGTCCTGCTCCCAGATTTTGGTGGAAGTAGTACAGACATAACCTTGCTAGATAGTAACACCTGGATAATTTTGTGTTAACAGATCCAGGAAAGATAAGGTAGTACACTCCGCTCTTAATGCTACTCCACAGAGATCCAGTGACTTTCTTTCTATCACCTAACAACAACAATACAGTGACAAACACCCATAGTCTTACCGTAGGACCAAAAACCTGAGCAATGTAGAAAGCCACATGTAACAGTGAGACACACAAAGGAAGAAGGCTTCAGCCTCCAACAAGAAATGATTGTACATATCAAGTCATATCAATGTAATACACACATCCTCAAAAAAAAGTTCATCTTATCTCACAAGAATACAGACACTAGAATTGGTGCAAACGTACTACTCCTTGGTGTGTATGACAACCTGCCCGCTTATCAACTTGTAGACAAAATGCATTTCTCTAATTTCTCTCTAGTGAGAGCCCTCTGAATTTCACTTGAAGATGGTTCACGTGTAAGTTTAACAGCCAGAACTCATAGAACCGTCTTTGCTAATTGGTATCTTTGTTCTTCCTCTAAACTAAGTTACCTTAATAGCTCTATGAAACATTACAACGGTTATGTTTGAAATGCTGTGCCTTACTGAAATATGCTGAAGCCTGCAGAGAAAGCTGGGAAAGAAAACCAAAACTAGGAGAAGTAACTATAAATAAAAGAGAAAGCCATAGTGTTCCCTACTCTGAACTGGAGGGGGAAAAAAAAAAGAAAAAAGAAATCTTAAAGTGGTTTGGATAATAGCGACTTGCAGCTTTTTCATTTCACATTAGTAAGACTGCATATATGACAAAGGATTTAAGGGTAATAAGACGGCAAGAATAAACACCAACAGCTGCATGGTACTATAAAAATCTTCAACTATTCTTGCTTTAAAAATACCATGACTGGGATGAAATCAACCTGGGGGCAGGGGGGAACAACACCAAATTCTTAACACCCCAGAATGCTGAAAAAAACCCACCAAAAAGACTAAATGTAATCATACCTAATGTCACTGAGCCGGTGACTCCTTGGTAATGATCCATGATCTCATCAATAAGTCATGAATTCAAGGTGAGGAAAGTCAGTTTACTCCTCAGTGAAAGGAAATCTCTCTCATATATCACAGAGTGCCATGACACTACAAAGCAGCTGATCATCTGCTCAATATGGTAACTGCTTTGTACACCGAAACCTTAAGTTCGATTGTTGATGTTCATAATGTTCATTCACATTTATGCTGTTGAGATTTTGAGAGAACCAAATGCACTAAATTTTGATCATGCTACAAACTATATTTGTCCTTCACTCTCCTGGCTTTCCAGCCATCACTACGCAAGCTGCAAACAGTTTCTTTAAAAACTGCATGTAAGAAAGCAGGTTTTTTCCCCTCCCTTTATGATCACGCAATCCATGGTGAAGAGGACAAAACAAAGAACAGATCAAAACAAAATCCTCCTTTCTGGCATGAAGAAAGCCAAGCATGGAGAATTTCAGCCACATGGGAATTTGTTTCTGTAATATAGTGCATAATGATTACATAAAGAGGCTTTGATTACTGTAAAATTCAATGATACATGCATTGCTAATGGCATTAGAATTCCTAAATGATTACACAAGCCTTTCATGTTTATTCATCAAATATTTAAAATACAGCATAATACAAAACATTTAACTAGTTTACTCTGAGAGCAATTTACTATGCTCTTCTAACAAAAACTTGCTCAAGACGATAAAGCCTCACGTTACATCCAATGCATATGATTCTTACTTGATTTTCAAATAGACTTATTTGCTCCGCTTTACAAGTACAAAATTGCAAAATCAAACATTTACTGGTAGAAGCATACCCATAACTGTAAAGGGCACTTTTGTGAGACATATTGTAGAGGGAAAAAAAATCTGTTCTAATAGATTGAATTTGCTCTGTTTTCAATTTCCCAGAATACACCCCCCAAAACTTTAAAAGAAAAAATCTGTTTCCAAACTTTGTAAGTGCCTGCTTCCATAACACAAAAGCAAGAGCAGATTTACCACTGCTCATATACATTTCTTTTCACCCTTTCAATCCTTATTGCATTTAAATACATTAAATATTATGCAGAAATATTTTTGCCACTGAAGAACTAGATTTTAAATATACTGTACCTTCTATTTTACATCAATATATTGAAAATGCCTTTCTATGAAGGGACATGGTTGAGAATATGAGAACAGATATTTTCAAGATGCTAAAAAATTAAGATAATTATTATACAATAAAAATCAAAATAATTTCCGGAAGTCAACAAGTTATTTCCATTAGTACTGAACTGGGCTTTGAGAAAATAGGAAATTCCTTAGTGAAGATTAAGAAGCAGAAGCTACACTATAAACATTTATTTTTCATTTTTTCCAATACTTAGTACAGTTTCAACATGTTAATTCATTTCTATTAATGTACAATCTTGGCTGAAATAAAGAAGGAGGCACGAACATTTTTTCCTGTAGTATAAAGACAATTACTTGTAACAGAAAGTATTCTAAAGCCTTATTTGACAAAAGCTCACAAAACATGAAAAATGAAACAGAAGTAGTTCACAGATGTGATTTTTCAAGGAGTTCAATATATCCACTTAAAGTTAGAAGTGCTTCGACATCAACAAGAGAGGCACCCATTTGGGGGATTATTTTCCAGGTAAAGAAACCATCAAAAATGAGTCCAATAGGCAAAACTGGAGCTTTCCATACTGAAAAAAAAAATCTTCTTAAGTCTTCTGCTTTTTTTCACCTGCAGGAAGCACCTCTCATTTTTCAATTACCCATTAACTATACGTAAACATGTCAACTGTTGTGTGTATAATCATTAGAAGTAGCTACAGCTACAGGCAAAAACATCACTATTTTCTTGAATGTCAGTTCCTCTTTTGTGCATTTTAGAGTTTATGCTGGTGTGATGGGACTAACTGATCATTCACCTGGCAAAAAAGGTAAGTCACCAATGGGAACAGACAAGTCTTATCCTTTGAGTCACTCAAACATTCCCGTGTTGCTGCATTTAGTACAAGGAAATCCTTCGTGCTTGCAGTGCTTAGGCTGCCCATGGGGGCTGCAGTACCCGGCCTGCTGGGAGCACCAGCCACTACTCCTGAGGAGCTGCTCCCCCAGTGCCTCGTCCAGGAGATGCCTGGGTCAGAGGCACACGGAGGGGAAAGCAGAGCAACCCTTTGAAAGGACAGAAGCATACTCTTCAGCCTGAGGTTATGTTTTCACAGCCAGGTTGCTCCACATTGACTAAAGAAACATTGTGCCATGCTCTTCTTCCTCTATTCGCTGTAGCGTGCGTATTTCAGAGGAAAACATCCTGGCCTTCTATACTAGGCACATGCCCCTTGAACCCTAAAAGTTATCATTAGAAGTGATAGGGCAGTGCAATAACCACCTTGGATTTGTTCCACTATTCCGATGTGCTCTGCGCTGGTCTAGTAAGAGATGGAGCAATGAAGGTTGTCTATGAACATACATATACAAAGTATTCATGGAAGAATTATACATTTGCAAGCTTTTTGGACAGTGCTACAGAGATTGTAACAATCTTGCCTATGATACTGAAATCCTTAGCTGGTTAAAATAAAATCTACAGAAAAATGTTATCATTTACCATTTGGTTCCCTTATTTATAAGAAATTTCCAAGGGAACCCTTTACATTTTTACAGAATACAATTGGTCTCATCACTATGTAGTTTTACAACAATTTTTCAAAGAGTCAGCTCTCAAAGCAAACCTTTGCCTGATGTGAGACAGCAGTAGCATTTGATTGACAGAGCAGGTAGAAAAGAAAAAGAACATGGAAAAAATCAACGAACAGTAGATTAGAACTTTCCTTGAAGATACAGCAATAGGGAGGAGTTTGCCTCAATTAGGACAAAAAATAATAAAATGGTAAGAGAAAAAGTAGGAAGAAAAGTAGGATGCTTTCAAAGAGAGAAGGTTTTTGGCAAAGCCAAATCCTCCCATTGAATTTTCAAGGGCTAGGTGCAAAGAGCAGTAAGGCTACAAATGGACTTTAAGTCCATACCTGTAACTTTCCTGATCTTGACACTTATCCCCAATTCTCTTACAGATCCACCAAGATATACAAAACCTTCTTATACCCTCAGCCACTTCAAAGAAAGACTCTATTTCAATTTAAACGCAAACGGTAGTCAGCAGTTTGAATTTCCCTTTATGCATCCAGACTTTAAAAAAAATACTGAGAAAGATTGACAATAATGCCTTAGGTGGATTGCACATGCACATGCCCAGAAGAATAAAAACCATTCTAACCCCCCCAATACCTCTAATAATGCCATTTAGTAAGAATACAGAGCTTGACGCAAAAGGAAAACTAAATCTATCATCAAGTATATATTTGTGAAAAAAAAAAACCAAACATAATTTTGAAAAGAAACATGAATATCTAAACCTTTAGTGCAAGTATTTCTGTGGGTAGGACTGTGGTACTGTACAGTACTGCTCTATTACGAAGAATAAGATAATAAGAGTTTCTAATTTAAGGCAATATTTTTCTACAAATCCTGCAGAGACAACAGTGAACAGAACTGAGGAAAAAAAAAAAGAATTTGAAGTGTTTTTTCTTTAAACGAAGTAGAGCATTTTCAACACTGCTTCAAGTTTTAAAGAAAAACAGCTTCAGCAGTTTTCGTGTTCACAAGAGTGAGGTCTGAAAGCACACCGGTACAGGCAGAGTGCAGGTAGGTGATATGCAAGCTTTCACATTTATCTCTGCTAATGCATTTCACATACTGCTCCACAGCATTCCTAATATTCAAGCTGTGGGCCTCTTCAGCAGAGATGGCAAACCACGCTAAACCGCGTGGTGGTTCTGTGATACAGATAGATGCCCACAAGGGAACACAGAACGCTGTCACTTCAGATTTGGTTTCACAGCTGAACTCAAAATGCCTCTTTCGTGACAGACAGTCTTCATTGCCCACTCACCCCACTGTGATTCAGTTTTATCAAGGATACTTGCAATATCAAGAAACACACACAAAAAAAATCCTTTTGCAAATTTTCATTCATAGTGAGGAAGTTTAATAGAAAATCCAAACCTCAACAGTTAAGACATGTAATTTGAAGCCTAAATAATTTAAAATTGTCACTTTTATGTTCCCATATCCAAAACTGCACTTCTGTGTCTAGTACTCTTAAAATTATCAAATTAATCTAATTTTATTCTCCATGATTAAGAGAATATTTGGGAAGTAAGAAATGCAAGGCCAGACTGTAGAACATGTAACATTTCAACTGCCTTGTATACGTCCAGTTTCTCCTTGCTCTCAGGAGACAGCATTAGAGTGGTTGTTTATATCTTCAATATCACATGTGAACCCTAGTAGTCATATCCATCTAAAGGAGGTTACATCTACCTGCTGGTCTTTAAGATAAACAGCAAAAGCATCCATTAAGTCTCTAACCCTAGTTAGCATATGAAGTCGCTGCCATTGAAGCTTCTTCTCAAGCTTCCTGGTTTCCATCTCCTCCCAAAGGTAAGGAGGATCTGTGAAGGGGTGACGCAGAGACCAGATACAGAAAGTTGTCACCAGATACAGAAAGTTGCTCCCATCATCTGCTTCCAGCACTTCTCCATGTGTGGATCAAAAGGAGGTGGTCCGACCCACTACATGTCATATCAGAACATTACAACAGCATTTACGTCAAGATCTTGTTGCATTAAAACAAACACAATCCCATCATACAAGACACAAACATTTTCAAACCTACTTTACAGATAGAAAGTCGGTGTAGTAAGAATTTAAGCTGTAGTTGTAACTGCATTAAATGAACACAAATCAGATATACATGTGGCAACAGAAGAACTGATCTTGGAAAACAAGCAAACAAAAGCCTCACCACAGGTAAATGTTACAGTACTTGCCTAAAGATATAGCCACACTGCTCTACACAATGAAGTTCAGAATGCTTGTTGCAGGACACAAGTACATGTATTCTAAACACAGAACAGAAAGACCGCTGCCTCCCAAATTAGTTGCTAGGCATTCCCTTCTCTTAATGTAACACAGATTCATCTATTTTGTATTTTCTGTGGGTCTGTCATATGGCAGTGGTACCTGACTTGTGCCAAGCAGTATTTTCAAAGACAACAAATCTGGCTTCAGCTTTAAAGCTTGCTAGACCGAACCGGGCAAACCTGCATGCTTTAGGAAATATAAGAATAGCACGTCTGTGCAAAAATGGTACAGAGGTAATATTTTAACAGCATATGAGCCTCTAATTCCAATTTTCTTGGACAATGACTTAAAGAACAGGTGTAGCCCCAGCATTAAGACAAAACCCAACTATCTAAAAGCTCGAGCCAGTGAAATGTAAATTTGCTCATGGCAATGTGGGGAGAAAACCTTTGTGATGTAGAAACAGATGTCACTGTACATTTTTCAGAATATGACATTACCCACTGCTTTGTATGCATGGCTTCCCTGGACATATTTAAATTATATTTCATAACCTCACTATTAACTTCTTAATTCCAACTATATCAAACTAGGAATAGCATAGTCTTTATTAAAAATTTCTATTTACATGAAAACTCACAGGAACCAATCACCATAACTTAGGAAGACTAGCCAAAACAAAAACAAAAAAAAAATTGTGTTTCATTATATTAAAAAGCCTCAATTACAGAAAGCCTGACACAGCCAAGATATAATTATGATCAACATCAGACAGACATGCATAAAAAGTGAAAAGTGCAGTTAGAACGTTCAGTGTGTCAAGCACAGTGAATGTGATACCAGCTGCACAGTACTTTAATATAATTAAACTGCACTTCTTATATTATATAAGTTAAATGACAGGCAAGAGTGAAGTTAACTATCTGCTTTCTGGTACAGGAATGTAAGCATTGCAAGGTTATTTTTAATTCTTTTTTGAAAGGGCAGCACAAGTAGCATGTCAGCAGTGCCAAAAAAATTCTGGTTGTCTCTCACAGTGGAGCATCATCCCCTTTCACTTTAGCATTATGACCTGTACGCACAAACTGAGCAGTATCTAATTATTTTTTCTGTTATAGTAAAAATCCAGTGGATTTGAAAATGAGATCTAATTCTCTTGTTTCGACAGAGACAGGTTTAGGCAAAAAAAGAAAATGCTTTACTCTGTGAGGTACCTACTGCCCTTTCACCGCCTTCTCTACAGTCTTCTACCTGTGGCAGTAAAATCCTGCTGAGTTTAATTAATGCACAGAATTAACTTCCTTAAGTTTCATTTTAATTAGAAGAGAAATAAGAAAAGAAAAAGTATATATTTGTGATGAGGGACATTAGCTACTTTGGACTGGTTAACTGAAGTAACCGTGAGTAGTATAGTGAGTATGATGTTGTGGGAATTCTTATTACTGCAGCTTTTTGCCCAATTTCTGCAAAATATTTTGCAGTCAGATCCAAGGTTTACTCTGCCATAAGTGCTCACTTATATAAGCTGGTGACTGGTCTGGAAGCACGGCTTCAAAGAGCAGAGCATACCTAACAGCCTTGGATTCCCCTCCATCTCCAAGTGGATTACCTGTCTGTTTGGAGGAATGGTGGGGCTACATTTTGCAGCCATAAGCCGTGGCAGCAGGTTTGACGACCAAGCCAGCCAGCTTTATTGTAGAGCCTGAATAATCAGACCTGTGAAGCCACAGCAATTGGAACAGGTTTAGTGCCAAAGGCACACATCCCACTTCTTGGGTCATGAAGCAAGCATTAAGGTCTGTGCAGCTGCAGCTACGCTGGTAACGGTCTTGAGCTATAGCTCATTTGAATCTGACTTTTATGAATCTATATGCACCTCCAGACTCACAAAAGGCACCTGAATTAATAGAAAAGTGCAATGGCTTCCAATTACAGGAAAGAAAGTCAAGCCATTAGTTTTATCAATGCAGATATTCCAAGACGTAAACAGAAGTCCAAATATTGCCACAGATGAAATCACAACCTGGGTGGCCCACGGTCATTCACACATGCTGCAGTCTACCTTGATTTAAATCTTCCAGCTTATTTAAATTTTTCTTACCTACATCCAGTTTTAAAAAGTCTGAATATTAAAAAAAAGGCTAAATATATGTAAACCAGAGATGGGATTAACATTTTCCCCTACCAAAAGGTATTACAAATTATAGATCTAGAATGTTTTTACACAGGAACTACATAACTGCTATGACAAAAGAGAAAGGTATTCTCTCTTGTGGCTTATGGGATTCTCTGGGAGAGAATCTCTACTACAACTTTACAGAACAGTTAAAAGAAGTTCTTAAAGGTCTGCAAAAATGTATCAAATTATATTCATTCTCTAGGCTAGATCTTGTCTGTACAAGAGGCAGTATAGAGGTCTGCAACTAGAAGAGTAGTAGTACAGGGATAGCTCTGTGAATCAAGTCCACTTCTTTTCGCTTACAGATAGGATATTTTTTCCACCATCTGTCAATCACAAGAGAAATGGGAAAGGAAGGGACAAAGTCAACCTCCTTTCACTCAATTCCTATATCTGTCCACGGGCGACGACTCTGTTGAATAAACAGCAGATCCCATTTTAAGCTTCTGTAGTCTAAACCATAACCAAAAATTAAAGCATACACATTATGAAAATGTGCGTACGTACCCCTTCCCCTGTTATTCTTAAACAGAAACAAGTATCTTGGTCTATAAACTGAAAGAAATCCAGATTCTATGTCAAAATATTCCACACATTCCCATTAAAAAGCACAGTGAGGAGACAGATCCAACCTATTTGCTTCCAAAGGTCCAAAATTTAAACAAACATATCAACTATTTTCTACCTGAAAAAAATTGCAAGTCCTCTAAACATGTAACTTTACGTATGTAAGCAGTTTAAAGACAGTCTCAAGTTGTACATTATGCCTTGAATTTCCTTCTTATGGATAATGAACACATATACAGTCATGACATGAACTTGCACGATCTTTAATCATACTGGGGTCCAATTACAGATACATAAAGAACAATTCAGCTAATCAAATACAGGTGTCAAGGGCCATTTTTGATGCCCAAGAGCAAACTATCAGCTGGACTCCTGCTGCCACAGAAGAAAAACACAGATCTCCCATAGGTCCTATGATAACTTCTAGTTCTGTAAGGCTGTCTTAGATCACCTGGAGCACAGGAAATGGCACTCAAGGTCTATATTTGGCAGTTAAATCACTCAAATAGTCCCACTGACCTCCATATATCATTTCAAGTGAGTAACTCTTTCTCAGCATAAGAAGCTTACAGTGTAACCAAAAATGTACAAAATTGGAACCCAAAATGATTCACCTTTAGCAGTGACACAGAAGATTTTGGACCCTTACAAATCAATAATAGCAGCAGCCACAGGCAAGCTGCGGGTATCACTGCAGAAGAGATTAAAATAGAACTATTATCTCCCTGAAACATCATGTTATAGGCTCTATTATCATTCTGGTTTGGGCATATAAGTAACATTTTATCAGAAACATATTTCTGAAAAATTATTCACAGTGGTGTTATCTTGGTCTATTCTCTATGTTCTCTGCCATCAAAAAGCACACAAGAGTAATCTTTTATTTGCCAGGAATACCTATGCTGATTCATGTAATCAATTAAACAATAGCAAAGGGTCCATCTTAAGTGCATGGTTCTCTTTCTCTATTCTCTAACAAAAAAAATATATTTTAGGTATAAGAGAAGAGCAAAACCAATTCTACATAAACCTATTTCCCCAATTTGCAAACTTCCTAAAGAGAGCCAAAGAACAACATGCCGAGAAACTTAATCCTCAGTAAGATATATGCAAGAAAAGAAGCAGAGCACTTACCGTGTCTTGAGATTTATCTTTGACATCATAGACTGTTAGTTTTATTTTAGTCTCCTCATAGATGGGGTATTCCGGTGGGAATGTCACACCAGTCAAAAACAGTGGATCTCTTGTACCCTGTGTAACATGAGTAAACATTCAGTAAGGTAACAGCTGTGCAATGTATAGTATGCCATTATGGATGTACACAAACTGTGGGCTCCTTAAAAGAAGTTAGCTTTCTACAGCAGAGAGATGTGAACAGCTAAGTATTAGCCAATCAATAAGAAAACAGGACAACTTTAAAATTTTGTCAGGAAAGTTTTCAAAAAAACTTTCTGGAAAGGTATTTAAGTGGGAAAGATTAAGTGCTTCTGAAACAAAGCCTAGCAACACGCCTTTGAACAGCTCAGCGAGCATGTATCGGTATCTGGAATACAACCTGTAACAAACAATCCCTTTCTTTCTCCCACGATACTTTCTGGAAGTACCGCAATTTCATATTAATTTAAAGGAACTAAAGATGTAACTTACACATACACACACAAAAAAAGAGAGAGATCATCATTAAGTCACAGTAAAATGTCTATAGACACGCTACAGAAACTCCCTGTATTACATTAAGGATACTGATTTGTGGGGAGGGGATTACAGTACCCCTCTTTAGGCAGTAGTGGAGTAAGATAACATTCCTGTGCTTTGTAACATTATGACTATATCTAAAAGCTGTACACAGAAGTAACTATATCATAGCTTCAGATATACAAATAATTAAATGAATCATATAAGATTTTGTTTCTAATTTCTTAATGTTTAATTATACTTAATTTCCAAAGATTACCAGGCTAGTATCCTTAAATTTTCTATTAAGTAAAATAAAGGATTTTACATGATTATATGATAAATGTAATTTCTCTTGAAGCAAATACCTTTTCTGTGCCCCTGCCTTCCGCTCCCCCAAAGCTTGACTATGAAGCTGAGAGCCTTGGACAACAAATTCAGGGATTTATTCAGATCTAGGACATTATGTTAGGAAATGCATCAACTTCTATTAATAAAATATATATATATTCCATCTATCTTCTGCACTACATCATTCCAGACAGTCTGCAATGAAACATCCTGATCAGATACAAGAGATTTGAATTAAGCAGTTTCAGGACGGTTGATGGCTGAAACCATAACAATTTAATTAGTAGTTGGTTGAAACTGATCACACAAAGAGCTCATGAAATATTCTCATTGTATTTAACAGTTAAAACAAGCCTTTGGCAAAATCATGTGTGTGTTTACAACAAGACTTCCCCATTCTTAATGAGTCTCTCCAGTAAGTTAAGCAAGTTACACCTACGTTGCCTGCTCACACTTCAATTTCTCTGTGAACCATTTTTGCTGTTTCTGACACCGATGCTTCCAGGGCAAAGCGAAGACTAGCAAAGCAGCCTCGGACAACTTTTGCTGTAATATGTGATGTAAGTTACTAGTTATTTTATATAAAGTCACAGACATTACGTAAACACACTTTTCCCTAATTATAGAAATAGGCTAATACTTTTCAAATTGCAAAAGTGTCAGCTTTCCAATGGAAAAAATTGAACAAGAAACAGACAAGATAACAGAACATATAGTACACCTATATTCTTCTGTAATTTAGAAATACTCTAACTCACTTTACTCTTAGTTTAGTTTTATTTTGCATTGCCTTGTCCTTTCATGAGAGCAACTATTCCCTGTTTCATTCTAGAGCTATGTCTTGAAAACCAGAGTATTCTCTATGCCTCTACTTGGAATAACAGAGATTTCATGAAAAGCCAAGTTCATTTCTAACTGTTTATCCTGGTTAAATGCCAAGAACTACAGAACACTCTTAGGTATGCTTTTCTAACTGCCAGAGTGTGCTTGCCTTACCTAAGACTATGCACTAACTTGTTTTATTTCTCATTCACTTTCTAAGGAAGAAATGAGCAATTCATTAATCAACATGTTAATTGAATAAGAAAGACTCTCACCTCCACGATTTCAGTGCTTGAATACCTCGTCAAAATGTGCTCTGCTGGATGTACCACTGAGACTTGTATAAACGTATTCAGCTTCCGATCACGGGTAGCAGCTGCTAGATCCTTGCATGCTGGAGACAGTACAAAATAAAAATAAAATACTCAAAACTCTGGGAAAACACTGTCACGGGCACAGGACAAAGCAGACTACACTCCGGCTCCACACTAAATCTCTCGAGACAAGCCGATTTAACAGAGGAAGTCCCTTGGAAGTAACTTACAGAAATAGGAAGTCACATGCTGCAGAACTGAACTGAGATTTCGTTTCCACTAAAAATACTTGCAGCTTCTGCAAAGCTCCCTGCCAGAGGCTCATCAGCTCCAGTATATGGACGTGCGTGCGCATACGCACACACTCACACACACCGCGATAGTAGGTAATTTTGCATAAGCACTCATTTAATTTGCCACGAAATCTCTCTTAGCAGCCTAACTTGATCATCTCTTGCCTGACAATTTTTGCAGTACATGACCATTTTAAACACATTCTAAACCAGTTAAATGCTAGCAGCGATTATGTTAGCTTACATAGTCTGAGGTTAGTTTATATAGTCTGATACTACATTATGAACCTTTTAGGAGAATTAATCATCGAGTAAAAACCTACATACCCAAAAGCAGACAGCAAAATAACCAATTCTTTTGTCAGTGACTGGCCTATAAATGAGAATAATAATTGTATTCTGGCTATATGACATTATTAAAACTCATTCTACCTAATAAATATAGAGAAAAATCAGTTCTTGTTTAACAATTAATTTTTATCCTGGGCTCACAGTCATGCAGGTGACCGAGTTCATTCTTTATGCTAACACATCTCATGCCTTCTAACCAAAAGGATGAAAGCACCAAAGAAAAAAATGAAAAAGAGGAGGAAGGAAACAAATACACCATTAGCTGCTCTGCAGAAGGGACGTGGACTAATGGGACATGCGTTGACTCAAAAGCAAAACCCATCCACCTCACATTCTTCAATAAGGAATATGCAACAGTGGATACTGTGATAGGATCTACCCAGTGCTTTCTGCAGTGCATCAAACTACACTGGGATCTTAGAGGCCTGAGGGAAGAAAAGAAAAGCCTACTGTTTTAGAGAGGCTAATCATCAAGAAAGAGCTGAGGACATTTTCTAGGAGTCGCTGCCAACCAGGGGCTTCTTCAAGTGCAGCTGACCTTTAACATTTTAAAAGGTGAGCCAGATTATCCTCACAGCAAGCAAACCTGGTCTGATGAGAAGCCAAGGCAAGGATAGCTCTGATACATACAGAAGGCCAGCTCAGCTTGGTTTATACATTTTTTTTTTTTTTTTTTTTTTCCTTTGGGCTTGGACTTCTACTTGAGGGAGTAAAAGGAAAACTGGCTGAAGCTTTTTTACCACTTTTCCATAACAGTTGAAAGGGAAAAAGGAAACAATTAAATCTAATCTTCGCAGAATATTTTGAAGTTCTTGCTTTAGCCCAAATTGCCAATGAAATCTCTCAGCAGACAGTCTCAGACTGACCCTAACATAGTTTACCGGTAAAAGTGGGATAAGAAAAAAGTTTGTGCATGACAAAGTCTTTATGAAACAGCTGACAGAACAGCACCAGACTCAAATAGCAAGTTGCCAGCAATTCCTTGCTACTAAGGCTCACCACATTATTGAAATGGCTCTAAACATTAGCACTACTTGATATGACCTGAAGAATTATATCATAGAATCATTAAGGTTGGAAAAAACCTCTAAGATGATCAAGTTCAACCATCAACCCAACACCCCCAGGCCTCCTAAACCATGTCCCGAAGTGCCATGTCTACACGTTTTTTGAACTCCTCCAGGGATGGTGACTCCACCACCTCTCTGGGCAGCCTGTTCCAATGCCTGACCACTCTTTCAGTAAAGATATTTTTCCTAATATCTAATCTAAACCTCCCCTGGTGCAGCTTTAAGCTATTTCCTCTTGTCTTATCGATGGTTACTTGGGAGAAGAGACCAACACCCACCTCATTACAACCCCCTTTCAGGTAGCTGTAGAGAGTGATAAGGTCTCCCCTCAGCCTCCTCCTCTCCAGGCTAAACATCCCCAGCTCCCTCAGCTGCTCCTCATAAGACCTGCTCTCCAGACCCTTCACCAGCTTTGTTGCCCTTCTCTGGACACGCTCCAGCAACTCAATGTCCTTCTTGTACTAAGTATATGAGTAGAGTTACTGAAAAGCAGTTACCAAAGCACAAAAGGTTGGGCAGACACCTACCTATCTGAACTATATCCTCTGTAAAGCTGACCACAGATGCAGTATCAGATCACTGAAACTTCCAGATACAGCCATTTCCCCCCACAAACCCTGATCTTGCACCACCACCTAATCCTTAAATGCTCCACTCTATAACCAAGTTTTTAGAATATAGCACAGTAAAGCACAGTAAAGCACAGTCTCAGACAAATGGCAAGAGAGCTCATGTTCACTACCAGAAGCTGGAACACTGACAGATATAGTCAAATTTTTCACACCCACCACAAAGGAAGGCTAGCCAGCTCACAATTCAATGGACCTCCAAAGATGAGAGGAATACACCAGAAAGGAAAAGCAGAAAGAGACAGAAGCTTAGGAAAAACAAAAATAAATCCCCAAAAAACCTCACCAGTGACTCTGGCAGGAACCCTACAACTGAACTCTTGTAAAAAGTACTAGTGCATGATGAATGGAGGTAAATCCCCCATAAATAATGGTTTGATTTACTTGTGGGATGTCTCAAATACATTAACTAGATATGACTAATTCTTTTAGCAGCCAAGAGCAGTGGCTTTTATCCTACTGATAAAATTTTAACAATAGGAAGAAGATTTGCACTAAGTGGTCACCACCTTGGTGATATCAGCATAGGAGACAATTAATTTCTGTGATAGGAGGGCAATCCAGTCATTAGATCATTCTCCTGTAAAAAGGCAGCCTAGCAACATGATCTTGAGTTTCATTGGGTAAAGCTGACGTGAAGATAATTCATTCGCGTATCTCCAATGGGGAGCATCAGCACAAAGTATCAGAACTCTATGGGAGATCCCAGTACAGAAGAATAAATGAAATAAAGTGAAACTTGCATCTACTTTGATGACAGAGTTATTTGCCTCTGTTGTGACATTGGGCTACTGCTGTTCACAACCACCCTGTCAGTCAGAGAGGATATTCGATAAGGTGGTCGCTGACAGAGAACTGAAGATTTGGTGTAATGCAGAATTCGTCAGTTTGAGCCACAGTGCATCGCTTCCCTTAAAAAACAGCCCAACTGAAACGTTTAACAAAACATAACAACTACTCTTAAGCCAATGCCAAAGCAGAGAAGTTTGTTATATCCTGTTCACAGCCTGACAAGTTCCACAGCCCCACACTGCATTATTGCCCTTTGAACTATTTTACTAGCAGTATCTCTGAAAATCTTAGGTCTTCTCAAAGAAATAGTCAATGCTCTTTGGACAAAGTGAAATACCAGCTTATATTATATCAACACATCTGTTGGACATTGACATAATACTCAAAAAGAAACTGATGAAAATACAAACATGAAAGGCATGTTAAGGCTGTTTTCTTAACTGCAAATATTATAACACAGTGAAAGCAGGTAACAACATCAATACACTTTCCATCATAACCTATGCCCAAGCAGACCATATACATAGGTCGCATTACTTTTCAATACTTCACTATGCTTGAATTAATTCTGGAAAAACTCATCAACAAAACTCAGTGAACTGAAGTGACAGCTTGTACTTACATGCCAAAAGTATATGAATCTACTCATTGTGACTGTTGACTCAGTGTGTAAAAGCCTGAGTCATCCATTCCCCTGGTGATCCCATCTCTGCTAAGCCTATCGGTGTACAATGAATGTCTAAGGATGAACCACACTAGGAATAACTTATGCTTTTATATCAACAAAGAAAAAAGCTAAGACGGCAGGAAGAAACAACTCCTTTACATATTAAGCAAAGGAAAAGAAGGAAACACAGCAAAGTAATCACTATGTGTAGAGCAAGATGAGAGGCTGCAAGGAAAAAGAATTGCTCTAGAATATATTTACAAATACTTATGTATCTTGCAAAATTCTGTGGTCTACATAGAAAACTGTCTTATCATTTAAAATGCCTTAAAACAGATAACATTTAGACGCTTATCCTTCAACACTTATTTTCTAAAGAATAAAAGCAAAGAGAATATTGTTATTTCATTTCCATTGCTGCTGCTGTTCTACTATTAAAACCATAATATTATTCTTACTTGAATCACAGTAAACAAGTGCTCTTTCATTATCAGTCATGCCCATACATTGTCCTGTACATTCCAGTACCTCTACGATGCACACAAACCACATGTGCTGTAAACGCAAACCACACAAGTAGAAGTTTGATTCTCAAGTCCTGCCCACATTAAATATTTCGCTGTTCTCTATGCTGCACCAACACGCTGGCTGTGCTCTTCATCATTCTGTGTACCTGTGCGTGCATGTAAAGGCAACAGAAGAGAAAGAGTGGTTACTGTTTCCTCAAAACCAGGCTATGCTGTAAACATAGTAGAATATTGCTTCATGGTTTCAGTGACCAATTCATGGGATCAGGGAGAATTTTCTGAAAATGTTACTTGTATGGAGGAACAGAGCACAGAGAGAAACACTAAAAATTCCCAATGACTATATAACAATAGAAAGGGGGAAAAACAAAACAAAACAAAAAATACAAAACAGAAATAGTCTGGAAATTCATCATCTACCTTCCCTGAAACTGTAACAATTCTGACCAGGTGTTCAGCACTGCTCCAAGCACTAAGCCCACTGGAGCCAAAAGAAATTAATCTGGCAGAGAAACAGGGAGACGCATCTCCCAGAACTGGAAAAGATCCAGTAGCTGGAACAAACGACACGGGCAGAGGGACTGAAAGACATCCTCAGCTCAGAGTTCACAGAGTTGTTTGGGAGGGACGCCAAGGACTAGCCCAAAAATTGGAAAATGGCATTGAAATTGCAGCATTTATTTTTTGTTAGTGGGGGAAATTGCAGCACATTGGTAAACGTCTTCCCAGACGACGGATTCACACGATGCGGGTACGAGCCTCCACGGCAATTTGCGAGGTAGCTTTTTCTCTAACCAGTGACAGAAACACCACCATTTCCCACAGCTCCATCCCCTCCCATTTTCCAAACCACAACACATTCCAAGGGGCTGGCAAGGGACAGGAATTAACCACCACAGCCCTGTCGTCTCCAGGGCACACTATTTTGTACGCTCTCAAAACAGAACAGAAAATTAATAGTATCTGAAGACAAGGGGCATGGGAGAAGCCTGTGTGTCTCACACCCATGCATATGTGCACATAATGTTCAAAATTTTTTTTTTCATTTCATTGGCATTGCAGTAGCATTATTATCCCAAAGCAACTTAGTTTATAAATAATAACGTACAGTCTGTCTGGATAGACTAATTAAGTGAGGTGCAGCTATTCCTCAGTGGGCAAAAGGACATATTAAATAAGAGAACACTACATTCAGACCTGTACTACATGCAGAACACTAAACAGTACACAGTTTTCTTTCCTCCACCCTGGAGGGGTGTTGAGGAGGGTAGGGAGGCATAAGAGAAGAAAGTGAAAATCACCCTGCTTCTGCATCCACTGAACACACAGTGCTAACCAAGCTTGCTGAAAAGAATACCTTCAGTCAGGCACACATAAAGGCTTAGAAATAATCCAACTTCACAACACACAGGAAAATTTTAGCCATACTTTTGAATTAGGAGCATAAACACAACTGCAAAAGGGACAACAACAGGACAGCAATGTATTCCCTACATGGCAAAACATGTCCGAAAGCAAACGAGACAAACATTTGAGGACTGGTGTTAGCACAGAATGGTGTTAATGAGCACCCTCCAGCTAGTGCTCCATAATACATATTATTAATTGGTTTATCATAAATACTACTAATTGGTTGTCCCATTCACGTGTCAGCACAAATGCTTCAGCTGGGTGGTGGATAAAGAACACCCTCTACCTAGGGTCCCAAAGAACAGAGAAGTTACTCGCACAACAATTTGCAGTGTGGACTCCTGCCAGTAAAATTTACCATACAACGCTATATATCAAAGGATACAGCCACAGAAATTATAATATCCACGTTATTGCAAAATGAGGGCACAGTTACATAGTCATGAAACAGGGAGGAACACTCATTAACAGTAGTGACTTCAAAACAGATGCTCAGACTCAGGTAAAGTCTGCAGTGAAAAGAATCTCTGCAGAATAGAAGACTACATTTGGACCACGTATACAAGTAAGTAAAGATCCACTGATTTTTACCTAAGAAAAGGTCCAGGATCACTGTTCCTGTCTCTGAGGATAAGAGGCTTTTATAAAAATAATACACATATCTGTTCTCTGGAATGTACAGCTGGTTGCTAAAGTAACCTAGTCATATCTCAATACATAATACAATTAGTATCCTTTGGGGGATGCCTGTAATTAACATCAAGAAGAAAATTTCTACCAACAGTCCAAGGAGATAGAGAACAGGGAAATCTTATCAGATGAAGCATAAAGAGACATTGTTATGACATCTTTACAAATACAGGTTTGGGGGAAAAAAAAAAAACACAAACACCACCAATATTAGCAGAAATACCACTGTAAGTAATACATCAATATGCTGTCCAGAAAAACATCAATCATTACCCACTTAATTTGCAGAAAAAAGAACATGATTATTCAGGAGTCATTGAAATAAGATACATGAGTGTTGCTGGGGGAAAATGCAGTACGCTGATGGAGGGTAGGGATAAGTGATCATGTCCAGGAGTTGAGATGCCAGCTGCACTCATCATCCCATTTGCATATGAAGTGATAAATCTGATTAGAATTACCACTGTGAAAATCAGAAATGATCTATTTCAGAATAAATTCTGCCCACCCTGGGTTTTGCAGTACTAAAGAAGCTTTAGGTTTTGTGTCTTTTGTGTTTTACTGAAAGCCTCATGCTGGACTAGAGTATTAAGTACAGCACTTTCAAACTGCATCCTTCTGCTTTCTCCAAGAAGGTAAAATAAATGCAAAGGCTTAGATTGTAACTTTGCATTGCCATTACCAGCAGCAACAATAGCCATTTCCTGAGCCTGGGTTTCAATTCTTCTGATATGTTAGAACAGGCCTATTTCATACTGCAGCTTTGCTATTCAGCCTGGACAACCCCAGTTATTTATAGTTTAAGTACGATAGATCCAGGAGACTCCAGGAAGTCACTGACTGGATCAACGTACAGCTCACAGGCATATTTTCACTGCAGAATGGAGTTACATGTGTTAACCACCCATTCAGCACAATTTACGTTTTGGTAGTGCATTAATCCATTGCTAACATTAGACGATCTGTTCCAGCACATTCACTGCTAACAATCATGCTCCTCCAGTTTTATTTACAATTGTGCATAAGTGACTTCCACCACCTCTGTGCTCTAGACTTAAGCTACACAATGGCAACGAGGTCACAGAAATTAATTTCTAGCTTTGCTCAGAACAGCTGGTTCCTTAAGTTATGAAACAAATGGCTCTTGATCAATATTTTTAAACTCTAATTTTTGAAACTATATCTGAGAATTTAAGTGTCTCTATCTTTTTCATGTAGTCCCATAGCTATTAAAATGTAATTCTTCAAAAACAGACTGCATTTCCTTACTGAGCACACTGTGCCTCTAACCACATAGAGAACTCTGTTTTTCTGAGGTGCTGCAGTAGTCTAGTGACAGCAAAGCAGAGCTCTTGCTGTTGCTTTGGATTCTCAATTATCCTCTCTACGTTCTGTCCAAAACTATTCTGCTCATGGCACTGCCTGTTAATGGTATTTATGCTCTGACCTGAAGGTGACTTCAGTTCTCTGGTGAGAGAAATGAGGAAAGAAGTAAAAAAATCTTGAAGCCTTACAGAAACTTGCTATACATTACTATACTCCAAAATATATTAATATCAAAATGAATTTTGATAATGCTATTCCAAGGCTGTAATTTATTTTGGTATTCTTAGTATTTTAGAATACCCCACAAAAGGGTTTAAATCTACTGGAAACAGAGCTAAAAAATAGCATTTCCTCCTTCACCTTTTCCCAATGTTGTCATATCAAGTATCTAATAAAGAAGTAAACTTACTGTAATTTCTTTCAGAGATTTCCCACTATCCCAAAAATAAAGTGGTTACTACTTTAAGTACCAGCTGAAGAATTAGAACAGCAAATGGTATACAGACTTCCCTTTTGCTTTTAACTACGAGTTTCTTTATACTATAAGCTCACAGCAAACATCTAGAACCTGTAAGAATTTCTTTCAGATTTAAGCAAAACATATTCTGTTGGTTCCTAACTTCTACCATCGCTTCAGAAATAAATGTACAAAAATATATCAGCCATACCACAAGAAGATGAAAAGAAACAGAAGTGCCAAGTCTCTCTGAAAGTTTTCAGTCTGCCACATCTGTTTTTATTATAACAGCATACGTTGCTTCCTTTGACATAAGCATTTATACACCGCTATACCAGTTGTCAACTGAAGCATTATGTGGTTTTGATCCTCAGTATGCAGTATTACTTTACAACACTGTAGAGACAGTCTTTTTCTCTAATACGTAAAGAAAATTCAGCTGTTGCTTAGCCTTACTCCAAATCCATGTCATCACGTACACCTCTACAGCATACTTTCAGACTTGGTGAGTAAAGAAGCTTCCCTTGCAAAATAAAGGAAGGCAGTCAAGCAACACAGAGTCCAGCAACTACAGCAGACAACAAGCTTCAGAAAGAACTGTAAACAACCTGAAATCTTTTAGGGTGCTTCTTCACTGCAGTACAGCTGCTTTGAGCAGCTCTAAGTGAGCTACTCTGGATTCTGGGTATAAGTGCAGCTACAGGAGCCTGGACCTCAGTAGGGAGTGAGCCACCCTGCTTCTGTGGCATGTCATGCAGCTGGACAAGACTTCGGGGTCCCACAACGGTGTTGCTATTACCACCCAAGCTAGCTGATGTTAACGTTGACCCGAGTACATCTAAACAATAGTGTAGTTTTAAAGGCTGCGATAACCATGTCCTTTTCACATAAACTTCTCTGGAGCCAGCTCTGTGATTAATTACAAGCTAATTGACTATGTGGCCATAGCCCTGCTGCCCATGAGACACTGCTAGTGGGTAAAACTATTCATTTCTTCTTTAAGTGAAAATGTTACATAGTAAAGGAAATCATGATGAAGACGCCAGGACAAGATGCAGTAGGGAGCTATATTAACAACAGTAACTCACAAAAGAAAAGACTGACAAGAGAACTGGAAGCAAAGCTATTGCTTGACTGTCTAACTGAACAGCCTTTAAGATTCATTTGTCTGAGGAGTTGTGTTCCTTCCTTTACATATGCCAAGGGATGGAGCCTCCAGTGAAGGGTGAGGAAGCAATGTAGTTTTGATCAACTTCACAAAGATTCCTAAAAACACCCAACACCTAAGGGAGCATGGCAGAAAGGTCTGAGCACTGTAGTACTCTCCATCTGTAGTGCTCAAAAGAGACAGAACGTGGCCTTTAAAAAAAGTAGGCAGGGTATTATTGAACTGTATGATTGTACTGGGTTTTTATTATTTCCCCCTGCCCTCTGTTGGGATGGTAAATTCTAGCCTGATTCACAACTGTTTCCCGTTGCATAGGTGCCTGTCAAATGTTGAAAATGTCTAGTGAGTCTCTGTCTAAAAAGAAGGTCCTCTACAGAAAATAGAAAGCAAAGCCCTAGTTCCTCCAATATGCCAGAAGTCATCTTTCAGCTAAACAAAAACCACATTCATTGACATGTCTAAAAACAAACCAGACTAAAATGTACTTCAAAATCAAGGCAAAGAAAAGCAAGACAAACTTTTAATCAAAGGAGAAAACAGATTTCTGCAATCCAGAACAATCACTATTAGCCCTGTAATGATTAAATTTCCCAGTCAGGAAATGCATGATAAATGCTAAGTAATCTGCATACAAGCTGCAGTTAAAAGGAGAAGACGTTCTAATATAAGTAAGACTTGTCTGACAAGGTGGCAATTCTGGATTAATACCTAAATTAGAGATCCAACTAAGAAGACAATGCTTTACTCATCAGGGGATTTTGAAACAGCCATTCTGACAAATAAATTAAGATAGCTTTAATAGCATAGGACCTGCCTGAGATAGAAAAATATAACCCCGTTATAAGGAATTAAAAAAAAAAAAACAATTGCATCTTTTCACATAAATGACAGAGTCCAGAAATAACTAAAGCTCACAGATCAAGCGTTGTGCCAGAGGACAAGTTTCAAGGAATCCACCTCCCACAAGCCTTTTGGATTCGTTTACTCATATATCCCAAAGGAATAACCTTTACTGCCAAACTTCTCCAAAATGTACGTCTCAACCACACGAACTCTGTTGGTATAGACAAATAGCCTTTAAAAAAAGTACAGGGTGACAAATATCTTACTGACTGTAGCTGTTGTCACACCCTTAGTTGTCATTTTAAACTAATATCTTTAAAGCAGCATATACAATTGTATTTCCAGTTTCTTCAAAATCAACACTCAGCTCACCTCCTCAAAGATACTGGCCCATAATTATTACTCTAAGTTGTTAACTCACAGATTTACAAAAGGTCTGCAGCTTGTATTTTAAGACAGATCTAAAAGGGGGATGCATTAATGATTTCTAGAGAGCGGTAGGGCCCAGCATATCACATCCTAACCAGAAAGTTGAATCCTTATACTATAAATAGACCACCACTTCCAGCAGTAGTTTCTTCAAAGGTGAAGAACTGCTATTTACACATTACGGTACGACATTTGAAACTGCCTTGTTTTTGATGTGTTGACACATGTAAAGACATAGCTGACTTCTTTCAGGAGAAATCATTTAAAATTACTTCATCTCCTTTGTACAAAGAAATACTAGTTTAAGGAAAAAAAAAAAAATCCTTCATTTGTCTCTGTAGAGAAACCCCCTGGCAGATTTGAAATTTAAATCCAGAATGATCTAGGTATTGCTGCTCTTCATCTCAATGGGAGCATATTCAGGTCTCTAAGTTGAAAACAGTGCTAGCCCATTTTAGTTTTTAAAGCAGTTCATTTACAATCCTATAGCCAACAATCCTCAGCTTCTTAGGTGTGAAGAATTCTGGTCTTCAAAGAACACTAAGACCAAATTCTTCTTAACTCATCATAATGAAATTCTGTACTCATTCAATCCCTCAGAATTCAATCTTAAATGCAGCAGAATTTCAGATTGAAGTGTCAGTTTTAACTTGTTTTGAGCATTTGAGCAATGTTTCACAAGATAGACTTTTTTAACTTAGTTCAATTTCTTTCATTTCAGTTTCATATTCCACATAACAGAAAAAACATACTAAAAATGTAGTTAATCACAGTAATTAAAGTGTCTGTAACCGTACCAGAAACTTTATTATCCACAGGAGATGGGGGTAAAACAATAAAGAAAAGCATTCTTAAGCATTTTGTTTGTTTTCAGCAAAGCCCTTCCAAGCACCTCAGGTTGGTCTGCTTGTCATGCTGCACCCAGTGTCATGTGAGATTTTGAGGTGCTGCATTTAGGAGAATTCCATTTTTTTCAGGGCCTGCAAAGGAACCTCATTTTCCAGTCAAACCTCACCGCAGGACATGCATTTCAAGATTTCCTAAAATAAGTACATCTATAACTAATGTGTTCAAAAGGGGAGGATGACTTCAGTCTTCTATTAATTAGATGTTTTGCTTTTTATGGAACTTCTGTTTCCACATATGAGGGTAAGAAAAAAAGTCTATTGGGAAACGTTTTATAACATGGAAGTATTACTGCAATTTTTTCTATAGGCATATTTAGAGATGTATTTAACAACCGCCATCTGAAAGGCAAATGTTCAGTTAACGCAGTGCAGTACCATTACAGTCAAAAAAGTCAAGCAGCTATCATGCTTTGAATTACTTAAAAATGTTTCAGTTAATACATTATTGGCCTAACAAAACAGAATTGTTTCATGTCTGTTTAGTCATTACCGTTCTGCACAACAAGAGGCATGAACTACATGACTACTGTAATCTGTAAATAATTTGCTTGCCTTTTGTTTCCCAAATGATGTATACTCTTTTGGAATTATAAGGTGACTTTATCTTCAAGGAGAAAGACACACAGGGAAAGAGATGCGAGAAATTCTCCAGACAGTTCTTCATTAAGTGCTTTACAGACTGGGCTAAAGGTTAGAAAAGACCAACTGCAAAAAGTGACAGTAAAAAGTCAAACATAAACTCACAAAAAGACAGACGTCCATGAGTGGGTTTTAAACAGAATACTCTAAGTCTCCAGACACCTGCTACCTCACTTTGGAGATATTTAAAGTCTCCAGGTATTTAAGCTTTCAGCTGTAAGAGGCCCCTACCTGCCTGCAGGTTGGCTCCTGGGCACATCCTGATTGCCTCAGTCTTGACAATGCTGAGCAGCTCTGAGCCTATCTCTGGCCCTGTCAGGATTTGCAAACCATACACCTATCTTGACAGTCTCAGGCTGGCAGGCAGTGGCAGGGCACAGCTGCTAGTCCATGCTCTGCAAAAACATCACTGCTGATTTCCTTCACAACAGACCCAGCAGGATGGCTGAAGGAGAAATGGTGCCAGTGCCCCTTTTAATTCAAAAGAGCACTGGACCATGAAGAGGTCAGATACAGGGCAGACCCACAGGTTTATCAATCTGCCCACCTCTAGCAGAGCAGCTACAAACCACAAGAAGTTGCCAGTTGTTACACAAGAGAGTGCTTACAAGCAGACACACAAGTCTTCCTCTTGAAGCTGTCCCACCTTAATTTAAAAAAAAGGAAGACTTACTGGCAGCAGGTATAGAGGGAACAAATGGTAATTTGAAAGGTAATTTCTATATTTTACATATATTATTTTACATTCAGTTGTCACTGAATTTGGGTCACTGTCCATGGCCACTCCAGGACTCAGGTCCACCACACTGGAAAAAGGGCACTAATCACTAAACAGTCATCCTCAGCTTATTTTGTCCTTGACCCATATTCTTTTATTTGTGGAGAAAGGGGGAAGAGTTCCAACTCAGGGTAAATGTACCCATTTCAATTTTATTTCTGGCCAACACAACTGCTGCAAATACATATTCAATAAACATTCTACTTTAAGCTTGCATCTTGCAAGCATTCCCACTAGTAAGTCTTCCCTGTGAGAATATACAGAGAAAAATAAACAAAACTCAGCATACAAATGTACACAAAAAAAATGAGCACCAATAAGATATTATCCAAGGCCAAGAGCATTCACAAAACTTTGATTCCACATTTGCTCAACTCTCTCCAGTCCTAACTCATTCTTTGCCCAAAAAGCAAGGCAATTCGGGCTGCTACATCCTTATGTGGGGCACACTAAACACACCATAAAGGATTTAATAACAATGCAAGAGGGCAAGTTCCCTAAAACTGCTTGAGTCCACATAGATGGCAACAATTTTTAACAGTCTAATTTCAAAATAATTATGAGGGATTATTTAGAGATCCTGAAGAATTTCTAGATCAAGGCAACAAGATAGTTTTATATCAACATACGGTACAAAACAAGATGCAAATGAACAAGATTCCATTGCAAACCACTCACTAACAGCAAGCTCTAAGAAGCCTCAAAAATCCTTCTCGAAAATTACATGACAAATCCCTGCTACAGAGATCACAGAATCAGTTTTGAGCTTATCGAGTCCAACCCCCCTGCCCAATCAGGGTCAGCTGCAGCAGGTTGCCCAAGACTGCATCCAGTTGGGTTTCAAACATCTCCAAGGATGGAGACTTCACAACCTCCCTAGGTCATCTGTGCCAGTGTTTGACCACCCCCACAGTAAAAATGCCTGGGGGCGGGGGGCTGTGTTCTGACTGAATTTCATGTGTGTTTAACTTCAGTCCATAGTTTCTTGTTCTTTCACTGGGCACAACTGACAAGAGTCTGGCTCCCTCATCTTCAATCTCTCCCACCAGGTATTTAGATACATGGGTAAGATACGCCATGAGCCTTCTCTTCTCCAGGCTGAGCAGTCCAAGCTCTCTCAGCCTCTCCTCATATGAAGGATGCTCCAGTTCCTTACTAAGCTCCAGTCCCTTAATCATAAATGTTACTTTTGGCATCCCAACTGACTGTCCAATAATTCCAAAATAAAAGCTATTTCTCCTACCTGCCTAGAAAAAAATCCCAGGACCGTAAGGGGCATTGGACAGCAGCAGAGAAAACTAAGATTTCAGCCACCAAAGCACAAAACCAGGAATATTAAAAATGGCTCTTAAGCAAACTTAATGGTATACACAATTTCTTTTTTATGTAGAAATGAAGTTTAAAATTTTAATGCTACCAGACATTGCAGTTTGATGGAAAAAAAGCCTGTCTACCAGCAGAAGCAGTGTAGTTTTAAAGGATTTATGAAAATGTAGTTTATTCTTAGTAAAGAAGCTGTGGAGTAGACTAACATCTATTGCTGAAAACATTCTGCAGACACTGTGTGCCTTCTAAGCCTCCCTAACAACAGCATGGTTAAGGAATTAAAAAAAAAAATCAATTACGTCCTGAATAGTTAAAATGTCAGCTTCCTGGGAGGTAGGGAAAGGTTGGAAAAAGGCAGCAGTGCCAGGACTGCTTTCCAAATCTCTGTTGTAGGTAAGGAAGTCTTACAGAGCATTCATAAGAACAAAGGAATAAGTCATCCTCATTTGGCTTCTTGCTCTCTGTGTATAAATGTCTGCAATAGAAATGACTCTCAACAAGTATCTAAATAGTCCTCTTCATTCAGACAGTTTCCTGGATCCACAGAGGAATCAGGCATGGACTCATTATGCATCAGGTAAGCACAAAGCCATCAGGTCACGTCAAAGCTGTCTGTACCTGTGGACATGTTGGTCATGCAGTGGGAGAATGGGCTCAGTGCCAGTCTCATCTAGGAAGATGCCACCCATAAAAACTCCTTCCGTAGCAGAGAACTGCTCGGTAAGCCATTGTTCTCCCCTTCCCAGCTCAGCCACTGAACTCACACATACCTCTGCCACTCTGTTCCACCACTCTGGCACCCTAAAGACTAAAGGTGTAACAGGCTACATACACGCGTACACACAAACACCACACACACACACAAATCAAGTCTCATAGTATGAGATCTAAGAGACCTACATGGGATGCATGCTAGGGTATCTGAAGAGATTCATTTCAGACAGTAAGGTTCAAAAATTGAACCTGAAAGACTACATAGGTTGGCAAGACAAATAGGAGAAAGTATGCACAGTAGGAGGCGTATTTTTTGGGAAAAGCAGGAAGAGAATAATAATGAGGAAAAAAAGAGCAGCAGCATGTACCAAAAATAACTTCACTCTAACTTAATGATCTTTAATCCTACATTCCTATGAACTAGCTTAAAAATACCCTGGCAACACAACTTCTCAGTTTCATCAGAATAATTTAAAAGTTTATGTCACATTTACCAGAACACCCAATATTTCAGAAGCCAAGCATTATGCTTGTAAATATACTAAAGGACAAATTAAGATACCTACTGAGTTTTTTGTTTGGTTTTTTTTTTTTTTTAATATCTGTGTGAGGAAGTTCATAAGATAGCCCAATTTTGACAGAATTGCATTAAATCTCTACCTTCATCTAAAAAAATCTTAAGTAACTCTGGGACCCTTTTCTTAAGTAATTTTCACTAAGCTTTACAAGTTTTCATAAAGGTTTCTGATTGCTTTGAGTATTTTACCTTAGAAACTAAAATTAATTCAGGCAAAGCAGCATGAATACCCTTATTGGTAAGGAATGAGGTAGATGAACCCATGCTAAGACTGAGCTGTTGTAATTTATCTGCTTCCAGTGCCCAGCCTCACTGGGGCACTGAACTAGCACCCAACCTCACAGAAAACATTAGTTTTCAGCACAGACACAACCTTATCCCTTTGAAATTTTGGACAGAACGAATTTTACAAACATGAGACAACATTTATAAAGTCTATGAGAAAAATGTGAAGTAGACACAAAAGTATAATTTTCAATATCAAGAAGAAACTGATTTTACTAAGAAGCTACCAATTTTATTTACATAAGATTTGAAAAAGAAAGGTCCTTCCTAGTCTTATTCTCCCTCTTCCCTGGCCATGTAAATGCAGCAGTCAGCCAACTGACAAGATTTCAGAATTTGTACATTTCTGACAGAATTTAATCCTATTATCTGCTGCATCACTCGAGAACGAAGATGCTAAAACCCTGTCTCTCAGAAAGGTTAAATTCCAGAAAACCCCCTCAACTGTTAAATAGCTTTTCAAATTCAGGTACCTACAAACACCTCTCTAAACAGATTAGCCATAGCTATTCAAAATTTATCTCTAGATACGTGTTTATATCAAAACATGTGAGAGTCACTGTGAGAATCTTTATTCTATTAGATTCAAAAGTTTCCCTTAGTCGCAGCCCTGATTTATACACATTTGTATTTACAAGGCTGTCATCTATGTTCTCCTGGTAGTTCAAATACATTTTTTTTCTTAAAAGCAAAAGCTTCCAGAAACAGCAGATAGTTAAATTTCATAGAACAGAATGGAAGAACACTGCCTGAAACCCAGTTTGCACCAGGATTTACTAACATTGATACCCCAAAACATCCTCATGCTACTTACTACTCACATTAGTACATCAGTGGATTCCTCTACTCCATCATGCTGGAATATGCTCAATCAGTAACGATTTATTCCCTCATGCTGGTTCATCATGTGCTCTGACCCACTTCAGAGCAAATAAATATCCCTGCATTTAATGATCCCATTGTGGTGACTAACTGCTACATAGCATGGTATAATGTAGAATTTTAATCTGTATAACCTACACAGAAATTGAATTTACACAAGTCATAGCTGTTTAATGAATATCATTAAGTAGCAATGTATGCCAACAAGTCGAAAATATTTCTGTGACTACTTCTATCAAGAATTACTTCTTACTGACACAGAAACTATGTAGATAACTCACACAGTTAATGAAAATGAGTAGTGCCATACTAGGTATAATGGGTTGTCAGCAACAAACAAATTTTCACATATATGAACTACATACATATAATAGATATCTATATAATTCTATATATGGATATATAGATATTCTACAAAGAAAATATATTTATCTGTAACGTATATTATATTATAGAGAGAATTTTCAGATTCTCTCAACATGCAAGAAGCAGGCAGAACACTAACTGAACATTATCCAAAGTTTCATTACTGGGGATTTTTGAGTCCTTACATATTTAGCAATACAATTAGTACAGATTAATACTTAAGGTTCATGACAGCATGCTACTTCTCTAGCTGCAATGCAAATGAAGACAATACCTGCCCTCAAGGGACTGAAGGATAGATTTCTAAAATTACAGTAGTGCCTACAAATACAGATTTGAAAATCTGGCCTAATTCTCTAGGACTCAAACCCAGCATATCTGGCAAAAACTGAACTCATATCTGAGTTTTTGAAAGGACTCTGGTTTTGAGCTTTTTGGTGTTTACCCTCACCCCCGCCCCCAATTTTCTGGATTTGTTTTTTAAAAATTTTTTCCCTGTATACATAACACATTCTTAAAAGAGGATTTAATATAGTGAACATGACAGGTTCGCAAACCACAAGGGTATAAAATATTATGCATAAAGTGAGGTGGAACATAATGAATGAAATTGGTAAGACAAATAGAGAATGCAGTCTGACACTGTCAAATGGAATGGGACAACCTTCCGCAAGAAGGCAGCTGAATATACTCATAACAGAAGAGTCCTGCAAGACTAAAAGAAGGCAAGATTTTAGAGGCAAAAACACACCAATACATTCCCTTTGTATTTTTAGTCACTTCAGTAGTGGCATTATGACTACTTTATTACAACAAAATGGCCTAAAATTACCAAGTCATAATGATAACATCTGGAGTTTTGGCAATACCACTGAAAAAGACAGTCCTTTTCTCTGACAGGACATGCAGCATGCAAGATTCAGGAGTGATGCTTTACTTTTAAAGAGGTGCACAATGATGAGGGAGTAGAGGTTCAGAAAGCTGTCTATAAAAAACCAAAACAAAACAGTTACTTTCAGTTTGACAAGGGCTATGACAGAATCCCAAAAGCCTTCTCAAAAGCTAACAGAGTTCTGTGGGAGGAGAGGTGGATAAAGAAAGATGTGGAGTCTTGGCAAATCCATCCTCAAATCACTTTTCAGCAGTGTTCATGTAATGTCTGCATGTAATAAAGAAAGCTTACTATGAGCACCACAGAATGCAAAAGCACAGTTTGGAGAGCTTACTCTCCTCAGGGGTCACTAATTCAACATCCCACTTATCAATTTGCTCAACATGCATTATTCTGTTCCATCATCAAATGCTGCCAAGAGACATGACGGTATGACATGAAAGGTGAGGGGCGTTCACTACCTTAGAACATTTTTGGAAAACAGTTTCACTTGTTGCTTTAACTGCACTGAAACCAACTGAAAGCTAGACCAAGTTCACCTGCATAAGGTGGGGGAAAAAGGAAACTCCTCTAGGAGTTAGTTCAAAAACATGACAAGTCCTAAATCAAAACCACTCAAAACATGCCAACACAGTCTATTACTGGGCTTGAAATTGCTGCTTCTTTGGGAGGATCCTTTCTGTCAAAAAGAAGTTCCTCGTAGCAACGCTGAGTTGCTAAGAATAAAATGCATTTACAGCATCTTATGCTGCAGTGCAAAAGTCTCAAAACAGGCAGATGCCCAATAAGTAGTTCCCAGAGGAGAAAAGAGCATTCTTTCCAATCACATGATACCTTCTCTACTTCCTTAATCTCTTCTGTCCAATTTAACTTGTATTTTATCTATTTTCTGTTGTTACTGGGGAGAAACAGCGTCTAATATACATCAGTAAAGCTAGGAAAAAAACCCGACTAGCCAGTTTGGTAGAAGATTAAATTTGTGTGGGACCAGAACTAATTCATGTAAAATTTAGCAAACTGTTTCAACAAAAAAGGATGAGATGTAAAAATAATATAAAATTTTTAAAAAAAGACCCACCCTTCATTTTAATATTTTTGCTAATATGGTTCCTAACATGGCCAATACTTAACTTTTTTTTGAGGGATAAATATCCTTCAGCATAAAGTGACACTTTCAGTTTGATTCACAGAGAAATGATTGCTTTTCTGTTTAAATTTACTCACAAGTGTGATGATTACTTTTTTTTTTTGATTTGGCACACAACAAGGTATCAATTATTCACCAACTTGTAACGTGATGAAGCAGAAGCATAAAAGTTAGATGGGAAAATTCTGCTAGGATCAGGACTCTGACTCCAAATTTGTGGAATGGATAAAAATAGTATTTCTGCTTATCACTCTTCTAGGAACAGCTGCTACTCAAAAAGCTCCAGATTATGTTTCAGAATTGGAAAAATCATTTAGCCATGGTCTTTTGAGCAGCACTGATGTACCATTTAGGTTCAGTATGCAGAGTTAAATCTGCTTCAAGACCTTTTCCAAGGGATACCATCACAATATTACTCTGGGAACAATAAGACAGTGAAGAATGAAAAATTCTGCATTTACAGGTAGACAGCTCTTGTATCAACCTGCTATTTGGCAAAATTAAAAAATACCCTAAAAAATTTAATTTTTAATTCTTTCAATTACTTGCTGAAGTTTTGTATGAATTGTGCACCATTTAAGGAACTTTTGTGTAAGGACATAACCATGAGAATTACATTATTCTATACCTTGAAAAATACCTAGAGGTTATGCAACAATAGGACAGTCCATCAAACCTCACTGCCCTAACATACTTCCCAAGAAACTGAAAGCCTTTGGAGATGCTAGACAGGTGCTCTCATTAAAATTAGTACCTGAATACACCTACAACATGTGCAGAGATATTCTTTTCTATACAATTACTTAGGTCATTATATTACACCCACAACTGTAATAACCTTTGCTATCTCTTCACAACTCTAATCAATTAGACAAATTCAGAAACACTGGAACGTGTCAAAATGAATTCTACTGGTCGTTGAGGGAGTAACAAACTTACCTTTTAGACTATTTTTTCCAAACGTGTTTCTCCATATTAGTATCATGTTCCTTACTGAGTTCATGTTTGAGCACTTTGACTACCCATTGTGCCTTCTGCACCGCTCCCTCACTTTTTTGATTCAGTTTTCTTGTGCTGCTTTGTCAGTTCACCATCAAGTAAATGCAAATACCTCTAGAGTGGCAAGCTCTTAAAAACTTCACAATAGTGTTCACCAATATGGATAGTATAAATTATTTCCCATAACTATTATATAACACTTCAGCTAAGTTCACATATCACAAAGTAGCTACACCAAAATCAATGTGTATTCAGGAACATACACCATATTTAGTCAGATCTGGCAGTCAAGGTCTGGGATATTTTAAAGAAGCAACCAAGGACAGCAACTCCAAAATAAACATCTATAAAAGAACTAACCCTGTGCACTTCAAAGTCATGGGAAAGATTCTTATCAGCTTCACAGTTTGTTAGACTGGCTCGCTATTTAGGCCCAGGATCTGTTTTTATTCCTTTTGCTCTGTTCCTCCTCTCTACTTACCACTCTGCACAGACTGACACATGCTACCTCCTCGTGCTTCATAAAACAGCATGCAAAACAGAATGACTTCAAAAGCCAAACAACAAGATAAAGTATGAAAATTAAAACTTCCCAACAGTTACAAGTTTCAAAAACCAGCCATATTTCCAAAGAGCGCTCAGGAATATAAAAATCACAAATCTTGGGCTAAAGGAAGATCTGACTCCAAAATAAGGAATGTTACAAGATCAGGTACGCTCCCAAAAATGCTGAGTATATTGCAGCAGAAAGTTATAATTCACAAGAGTTTTATCGTTTGCTTTAACCTCAGGGAAAAAAAAAAAACAAAACCCACAACTTACTGAACTTTAAAATAAAATAGGGCAGTGGCAGTATTTTGGACATTTTATAAAGAGAACACTTTCCAGAGTGTTATGGATATAGAATGCAGCAAGTTAGCTACCACAACAGAATGCAAGCCCCTAGCAAGACTTTAACAACATTATTTCAAAATTTACTTATCAGAACTTCAAACGTTGCAGAGCAGTATTTAGATATAATGTCCCTAAACAAAACTCATATTAGGCAGCACCCAAATATTATTAAAAAGCTATATTCTGTTTTACTTACTAGTGAGTTCCATTTCTGAATGTTATTTATTAACCAACTAGTGACAGAGTTACAAACTACAATTATGTGATAACTGACAATTTTTTAATATAATTAAAAACATGTATATATTAACTGATATAAGCAAATGTCTATTTACATAAATATATATGTGACTTAACTAATATAATATTGTTTATATAATGCATATAAACAAAGTTATAGCTATAAGCCATTCTTTCAGGGCTAGAGACCAGTTTTATAGGTTATTAACTGTTAGATTTGCCTTCCAAATTCTAAATGCCAAAGACCAGTCTAATCAAGTTGAAACACCTCTACAGAGCCCTAAGGTTTGGTTACCTAAGTTAGGCATGCATCGCAGCAGTGTGCTTGCTTGCAGCAAATCTCTCTCATCCCTGCTTAGCATGCTTTGGTTCACCTCACAGAGAGGTCTTGAAGTCCTTGATTAGCTAAAGCTAATGCCAATGCTTTAATTTGACGTAAACCAAGCCTTCAAAAGGTGAGATCAGCCAACCAGTGTCCTTGGCCTGCCAGCAGCCAAGGGACATCTATCTGGCTTAGCTTACAAGGCAAGGCAGGGCATGTTTCCCAGCTGCATGGACCAGCCTGTCAGAGTGAGAGCCCCTTCCAGCCCTATCCATAACCAGGTGAACAGCACAGAAGGCAACTTGACTGGATGCCCTTGTGAGAGGTATTTTAACTGGCTGGTTGGGCCAAACAGCTCACACCAGCGAAATTGTTCCTGTCTCACTTATCAGCAAGGGGTGTCTGCTGGGTGCACATACGTTTGTACACATATGAGTAGCACAGTGGTGGTGAGCAGGGTGGCTGGATCTAGGAAGTATTGGCATAGGTATGTTGATATTCCCGTAAAGAGGAGAACTGTTATGATAAAACTGAAGTCTTCCATGGACCACTCAGTCACTGAAGGTGGATTCCCCTAATGCAAATGTGTTACGCTTCAATATTTAGTATTATTTTAGGATCAAGACACTAAGAATCAGCTTTACATAGTTGCCTACGCTGCCAAATATCCCTGACTTCATGACATTGGCCAGGAATACCAGTCAAAAAGAAGAGGTTTATACTGTTACTCTTGTTACCTGAGCAGCAACAGAAGTTCATGTGTAAGATCACTCACAGAACTGCATTGACTCAATCAATAATGCTGCAGTACAAACCACAGAACATAAATTCCTACTAGAAACAACCAAATGCAAAACACTGACACCATGAGTGAACAGAGCTCCGTTCAGCATGGGCCCAAACAAGTCTGAAAATGGCTTTACATCGTTTTTACTCTTCTACCTGCTGGGGCATATTTATCACTGAAAGCAACTTCTGAAAATTTGTAGCACCTCCTCCCTCTCCTATGCCACTCCAGAGCCATTCTGGGAGTTTATCATCACTGGAGCATAGCAACTATTAGCTAGTCACATCACCTATAAAATGTGTATAGAAAGGCACAGAAAAGTTAAAGTCACTCTTAACAATTATTACAGCATGAAATTTAACAATTTCAGCAGAAATAGTCCCTACAGGAAAAAAAAAAAACGATCAAAGTTTTTTTAATGTTATAACTGTCTAGTTTTTAAAAGGCCTACAGGTAAAGCTACCCAGATATAGTTAAGGGAATCTAAAAATTATTGTATTGTATAGAACTGCATCTGCCCCAAAAGGACACAGCTTTTGGGTATTAGCTTTTAAATCAACATAGTTTCAGCAGCACACAAGCCAAGTGTAACCCAGTTCAAAGGACAGGACCAGGAAGTAGGCTACCACAATGGAATAAGCAGGATGAGAACCTGCAGGCATGTCATTGATGCCATCTTGTTTGCTGTGTTGGGGGGTTTCTGAGGGAGATTTGTTTATAGATAATTTAAATTCTCCGAATAGTGGAGTTTGATTTATTTTTATATAATACACTGCTTACAAATGTCTCTATTTCCCCCTCTCTCACATACACACACTTTTGCAGATGTTTTAAAGTGTTTCTGTCAGAGTAAACATAACAGATATTGAATAGTGCTGAGCAGAGTTTCTTAGTGTACAGCTATACAACATGAGATGCATATGAGCAGGTTATATGAATGCAAAAATCATAACAAATTGGACAAGTTTTAGTCATTTCAGAATGAATGCAACACATAGCATCAGATATTTCAAAAGATACATTATTTGCAACTGCGTTATTTTATGATGTACACAGGAGCTAGGAATAATCATAGAATCATTTAGGTTGGAACAGACACTTGAGATCAAGTCCAACCGTTAATCAACTAAACCTAGCTATCATTCTGATTTCTGATATGGACTTATTGTATTCAGTGCTTTTAAAGCAAATAATTATCTCACTATTTCAAAAGCTTCAAAGTTTTTGCACTTACAGAACAATGACAAAATTGACAATTTGCCTTTCTAAATGGCAGTTTGGGCTGCAAATACTGTGCACCTTTATCTCGTATTACAAATACATGATCATTCAATTAGCTTGCTTGACTTACTGAGCAATCTTAATCATGCCGTATACCTCTGAATAGAGAGGGAGACTTGAGCTGATAAAACACCTGAAACAAAGTTCTTTTATATACTATACTGATATATAGTTCTCATATACTAATTACTTATACTAAGTATAAAAAGAGAAAAATCAGGTAAACGTTTATATTGACTCCTCTCTACAAAATAATGATCAAGGCTTCTAAATAAAAACTTCTAAAGGGACAGTACTTTTGTCTGAATAAAATATCTTTTTAAAAACTTCATTTTAAATGTCTTGTCCCAAATAAGTAACATTTCAGAAACAACATTCAAAAAACTATTGGGCAGATTTTCAGCTTAGTAGAGCAGCATAGCATTAGAGAACTCAATAGGTCTTTAGCCATTTGAACAATTAAGAATCTAAAGTGCATTCAAGAAGATTCAAGAATCTATGCATTTCAACGACATACATAGGCATGTCTCCTACCTAAAGGAACCAGGGTTGTTCTATTTTTTTTAAACAGGTACCGTGTTACACTGTATAACACTATATATATAAACTCTTCATCCACACAGGCCATTGCAATTCCAAGTAGTCAAAATTGTATCTTACCAAGACTAAACTCCAGCTTTGGCTCATTCGCAATTCTCTGAATACCTTTTAAGGTTAAGAAAAAGAAAAAAATTATTAGAAATAATTTTATTTCAATGTCTAGCTTTTCAATACACAGTAGAACTTACACGTGCCTAATTCATACCTCTAACTACCTGCCATCGCCACCAGAGCAACGTTTTTGTTACAAACTTATAGTGAAAGACACCTTTGCATCAAATACTTGCCTGAAAACAAAAACAAACTACTACTTTTGAAGAGGACTTCTTTCTTTTTAATAGAAACTTTCTGTTCCTGGGAAAAGAAACTGAATAAAAAAAAACCAAACCCACCTTTCATGGGATGGGTACTTGTAAGATTTTTCAAGCACAACAACTAACTATATATCTGTTGGAAATACATTATATCTAACATCTCATTTTTAATTAGGTATGTAATCACATTAAAAATGGAAACAAAAACATGTTCTGTAAAAGTATGTAAATCAGCTTAAATATATCACCATGTTATTGACCTACATATAAATTGTGAAGCAACAAAATCAACCTCTTTTTGTTGGAAAAGAGCACGTGAATTCCTTTTCTAATATACCAAGGACAATAAGAACATTTTAATTCCCTCCACTGTGGAATTATGTTCTAGTGCATATTTTACTGCAAAGGACAATATTTTTTTACTGCAGTAGGATAAAGGACTTAACCACAGAGCTGCAACAAGAGAAACGTAGGAAGGATAGTTAAACAAACACCAAGTTGTTCACCCTCTGCAGGAATTAACTGGATCACAACTACGTTATCAACGAACCTTGTAGAAATTAAACTGTCTCTTGCTGACATTTATGTATTGTCTCCAGGCAGCGTTAAGTATTTACCAGTATTGAAGAAATTTGTCAGATGAGAAGGACCAAGTTGGTATAGGAACTGGAACACAAGTTTTTTGTTAAAAATTAAAAATAATTTAAAAAAACCACAAAATACCCCACCAAAACTTATAGCTGTTCTTGCCCCTTGAAAACTTGATGTAGCTGAATAGGTATAGTTTCACACTGTTCTCATTACTATAGCTAATCACTCAAGTCGGTGCAAGAAAAGTTACAGCTGCAGAGCTTAGAAAGGCCTTGTTCAGTAAGAAATAACAAATAAGAGGGGTTTGGGGTTTTTTTGTTTTAAGTGGAGTTATAACATATTTCTGAGTTGAATTCTGCCACTAGCAGAGTCGGCATATTGGTCTGGAACATCTTTATGAATATGCTGGATACAGACTTGATTAAGAAACAGGGCAACTTAAATACAGTGCCCAGACTCCAGTGCACCAAACATGACTCAACATATGGCAACGTCTTTTCAAATCCCCAGAGTGCTTTTATATCACAAGGAACAAATCTGTGATAATAATTTAAGTATCACTAAAGCTTTACACATTTCTCAAAGTTATCAGACTATATTTTTAACAGTAGTCTGTGTGTTCATATAGGATGCAAAAGAGGAAAAGAATATTTCTCACTAAACAATTTCTAAGTCTTATGAAGTCAACAGATTAGAGAGGAAAAAGTCAGAAACAGATATCACATATTTGGTCCCCTGAAGGTTATCTGCATAAAAGCAAAATATATCAGGTAATGATATTTAAAGATAATCTTCATCAGTTTACTTCCTCTACAGCTGCACTTTGTTAAGCAACAAGTTAAACAGCATTATATACCCTGTTTGTGACACTATCTGTACTGCTACAGAGGGTAGGCCATTTTTACTGTATCACTCAATAAAATGAGTCTATGCACTTACTCGTAAACTGTGGCTCTCCTAGACTGTCTAGTTGGGATGAAGGGAGAAACTGACATGCTTCATCTGATGATCTCTCCTCTTTGATTTCCATGATCAACCTTCGGAGCTGCTGAATTTTGTTCTGCAAACCTTCCGAGTTAGCCTCTCCCAGCGCCACAGCCCAAGATTCGCAATCTGGCTTTGATGCAGCTTCAAGGTAAAGATCGGGTTCTCCGCTCTGAAACTCTGCACTCAGAAAACAAACACATTTTTTCGGAACTCTCATTCAAAAGCAGGGTCATGAAAATATTGATGTCACACGCGATTAAAACGACCACACACATTTCTTTTCATGGTCACAGAACCATGTACCCCATCCACCTCTTGAATCGAACCCCAGTTCTTTCATACTCGGTGCAGTACTGTCTATCCACAGAGTGGTTCCAAAAACAATTAACATATTGCTAAACTAGGTGGCAGAATCAAACCAAAATGGGAAATCCTTTTTTAGCACAGATTCTGCAGCCTAGCAGGTAGCTATCAGAGCTGCTAACTTGAACAAGAATTTGATTTAGCAGGGGCAGCAGACGTGGTTCTGACAGATACTGGGATTCACCAGGATGAATGTGTCCATCATTTCTTCTGTTAGAGCTCTCCTTTATGCTCAGCCTCTCATTCATCCTTGCCAGAATACTGCTCACCAACACATGGAAAAAATTTAGCGTGACACAGCTCCTCTGTGAAGACTCAACAGGTTGTATATGGGAGCTTCTGACCTCATTACTATCCACATGTCATTTGCTATTCTGCCTGAAGTCTAATCATTTAATTATCAAATTTTCTAAAAACAAAAGGGGGGGAGGATGGGGGACATGGGTGGAAGCTGACACTCCCAAGGAATCTAAATAAGTAACAAGGGTCAGTCATTTGATTAAGATTAGCGCAGGAAGAAAAAACACCTCATAGGCATTTAAAATTCTGCAGTATAGATGGCTTCGCAGAATCACAAATTCAATGTGACATCTAGTGTGACACACACCGAGAACAACAAACTGGGAAAAAAAGAAAAAAATCAATGCTTCTTTAAAAGAAGTTACCAACTGATTTAGAAACACAAAACTCTATAAAACACCTGTGCTATTGTATTAATAAGGACTGAAGTATTTGGTTGGACATCAAAATCATTTTGACCTATATAGGCCATAGATCTTATGACTGGATGAAACAAAATCCTTAAATGTTGTCATACTTAGTTCAAAAATCCAAATAACATAGAAAATTTTTTTCAGTACAAAGTGAACTTAAATTCCCTGTTGCTAACTTGAGTATCTAACCTTGGGCACTTACCCACATGTTATTCTAAACCCGTTTCCACTTCATAAACTGAGCATCTGCCACTTAACAATTTAAAAGCAGAGTTAATTGTATGGGGGGAACAAAAGATGCAAACCTCAAGTCTGGAAGCCTCCTAAAATTGCGCTGGCACAAATCCCAATAGAGGTGGGACAATCTTTTTGTCTGGGGGTGGATCTAAGGAAATCTAAATGTGTGGCTGCAGCTGCTGCTAAGAACGCTAGATAAGATTTCCCATACCAGTTGGACTATAGAATTCACAAGGAAAGACTGTAAAGAAGAGCAGAAAGTGGGGGAACATCTTTCTGGCTTCACAGGCAATTTAAAAAGTGCTAATAAGGATTCAAACTCTTGCCTCTAACCCTGGCTCAGTCAGAAAACAAGGTATTCAGTTCTTGAGACAAGAATATTCAAAATCTGAGGGAGTTGCAAATGTTCATCAGATCCTTTTTTACACAAAAAATACATACTTGAGTGACCAAACCTGAACAAACTTAGCTTTACTGTTTGTCAAAGATTAATTTAGAGAGATAGACATTTCAGCTGGAAGCTCTTGTGTGATCTGCTACTGCATCTGAGCCATGAGGACAGCAACCTTCAAAAAGACTGGTAATTAGAAGAGCTAATAACTTTGCTGCTGCTCCAGTAAGATCTGCAACAGCACAGTGGTCTACTCCCTTCTGTCACTGACCTCAGTGATTCAGAAGTTTGTTTTTTATTTCACAGTATTTTGGAGCTACCAGTGGAAAAAGGAAAGGAAAAAAATTAAAGAGGCAGTCAACCAGTATCAAGACCAAAATTAATCAGCAGTCATTTTAATTAAAAACAAATAAAAAAGTTACCAGTATGCAGAACACCTGCTTATACCATTCAGCCTTTAAAAGCACAGACAATTTTAATAAAAGCAGTTTGGATATCCAAGATACCTTAGCTAAGGAAAGACTGTCAGACAAACAAGCCAACACTTAACCACCCAAATACAAATATATCAAGGTGTTGTTTTCTTTCTGCTCTTTATTTTTAAATGTTAATAGGAGCAGTGATCTTGTCTTGAAATATCCTACCACTAGCTAGATAAAAAACATCTGCTTTGGGAGGAAATCAGTGGTTTGCAATTGAAATCATGCTATTTATATTTACCTCTTAGCTGTGGAAATCAGACTGCCAAGCACAAAAGGCATACTGAATCACCCTTAATACACATGGAACCAGAAATGGATAGTGAAATGCAGTAGGAGTGGGCATAATTCACTGTATTCTGATCTAACAGGTGCCAGTTTTGAGATCTGGAAATTCATTCTAAAACTATCACTTCCAAACACTACAGTCTGCTATATTTAGATCTTTGGAGTACTCTGACAGCTAAGTTAAATTCTGAAAAGCACATGAAAATACCTGAAAAATATTCATCACTGCAAATGTAGAAAGTTTTATTCTGCAGATCCAACAGCTGTAAGTTATACATTTCCTATGCAGTTTCAATGCATGTAATGTTTATGTACAAGAAGTTCACATACTAGAAGAAACATAAACAACTTCCAAAATGCACATTGGCAAAAATGTCTGTTGCAATAAAACAGCACACAGGTTTATTCACATAATAAAGATCATCTCTTTGCTCTTCTCTCCCAGATTGTTATGTTGACTATTATTTTAAATCAGCTGCATACAGTAAACCCTAAGAAGCTCAGATGCTTAATTCCAAGTTCCAGTAGGGAGACAAAACTTAGCTGAAATTAGTCTTTCTGAAAATAAAACTAACAGACCCACAAGTGTAATGAAGGCCTCAGATGAGTTGCTAACCTATCAGCAGAATTATATTTGTATTGAAACATTCTAAACACAGGAATATTTCATCAGTGGACAAAAGCACTTTATAATTAAGGAGTTACTGTAAAAAATACAAGTACACAAGCATCCTTTGTTATGCTGTTAGTGCTGACATGAGTTACCATGAGTTAGTTGTGGGGAAAAAAACTCCCGACCTTTTGAAAACCTTTACTATTGAATTCAACAAGACCAGTTGTTTATCTGGTATGCATTCCTAGTTTTACTGTTATGATATAATTTTTGAATAAAAGGACACGTAAGATTTAAGAACATACATTATTAGGAAAGTTTTCTATCTATTTGTGAATCTGCAATAACAGAACAGTAATTTTCATCTTAGTGCTGGAAATCCCCGGTGGGCTTTCAAGTTCAGTGGCATAAACCCAGGGAAGACATTCACAGAGTTAAACACAATGGTTTTCTTTGCAAAACAAACATTCAAATTACTAGCCCTAAATTCAAAGCAAAATGGTATATAGTTCTACCTTTATCTCGTTTTCTTCTTGAACCATTGGTCTACATAGCTACAAGAACCAACACAGGACCTTTTGATAGCTTGCATAAACTCAAGAAACAGAAAGAAAGGGAAAGATTCTGAGATCAGACACTAGGATACTGAAGTAACCTACAGTTACCTGATAGCGTTTGTCCTGACAATAGATTTGTATATATCTAATTGAGATCACTGTCTGTCTAAATCAACATTTTACAAAGCTTTGTCCTCAGCTTTTCCCAAGATATCTCATTTGTTTCCTGGAACCTAGCAAAGTGCTTAAAAGCAAGAGTACTGCTACTATACTACTTATATTACTACAAGAGCAAATCTAAAAATCTGTGAAGTCAGACATACTCTTCACACTTGCCATTAAACACTAGTCTGCAATTGCAATAAATAACCAGCTACTGTTTATTCTTGTTTCCTACACTGCTAGTCCAGTTTTGAACTGTCCAGTTGAAAATAAATTAATGGTCACAGCTACTAGTCCCAGGAGGGGAAAAAAGAAAAAAAAAAGCCCAAATATTACTAATTCTAATGCATGAAGTGGTCTCTGAATGTCAGCACTGACACTTGGATAACACAAGTGGCACTTGGATAATGCTGCAAAAGCAAGCTAACACCAAGGCATCGTTGGTGAAATCTGTGGGAACAGATTCTGTAGCAGAGCATTTTGTGTTTGCTCTACAGCAGGTGGATGTGGCACTTAGGACTATACAAACTCACATCCACTTGGCCAATAGTATTGCTATAGACACGTTCTGAAGGAAAGCTTTGTAGTCTAGAAACTGCCCAACTTCCACCATCTATAACTGTGTTCGAACCCTTAACTTCCCATCCCTTGACACACAAAGTGGGCAGAAATAGAGACATCACTTACGCTGACATACAGAAAGCTAATGCAGTCCAGTGGCTATACTGCTTCAGGCACCTTCTTAAGTGGAGATACCTCACTAGCAAGGTGCTTAGCAGCCCTTCCAGCAGCTTGCTCACCTTACTACTTCTCTTTATTTCAGTATCAGAGACTCAATTTGAGGCAAGACCTAAGGAAGCAGAGAGTGGAAAGCAAACATATCTGTTCACAGAGCCTGTTCTGATCAGAACTCTGTTCACTGACAACTCTTTTACTGAAGCTTGATCTCAAGACTGTCTCCCACAGAAGCCAGCATAGAAAGTTATGGTCCCATAGGACTTCTGCAGCTCAAAGAATTCAACCCCCCTGCTCAAACAGGACTGCTGTCAAATCAGAAAATAGCACAAAGAGAAGCTGAGATATCCCCAGTGGCACTGGAAAGCCTTTTCTACTCTAACACAACTGTCTAAAGTCAGAAGTGTATTTTGGTGTTAGTTCCATCATCCTCAAATAAATTTTTTTTGTCCCCATTATTTTGTAATAATACTTACATTTCCCAAGTTTTTCCATTTAACAATAGCAATTGCCTCTTCTCTCTGCAAGTACTTTGATATTTCAGTTGTTTTAAAAATGAAAACAAATTTCTTGTTAAAAATGTCTTAACGATGTCATCCTTAATTTTTAAGGTGTACTTGATTGCAAACTCAATCCTAATCTCTTACAGAGGAACCTGGGTTTCTGTGAAGTCAGAAATAATTAACTGAGTCACCAAAAAAAGTGTAGGCAGTTATTGGAGTTGACCCTTGCCTTTCAAAAGCCTGCAGTTTAATGGAAAGGCTTTTAAAATATAAAATAATAAAATAAAACAAACACATTTCCAAGGGTAGGGGGAAAAACACTTTGCTTTTAAAGTTTCTTCATTTGTTATTGATTTCTATTTTTTTCTTAATAAGGCTTTACTGTTTTATTTTACTAAACGTGTAAAAGTGACAGGAAGACTGATACTCCATGGCTTGTTTTATTCTCATTAATGACAGTTATAAGCATAAAATCATGCTGAACAGGGTAAAGAAAAAATTACTAGCAGGATTTAAATAAAACCATGTACAAAGCACATGGTCAGTGTCCAGGATGACAGCCTCTCTCCTTCTAGAGGATCACTGTTTTTCCTCTTATGCCAATATGCAAGGCAAGAGAGTTCAAAAAGGTTAAAGTTTGTCTCTCTCTTTTTACAGAGACTAGTGAAAAATAATTCTCAGTTGCTACCTCAGGAGTAGAAAATGGTTGAGAATATCAATGAGACACAGCCACTCTAAAATAAAAAGCACCATCAGAGCTAACCAGCATATGCTGTAACAAAATCTTTGATACGTAAATTATATCCGCAGGATATTTCTAATACAGACATCAGAGGCTTTTAATTCACAAAGCTGACTGAATTCTATATGCTGATGCATTTCATGTTCAAATTAGTAGTGATGAAATCATCCCGTGGTTACTCATGATGCTACGTTAATCTTCCCTTGGAAGTTAAACTTTAAATCAAAGATAAAGAATTTAATTAAAAATTTTATATTCAGTGTTGTTTTTTTTTTATTTTGCAATGCTGGAATAAACTTCTATAAGTTACCATTATAATCTCCATTTAAGTTTCCACAGAAGCTCACAAAGAGCCTGAGGTATCTGAAATTAATATAGCATGATACCCCAGGTTGACTACTGCAGTATAATAGTTTGTTTCTTTTACTACCTGTAGGCTTTCACACACGCCACATTGCTTCTCCCCTTGCATTAAAGAAATACCACACCCACACTGGAAGCAAGGCAGACCACACAAATATTTAAAAACCACAATGGTATCTCAAGATCGCTGAACAGAAACACTGCAGCATTCACCAAAAGTACTAAGTGTGGCCTTTGAAAGCAGTAGGCTAGTTTTGCTGAAAGGAAGTATATCACATCACTGGCTGGACCAGTAGTCTATCTTAAAAAAAGGCAGGATTCAGAGATCTTGATTCTCTGCCTAGGTCTGCAACCTTAGCATGCGCCTCAGTTATTCCATCTCTGAAACAGAATACTGACCTGCGCCTTTCCAAGCCACTACTATTGAAGGAAACAAAAAACTCCAAGTGGCTTACATACTACAAATGGCAAAAGGGAATGCTTGCCATCTTAAGGGTATTGCTGTATGCATACCTGTTTTTTGCCTGATACACTGCAATATATTTTAGATGACTGTGACTTTCCATCAAAAGCTCTGCCTTCTTCCTCTGTTCCCTTCCTTCCTCCTCGCACCTCACCAGCCCTACCTGGATGTTACAGCACTTACCCCCCTAGTTCTCACTAAGGGACCACATACAGTAATGCAATTACTACAGTCTTAAAGGAATCTCTTATCCTGAAAAACAGAAGAGATTTACAGATCAAGAGAAGGCAGTCCTTGAATGCTGTCTCTCACACCTGATTTCATTTCATTGTGCCTATGTCCCTTGGGTTCTTTCCTAATTCTGTTTTGTACAACGTCACATGAAGGAAAGGAGGCAGTCAGTTTTTTGCTCTCACCCAGATGAGGCTCTGTACAACACAGGGGCCAACTTCAGATTGTTCAAACATCTAGCCACACAGCTCTGATTGCCCTATTCCGGAGAAACATAACAGTGACCAAGAACTACCGACATTAACTTCTTGTTCCCGGTTGCCTATCTTTTTGCATCTTCTGCTCAAACACTGACACACCTGGAGTGCACAAAACACTTAAAGAAAAATGCCTGATGCAAATGAACCATGGTGTGTTGACCTTGGCTGGCGGCCAGCCACCCGCCCAGCCCCTCACTCACTCCCCCTCCTCAACAGAGCTGGGGGAGAAAAGGAACAGCAGGTCATGGGTCGAGATAAAGACAGGGAGAAAACCTACCAGTTACCATCACAGGCAAAGCACACTCATCTTTAATTAATTTTAATTAAAATAATTTAATTTATTGCAATTTAAAAGGCTAGGAAGAAAAAAAGACCTTTCCCCCCCGCCTCTATTCCCCCCTTTACCCAGGCTCAACTTCACTCCTGACTCCCCCACCTTCCCCACACCCCAAGAGGCATGAAAGTTTGAGGGCTGGGGTGGTTATGGTCAATCCGTAACAGCTCCTCTCTAGTGTTCCTTCCTCCTCACACTTTACCCCTGGTTGCAGAGTGGTCCCGCCACAGGCTGCAGGGAAATACCTGCTCCACTGGTGTCCCTCCAGGAGCTGCAGGGGAATCTCTGCTCGGGTGCCTGGAGCGCCTCCTCCCCTCTCGCTTTGGTGCTCGCAGGGCTTTTTCTCACACTTTTTTCCCCCTCGCTCCTCACTGCCAAGCTTTCTGAAATACGCTTTCCCCGAGGGGCTGAGCCGTGCCCTGCGGTGGGTCCCTTGGAGCCAGCTGGAACTGGCCGAGCCCAGCATGGGGCAGCCCCGGCCTCTCCTCACAGAGGCCGCCCTGCAGCCAGCCCCCACTGCCAGCACCTGGGCACGTAAACTCAGCAGAGTAACCACTTTTAACAGGGTTTCCAAGGTCCAGCAGAGACATAGCTATTCTCTAAATTGCTACAGTTATCTATTTCTGTTTCCGGTGAGGCTACGATGCCTGTCTGTATTGAACACGGTGCAAGCTTAGATGGCGTGAACACAGTCATTCCTGATGAGAATCCAAGGCAAGGCATTTAACGTTGCACTGATCAGACATTTCATTGCACAGCAGCAGTTTCCAGGTTTAAGAACTTTTTGGGCAGAAGGGTTGAAATGCTCTCCTTATCACACCTTCTGGGATTTCAGGAATGAATCACAGTCATGCGAACTGCCACATTCAATCAGATCCATCTCACACCAGTGTCTGATCTGTTCTGCTAGTAGCAATTAATTCATGTTACAAGGGCATGCAAGCAACCAGCCACATACAGAACAGTAGTTCACCTAACAAATCCTCTGTTTCCTCTCCATGATCTGCTTCGAAACCTTTTGAGTGAGGCTGCTTTGGGAGCATTACACTTGAAAAACTGACAGGATTATCTGCTGTGACTGCCTGACCACTTCTATACTCCCCTTATGTTTCAGTGCCCACACCACCCTGAGGCAATGATCAGCTCCACAATATCACTAGAAGTTGCATTAGAGTGTCCTTATTTTTCCCCTCCATGTTTACTCTACGGCCCTTTATTATGTTCTCTTCTTAGATATTCCAGTTAGTCTCCATTTCTCACTCTTACTCACATCTCCTAGGATTCAGCCCACCACTCAGAGAAAGATGGAGACAATCAGCCAAAAGCTCACTCCAAAACCAACCCTCACAGTTCGAAATTGAACCCTCAGCTGATTTTCATCTTGCAGCCTGCAAGATGAAGAAAATGTCCCTTCCCAACCACACCACAAGTTAACTCTCACAGATCAACTCTGCCTCCATCCTTGAGCTTCTGCTGCATTCTGGCACAGCTCTTCTCTCCTGTTCCACAGGGAATTTGACATCACGAGCAGGTATGTCCTCCTATCCTGCTTGCACCTGAATCCTTTAAAGTCCCAGATACACATTTTAGAGCTTTTTTTGGCTCCCAATGGCCAATGGAGATATTCTTGTGACAATGCAGCTAATTTTTCGTGATCGAAGCCACCCTAGGCAGACATCTCTCTTCTTCATTCCTGAGTTTTGCTTTTCTCTCCCCTTTTGTCTTTTGAATTTTGTTCTCTCCTACAGTACATGGATTACTGTTTCACTTCTGCTATTTTATCCTCACTCAGTACACAGTATATTATCTTCATTTGTTTTCAGTTTTTTTTCTAATACCCCATAATAGTCTGGCTTTCTTTTTCTTTTCCCATCCAACAAATCATCAGCCAGGCTGTTGTCCTTGTTCTCCAGTACAGGAAAATTGCCAAGTTTGAAATCTATTTCTCCTCTACCTGTCTGTCACTTCCTCCATCTTCTGTTGTATTTCTTCGGTTGCACACCAGGCATTCATCATCATTTGTTGGCCCTGCATACCTGGAGTTTGCTGTACTGTTTCCTCTTTTCTCCTTTAATATATTTTTAGAGGCTGGTCAGAATGCCACCCTTACCTCTAACCACACCACTGCCCTTCAAAAACTTGGTTTTGGAAAGTCTTGTCTCTCAGTTAGCAATTTCTGTTTCTAACGATGCAAGCATATTTCTTCCTCCACACATATTGAAAGCCTCTTTTCCTCCACAGGCAGCCTGAAGTGCTTACTCAGTATTCACTGTTGTCTACTTACCCAGCTTTTGGACTTAAAACCTGCCAGTCTTGCTGCCACAGAAACAGTCCTGTTTGCAGGCTTCAAAGCTAATTGAAAGACTCCTGTCAGCAATTACAACTGTATTCTTGGTTCAATTCAGTTCAGTAGCAGCATGCTCAAACATTGTAAAAGTGGCAGAAGGGAACCAACATGAGTGTATATATACTTAAACTGTAATATTACCACCTCATAAAGCCGATGATTCCAATCAATGAATTGTACTCAGTAAGGGCATAACTAGAAAAGCCTCGATTGTAATCATTCAGCTGTTACAGTTAGGCAAAGTGATGTTTCCAAATCCAGAAAGAAGTCCTTTTTGATGCAGTGCCTCAACATCAGGCACAAGACATAAGATTTAATTCCACTACTAAAGATGCAGGATTTGAGCTATTCCCCAGAACACTACACAGAAAAGGATAAACCCCACAATAAATCAATTTTAAGTCACTGCCTTCTCAAACATGACCAAACTCTAAGAATCACTTCAGCAAATGACGACGAAAGTTAGCATAATTAATGAAACGTTTTCCTTTAAGTGGATTGGAGATTTTGGCAAGTGTTAAAAAAAGGTAAGAACTACTAAAACGTAAAGCTGATCATCAAGCCCACAAATACAGCATAACCTTTTTTTCCCCCTGTAGCTAGTTTTACCAGCCTACCAAAACTGCTCTTAGACCACTGCAGCTAACAGAAAATGGCAAATTGATCTTAAGGACTTCAAAACTCCACAGTGGTATCAGAAAGAAACCACATCATAAAAAATTTCTAACACAACAGCTATTTGAGTTGTTCCTGCAGAGAAAACTACGTCAGCATTTTCTCCAAATAAAACCTTTCCACTAAAATAATGATTCTGATGTCTATGGAATAGCTAATTTTTTTTTCCACTGCTATTAATTTTATCAATGAAGAGTTGATAGAAGGTGAGAAAAACAGGAAACCCTTCATTTAGTAGGGAGGTTGGCCATGATTAATCTTAAAGAATAAGATGAATTGGCTATACATCAACATAAAATCCTTATTGTACAAAATACCTAACAAAACAGAACCTCAAACTTCTATTTATTATCAGAGGAAGAGAATGACATACAACTTACACTTGATTTTAGAAAAAGTAAAACAGTAGCTTTTAGGATTTTCTTTTCAGGCATGACTTCAGAGACAAGCAGTATTTAGATGTATACATCTAAAAGACAACAGAATATATTTTAGCTAAGTTCTTAGCAAAGTTTCAACGTCTAGGTGGTTGGAGGTTTTGTTGTCATTTTTGTTGACAGAAATAAAAAAAATTCACGCAGAACATACTGAGCTGTGTCTTACTTACTGAGAACTATTGCAACATCTGTTTTATTCCTGAACTCCACAATCCAGCAACGCTCCAGGATTAAAACTTCAGAGGCTTCAGAACTCTGTGAGACAAAGATAACAAAACGTTAGGATTTAGAACCTGACCGGGAACTCCTTCTGTTTGGCTGTTCACAGCCAACACAACACATAGGTATAAAGAAAACAAAGCCTAATAGTCACTAGGCAGATGGATACAGGCATTCTTAATTACTCATCTGTGTCATCCTACTTCAGCTCAATGAGCTATAATGGGAATAAACTGTTAGAAAAGACCATGCAGGAAACTAAGAAAAAAGGAACTCAGTAGTTAGGTTTTTTTCGTATTATAGATATTCACAAGTTTAGGTGCCACCTTATTCCTAAGCAAATCAGGCGAGCCCAGATCATTCCAACTTCCATATTTACTAACGAGGCTGAATAAAATATCGGATTCTATTCAAAAAGTAGGATATTTTCAAGTGAACAAAATAACATGCAATCTTACAGGAAACATTTCTTTTCCATTTTTATTTAAAAGGCATTTCTTTATCATCACTTGAAACTTTGAAAGTTGTCTCTGGCTATGCAATTCAGATGACTAAGTGATATGGACCTATTGCAGAGTGCAATACAAATTACCACTATCATTTTTTGTGAGTGCTCTGCAGAGAAGATGCAGACTCTTCTAGTTTAGTAAGTGTGACTCATTTTTCAGAAAAGTGAAGCTATCAATCACTCCCTCAGAATCAATCTTTTTTCCCTTAAAATTTTTATTATCCATTTTTTATCCCTAACGACTGGTAACAAATAAGCCTTAGAGCATGCACCCATATGCTTCCTCATTGCAGGTTCCCAACATGAATGTCGCAGAGCTCATTCTCTACTTCAGTGAGATTCTGCAGGGATTAATGTAAATTCTTATTTTCACATTCCTTCCTCAGTTACTTCTTTATTCCAACTGATTCTAAAGATGATAAGTTTTTCATATTGCAGACCAATTTCACCCAAAGCCTAAACTTCAGTTCCACATATTTGACACTTAATGAGTGATTTCATAAAAAAGTTCACATTTATAAGACCTGCCTCATATACACAAGTTTTCTTGTCTACCTCTTTCTCTGCATTTATACTGTGTTATTTGGCCTGCCAGAATCAGACTCAAACTTTTTGCCAAGAGTTTCACGTTCATGTTTAAATGGATGGCTTGATCCTGCATTTTCTCACAGAAAGACCTATTACTTACCTGGTAATACCATTGTCTTTCATGACCAAAAAAGTGAAAATTTAATAGAATAAGACTACAGTAAGACTGATGAGTAACAAACAGGAAACATTTCAGAAAGTCTAACAAGGAATTCCTTGAGAAAGTCTTTATTTATTCCCTTCCCTCCCACCCTCCCACCTTTTATCACTTAAATGAAAACACCAAACCCAATTATTATCAAAGCACAAATCAACATCCAAAGGTGATAAAAGGCTAAAATAAAACAGAGGAGCAGGGAAAAAGCACATGATGTTATATTGAAATATGCCAGAAGTCAAGAGAGAAGGTTTAATAGACTGAGAAAAAGCAATCAGACTTATCTAGAAAACCACTTGTACATTGACTTCTTTGAAACATTATTCAGGCTGGGCTGGTCTAAAAGGAATGTATTGTCCTGTAGACTGAAAAAACAGCTAATTGATTGTTTAAAAAAAATTAAAAAGGGAGAAAGTAATGAAACAGTGCAGTGAGTCTTGGGATAAATACACATGCTATGTTAGGAATTTTTTTATTTACAGAATCCAGCAAGTCAAGCATACATGGTAACCTAGAGGCGATTCTCAGGTGCTATTGAGTGAGGCATTCTTTGAAGTTCTACCAGGGAAAGTAAAATACAAGAAGTCTTTATGAGGAACAGCTAAAGTCAGCTTGGGAAAATAGGCAATAATAGTTCAAAAATACAAAACAGCAGACAAATTAGGAGGAGTCCTCCACTGCAATGGTGCTGATAACTATTTCCATTCTTTAGATTTTGAAGCAAGATATCAGCACGGTACAGTCTCCCAGATAACCCTTACTTGAAAAGTGGATAATGCAGTCCGATTCCTTCAAGAGCTAGCAATCTTTCAGAAAAGATATGACCAGAAGAAGGGGTTTATTTCAGAAGTTAACAAAGCTCTGAGACAATTAAACACTCAGCTGTGAATACATGAAAGACTCCTATCTAGTCTGTGTCCCGAAAACGATCAATCAACTCTAACAGCTTTTCCCCTTTCATCCCTACAGAAAATGGTTCCTCTGCTGATATTCATGCCCCATAGATGAAACATGCAAATGTGACAACTCCCTAGACTTAACATTTCCCCCAAAACATGTATCTGCAGTAAGTGGAAGCCTGTCAGTATATAAAGAGAAGCAACTCCCCAATGCATGGCTTTCAGACAAATCAGGTATTCGGAAAGGCCAGGAATGAAGAATCACAGCTTGCACGTAGTTCGCTGTAGTTGCCAAGACTTAAAGGCTTGATGTTTGGATTTGTATATGAAAGGCATACATACAAACAAACTAGCCAGTGGTTGGCAAAAAGTAACTATCAAATAAGAAACAAGAATTTGTATTAGTAAGGTTTGTCTCACAATGCAGTTCACTTACAACAGTAGCTACAAACACAAGTGAGGACAATTCAGAGTATTTCAAGCTTTCTGCTTTTTAAGACAGCATATGCTGCAGCACAGCAGCCTCTTTAGAGACAAGTTACTCCACTCCCTACACCAGTGGAAGCTGGAATGAAACAATGCTGCAACCAAATGAATCTAAATGTTTTTCCAAGATACACAATTAAGTACAGCGATCAGAGGATAGGCATTTACTTTTTCTGTACATGAGAGGGAACAAGAAGGGAAACAAGAAAAAAAGATGAAAGAGCATAAGGCTGCCAGAAAAGAAAGTACATGTTGCTGCAAAACATCTCCTGCATCCCAACACAAAACTGAAGAAAAAGACCTTCAGAATGACTACTATTGCAGACTTTTCATCATTTAGATGAGCTATGCTCCATTTGTCACACAAAAAGCTAACAAGAACTTTATTTACAAATGAAATGACAAAATTGTAATCAAGGGAACCATTATGCGTATCTGATAGAGATCAGCTCTGTTTTTCAGTAACTGAAGAAATCCAAAATGTCTCTTCCTTTAAGTGCATAATATGAGCTTATTTGGACTAGCTATTATTTTATTTTTCTAGGTCTGATTTTAATTAAAGGGTAACTTCTAATGATCTGGTCTTTATGCATGGTAAATAGGATCAAAATCAGATCTCTAGTAATGTGCTAAAATCCAATATATTGGGGTTTTTTCTTCCTACCATTGGTAATTTTGGATAATTGTTATAAAAAACTTACTGGATCAATCCAAATGCCAAACAGCAACTAGGCCTTGAACTATTACATCTTTCTTAAAATACTGACAAAGTGTACAGGCACCCCACCACCCCCCAGATCAGGAAATTGTTTTAAAACACTGATTTGAGAAGAAAGTTAAATGATTCATAAATCTAACTTAAATACCGTAGTAAAACAGTTAAAGGAGAAGAGTGCCCAAAATCTAGAATTAGCAGAAGCCCTTTCAATTTACTTCAAACGAGTAGCCAAGTTTTGCTATCAGTATGCTATTGTAAATCCAAAGTACTACCATACTACTAAATCCACTACTGTCTACTGTAACTGTCATGAGTTTCAAACCAGAGTAGTGAAGACATAGCTGTTTCTGTGGAGTCCACGCCTAAAACGGAAATAAAAGCTAGCCATACCAAAACACGTGAGCAGGTGTCTGCTAACTGCATGTTCATACCTACAATAACCGTAAACAACTCCTTTTAATGTAAAGGAAACTTAATGATATTCAACTGGCGACCATCATTCAAGTACCTAGCTCCAGATTCACAAGCAATCTGAAGTATACATTGCATAGAGAAGTTTTCTGATGGAGTAAAACACAGCATTTTTGCTGTTAGCGTAAAAACTGAAAACACATTCTACAGCAGTGAAGGAAGCACACAGTATTTGAAATCACATAGAAACAACTGAAAAAATGTACCAAAGTATCTGCACTGAATTTGTAACTACATTATTGCAGACTCCAGCCTGCCATTTTTCTTTGGACTGGGGAGGAAAAAAGCTTTCAGAAAATGAAAGCACTGAGCAACTTTTAAAACTGTCAGAGTGGCAATTTCAGCTATTTTTGCATTCCTGTAGAGTTGATGTACCATTGTAGAGGGGAGGAAGTGTGTCACTAAAAGGGTTTTACAACAGGAGATTTGTTGCTGGGGGGATGGGGGTGGGGTGTGTTAGCGCTATCAGGTGGAGAACTGAACTGACAGTTAAAATTAGAAGCAACATTCCAAGCAATTCCTCTGTGTTACAACACTAAGTAGAAAAGTGAAGCTATAACATTGCAGAAAAAACAAACACCACAGAAAGTAAAAACTCTTCTAATAAAACATTATAGAGAGCCTACATGGTCAACCGGGGGGTGGGGGGGTGGCGGTGAATTTCACAGTTTATTTTTTTTAAAAAGCTCATTTTTGCAAACTTGAAATAATTAAATCAAAAGCCTTATAGAGTAGGGATGCTACCAATCTACTTATGCTTTTCAAATCAGTTATTTTCTGCCTGCATTTTTAAGTATTCCTATGATAAAAACAAGTTAAAGACAGAAATTTTACGGGAAGGTAAAAAAACATAACTAAAATGGACAAAATTAGAGTCACACAGAAGTAACACAAAAGACTATGTTAGGGAACAAAAAAAGCCAAAAATACTCTCAAAATGCAAACGATGAGAATTGGTTTCAGTTCTTGCTTGCTATTAAAGAAAATATTTGGATCAGAGGAGTTTGCCTGAAAGGACTGGTAGCAGCAGGTGAAGTTTATCAAATTCTTTTGAACCCGTATCATCTCATTTCTTCCCCAAACTGCAAAGTCATCACTTTCCACCACTTATTAGAAGATGTATCTAATACCTTCACTGAAAGCCTTAGAGGAAATTCGTGACTGAGGAAACCTGAAAGACCAGGTATTTGGGCACCTACAAGGCTGCTTTCAGTAACGTACAAGCTAAGTGCCTAACTTGCAAGAACGGAAAGCCAAATGAAGCGCCTGCTCATCATTAGGGACTCTTCCATCATTCTACCATGTACCTACATCCTGACTGTGTAAACCTAGCTCAGAAAATCTGTGTCCTCAGAGGGCTACCAAAGGCTGGCTTTCCAGGAGGAGAGCTAGAAGACAGTGAATAGTTGTGATATCACCACTATTTCTTGGCATGCCTACAGTGCGACCAAAGGTCTGCAACAACATATGCAACATATAATGGTATTAACGATAGCCTACTGCTAACCTAGCTAGCTCTGACACCAACAGCAGCAAAGTCCTAATGGTGTTAGAAATGGCACAAGCTGTACAACTTGCCTATGATCCTGAGTTTTTACAACTTCACCGGTACTGGCAAATAAGCTAGTCAGATTGACAGTAGCTCAATAATGTATGCAGCGCTCACGTCATGCCTTTGACTACACTACAAACATTACCACCTACGTCTGCTATTTCAGTGTTAGCACAGATAAGGTTCATCACTCCACAGTTAAAGCACAGCTTTTTTTTTATGTATACGAACAAGCAAAAAGCAACAGGATTTGTCAGGGTAATTTCATTCACAAATAGGAAAGCTAATAGTCTTAAAACGCAGGCAGTTACAACATATTTCTACAGCAATATGTCCATTACCAAACAGATCAAAATACACTGTTCTAATTTTGAGGTATTAACAAATGACTGCATGACATATGCAAGCATGTAATTTGCAGAATTAAAAACACCCCTTTAAATACTGGCAAGCAGTGTTCAACAATCTGAAATCTCTAATATCATATATTTTTCTGCCATATTAATATTCCCACCCTGTGTCTATTAAGTATCGCAAAGCCTATGACCCAAGCTGCGCGATAAGAAAGAATATGCTGCCTGGGCACCTGATGAGGTGCTTCAATTATTCCATACAGGCTGTAACCTCACAGTTCATTGCAACCACCTTTACTAACTGTCAGCTTTCTGAAAGAGATTCAAATCATCTTTTTCAAAAAATGCCCTACCCCCTGTGATTAATCCATCATGCAATGCTACCAGATACCAACTTCACACTGACAATATAATACCGCTAATCTGCATTCACTCTGGAAAATGTTGATTTACGTCACTGAACAAATCCTGCAGAACAGACAAGTACTTTGAATAGACTACTACCTTTAACAAATGTGAACACCTAACCAATAGTAATTTTCTTTTCAGTTTCAAAATGCAATAGTAGTAACAATAATAATAATAATAATGTACAAATACACATTCTCTTAATTCACAACCCACATTCACTCACTTTATTATCCATGAGCATAATTAAAAAAATTAAACACTTCCTACATCCTACACACAGCTCCAACAATCTCAAATTACCCTTTCTACCTAAAAAGTTAATTATACACAGTTCAGACATGACTTAGTTAAGTTTTTCAAAGTTATATTGTGGTGCAAGATTCCAGTGCTGTATCACAACATATACCTCAGATAATACAATTTTTAAAAAACATTCTCCTTTGTCCTACCCTTCTTGGCTGTCATTTAAAAAAACGTGTTATTAATCTCTGGCTCAGCTCCCAATATATTGCCTTTTTACTTCAAAAATAGCTTAAATTAAGAATTAAATGTTAACTGTATTTTAAAATTAGGTATGACAGCTTAATTGCAGCTTTTACCAGTTTCAGCAGTACTGTGAAAGTAAGGAAGGCAGAATACAAAAACATTATTGCTACAAGTATTGAGTGTTTGTAAAACACTTTATCTTTGGATATTTAAAAGTGGACAGTGAAGGTTGTTTCTTTCCACTGGTAAGAGTTCTTACAACTTTTACCATTTTATTGCAAATCTCGCAACATCTGGCATAAATTTCAGTAACTCTCATTTCCAGGAGAGTTCTTCCAGGAGCCACAATATCACAAGCTTTTATTCTAAACTTTAGGCTTCCTGCAGGAAGGGAAAAGTAGTAAAAAACCAAAACCAAAACAAAAAAAACAAACATAAAACCTCACACACACAACAGAACCACACCCCAAGCATCCTAAACACAACATTTCCAAAGATCTTTTTGTTGCTTTTAAAAAGATGTGCATGATTTTTAAGCCAAACTCCTAATTTTTCAGGGCCATAACTTAAATCTTGAGGTGATAATACCACCCCTGTGAAAAAGATACAACTAAGATTTCCTTGCTGAAGTTAATTTGAGTCACAAGAGCTTACATCTCTTGCATTAAAAAAGGTTCAGATGAAACAGCTGATTACATAAATGACCCCCTTCCTTCAGGGAGCCCAAGGAGTGAGAATGATGGGAAGATCACCAGCCACTCCTTGGGAACAAGTTCTCTGCCAAGTTCATTGTGCCTCGCTGATGCAGGGAAATATACGTACCTCTGCAGGATAATATCTACCTTGCAAAAAGATTAACAGAAAATAAAATTGCATTCTTCTGAAAAGGAAGAAAAAAAGATTTCACTGAAGTGTTCGAGAAAATAAATGTTTTACTGGTTTTGGTACAGTTGACTAACAACAGATGAGTTTCTCTTGATACTTAGGATGCACAAAATACGTTTACTGGTAGCCAACATATTATGATTTCCTTTTAAGCAAAAATTTCAGTTGCGAGCTATTATAAATAAACAAACCAACAAATAAATAAAAATCAATGGATGTACTCATTGCAGTCCCTACATTAGAACATAAGTCCTACCTGAATGGTTAACAAGCTTTATTTGGTCATTTCAATTCAGTACCAATTTCAGCCCAAACAATACTGTGCTGGCAAGACCCAGTTAAAAGCAACATAATATTTAATGCTAGAACAGTTCTGGCTATTTGATTTTAACATGCAAAAAAGTGCAAAAAGAGAAGCACCAGTAGCCAGGTCGAAGTTGATCTCACTGGAAAGGGGACACACTTATAGATCTCTTATTCCTCTGGCAAACTCTGCTGAGCAAGACTTTGCCAGCTCTGATTGCCAAAGGATTGAAATACCAGGGTGTGATGACAATTATTGCACTCTGTTGCTATGATAGTTCCCTTGGTATTGAGACGAACAAACAGCACTTCTACAATGAGGGCATCAGGGAACCACTGGAATGAGACCAACAGGCAATACAAAGTCCCGCTTGTGATGGGGGGTGGAAAGAAGACCACCGTCATGAATATGAGTATATTTCAGTATGCAAGTAAGAAAGAAGTGGACAAAACCCCAGGAGCTGAGTAGACAACTGGGAGCAATGGTTCCCTGACATAGGGTCTGAACATGGGCTGTGCAGCCCCTGCAATAAAGAATGTGAGAAACAAACACCTTTTCTGGGTTGCACTGAGTCCCATGCTATTAAACCCATGCTGAAATTAATTTAGCTATAAGAATGTCTAAAAAAAGAGATTCCTAGCAAGCCAAAATGGTTGCTATTGGCAGTCCCCAAAATATAACAGACATGGAAGAGCACTACAGAGAGTTCATGAGTAAGGAGAAGAGAAGAGAAAGGAGCACGTGCTGGGTATAATACATTTAGCCCACAGCCATAATAACTTCTTTGACTCCCTAGCAGTTCCAGCTAAATTAGGGCAGCATAAGGCCTCTTGTGTTTCTGAAACTGCTTGCTGAAAAGCTAGAGGATGTATCAGGGAGGGGACAGAGTTACACCATGTGCCTGACCAATGCATCCTGATCCTGAAGAAATTCAGAAATTTTGGGGCACTATGACCCCTCTCCACTCTCTTGGGTATAGATGACTTTCAGCTGAAGGAAACCCTGCACAATGCTCCACACGAGTTCATGAAAGGGACATTTCAGACAGTACGAGTCCTCGAGAACAGTTTCCTTTACCTAAGCTAGTTCATGTTTTCCTCACAGATTTGAAATCTTTTTGTGGTTCAGATGTTTAATTCTGATTTAATTGCAAAACAGGGTACCTATTTGTCAGAAAGCGTTTAAAGAAGAGATGATCCAAATTGATAGACAAAATAAAGAAAAAGGAAATAGAAAAGGGAAAAATATGTACTTAGAGTAATTTTATTTGGTAATTCATACCCCCATTGCAAAGCAATCATCCTTCAATTGCCATAATCTAATTAAATTATTAATTTCCCTAATTAATTCAGAAAAGCAGTCTCTTTTGGCTTATTACCTGCTTTTTATTCTGACTTTGGGTCACATGAGTAGCTGGCACGCAATGAACTCCATCCAAACTTTCTAACCTCTGTGTTACTTCACTGCTCTTGTGAAACATGAGCCTTAAATAAGAACACTTCGGCATAGTTCACATTTCAAGATATAGACCGTTTCTTCTGCCAGTCTCTGGCTGACGGTCAAAATATATGTAATTTGAAAGGCCATGCTATCTAGAACTTTATGAAGATATAACATTACAAGTGGCTCAAGCTAACAGCAGCTCTGATGAAAGCTCTATACATTTAGACAATGTGTTACCAATGCATATAAACACAGTGTTGAATAGAGCAATCAGTAACAGATATTTATCTTCAATAATAAAGATAAAGAAGATTATTATTTTCTTTTACAGTGACTCTCCCCATCAGAAAACCAACTTGCAAACACCCAATCAAAACAATTGGATGTAGTCTAATACTTTTAAACAATCACAGTTGGCTCCATGTATGGCTGAAGTTTTTCACAGAATGGCTGAGTCTGGAAGGAACCTCTGGAAGGCAACTGGTCCAAACCCCCCTGCTCAGGCAGGACCACCTAGAGCCAGTTGCCCAGAACCATGTCCAGATGGCTGTTGAATATCTCCAAGATAGAGACTCCAAGGCCTCTCTGGACAACCTGTGCCAGTGCTCAGATACCTGTAGAGTGAAAAAGTGTTTCCTGGTATTCAGAGGGAACTTCCTGTGTTTCAGTGTGTGCCCATTGCCTCTGGTCCTGTCACTGGGCACTACTGAAAAGAGTCTGGCTCCATCATCGTTGCACCCTCTCTTCAGGGTGCAAACACACATGATTAAGATCCCTCCTGAGCCTTCTCTTCTCCAGGCTGAACAGCCCCAGCTCCTTCAGCCTTTCCTCATATGACAGATGCTCCAGTCCCTTAATCTTTGTGGCCCTTCATTGGACTCTCTCCAGTATGTCCGTGTCACTTATACTGAGAAGCCCAGAGGTGGATATCAAGCCCAGAATTCGACATTTCCTATAACATAACAATTTCACAGTTTAAATGATTTCATGATTTACATAACTACTATGATTTTAGTGTACTTTATGCAGTAGCTTTCAGTATGGCAAATAATTGAAGTCAGCAGCGCTGCACATACTTTCTCTCTCTCTTTTTTTTTTAAGACAGAACACTTGCATTTCAGAATACAATGAATCAGAATTGCAGTAAAACAAAATTTTAACCAGCATTGTGTGATATCACCATTAAACAGCTAAGTATTGTGAGTTAACAACCTCTCTACCATTACATTGACTATAACATAGCTACTGGCTATGAAGAAACCCCTCACCTCTGGATTTCAGTGTCAGGATGCCCTGACCACAGATTTGTCCCCAGACAGATCACAGTAATCCTGTGAATTCTGGTATGTCTGAGCCCATGCATACTTGACATAAAACTGACGTGCAATATTTCCAAGAGAACAACTGTATCAAACCAAAGACCTGTTATTCTGTCTACAAGTGCCATAAATAAGTGTCCGAGGAAGAAGAAAAGCAGGGCAACCACATGCAGTACTCTCTCAGCCCCCAGCTGTTTTCACATCAGGGTTTTTCCTCAGATGCTTGTTCCATTCACTGACTCTCAATGATGCTCCTCTTTCTTGAGAGCACCTAGTATTTTTTCAAATACTTTTAGCATCTACAGCATATTATGGCAAGCAACTTTAGTATTTCCCCTACCTGTTCCACAAAAAAACACATTCTTTTGTTTGTTTGTAATCCAGTTCCTACTGGCTTCATTTAATATCCTGAGTTCTTGCACTGGAAGAGACAATGAACTCTTAATCCCTATCTCCTTCAAGCTAACCATGATTTTGCAGATTACTATCAGACACCACCATAGTCATCATCTCTTCTCCAGGCTAAAGAGTTTTATCTTATTCTTTCCTTGTCCTGAGGTCTCTTAACAGCCCTTTCTCTAAAACCTTCCCAGCTCCTCTATATCCTGTAAGATAAGGGGAACGGAACAGCATGGTGGATCTTTACAGACAGAGTTCTCTGCTTTGTTCTCTCCTTTCCCGACAACTCTTAACATTCAATTTACTTTTTGACTACAACTGGTAATTCACCTGATCCTTTCATGCAACTGTAACTCTACAGATCTCACTTGGAGGGCAGAGGGAGGGGATTAGTGCAAAGCCCACTATTTCGATGGGAATTTTTTATTATTTTTTCTTCACATGTGTAACTTCAAATTAATCCATGTTGAATTTTATCTGCCACTATCGCCTAACGATTTAGATTTCTATGGTCATTCTACAATTACTCATACCTGACCCCCCCCCCATCTTAACTATTCAGTAAATTAGTACCATCAGACTTCCTTGCTTCATTGCTTACCACCTTCTCACTGTTCATACACATGTGACAGTACCAGCCTCAAGACATATCCCTGCTCATGCACTCCACAGTAAGAACTGGCCAAGTAGTCATAGTTCCTAAACCTTATTTTTTATTCAACTAGTTCATGCTAGACTTCCCCTCTCCTATTACAATGTAGTGATCAGCATTATTTGTATCAGAAGGTGAAAAAAACTACAGTGAAGGGGAAATGAAGGACGTAAGCATATAATGTAAACCAATATAGTTGCTTATATAATCATTTTGCATGTGCTCTTGGAAGTGAAATATGTTTTCAGGGATCATACAGATCATTCATTGATTTAAATGATGCACAAACTGCACGTGCAGTTATTGAAATATATTTAAAATATGAACATCATAAATGACAACACAAATTGCAGCAAAACCATGGTATTTAAAAATATTTCGAGTGCAGAGAAAAAACAAGGCCAAATTGCATTCCACTGGTTGGCCTCCAACAAGTAATATGTTGTGCAAATTACCATTGCAGAGAACGATGCTTTATTCAAGACTTAGTTTCATAATCCACAGAATATCAAAGAGACAGCCTCAGGATGGACTTTTACCCCTTCATAACAAAATACCTTTCTTAATAATACCTTTCTTTTCACTATAGGTCTTAAGTTTTCCCAAAGCGAAAAATCAATCCACAATTCACCATATGCTATCAACTTTTCCCACAACCTTAGAATAAAAAATTGGAATAAAAACAGTGCAAAAATTAAGTGGTTTGAATATTTCTAATTACAAACTTTAAGTGCTAATATATCCAATGTATGTATTGCAAAGATAATTCCTGCTCTTATGATTCCTTGGACTGCCCATAGTGATGTTCACTTTTATTTGAAAGCAAGCTATGATTTTTGCCCTGAGCTTCAATCTTCTGCACAGTGCTTTTGAAAGAAGCAAATGGAATATTTTTCAAGATGCTCGAGACTTAGTATGCTAAGAGACATGGGTGTTGTGTGATTAGCTGTAGTCCCTAAGAGGATCAAAAGGACTCCTAGCATACCTGTAAATTGTCTCCAGGTAGCCCCTGCCCAACGTCAATAAATTCCAGCTTCTAAACAGAGAACCAAATAAAACAAGCTTCTTAATTCTTTTTTTAAACTTCTTCATTTTAATTTCCTCACTCCTCGTCCAGTGTTTGTTTGTCCTCTCCTCTCTTTTTTTGCACCTAAAGAAACCGCAGCCCTCCAGATCACTCCCAAGCTCAAAGAGGCATAACAAGGTATGCCAGAGTACAGCGCTGCCTTTAACGTGCCCCAGCATCCATGCCAGGACCAGGCACGTCTGTGTTCTTTGTAAGAGCAGCAAAATTAGGCGCTTGATATTCTATATGCAAATCTGCTATATTTTATGTTTGAGGAAAAACAAAACAAAAAACCCCAGACCACATAGAAACCCGAACCTGTTACGGCCATGGAAAGAAAGATGAGGGGGGGTTTCTTACAGAGAAACTTTTCTTGTCATATTCCCTTACAACCAATAAGTCAGTGGACATAAAAAGCAGAGTGAGCAATTCATGGGTGGGCACCCAGAGAAAGAAAAACATCTAGGTTATAAGCTCTCAATTTAGAAAGTTTATGTCATACTCTGTGAAATGAGAGAGACTTACTATACCTCAACAATTTTAGTTTTAAAAAGTAAAACACCTCCCTTCCCTACTGATTAACAACATTATTTCAGATGTAGTACTGACTTTCATATCTTTAGGATCACATCTCAGGAACTCTCTCGCTAAACAGGACATGGTAAAGTATTCACGTGACAAATTGCAGAAGTTAGATGCTTGGGAATTAGAAGACAAACACTGTAAGCAGCAAGAATAATTTTTCAGCAGTTAAATACCAGAGGAAATGGTGGCATATCACAAATATTAAGCCCATCCCACTTTATCCTTAATAAGCAAGTTTTGTATATAGATTTTGAAAAAACAGATACCTTGGCTCAAAAATATGTTTCTTGCTTTACTGGAACTTCATGTATTCCTATTTTAGCATATTTGTAAAAACAGTAAGCAAGCATGAAAAAATGTTTAATGAAAAAGTACATTCATGCAGACAATTGATTCAGGACAAAACCAGCCAGATATCAGTAAAAGGACACTTCTCATAAAACAGTTGCTTCATCTCTAATCTCTCGGGCCATCCTCAAGGGAAACCTACACACCACTTCTCAAATACAGGCTTTGGAACGGACAATGCAGTTTTACAGGCAACTAAACTGACATAACAGCTAAAATTCATAACTCTGCTACATACCAAATACATCCAATGGGCCATAAAATAAAAATTACAGGCTCAGTATGATCTCTCTCTCCACAGCCAACTCCTCACATTCCACCAGCTGTAAACTGCCTGTCCCTTCCCCTTAGGTGGCAACTGCTTTCTCATCTCTTCCCTCCACCAAGAACACCCTGTCTACTCTTCTCCCGCCTCCCCTCCTAGGAGCTACCTTTCCTTTCCAAGACGGTATAATTGATCCGGATTTAATTGAACCCCGAGCAACAGTCTTCACCTTCTATTTAGCTTTGAATACTGATGTTTTGATTTCAGACTTTAACAAAGGCATTTGTGATCAAGAGCTTGTCACTTCTCAGCTGTGTCACTTGATCTAATAAACTCCATAACCTCTAACTACTGATCTTTATTATGTTCTTGCATCATCACAGATACACCACCCCTATCATTGTTCAGATTAACTTGCACAAAAAGAAAATGGGAGTAATGAGCCCTCAAAGAAATTTCAGGAAAGGTATTTTTAACAGGCAAGAAAGGTCAATAGGTAAGTATGGGCAGGCAAGCAGGGTACCTACTTGTCTGGGTGGGCACACCATAGCACATTTAAATTCAAACTAAAATTTAGTGACTTGATGTGCAGTGCAAATAAACTTTTCAAAGATAGCTATCAGAGTAGCACAGGGGTTTCTAACCTATTTACCAGAAATTCTTTTTTAAATAATGATGAGTAAATACTTTAAAGCAAACTTACCTATACTTAGATCTATCCCCCTCTCTGCAAATACAATCTTTTCTTTCTACACCTTACAAAAATCGAAGTGTATTTAAAAAGAAAAATCACAAAATTCAGCCCCAGTCTATGACTGCAAACTCCAGCTATGCAATCACTATTTGAAGCCAAGAACATAAAGAACTATAAAGTCCACCTGCAGAAACTACTATCAGTCTTACAGATTCTCAAATACTTAAGCACCATGTTCTACACTCAAAGCAGAAGCAAAAACAAATAGAGGCATTATAAGGTTAGCTTACTCAAATGCAATCATCCAGAAACTGTCTGTTGATTACAGCATCAACAGGCCCGAAATATTTCTTTATTTACATCTAAATACTATTTCAATACATTTTATGTGCCTCACTATACCGTAGAAACTGGGGTCTACAGTACCATGTGCTGGCTATAAACAGCCAGCATAAAATTGATCGTTAAAATTAATGGTAAGTGACAAGCTCTAGCATGCCTTAAAACAAATATCCTTCGTGGAATCATAGTAAAAAGTATTTAAACCACTGATTCAACACACAGGTACTCATAATCTGAATAAAAAAACTAAATTACAATTTCCATCATCTTAAAGCATTTTGCTTTAAACATAGAGGCTTTGTTCAAAACACACTACTAATTAAAGTAATCCAGGTTTTTATTCTCATTGGGAAAAGACAGCTAAATGATTAGTGCTTTTAATTCCAACAGACACACTTAAGTTTGTGGTGTTATAAATGACTTCATTACAAGGCTGTGAAGCAGTTCCTAGGTAAAGTTATTTAGTAGTACATTTATAGTGACACAAACAAATTTAAGTTTCAAGTTGCAAAGAACTATGGCATTTCCTGAACTAACATTACATGCACAGTTATGGTTTTAAGGAAAAACATCATGACTCCTACAAAAGAAAACCTGGATTTAAAAAAAAAATTAAAAAACCCAAACCAAAAAAAACCAAACCCAAAACACACCCACCAAAACCCAAAACAACAAAACCCCTCACACAACACCTTAATGGAACTAAATAAAAAAAATTTATAAATACTAAAAAAGAGAGAGATCTTCCAGAAAATCAAGTAGATCAAGTAGTTCAACTCAGACCTGTCCACACCTTCAGCTGGAAATGTATCAACTTATTCCCACACTAGTATTCTGAAATGAAATTGTCATTTCAGATGTTCAGGAGGTTCCCTTAAAGGCTGTTAATGAAAATTTACAAAACACTTTACAGAAAAGCATTAAAAAAAAATTATGTGTTATTTGTACACACTGAGCAGATGATGGAAAACTGATCTGGTTATTTTTACTTCAAACATTAGTAAGACAAATTAGAATAGTCAATCCTGCACATAGGTGAAAAACAGACCATCAGTCTTCTCTCTAGTCTGTTTTCAGCAGTCAGTTTAAAGGCCACTTTTACTGAACATTCTTAAATAAAAGCAGTTGAAAAAGGTGGAAAATCTTCCCCTGCAAATCATGTGGAATAAGAAACACGGAAAGGAGTCACAGCAGTAGTTGACAAGTAGACTCAAAAGACAACAAAATGCTTGCTCTTTGGAAGTAGACATGGCTTTTTAGAAAGTTGCATTAAAAAAACACAACACCTGTTTTCTTTAAATTCCACCATACGGAGTTGAGAAAAAAGTAAGGCTATTTCACAAGGCTGTCTTTGGCTACTAATGACAAAATCTATGTCAGATTTTACCATCACAGAGATAATTGTCTCAATTTGCTTCTAAATTTGCTCAAATTGTACACATATTATACCAAAAATGCTGCCTAGTAAAGAAAATAGGCAAGAATAGAATATTTTGCCATCTTAGCTGTCTTCCAGGGAAACAATATTGCTTATCACCCCAATTATGTCAGTATCTTACAAAAACTCAAACTGTTAATTTCCTAACCAGATTACTTTGACAGAAGAATAACATTTACATCACACCAGAACTCGTGTTTTTAACTGTTTGCCCCGCCCCCAGCTTGTGTTGGATGGGGGCGGGGGGGGTGTGTGTGGGATTTTGCAGGGGTTTTTTTTGTTTGTTTGAAGTTGTTGTTTCATATTGCACTTGCAGGTCTTTACATAGAACATTCTAAAAGCTCACTGGCAACCAACAATGATTTTACTGCTTGCTCACTGAACAAGCATAGGATATAATAGCCTTTATTTTGCCCTTCTGCATTTTCTTTCTTTTTTGGTCATAAAAAGGCAGCTTCAAGTTTCTGAAACAATTATTTCAAATACTCAATTATGGATAAAAGTAATTAACTTTCCCCAAAGTCTTTTCAGAACGAAATTAAAGTACATTCATGGCTGTTATTAAAAGAAAGGTGCAGCCGAAAGCACTGGATTAAAGATGATGAAGCTGTACAGCGTTCTGGAAATGTCAATGCTTATTGCAACGTAACAGCCTAGAAACACTTTTCAGAAGCCAGCTGAACCTTCACCTGGGCTTCACATTCTGACTTGAAGCTGTAATTACTGGTCTCAAAAAGGGGAGGGGAAGAATTCCCTAGACGTTATAGTTTTAGCACTAATCTCAAACAGCAGATCAAGAACTTTGCAATATGTTACAAATGCCTAGGCTCAATTTCAGCCACAGTACCCCCCACCCAAAAAAAGAACCCAAAACCCCCCAAAAAGCCACATGTAACACTTTTATCCTTACATTGAAATAAGCAATAATCCCCTTTCAAAAAGCTGTTTCCAATCTATGTATAGCTTTCAATTTTGTGCCAAAACAAGGAAATATGTCCACAAAACACTGCAACTACACATGTAAAGTCTCTACCTGCAGACAGATGTGTACACAATGCTAACACATTGCATTTCACACGTTTGACCCTTTGTGGTTTTAATAAGATCGCTCCTTTGCCCTGCTGCCAAATCCTTCAAGACAGACTTTCACAAGCAGTTCACATGCAAAGTAGAGACACTTAACAAGCAGCAAAGTGAAATGCTCTCAATATAAAATAAGTAATGTTTTTTTTTCATGTTTCTACTTACTAGTTTTATTTTCCATCTAGAGCAAAACAGAAATATGTTTTCCCAAAAAGGTTTCACGAACAGTTCTCTCAGTTAATAGCCTCATCACTGTTTTGGCATTTAACCACCCTCAAAAGCCATTTATTGCTTCATACACCATCTCACTATAACTGCTGTGCCTTAAACATTGAGTGAAGTATTAGATATTCCCAAGGAAACTAATCAAAATGACATAGCATAAAGGGCAACCTACAATCTAAGGTATAATAAAATAACAGCACATTAAAGAATTAGTACAACATTTATACTCAGTTGTATAGAAACCCTGTGAAACTACTTACAACGTTGACTTCAGTACCCAATATGTCCATCATATTACTACTAATTTAAATGTCAAAGCAGCTAACAGTGACTTTTCAAAGTGTTACAGAAGATGTTGTTTATCATACTAAGATGTTGTAATCACATTTGATGAGGGATGAGGAGAATTTACCAGCTGAACGTTTAAAAGGGAATACACACAATTAATGAAACCATTTTGTTTTGTCGTGTCCACCCCAGCTACACTTCAGGACATTATAAGCTTGCAAACAGCCTGGTAAAATAATATGGTAGGCAAAGCAACATTGCCGCACATGCGTTTTCGGTTCTCTTGGTCAAACAACACTAAATCCCCACCAATCAGGACCCAGAGATGAATGCTCTCATGTCTGTGTTGTCAGGGGACCAAAGGAATACGATGCCGAACTGTGGTCTGATATTGCTTCCTGGGACTCTACTCAGAGTGGGAATACAAACTATTTCCTTCTCTTTTGGGAGTTTAAAGAAGAAAAAAAAAGCATATTTTTTCTCTTTACTGGAACCTCTACAGATGTCTTCCAAATTACTGTTTTCGGGGAAGCCTGCAGCTACCAGCTCTCTCTTTATCCACTGAGCACATTAGCTTTGGAGCCCTATTTCCATAGGTCTTCACAGGCCACAGGTCCTCGCCCCTCTGCCACCTGCATCTTTCCAGGGTTTGGGGCAAAAGGGTGGATTAAGCTGAGCAATGTTGACCTTGCCAATGAAGTCCTGAACTCAAAACATTTTGTTGGAAGCAACAGCTTTGACTAAGCTGATTCTTGTCCTTGTCACATTGCCATGGATTCAAATCCAAACTAAACCAACAAAAAATTAGATAACCATATTTGACATTTGGTAAAAATGTCTAAAAATAAAAAAGGAGATATCTGTAATTCTGTTCAGAGGCTCTCATCCCTAATAGTCTTCCTCCTGCATGAGTCTTGTTCTAGTACTTATTGCCTGTAACAAACAAAACAAAGACTTGATAGTCACACGTGTACTATCTTCATGCATAACACAAGCCTAGCATCACTCTGGACAAATGCACAGCAAGTATAAGTCAATGTACCGGTGTTGCAGAAAGATGAGGTGATATGACCATGCGATCAAACTAAATTTTGACTACCTCAACATACAAGACCCACAGGCAATGATGCTGGGCATAGATGTTCATGAAGAAACCAGGAGGAGAGGAAGGAATGGACATAAAAGCAATAAGGAGAAAGCTCAATAAAATATTTCAAAATTGAGCATGTGCTGTGGCTGACAGTAGTATTTGTAGTCAGGGATAGAGAAAGGGAGGGGGTGGCTGCACATGCCTGTTCACCATTAACCACATCAGTCTGTGTACTTTAGAAAAAACCTTCAAGCTGATAAACATGAAACAATGTATAAAACCAGAAAAAGATCAAGCAACGTGGGATCAAAGAACATTTTATCTACTTACTTTTTTGCTCTTTACAATCTGAGTTAATCACTACTAAATATGTACCTTAACAGTAATAAAAGAATCCCATGGGCAGAACTAAATTATACAGAAGATTACTTAATAGATGTGGCTCTAAGTGTCATTTCCAGAGACAATGAAGCACTTCTAGAGGGCTTTTTTGTTTCATTTTTCTATAAATATCAATAAACCAAAGAAGAGAAACCAAATTTAGGACTTCAAGCATTCTTAAGCTTGTAGCTATAATTACTCTGTTCTAAGGATCCAATATAACTGCAGTAATTTCTGAGGAAGAAAAAGAACAAAATTAGGCTCATTCCACCTAATCTTTCTCACTATTGCTAGGGATATGCACGACCAGTCTTTGTTAATTCTTTATCACAAAACATCTCTTGAGATAAGTTTCTCACAGAAGCGAGAAGTCCTCAAGCAAAAGAGAATCAGCTTTCAAGAATAGCTTATCCAATGCAATATATTAAAGATAAGAACTACAGCTAACATTTAACCTCTTTTGCTGATTCTAATTTGACATGCACTAAGCACTTTCTTAAATGCAGTTAGAGTTTAATCCAGGCAAGTAGCTAGGAATCTTAAGCAGCAGTTATCATATCCATAAGTTCACACAAACACAAAAAAATAAACTTTCAAGGCCAACTCTTTTATGCTTTTTTTGTCAATAAGAACAGTGTTGGCATCCCAACACTAAAAAAACCAGGTAAACCACCGGAACCACATGTGATTTATATGAAACATACATATCTTAAATGCCTTTTTAATCACTGCTTAAAGCTGGAAATTTGCTTTTAGGAGACAATACAATGTTTTTATGCTCAAAGTCAATGCATTCTCTTCATCACAGCTGTTGAGCTCTTCTCTCAGAGCACAGCCACTCTACAAGCAACACAGCAGAAGAGACACAGTACTGCTATAGGAGACAAGAACTTTTCCCATTAAGACATTTCCATTTTCCACAACTAAAGAATGCATATGTTAATAAATTTTTCAGTAGTCATTAACATAATGGACTGTCTTTTTTTTATTGGGCTCTCAATAACAATTTTCTTGCATGCACGCCATATGTCTTTTAGTACTTCCTGGCTATGATATACTAATATAATTTGATGATATACTAATATATAAAATAAATTAATCACAAATTCTATTTCTTGTGCAAATTTGAAGCTTCTTGCATCAGTTTTATCTGGAATTAAACTCTATACTATATTTTGATACTACTTCATTATTGTTTAGGTATTTTTGTTTTGGGTTTTTTGTTCGGTTGGTTGGGTTGTTTTTTTAAAGGGAATACCTAACACAACATATGCAATTTTTTGCAATTTTAGTTTTGCTATCACAATGTAGTGCCCTGCAAAAGAGTTTCACATAGTATATTTATCTTCAGGCACTACCATTCATCATGTCTTTAGACCTTAAAACAGTTGAACTCTGTCAGAGACCACGGTAAAGGCCAACTTGAGTCCAGAATGCCAATGATGTTAACAGCCTCTTTGCATGACAAGATCCTTCAGCCATGCATTCTCATGTTGACTGATTATCTAGCTCACACTTTAACTCAAGGTTGCCAGAAAAGCCTAATAAATTTTACAAATAAGTATTTCTACAAGCACGAATCACTAACATGAAGTAATGTTAATGCAATACTGTACTAGCTTATGAAGACATAAAAGGCTAGATTCAAAGTTCAGCCATCTTGCTCTATTTAATTTCCTGTTTGCATTTTCATCTTCTGAAAAGCATACTATATTAGTGAGGGAATATACTGAAATTATACTATAATTATCACTAAATTAGTTTTGCCAGCAAGCCCACTGTAGTAGACAGAAATATGAAAGGGCTTTTTTTTTAACCCCCCTTCAGACTAGAGACTGGATGGTAACACAAAGGTGTAAGGATACAGGGGTACATAAAGCACAGTGGAGGGACCGAGAATTCTCCCAGACATTTACAGCTCCTGTCACAATTTCAGTTCCTACCCTCTGCTGAAGGAGATGCACCTGAAGGCCACAGGGAAAAGAAATACAAGAGAAGGGAATGAGCTTGCTGTACGACACAGTGCTTCCCAACACTTCCCATGAGCAGAGAGGTTGTGGCACCCTCCTCTTCCTGGGCTGCTCCCAAATGGATGCTCACCCGCAATACTGGAAAGCAGCAGAAAGACTGGTGGGTCACATATACCCCAGCAACCGCTGCTACTTTGTAACAGCCTAGCTTAGTATCAATGCCACTTCCACTTGAGCCTGACAAATTTCCAATGCATCAAGCTGGAAAAACACCCCCAAACCCCACACATTCGTTTACATAATATTTAATTTGGGCTCCCTTTATTAACCACAGATAACAGTTATGTCACTATTTGCCCCATTTGGCCTTGATAGAAAGTGTTTAATGCAGAAGGTAAATCTTGCCATCCTGCCATTTAGGAAGGCATCAAAATTACTTGAAAAGTTAACATAATAACTGAAAGTACAGTAGATGTTGTGAAATGCCATTTCTGTAACAAGCTTATCATGAAAACATATACCCACCTACATTTTCTATTTAAAATTAAAACATCTCTTATGCAAGTATAAGAGAGTGAGGGCAGAAGACAGGTGTTTTACCACTGAGCTGCTTTAGAAGACTTTTGTTTCAAACTGATGAATAATGCAGGCAACAGATTCTTTGGACACAGCTGAAGAATCTCTCATGACAGGCAACCACAATATAAATTGCAAGAGTAACTGCAAAAGCCACAGGAACTTCACAGTACAGTGCTAAAGCATCATAACCACATAACACCACCAAGGGGAAAATCCTGCCTCCACCTCTGCGAGTACAGCAGAATTAACAGCAGAGCCATCCTGCTAAACACCACCAGCCACGCGATTCACACCCTATGCTCAGCAGAAAGCACAGTCTCAAGCAGCAGTGTCTGATGAGTGATGCTAGAGCACAGTCAGAGGTGAGTTGGTAATAGGGCATGGATAAGTCCAAGTACAAACAGCCTCACAGAAGATGCACATTATGGACATGTCTTAACACAAATGAAAGTGCACATAGTCCAGATCCTTGCCTGAAGTGATCCTGTGTGCAAAGGCACAAACTCCCTCCAGCACCTCACAGTAACTTTGTGGCTAATCTGATTTAAAGTATAGGCTAGCCCTACAACCAGTACCACCAGTACAATAAATGAGGCAGTGAACACTAGCAAAGGGCAGGAATTTGTACTAGCAGCACCCTTTCTGAGGAAAAAGTACATGGAGCTGCACCCTTAATGGCAGATGAGGGCAGAAAACACAGGATGAGACAAATTGCTTTAGTACTTTCCTGAGTTCAGGTTGTCTTTCACATAAAGCTGCAAGAGCAGCACAGTAGCATTACAGAGAGCTGAATATAACAGGAAGTGTACGAGTCACTTTCCTATCGCAATTATTAGCCAGCACGCCAGCACTAAATGCCTGCAATCCTCCCTGATCTAAAAAGCCTACGTATTTTAAGTTTCCCAGGTTTTCAGTACAAAGACAGAACTTTGCACCACGACTAAAGGCAGGCTGTCACGCCCAAGCAACTGCAGGCAGCTGTACTGGGCTCCTTCCAGCTGCTCCCTTGGCTCTGCACAAATACTACTGCTGATAAACCCTCCTATGAGCAGTGCCAAGCACTATTTAAACTTCAAGAGGTCATTCATTACTAATTCTTTGAGTGTACCAAAATTTCAGCCTTAACTAAAGCTATGCTGACCTACGTAAGCCGCGTACTTTGATGTAATAGCTTTAAGTTACTTGAAACATGGATATATTAAAATGTTTTCATTTTGCCAGGAAAAAATAATTTTACAGAGTAACTGCATTGAGAAATCCCTTTTCTTCAGTACATAAAGTGAAACAAACTGTGCCCAAAACAAAGGCTTACGATTAAGTTACTAAAATTATCATCACTGTCATGGCTATAACAACTGAAATGGTTTTGCTAGTTTGCAAAGGCCATAAAAAGACAGTGTCATTCTGAAAAATTATTTATTGCAGGTAACACTATAGTACAAGAAGGTGGTAAGAAAACAGACTGACTATTGTGAACTTACCTTCTCTAAGTTTTATACACCAATAAAAAGTTGTTAGGAATAAAAACACCTGAATCAAAGACACATGACAGAATTTGCTGCTGTTAAGCAATTATCAGAGACCAACTATGCCAAAAGTGTGAAAAGATAAGTAAAAGGTCCCCTTTAGTAAGAAATCAGGCACACTACATTTCAATACAGCATGGAGACAGACAAACATTTCCAGGATAAGTCTCTTGTTCCCGTTCCTGCTCCTTTATGTTGGGCAAATGGGCTGCAGCAGGAAGAAAAGGCTGTGAAGGCCAGCATTCAACCTCTAGGAGACGCTTCCTTCATGCAGAAACAGTTGAACGTATGCCCAGCAGCAACAGTCCTCAGGGATTTGGAGGTTAAACTTGGGCACTTCCCAGATCAGCCTAGCCTAAACTACTACCAATGTGACAACACCTCCATAAAAACTCATACTAGACCGACTGCTCACTCTGTCAGGCTGACTTCAGACTTCGCAGCAAGTACAGTCTGAGGCCCTGATCCCCAAATTGAGCAGATCAGGAATGTAGCCTGAGCATACAGAGACAGTATTCCAACCCATGCACTCAGTCCTCCCACATGCAGAAGATGGGATGATAAGGGTAAGAAATTTTCCGGAACTTAAAACTACAATGTCCACCAGTTTTGCTGCAGCTAAGCAGCTCATTTTGCTGTTTCAACTTCTACTGCATTATTCTCTGTGAAAACTATTGCACAGGGAACTTCATTTATCTTTTTTTTTTTCTTAAAGGCCATCATTTCTTCCAACATGGAAGATGTATCATCAAATGAGGTAACTCTTTTGGTCTTCACAAGAACTCTCTGAAACACAAAAAACTGGGTACAGAGAGCAAGAGGGCTGACGTCTAGCATGTTATGCTTGGAGAATAATTATTCTATTAAAACAGGGAAGATGCAAAAAGAGAACTCCAGCTACAGAACATCAAGTTCTGTGAAGCATGAACATCTACACACATACACACACTTCGTAATAATACAATACTACCTACAGATTTGTTTCTCCAATTATTGGGCAACTTTAAGGAAAGTGGTAACAACGTTTGAAATCTTCGTTCTCAAGGCTGTTAATTTTTCTCCCAAGTCATTTTTACTTTTCTTTTATTACTTTCTTTAGCACAGTACCAAAAGCAACCTTTACATAACTCTTCCAGGGCCAAAACTCCAGCTTATACCTGTAAGAGTGCCAAAACTCTCACCTTCATCTGACAGTATCCAGTGTAGTCCAGGACCATTTAAGTACCACACACACACCCCCCAAAAAACCACCACACACACACACAACATAAAAATACAGAAACACACAGTTAAATTGTGATTAACACCACTACAAGCAAGTTCGGTTACTCTATTATGTGATTGATTCTGTATTATGTGATCTATTTTCACATTTCATTTCTACAAAGTTCTCGCTATTAAGCATCTAAAAGAAGCTCTAGCATGACCTACAGGCTCTTGAACTAAAGAAGCCAGAGATTTATTTGGAATGAGGGATTTTGGAGCAGGCTGACACAAAATCCAAGAAATTTACAGGGTGAAGGAAGCAACATAGCTTGGCCAGTCTAATTACCATCCATATGCAGGTGTATCACAGCATCTAGTTTTTCCATCCTCCCAAACAATAGGCTCCTCCCCCTGTACTGCCATCTTCACTGCCTGTCCTGGTCTCAGCTGTGATAAAGTTAATTTTCATCCTAGTAGCTGGTATAGTGCTGTGTTTTAGTTTTAGTGTGAGAATGTTGATAACACACTGATGTTTTAGTTGTTGCTAAGTAGGGCTTACACTAGTCAAGGACTTGTCAGCTTCCCATGCTCTGCCAGGGACACAAGAAGTTGGGAGGGAGCATAGCCAGGACAGCTGACCCAAAGGGATATTCCACACCATATGATGTCATGCTCAGTATATAAGCTGAGAGGAGTTGGCCGGGAGGGCAGCGATCGCTGTTTGGGACAAGCTGGGCATCTGGTGAGCAACCATATCATGCATCACTTGCTTTGTATATTATTATTACTACTGCTACTATTTTACTTTATATCAATTATTAAACTGTTCTTATCTCAAGCCACAGGTTTTTCTCACTTTTGCTCTTCCGATTCTCTCCCCCATCCTACCGGGGGGGGGGAGCGAGCGAGTGGCTGTGTGGGGCTTAGTTGCTGGCTGAGGCTAAACCACAACACTGCCACACACTCCTTGTGATAGTTCTGGTATTTGTTCTATGAGACTCTCCATAAGCAATATCAGGTATTAGCCTGAAGATGACTAACCCAGCCAGACATAAATATAAACATTTTTCTGCTAGCTTAGTGAACTGAATCAGTTCAAGAACCATTAGAAGAAACCCAGTGATGGGCATAGAACCATACTGCTGGGACCAAGGGAGAATCCAAGGAGCATGATGACTTGCCTTGTAAATAGCAACACATTGTCACTTCGCTCACCTACGCTGTACAGCTTTACCCACAGATTTAAACCACTAGTTTAAATGACCTGATGATAACGCAGGTGAGTATTATTTCAAGGTTACTATAGGGTTGGGAAAAAAAAACACACATTACTTATATTCTCTGTATGTTAAGGGTTTTCTCACATCTCTTAGAAATGTCTTGATTTTAAAATGAAAATACAAGTTCAGGAACATGGTTTTTAGCAAAGAGCAAACAAGAAGTGGATTCCTTAATGAAAAGCACTGCACAGACACAAAGCATACAGGATTCTCAATTTAATCCATATCAGAACTTTAATTCTTAATTTCCTGGCTTCTTTCCCATTAAAATTTCAATTTGGCATTCCAGTAAAATGTGTCTTTTCAACTTAGATACGGTAGGCTTTAAAGCTATGCATTTCAAGTTCAATAAAGATCAAAACATCCTATTAAAAGACCACCATCAATTAACTAATGCCCTTGAAGTAGTTTGAGCACACTTTTCTGGGCAAAAAAAAAAAATTAAATGGGAGACAACAAACAAACCAGAAGCCCAGTAACAGACGTAAACCCTTCACCAACACCTTGTACTCCTGGCTGGAACAACCACTACTTCTATTCCACCACAGCTGCCAGCAGTTTCTGAATACACAATACAGTCAGCTGCTTCAGTGACATTTGGGCCCTGTAAGAAAAGTACTTCTTAATCCCGATGGCTGTGAGATGTCATTGTAAATCCGAAGAACATCTGCCTCACTGCTAGCTGAACAGATATACAGTTTCATTTTGGTGCAAGGTAATGTGAGCTTGCAATCTGCTTTTGGCTTCACCTGTTTTTCTTCAGGAAATAATCACCATATTAACATTACAAACTGCCAAAACATTTGCATAAAACAACAATTAACTTTAAGAGAACACACATGCCACTGCTAAACTTGACAATTATATGGTTCCACTATGTTGCAGTGCTAAGACTTTGATTGAGACATGAAAAAAAAAGACACATGATTAAAGATAAACATCACAGGGCATTCTCAGCAGTAGGACTAAATCCCGGATAGTACATTCAAATAGTACCTGCAGTGGTGAAGCAATTAATTGATTTTTATAATAATTTAAAATAATTTTCCATGCAATATTTGGAATGACAACTCTACAGATCCTCCAAGGCTAACTCTGCTTTACTTATGTTTAGAAATTCCTGACAATATAGAAAGCAAAGTTTTTTAATTTTTATAGACACAAAAACCATAACACATTTTATTTCACTTAATCTTTAGATGGCAGAATAAAACCAGTATTTTCAAACGAAAAAATTCACAACGCTTTGAATGGTGTAATCAATAGCGAGCATTCAAATCCAAGCTCAGTCCCAAAGAACACAGTAGTAGCTATAGCCTCATTTCAGTTTAGAGATTGCCTTCTGGAATTGTGCCCACGCAACTGATGATACCCAAAAATGAAGAAGCAGCTTTACATAGTAGAATTGCAGCAAACAGAAACCAGAGCCCTTACCCAAACCAATATAAAAATAATTCAGGTTATCCTACTATTTCATGAGGACAGCTATTGAGATTATGAACAACCTTTTCTAGAGTCTAAGAAGGTGTTAAGTAGATGCTCTGAGTGCACTTCTTATGCAACAAGGCTCCACTTTACTAGATAACCAGTTAGAGTTGCTGGCTAATTTTCACAATACCTAAAGGTTTTCTTCTTAAGTACTTGACAACTTGAGCCCTTGAGACAGCAATCACTACAAGCAATATAGTCATCATGGTTCATGTTAGATAAGTAGCTAGTGACAGCAGCGCTTCAGCACAGCAACTGCTATAATGATGTTTCAGACCTCATCCAAACAACTTTTCACTGGATGTGAAACCACAGCCACATGTTAGGCTGTGAGGACAGCAGAACCCAGCTCTCCCTGAAAATAGAGAGAGGTCTCCAAATATTTCCAACAAAGTTCTTTTTCATGTGGCACCTCCCACCTAACAAGCACGCTGCTATAATGCTGCAATTAGGTAATACCAACCAGTCGCAAGCTCATCTAGCACCTTGTGTCTTTCACAAATCAGCTTCCATAAAGTCACCAAAACAGAGACTATAAAAGTTTCAGTCATATGGACTTGCCATATTACCAATCTGTCTCCCAATTAGCTCAGAGACATTACAGATCTACATGCCTTTAGTACTCCTAAAACCTCATTAATTTTTCCATCTAGACTAACTCCTGTCCCCACCCCCACCTAAAAAGCTTTATCTACAACATTAAATACTTTCACTGTTATCTAAGGATGAGAGGAGTAACAAAAGTCCTTCTGCTTGTTCAAAATCACAGAGCAGGATCACTGCCACTGCTATGGAAAGATTCAAGTGATATCCTGCAATAGGCCTGAAGAGAAAGTGAACAGCTCTCCTTCTAGAGAAACTTAGACCAATAAAAGATACATTAAAATCTGGAGGATGCCTTTGAAACATTAAGAACTTGAAAACCACAGGGGCCAGATCTGTTATTTGAGAAGTTGAGTTCAGGCACTCCTTCTGGGAACATCCTCCCTTGAGCAAGGTTCATAATTTACAGATTCAAATCCAGTCAAGCAGGCAGGGAAGAACTTTTCTAGAACAACTGATTACTATTAAGCCTCATTCTTGCTGAAACCAGCAGACATTAGCATTAGCAAAATCTCCATTCTATGATTGTTCAACTGACACTAGCTTTTAGAGGTGTCATTCAGCTGTTTTAAGCCCAGTTATGTTCAAGTCTGTTGGGTTGGTTTTTGGGGTTTCTTTTTTTTTTGTTGGCTTGTTTTGTTTGGGTTTTTTTGTTGGTTTGTTTTTTTTATTACAGTCTTTAAGACTGTCCTACATTTTCTAAGACAAAAAGAGGACTCAAGTACAAACCCCCACAACTTATGCAATTTTATTGATTAAAACTGTAGCCTCTTAAAAAAAAAGAAACAAGCAAGCCAAAAAACCCAACGACCAAGCCCAGAGTCTGACAAGCCTTCTTCCATTAATTCATGAATTGAGGTTATACAGTGTATTCTTCAATCCATTGTGTATCCTTCACAGTGTATCCTTTAATTTACAAAATTCTGTCAGATTAGTCCTTTAAAGAAAAAAAAAAGTCTTAGAAGTAACAGGAGATAACTATTCCAAGTAAAAACAGCTACAATAGTTAAGCCTGCTTTGTCTCCTGTTACATTCTCATCAGCCTTATCAGCCCTGCAAAATGAAGTGTTTCACCTTCCTATCAATTTCTCTGTATGTCCTACCATCTGATGTATATTAATGACTACCTACTTTCCTCTATTCCACCCCTACTTGACCACACATTTGGTGGTTTTGTTTGTTTGGGTTTTGTGGGTTTTTTGTTTGGTTGGTTTTCGGTTATTTAAGTGGTACCATTACTTTGCTACATGACCATTGTGAACTTTTTGAAGTGAAGATAATACTTGCTTCTCTTGATGATGTATAATGTAAAGCTATTGAATTGCATGGCATGTTTTCAGACTTAAGAGTCAAAGGCCAAAAAGAACTACAGTTATTAAGTTCCTTTTTAAACACACTTAAAAAAATGAAAAAAAAATCAGCAATTCACAAAGAAGTTAGTCTGAGGCTAAAATGTAAACTTCAGAAAGGCCTACATGGTGTACACAAAAATTCCAACTACTCTACAGAAACACAGATCTGGTTCTTTTTTCTTTTTAATTATTATTTCGATAAGTTCACATAAGTGGCGAAAAATTTCCACGTACAACAAGTTCACAGCAGAAAGCAGTATTTAGAAAAAACTGTGTATCTTTTTAGAATTCAAAAAGCAAGATTTTAAAAATCCAGCTGGTGCTTTCGAGAGAAGAATAAAATATTTTCAGTTTCCTGATACAACCACTCTTCAGCCCAAAGCAACAAGACCTCATCTTCCTACAAACTGGGCTGTCCTTTTCGCATAAGAGAAAAGTCTCTTATGTCTCTACAAGCCACTATGGGTTCCACATAATCTATTCAGGTTTAGGCTGAGAACTTGGTTAATATTTGCAAATATGCACACTTCAAAAAATTCATAGAGCACAGCTATAAAGAGAGCACTCCAAAATTTGAATAATATTAGCCAATAGTAGCCCACAACAAGCACACAGGAAGGTAAAACTGAATGAACTGCAGATGTCTCATTAGTTTGCAGATTTAGTTCAGCTCCACTGTGGATATTTTCATCCTCCTCAGGCAGGAAACTGTGCAAAACTAAGGACACTTCTAGTTCTGAATGAGAAGCATGCGCTTGAGAGCTCACCTTACTTCTGATAAGCAAACAGGGAAAAAGGAATGAAACAACGCTGCTGCTTTTCTTTCTTATACTTGATCTCAGTCTTTCATATGACTGAAACCAATACCTGTGTGAACTATAGCAAACAAATAGCCTATGAGTATAATAAAAAGAGAGAAGATCCTTTCCCAGATTCAGCATGACCTCAGCCAACATGAAGCATATAGAAGCTGATGGTAATGCTACTAGCAAACCAGCACTGAAGATGGGCTATAAAAAAACAAGGAACTATGACCTACTTTTGTAAATAAGTATCTAATGTTTCCCAATGTCCCAGCTTAACAACCCAATAAGATACTTTTGTGCTCAGTACAGTATCAATTGAGAGATTTCTCTAAAGTAGATCCTATAATCCTAAGCAAAACATGTGAAGCCAGCCAATCTGGTTTCTATCTTCCAGGAAGCATAAGGTTTCTCAGATAAGCATGAAATTTTGAAAAAAAGAACAAACATGGTCGCATTCTGCAATTCAAAATTAAGAAGTTAATCCTAAAACAAACTGACTACGAAAACATACCTTCAGACACTCGGTCCTAAGGTCTGCTCTGCCTAATAGTCTTTCATGAAGATTTAGCCAACTTGGTTCGCAGTTTTGGGTTACAACACACCACCTTCCAAGACGGGACTTCAGTTTTTCCTCTTCACAGACATAACTGATGAAAAGTAGTCAAGACTCAAACAATTAACAACATTTTAATTGTAATAAAAAGGACTGGGTAAGCATATCCATTTGTCTAGAACACAAAGAAGTTAGCCTTGTATCTTACCAGTATTATATCCAGTTATCTCATAATACTACCTTAAGTCGCGTGGTTTTTCCTTTCACTGCCTGCTTCATGAGATAGAATGCTGTTTACATTTCTTGGGCATCATAACTTGAAATCCACTATAGCTCTCCCATCTGCAAAAATGGGTATGAAAGACTACTCATCCATTGTTGTAAAGTACTTCCAGGTCCTTCTTCAGATGAAAACACTATGAAAAAACCTAGCGCTACTTCTTAGGTTTGGGGAGGGCTGTAGAACTACTGTTCAACTAGTTTTATGTAACATAATACACAGCGTTTTTTGTGATATCTAGACAAATCTTCTCATCTTGCAGGAGAATGTGACAAAGAATAGCACAGACATGAAAATAATACCAATAGTTTTGAGAAATGGATAATCTCTAGACACACCTAAAATTCAGAGAAGCTGTACTAATCTAGGACTATACTCAACTGCTGTCACAGATTAACACAGGAAATATTAAAGATTTAATCCAACAAATGGCTAGCAAATCCATTCTAAAAGCACATAAAAATCATATTCCTTATGCAAGCAACTAGTAATATATCCTACCAATTAATTCACATTCAACTTGAACACAAAAGCAACTGAGACACACACACATTAAAAAGTGCTGTTCTAAGGCTTTTTTCCTGAATCAGACCATGGGTGAACTGTGAAACTATCTTGTTGCTCATCTTAAAAACAAACACACATTGCAACAAACAAACACCTGAACTGTGGCAGTGGTGGTTTGTTATTAAAAATTGTCATTTTCTACATCGTCGGCCAAAGAAGTTCTGGACACCATGTATATGAAGTCCCTGAAGAGTCAAACACTGAAAATTTGACCTAATTCTGCCACCAGCCTGCTGTGACACCGTGGTTACCAAGCTTCCTATATAGTTTGACAAGACTAATGTTACCTTTATACTCTACTAAAGCAATTAAGGTTTATCCACTATTGTGAACATACTGCAGGGAGATGACACCTTCCCTAGTTCTACGACCAAAAGAAATTTCAGAACTGTATTACCATCATTATCTCTTTGGGGGATTTGCCCTGATGAATCCTATTGCTAAGAGAAGCAACTTCGACCTGAAATTTAGGTTACAGGAGAGGCTCTGCTGAGCTCTGCTCCTCAGTGGAACCTTGTCTGCTATTGCTTCCCCCTGGGCTGAGGCAGGAAGACTATTCCCTTGCATGGAGGGCAGAAAAACAGGCAATCCAATTCTACCCAAGTTGCTATGTTAGTGTTAAATCTCCTTTGCAAAGCGTTGCCTAAATTCTCTATTACGCATGCAGTGCTGGGTCACAGAGATGTGCTAAGCAGAGGACTGCTGTTTGTATATGAAAATACAGGCCTAGAAGCTGTTAATATTCTGCTGGCACCATTTGGTGAAAAGAGCCAGAAAAGATAACATACAAGATACTCTAATAGTCGTGTGCTCACACACTAACAGCCTTTTCTGCCACCCTAGCCTCCCAGAAAACCACTACCCTTAGTGAAGAAAAACATAACGTAAGCTTCCAGAGTATTAACAGTGACATCATGTTTCATCATTTTTACTGTGTCTCACCTCCTCCTCCCTTTGCTTTCCTCCATTGTCAACACCTGACTTGTAAATTTCTTTATCATTTCAAGTTAAAATCTCACCTTTGCAGATAAGTTTACCTGGAGATATAAAGACAATAATGGGACTTGCAAAGTTCTCAGCTCTGAAGTGAAGAAACTTTGACAGACCTTACAGAAATATTTATTTCATTCATACCCATAAGAGAGCCAATAAAGAATACTCGTGGGAGCACTACTGCCAATACAAGAGGCTGAGAACCAAAGTTCAGTAGAAATTAAAGGGTTAAGATGCATGGACCAGAAATAAAATGAAGTCCAGCTTGAATACATGTAGGAACACACACCTGTGGCAAAAGAGCCCAAAATATGAATGTACTTGGTGAGAATTATTGCTTAAAGATTATGAATAATGACAGAAATTCAAATACAAGTATTAAATGCACTGCACTATTATGGAAGCTGAATAATTTGTGTGATTGCTAAATAACCCTTTTACCTCTCTTCAGGGCTGTAACAACAGTACAAGTTTCCTTTCATGCCCCTTAAAACAGTTCTGTGCCCTGGAAAAATAATTTTCAGCCATTCATAAAGTGTTCTGTTTTATTCATTCTACTGCTCTCCTACTATTAAGCAGGAACTTTTCACTTTATCTTCCTCTTCTTCTGGTGCTAAATATACTGTTCTTTCCTTCAAGGGATACACGCTTTCTCTTAAAAAAATCATCAGCCCATCAGAGCTGAGATGGGAATTACTTTGAAAATAGTCACAGCCTTCAATAAGACAACAGTAAAGGAGAAGTAAATCGAACATCCATGAATGAACTGTAGATGATTATTCAGTGACTCACAGGAGTATAATCAGACAGAAAAGCCAGACTCAAACAATATGAAAGAGAAGTTACAGTTTTTCTGAAGAGTTTGAACTTTTTGACCAGATATTTACATTGGGGGGGGGGGGGGGGGGGGAACGACACGACACGACCTGGTATGTAATTGTATTCAAGTATTTTGTATTGAATTATTATAGAAACTGTACAGAATCTGAAAATTACATCTAAAATATCCTTGAGCTATTTTTAACTATTTTTTTCCATCCTTTCTCATACAGTCTTTTAAGTTACATTAAAAATATATTCACCACCTTGTATGATAGATTTTAAGCTACTCTTTAAAGATCCTCTTTTTACCTTGAAAAAACCCTAAGTGTGAAAAGTACTCAAAATTTAGTGACATCGGATTATATCAGCCTCCACTTTCATCAGAGTATCATTAAATATTTATTGCCACACCAAGCAAATTTCCTTTTCTTTTCTGAAGACATAATTGGAAAATCAGTCTGAAGTTCTGGGTGAGCAGGCTTCCCCCCCACCTCCTTCAGAAGTAGAAAATAATCAGACACATTGAAGTATACAGCATGACACTTAAAAAAAAATGCAATGAAAGGTAAAGTACTTGTGCTAAAACATGCTTGGCACACATACAAAAGAACCCAAACATTAAGAACAAGAAACTAAAAGGGAAAGAACATATTTGACTAGAAGACTCAAGTTTTGTAATTCTCATTTAAAAAAAGGTTTCTGCATGCAAAGTACTAAGTGATGAAGAGAATTGTTCCAGCAGCAGGTACAGTTCATTGTACGGTTCCAAAAAGCTTCAAAATCCTAGTGCCATGCCACTGCTGTCACATTGTAATACAAGAGCCAGCCTTGCAACAAAAAAAAAAAATCACTTGAAAGAGCAGAAAACCTTTGAAAACTATAAATGCTAAAGAGGTGTGACTGCAGATAAGTGAGCCATCTTGCAATCTTCTTCACTTTTCTTAGGATGGCATCATCTCGCCGCTGGACCCAGGTTTTGATTTTACTAGATGGAAATTATACCCATTAAAAAGCTTCAAAGCTACTTTGAGAAACAAGCCTAAAAAGAGAAAGTTCAAAATAGTTATTTCAAGTCTTCTTCCCAGATCCCTCTAACTCTGGAAAATCTGCAAGCCTGTGTCTCTACTTAAATGCATTGGCTGGCCTCCCATACAACTCTGCTGCAGTTAACAAAAATAGGAAATCAGACCTTCATTTTTCATCTTTCATGAAGGCTACATTCAGAGAGACAAGAAAAAGGGAAATAAGAAGAAAATCAGTTTCAACACTTCTGTAATGACTTGTACCAAAACATGGGTTTAGACTACATTTGCTTGAGAATATAAATTATTTCTCTTGTGCATTAAAAGCTGTATTTATACAGTTATACTGCTTATAAACCCAAGGATGAAATGATAAACAGTGCCTACGAGGCCTGATTTTACACTGACATTGAGCTTTGAGAAGCCTTAAAAAAAAAACCCACACACACAAATCCAAAGAGGGTGCATTAAGCAGCACAGAACCTTAAGGTATACTGAGAAAGAGTACGGTTTGTTCCTCAACCTAGCCAGGTTTTTCAGCTGATGACTCCATACTCGCTTTTGTCAGAAGAGGACAGTATATAGTATGCAAACATCTGCGGGTCATATATATCCCTTGCAATTCTTCAGTGATTCAGAAATTACATTAAGAATAAATTCAATTTCGGAGTTCAAATTTTGAATTAAGTTACAATCTGTACATTCAGTAGAATCACTGTTACAACACAGGCTGCTATTTTCTTGTAAAAATTCTTCTAGGATGGAGACAGAAAGACAATATAATCTTATAAAGCCGTTAGCTATTCTACACTTTACAATACATAAAACAATTTTCTTCCTTTTATGACTTCAGTTGATATAAAAGCATAGCTATTAACAGAGCCCCTTCTTGCCAACAAAGATTTCTACTAGACTTATGTGAAAGTCACTAAGTGCTGAAAACTAAGCCAGTAAACTTTAAGGCTATATACACCACCTACCAAAAAAAAAACTACTCCACCGCAGTAAGTTGCCTGTAATATATATATCCCTTTTTACAGGGTTACTGTCACCCCATCCAGCAAGAGACCAGCACAACATTTGCATCTTTCCAGCTGTGCAACACTGATGAAGGCAATATGAAACTATAAAACTTGATAATGTCAGAATCAAATGAAGTCCATCTTGTTGCTTTGTATTTCCCATGTACAGTATCCGATTTCTGTCCCTGGATGGTTATGAACAGCCTGTGTAAAGCAGGCCCACGTACCCTCTGCTGCCTTTTCTTGGAGAAGGTTGATGTCTATCTTTACCCATCAAGACAAAAATCATTATCCAATTAAATTTACAGATGAAGACATTAAATACAGAACACCTTCATTTTCCTCACGTAGTCAAATAAAATAATATTCATCTCTAATATTAAAACAGGAAAAGAAGTGTTTTCTTAGAAGCATCAAAAACAGGTAAAAGAGGAAATAAAACAGTTGAAAAAGAAAAGTTGAATTGAGACATGGCATAACAAGATTTCTGTCTCTATATCAGCTAGGTCTATCTAGAACAAAAATTGCAAGGAAAAGAAATGGCTCCTACAACAGGTGGCCTCTCTGTTCTTTAGAAAGCCCTGCATTTTAAATTATATTTATGGACAGGAACCAAGCAGTAATTCCTCTAGAGGTTTGAAGAGTGGTTCTGTCAAGACTTACATAATTTAGGCTCCCTTTGGCTATGACTTCAAATTTAAATAGAACGTTTCTGAAATGTGACAATACAGCGCAGGACAAGCTGGCACCATAATAAAGGTAACTACTTCCACTGGTTGAACAGAAGAATCTTAGGCAACCAACCAGCTTCAGGGAAGGCTTCTTGTTGGGGGGGGGGGGGGGTTGGTTGGTCATTTTTTAAAAGAAATTTTAACCAAGTCACTACCATAAGGTTTCAAGACCAGACTTCCACTAATACACAATTTTCCAGTAGAGGTAGTTTAGTGGAAGTCTTCAAATGGATCTAAAATCCTCAAGCCTCATTGAAAACTGTAGCCAAATCTAAAAGGCTATGTTATTGACTTGCCTTAATAGAAAGTTTCCAGTTCCAAATACTAATAAAAGCATTTGAGCAACCCTACCTCAGCAGGCAGTTTTCAGCCTCCATACTGCCACATTTCCTCTGTCCAGTTCTGAATGGCACTTCAGGGTCCATTTTTAATTTCCACGGCCAACAATAAAAATACCATAACACAGAGCAGCAAGCAACTATAAAATACAGATACTCATGCCTTGCAATAGTTCCATGTGATCTGAGCAAACAGCAGCAGTGAAGAGAAATTTCACAGGCCTCAATATAGTCAAACAGCAGGTGATAAAGAACTTAACTATCCACACATGGAGATCTACACCAGCCTTTCATCCTTCTTCTGTATCCTGAAAAGCAGTACCACCAAAACCTTTGCACACCACTAATATTTCATCAGTATGACCAGTCACAGCAGGTCACACATATTACAGATGAAAATTGTGGTACTTCAGATTAACCATGGAGGGTAACTGCTAACTGTAGCTGATTCAAAACATCTGTAAATTCCAAGAATCCATCTTAGCTTTAAAACCTTCCCCAGAATTGAGAAAGGTGACCAAATCTCTCTATGTTGCACTTAATGCAAACTTGCCATTTTAAAACCAAGACAGACATTCGGTTCACCAAGCTGTATGCAGATTTGTGGGGTCTGCATACGCTTAACCCAAAAGGTATAACAGTAGTCTGAGCTGAGTCTCCACATTACAAAAATACAGGCAAACGTTGCAAAATTGAAGCTTACAAGATTTCACGTTTTGACCCAAGTTTATGCCACACCTTCCAAAAAGGTAAGGACAAAAAAAACCCACACACAAAACCACACCAAACTAAAACACAAAAAAAAAAACGCACTCCTGCTTTCTAATAGGCAATATTTTCATTTGAAGTTGGGAATCTATTCCCACTGTTTTGCATGAGAATACCCTATATTCCATCACAGCCCAAATATCCTGTTTGTTTTTTTTTTTGTTTTAAGTGACTCAACGATTTCAGCTCTCATCTACTCTTTTTGTCTTTCTGAATAATTTATTTTAAAGGACCTCTCTCATTCATTCACATATACAACAGTATTTTAGAACCTTTTAACAAGAATAGTTTAAAATAGCTACTAAACAGCTGGCCAATCCTGTCACATGCAGGCAAGAACCACTTTAATCATCTCATTACAGGAATTCTTAGTTCACATAATTGTGAATTCTATGGCCATTTTGCCTTAATTATTCATGTTATGGTCAACAAGAAAAACCCACAACCCATCAGTGAAGGGTTACTAGCAAAACTACAACCTCCAGTAGGTTAAGCATTTCAGTTTTCATACCTAAACAAGTAAATACTGTAAAAAATGGATTTTACATGTAGAGATTTTAAAACTGATACAGTTCAAAGGCCATACTACTTGAATGTGGGATGTTGCCAACAGTGCAGAGGAATCTGCAATCAAAACAGAATCAACAGCTTCAGAAAAACAATTTCCGAAGCATACATTGATACTATACATACTGCATTTCAAAGACCATCATGGTACTCATTTGCACTCAACGTCATTCAGCGTCTGCCTCCATGGAAGCTGAGGACAGACAAGCAGAACACTAGAGTTACTGCCAAATAAGCAGGTTATTGACAAGTATCGCCTCCTTGGAATCAGCAAGGTCCTTGTGTACCATTTCACAGTGAACTTGAGGTTACATAGAAATAGAAAAGACTCATTTCTCTCACAGCCTCTGCCACTGCTTCTAATGATTTAATCTCACACTTGATTAGCTCATGTGAAGTCTGACCTTAAGAATTGCCTGGTGACAGAGGAAAGTGGAAGATGATCTGGTGTAAATCAATGGCCACAATTTCTCCCCAAGCTTCTGCTTCTCATTAGCTCACCATCTCTGAAAAGTCAAAGAAAATTATTGTACTAGTTATGCCTATACTGTTGGTGGGGCATGGATTCAAGAACATGTCTGGTCTGTCCCATAATTCAAACTTTGCATATTCATGTGGCAGCACAGTCGAGCTTCTTCTGCCCCACCATGTTCTGTTCTGGAGCTTCCTCAAAATCTACACTTCAGCGTATCTGTGAATCCCAACAGACTGAAGCCAAATGATTTGCTCAGAATGGAGCAGACACACAGAGGAGCTAAATCAACAGCTGCCTCTGCCAACACAAACCTTACTCAGTTTTTTAAGACTCTCCTGACTGAAGGGTTGGTCTTCAAAAGTAGAGCCCCAGGAGAACAAAAGGCCTTGAAAGAGCAGTTTTGCTGTAGTTAAAAACCTGAAATGCATTCAACCAGTAATAGCCTTAAAACCACTCATGATACAAAAAAAGCTACAAGCAATTTAGCATTATTCCACAATTAAATAATTTAAATTTCTTATCTCATTTGGAATATTATATTCCTACTCTGTTTAATGAATGAAATTTCTCAAAAGCAGTGACTGCCTGCCTGTCTGTCTGTCTTTTAAAGCTCTCAGACAGCTGAAGCTCTTCTTTCTAGTCATCTATTTTGTAACTTTGATCTGGGGAATAACACAATCATAACATAAATGTAGCTCTATAGACTACAAAAAACAGACTTCAATAACAGTCTCAGTCATCTGGCATGTGTTTTTGAAGAGCTTTTGGGTTTTTTTAATAGTTTTTTAATAACAGGGAAGTTGACATTATAAAGTATTTTATGTTTTGCTCTCCTCTGTATAGCAATTCTAATTTTCATTTGTGTTATTTCATTTCCGCTGTAATTTAAGTGTTGCACAAAACTGTATTACGGAAAGCTGAAATAACAAATAGCAGTGTCTGGCATCAGGGACATACTGTTTAGATCACAGGCAGTCACATCTAGGTTCCCAAAAGCAATATTTAAGATACATTAGGCAACTACACATTTATTTAGCCAACAGAGGGTGAAAACAGAGACTAACTTCCAGTATGCAACTCCATACACTGACTTGAAAATTACTATGCACTACACTGATTTAAAAACAAATAACATAATTTAAAATAACAACTATAGTAAAAAACACAGTCTATGACAACAATCTAAGATGTTACTGGTGTTTAAATCATACTAGAGACCCCTGAATATGATCAGAAGAGTTTCAGTGGTTCCTGGACTTTGTAGCAAGCCACATATATACTATTCAAGACTCAAAACTGTTTCATGTCTCTAACTCAGATGGCACAATAGATGCACATCAGAAAGTTAAAACCTACATTAAATACAGTTTCTTCCAACCAAGCCTTTTGAGAAGCCCCAGTGTCCCAAACTATTTTTCAGGGCTCAACTACAAGATAAGTTAGAAATCCTTTATTTCTGTTACTCTTGATGTTAAATAGGGTTTTGTGAAGAACAACACTGAAAGCAGCATCTAGTCTGTTCTTTTCAGCCCCAAGACTATCAGTGCGGTATGTGTGTGAAGTGACATCTAACTGAAGATAACAGGACAGTTTCACCGCTTACCACTATGATAGATAAATATATCAGAATTCTTAAAGATAAGGAAGCAATCAAAGTTTCTTTATTCTGGAATTACTCTTTTGAACTCTCCACTAACAGAGTCAAAAAGAAACACAGTATTTTATACACAAGGGAATCCTATCTTTAGAAATAGAAGTACACATGTAAACTGACTGTGAGAAATTCATCATTTCTGAAAGACAAATGTATGCAATTCACAATTCTTCACAAGATAGACGAGAACACGTCTCTGACCCAGGTCAGAAAAAATTAAACAGACTTACTGTAATGGTTCCCGTTTTGGAGGGCTGCCAAAGACAAGAGGGAAAACACTATTTTGGGACTGCATGCAGTGAAAAAGTATTTTCACATTCACAGAAGTTACACAAAATGAACCAAAGCTCATTTATTTTACTTGGGCTCCCCTAAAGGCCTAGTGCTGCTGAAAGCAATAAAACTACCTCCTAATTTTCCTTCCATACAGAGCAGAAAAATAAAAAAAAAAAAAAATAAAAAAATCACTTCCATCTACTCGCCTGAAACAGGTTGTCTTCCAGCTATGCCCACCCTTCCCTCTTGTGGAGACAGTCTTTGCTTATGAGGTTCCAACTCCGCATATGCTGAAAGAAAACTATTACACTTTTATTCAAATTGTTGCTCTCAGATACGAAAACCTGAATTTTGAATTAATTGCTTTGATCAAATAAATTGATTAAGATTTCCATTTGCTAGTTCCAAGACCAACCCTATCCTAAATAAGACTCAATAAAATAAGTACCATATGAATTTTAATAGTGATTCTACAAGAAAATATTATAAATATACATTATTTAAAGATAGCCTGCAGAGTTGGCACTCTTGGGCAAATTACTCAGTAATTAGGAGAAACTCCAAGTTCCTCACCTAACAAGCAACAATTGCTCTTATACAAACAAAACCATCCAGGGTGATGGCACTGGTAGGGAAGAATCTTACAGAGCAGGCCAGTGTGTGTAATCTTAGAGAAGAAATGAAGGACATCTTCCAGCTGCAGACTCCTAGAAGCTAGCATAGTCAGAGAATGCAAGTGATTACTCCCACTTGCTCTGCTCAACCTTGCTCCCAATCTGCTCAAATAGCTATTTCCCTACTCTTTCAGCTTGGACAAAGTCTTATTCAAAGCTCACAGCCCCACATATTATGTTTTCACGGAAAATGGAGAAAGAAGATTTCAAAGTTACAGTTTGGCATTTTAGAAACTTCTCTGCTGATGAATGCAGGACTGTCAAATGCAAGGCAGATCAGCAGTTTGTCCTTGAAAACAAAACTTGTGATGCAATTTAAGATAAAACAATAGTTGGCACCATCTTAAAACAGAAGAGAAAACCCTATATTCTTGTCTGGCCTGAACTTGGAACAAAAATGCAATTCATACCACCGTTGGACAAGTAATTTTGAAACATAGTGGTTTTTCTACTAGAATATAGCTTTCATTCTACTCAAATTATTTATTCTCTCACTTTGGCAGAGGCTTAATTAGAGGAATAGAAAAAGGGATATTTGGGGGTTTTGGGGACTTAATGTCAAGTACATAATAGACAGCAAAAGCACTCACAATTACTGCATATATTGGTGACTTGGTTGGAACTTATCACAGAAGTTAAGGCTACTGCACATTTTCATTACATTTAGAAATATTAGCCTTACTCATCCACAAAAGGAAGACAAGGGGCGCAGCTCAGCTGAGTGCCACAGGAAGAGCGCAGTGGGGCGGGAAGGACGGACTGCTATTACATTGGGGCACGCATTCGGGTAGAAGTCTTTTCACTGCACCAGGTTTTGCTGGTTTATTATTAAGTCTGAAAGAAATGGCCCCAGGATCAGCAATTCATTTCTATGTGCCAGTGTATTATTTGATTTGTATATGTAGATTTCCAGGGGTGATTTCCCAGCTATTGTCAAGTCCATTAGAAACCATCTTTCTTCACTAAAGTGTAGGTCTATTATCATAGCAATATTCTTATGAATTCAGACAACCAAATCACGTAGAGAGCCGATTCCTAACACCAGCTATATTATTTCTATTATCTCTTTACCAAGAAAAAATATCTTATTGCATCCTAGCTAAATCTGTAACTACTGGGACTGCTCTCCATTTCTTTAAACGTATCCATCCATTTTTCACATGCAAAACCCACAGATGTAATTATTCAATACCCTTTTAAAGTATCCTGAAGAAAACAAGCCTGCTTGCACATCAAGAGCTCAACCATAAGGAACGAAAATAGATCATCCCTCTTTTAATATTCCAGTGTTACCTGAAAGTTTAGAGAATAATCCCCCCAAGAATGGATTGGGTTATCTAATCTGTGCCTGGGAAACTGCTACCTGGGCAATTTTTCCATTTCCATCTGGTTATTTTTAGAACCTCCCTTTAAATCTAAAACAGATTACCTCCAGAAGAAGAAAAAAAGAACAAGAAAAAAAAAGAAAAAATCTCTGAAGGTAAATTTTACCACGCTTCAAAATAAGCTAGCTACTATAAAATTCTTGGCTAGTACTTCACCATTTTACACTCCAGTGAACATAACACACACACATGAATTTGCAGAATCCTTACCCACCTCTCCTCAGTCCTTCCCACAGCCCTAACAAACAGGCTGATTCTTCACTCAACACATATTCTTTTCTTTTGTTGACCTATTCTACTGTAAGAAAGAGGGTATGATTCTGAAAAAATATAGGATCCCATCGTCACATATGTGCATTTTAAAGCGAAACTCATTAGCTTCACTCAAGTCATAGAAGTCACTTTGATATCATACCAGTATAGCACAGAAAGTATTTGGGCATAAAGGCATAGAGGAACACTAGGCAAACTATAGTTTCCATTGATCAGGTCTGTAGAGCAGAGAGCTAGTAGCATCATCTTATTTGAGCTACTCCACTCCACAGAAAGTTAAACACTGCTATATCAAATGGGACAGAGGGTTGGTGGGAGACATACCCAAGCAAATCCCTACCCTTGACACAAATCACTCCTCCACTCCCCAGTATATCACCTTATTTACCTGAAGGAGGAAAGGCTGATACAGTCTTTTTTAGGACAAGTGAACTTCTTTACACCAAGGAGAATTTTCTTTAGTGCAAGGGAAACACCACTGCTGTGATACAGCTAGAACCCACGTGTCCTCTCTCAGAAGGCAAAGCACAATAAGGACTACATGTTATTTCAAGAAATGAACAATTACTTTAACGGCATACACCTCTGGTATTCAGCATGACCTGAAGCATTTAGATGTTTTGTTTAGATAAATACTTCAGATAGTTTACAGGGGAAAATATTCATGTTAAAATGTACACTTAGCAGCATAAATTTGAGAATTTCAGATAACTGCCAGTACTAAGGAGAAAGAGGCAGAATATCTATTAGGGTTAAAGCAATTAACTTCGCCAGTAAGTTATGAGGGTGCACCAAGAAACAGGGCAAACTAAAAATGCTTTAAAAAGAATTAAAAAAAAAAATCACTACTCTGCCCTCAGTCAATTACAAATAATAGATTTTTTTTAAAATGACTGTCTCTAAGCAGCACTTTCCATCATCATTTTAGAAGCCTCAGCAGAACAATAGAATCCCCTATTTCACAATGCCCTGTAAACTACGACTGTAGTTTAACTGCACAGCACCTTGAGCAATGTGTAAACAAAATGAACTTTAAAAAATCCATACAGGAGTGTAAAAACACTCACAGCCTGTAGCACATGTTAACATCCTTGACCTTAATCAGATTCTTTTAAGCCATTTATGAACTTGGAGTAAAGAAAAATCAGTAAATTACTTTCTAGAACATGTTTTGAAAAATAGTAAAATACTGGCTGGCGTGGGATAAGATACATGCTGGGCTAGCATGCCCCTGAGATTACATGCTGGGTCCCAGTTCTGTCTGAGCGACAGAAAACAGTAAATGGGCAACTTTGTGGCATCTCTCACAAACCTAAAGAGAAAAATATAAACAATTTTGTGCTATGCGTTGTGCGCCACATATTGTTCTCCTGTAGCAAGACGATTTACTCACAATAGTTTTGGAACTTTGTACGTGAGGTTTGTGATGCCTTCTCACCGCTTCCCTCGTATCATGTCCTTATTGGTATACATACGCATGCACTTGCATGTGTACACACAAATTCAAACATCGTACTTGAAAAAGCAACATATTGAGATGCCACATTTATTTTTTCAGGCAACCATTTAGAACGTAAAGGGAAGGCAGTCTGCTGCATGCTTAAAGAACCTCATGGACTAGCTGATCTAAGGAAAATAATCTCAAATCACTTAGAGCAAAGATAACGATTCTCTCTCTAATGTAATCAGCATGCTGCTTAGAGCACAAATTTACTGTGGTAATTGCAGCAGAACAGACAAACCTCATCCAAAGTAGTATATACCCAAATCACCGTTTCAATTTAAAACAAAGATTTCTCAAAACAAAATGACTGGGTTCTGAGAAAAACTTCCAAATTAAGGTTTTTTTCAGGTTTTGGGGATATTTAACACTGATTTTTCCACTTCTAAAATCTAGTTATCATTTAGATTAAACTTATATTCATTTGCTTATATTAAGAAGTATGAGGTGAAGACATAAGATGTTTTCAATCTCTACATCCTGCTTCTTTGCAGATATAGAGCTCTGTGCAATGAAGCAGAGGGGAACAACACTACAGTCTAAAGACAGGGTAGATCTAGAGCAGCTCTTTGAGGCTATAAATTAGAAGGCACAACACAGCAAAACAGAGATTGTGGGAAATTGTAAGGTTAGTTCGACTTGCTTATGATACTAAGGATACTACAAATGATAACATAAAAACTATCTTCATTCCCACCTCTGTCCCACACAAAACACTCGTATACCAAACCTTGAGACTATCAGCTCAAAAAGTGCTCAAAGAAAACAAATTAACAACTTCGCCTATCCTCATCACCACCAGATTAATTCAGATTTCTCCGTCTCTCTTGTACAACTGTCTAAATTAGAAACGTGTAAATGACAAATTTCAAAGAAGAGAGCTGGGGGAGTTGTCAACAGAATAAGAACTAAAACGAGTGAGAGAGAAAGACAATATACTTCCCTTTCAGTCTATGAAGACTTTACATACTACAGTTACAACATCAGTGGCCTTTGTCTATTATGCCAGAGCCTCATGTGCCATTAACAGATGTAGATCTGCTGGCTGAAGTCAAACTGAACTAATTTAAAACCAGTCAAGGTTCAGCTGCCTTTTTGTCCCGACACTTTTTGAGCATTTAAGCCTTTTGGATGATGGTGCTAAGAAGAACAAGACAGAGGGCATCATTCTATTATTGCCAAGTCTACAAAATAATAAAACTAAAACCAAGACTAATAAAGCTCAAGATATTAGATTTTTTTTTTAGAATCCATAGCAAAATAAATAAATCCATTTGTTAAAAATACTGTCACTAGTAAAAGTGTCACCTGACCGAGCAAGCAATTTTCACCTGGTATAGCAGCTGACCTTCAAGACAAACCCCACCTGTCATATCAATGTATTTGTGCCAAACCTGCTGTTCAATACACCAACGGTACAAAATACTGCAGGCAATCCAGGAGTTGACCTTTTGCCTTAATCTTTCACTATTGTTTTTCTATACAGAATACACTAAGTAGATGTAGTTTTCCATTCCAGATCTTTTTTTCTTCAGGTAAGGAGTTTTTCCTGTGTTCACAAACAACAGTGTTTTGTTTATTGGGTTTTCCTCCCATCTTTATATTCTTTCACATCCATACATTCATAAACTACATACTAATGACTAAAGGTTGTTTTATTTATCAGTAACAAAGATACATATAACAAACACCTACTTATTCATAGCCAGAGTATCAATTTTGCTTCCCACAGAAGATTCCCAAATTACTTCGTACATCAAATTAGATAACAAAACCAAAAGTAAGTACAGTTGAAGAGACCTAAAGCTACGTAATGATTCCTGAAAGCAGTTGCCCAGTTTTCCATATTGCAAACAACTACTGCTTCTGTCATAGATGGATCAAAGACAAAATACAGAAAGGGGCTTTTAAAACACAAAAACAAAAGACCCCACCCACAAACAGAAGGGGAAACTGGGTAACAGATGTGCAGTAGCATTTCTTCATTCATTAAATTTGTACACAGTTTCTTGTAACAGAATTGTTGGGGGGAATTTTTTTGTTTTTGTTTTTTCCTGGACCTTCTTCTGCAACAAATAGCTCATCTGTGGAAGTTGCAGCTTGTTACCTTCCTAGCCATCCGTGGCTACACACTGTCTGACAGGGTCCAGCATTGACAACCCACAGTCCTGGAGCCCCATGACTTCCTTCTCTTACTTTCCCTTTATTTTACATTTAAATTCCCAACCACTGCAAAGGCATTCTTTAAACATGCCAGTTCCCAAAACAGACCAATTTGTGCCTCTGATTCAGGTTTTTGTGAGCAGTTGGAAGAGTCTTGTAACTAATTTATTATTTTGACAGGCATTTACGTGACAGCTGATTTGCATCATGATATTTCTAATGTTTAGCTAAAAAGAAAAAAATTATTTACTGTATTTCTTTCAAAGGGTACTGAAAGAGAACTGATCAAGACAAGAAATCTCATGCTTCAGCAGAGGCATAAGCGCTGGAGAGGAGGACTAGTTAGTCCCAGTGTAATCTTTGACAAACAGGTCAACATGGAGCCTTCATGTAACTAAGGGATTGCTATTCCATAGGCTTCCTACTTAAGGGAAACAGCACAGGCCTCCAGAGCGAGGGCAAGGGCAGCTCTTCCAAAGACGATCAGGAGGGCTGGTACGGCAGAAGCCTCCCATCTGCCCTGCGCACATTCAACCCTGCGCCACCCCAGGGAAACCCCAGGTAACTGGAGCACCATCCAGCTCGAGGGATGACATCAAAGCAAACACCGGCCTTCCTCACAGACAGCAAAAGCCAAACAATACTCTTCCTCCACTGCCCGCTTGGCTTAGTCTGTGTCCCAAAAGACCTTTTGGATAACACTTCTCAAACTGTAAATTACGGGACTACTTGAATAAAATGGGCAAGCCTGTTACTACATATATCTAAATTTTTGGTTCAGGGAGCCAGAGTGGGGGGGAAACAAACCAACCAAAACAAAAAAAAACCAAACCCAAACCAAAACAAACAAACAACCAAACAAACAACAACAAAAAACCACACACACACACACGAAAGGAAACCCCACACTTTCTCTCCGCAGTCCTTGCCTTCTGGCCATAAACAAAGCATAATTATAGCCCTGTTCTATGATTTTTACCCAGCCTCTATACAAGTAAAACAAATCAGCACAACAGCGGACAAACATAATGCAATCGCATTTATACTGCAAAAGACTTCAGCACCTTGAATTTTGCAGCTAATACGAGCAGAATTTTAACACAATGCTGTAATCTGTTTTGAAATAGCAATAGCTTTAAATTTTTGAACAAGTTTCCTTTACTGAAAACTAAGTTTAGAAGTCCACTAAATTTGAGGTCCATCAGCTTTTCCGTTATTAAGAAGAGCAGATTTGAATTCCATACCCTGTATTTAAACTGAAGGACACTTGAGAACTTGCTGTCAGTAAGTCAACAAAAGTCACAGCAAGCTCTAGCAATAAGGTCATTGTCAACGCACACAGAATTATATGCAACAAATTTGCATTCTTTTAGCAGCAAGAAGAACTGCAGTAGTCTTCCAGCTGTAGCCGAATATATCTTCAATTCCAAATATTAAGAAATGCTCTAAGTAGAGGTGAAAATTGGCTGGCATTTTAAGATAGGCTACTGATTTAGCTGGTTTATTGAAAAATAATTAGGCTCAAAAGGTTAAACGGGTGTTAAACTGGGAGCAGATTGTTAAAACTTGATTTAGGAGGCACAGTATTTCTTACTGCATGGTGAACGGTGAGTGGGTGTTAAAGTCATTCAACCTCTTAAACAACTAGACTCTTCAGTAAATGGAAAAAAGCAATCACAGTTTGGTAACTGAACCATTTTAATGTTTTCCATCCTTACAACATCCTTTCTAACACACTTAAAATATTCCCCACATAAAGTAAATAATAATTTACTTCAATAATGTGGCAAAGAATTAGTTCATTATATAAGTTACTAGTCTGTCTTGATACATAGTTAGGGATAATTATTATAACATATAATAGTAAAAGTCACAAAATATGTCAAGTTTAATGGCCTCTTGAAAATTGCAACATAATACTGATATGCCTCGTAACACTGAAATTATGTAGCATCTGAAACATGGATCACATGAAAAAATAATAAAAAAGCCAGTACAAAATGAACACAGAAGATAGCTAATCCAGAAAAGAGTGCTGGGATGAAAATGGAGAAACTGGGCAAAATGGGAGGACGAAAAGAGCTATAGGGAAAAATAAAACTAGGAGGCAGATGCAGAACTGGGGATATCACACAAAACTGAAAGAACGAACCACCTCTCCCTCAAGAAACAGGAAGAGAAAGTCAACAAAAAGATGAAAAGAATGAAAACTGAAGAAACAAAAAGACCTGACTAAACTAAACTATGTCAAGTCCCAAATGAGGCAACTAGATTAGAAGAACCGCTGAAACAGATAATATCCCTGCAACAGTTTGACAACAATGAGGCCCAAGGAAGGGGCTAAATAATATACCAGGGCAGAAAAATACAGTTTGAAGTGTTCAGGAAAACAAATGACCCAGACATCTGGGGTTTGGGGGAAGGACTAACACTGCATACATGGTCAAGTGCTTACCGCATAGGACACACATTCCCTTAGGAGCTCTTCAGGCTTAGTGCCTTGGACACAGGAGTCTGGAACCATGACACCTCACAAGCATGTCTTCCTTTCAGCCCATTTAATGAAAGCAAGCCCACACATTGCAAACTGCATTTCCAGCTTTCACTTATAGAAATCAGGAAGAAATTGAGACACAACAATATACAATATCTGCCAGAATTCCATTTTTTTTTTTTTTAAGAGCAACCTAAATGAATGCTACCATGAAGAATTAATTACAGCAGTCGTTGCTCTAGAGGTCTGATCATCAAATTCTGGACAGCAGGATCAAACTGGTACAGAGAGCATGACCTATTCACCAAATCAGACCCAACTCAACTGCTCTGTTCTATTTTACACTTGTACCTTCTCCTGAAGGATGATGCTCTACCTTGCTGCTGGTAGATTGCAGTGAAAGGTATTTTTTCAAGCTAGTAAGATCATAAAGTAGGATTTTCAGTCCTTTTACAAATAAGTTTTTCCCTCAAAAAAAAGAGGAGGAGAAAAACAAAGCACAACAGAATTTACTAATGTCATTAATAAGCCTAAAAACTTGCCCTGAGAACTTATAGTCCTCTGAGGTGTTCCTGATCTATCCAGCCAAAGATACAAGATTCCTAGATTAAGATACAAAAGTCTTTTTAATAATTTCAATATTCATGTTTTTCTTGGCTTAATTTGATTAGCCATTTTTCTCATTTATCTTTGATACACTCAATGTAATAAAGCACATTGAATTTTATCTTTCTGTTCAGTACATAATTTTTAATCTTTATAAAAATAAAGTATGTGCTGAATATATTTCATTTTCCACTGCTTTATAATTTAGTCTTATCCTTGAAGAAATAACCTCAATTCTGTTATTTTACCAGTTTTATGACATTTGGAAACAAGGGTTCTAAATTATGTGGAAAACTGTCTTTCATCCAGTTAAGTTCATTTCATAATTTTAACATGTTTTGTACTGTCTGGACATTTTTCCCACTGGAGAGAATATATAACATAATTAGTCTGCATACAGTATGTGCACATCTCACTCATGTAAGAAATCAGTGTAACACTTATACAGCAATGTTGAGTTTAAATTTGAATTATCTCATCTCAAATATTTCATATACTAAAGGCATAACCCTAAAAAGCTTAAGACCACGGTATTCTCAGTAAAGTCAAAATGAATGACATAGAGGAATAGTTTCGAGAGCCTTACACATTATCTGTCTCTCAGTTATTGTAACCTCTAGTACTGGTAGGCAAATACAAAATTACACACAAAGCGTAAGCTGATATATTGCTGACATCAAGTCATTAAATAAAAATCAATGGATTTTTCTTTGGTATAGAATTTTAACTAATAAAACAAGGCAGACCGTACTCCAAAACTTTCATCTTAAGTAAGACTACAAGCAAACATAACTGCACATTAATATACATCTCAGCCACAAAATCTAACGTCACCAAGGACAAAAAAGACAAGACAGTCTGAAGCATGTGATATAGTCCATCTGTAATAGCGTGAAGGAATGTTATTTTTGGCACCATGCTCTGTTCCAAATGAAGTTAATAATAAAGTTCATGGGCTACATTTGCTGAACTCGCTTATCATTCAGCTCAATAATTTTGAAGAGTGACACTGACATACACGATTCCTTTTCAAATTTTCAAAGAAAAAAAAGGTATATTGACACTGATTATAAGATAAAGATGCCTAAATTATGGCTTTGGAGAGCTTTGCTTAAACACAAACATTTGCTTAATGGAAAGTTAACAGAACTAAACTTGGAAAATTCAGAGTTTGCTTAACCTATATTAACTTTTAATTAGAATATCATATACCCTTTTGCCTACCAAAACAGACAGTATTACAGAATTCTAAGAATATACTCATTTCTTTAAATAAGAAATAAAGACATGCATGTGCATTTTTTTAGAAGATAAGTCTCATGTGAAGTATATCAAAGGATACTTTTCGAAAGAATGTTCAGTTACTACAGAAAAACTTCTCTTCCATGGACTTCTGAATCTCACTCCACCTACTCTCAGCATTTAAGGGTTTTACCAGTTATGGGGAAGTTTTCAAATACTGTTCTCAGCCAGCTCTTAGAGGCATTCTGACCAAGAAAGTAATAAAATCTCAAATTGAATACTGAATTGGAGGGACATGTCATTGTCTTTGCTGAGAACACAAAGGAGTTTAAGGAAATTTACTGAGGTGTCTACTCTGGAGCATAAACTGTGGTCCTGTTGTAGGAGACTCAAGATAATTGTTAAATTTAAGATAAGAGAGGTAATTTACTTGGCTAGTTAGTACTTGACAAGCCACATTCCATTTAGAGGGCTGCAGGTCAAGCAATATCTAGCATGAACGAGGTTGGGGGGAAACAGCGTAAGGAAGGGGCAAACACTGTTCCCTTTTTTCACACCCTTGTCACTTGCTTTTCTCTTACTCCCTTGACCTGCACAAGATATGATAGAGTTAAATTCACAAAAAAATCCACAGAAGAAAATCCACACTTACTTCTGGAATTAACATACTTTATTCTTACTTCAAAAGCAGTCAATATACATTTTCACCCCTACTTTTTCATTAGACCTGTTAGTCTAAGCTCAGTTCCTAGTAAAACTATAGAGAAGATGATACTGGCTACTATCGAAAGGCATTTAAAGAATAATGCTATCATCAGCCACAGTCAACAGGGGTTCACAAAGGGAAAGTCCTGTGGAACTAATTTAATATCCTTCTGTGATAAGGTCCCCCGCCTAGTGGATAAAGGGAAGGCAATGGATGTAGCTTTTCTGGATTTTTGTAAGGCTTTTGATACTGTCTCTCACATCATCCTTCTGGACAAGTTGTCAACTGTGAGATGAGCAGGTTCACAGTGCATTGGGTGAAGAACTGGCTGAAGGGCAGGACTCAGAGGGTCGTAGTGAATGCAGCTACACCTGGCTGGCAACTGGTCACCATTAGCAGGTTCCTACCTGTTCAATTCTAGGGCCAGTTCGGTTCAATATATTTATCAATGATCTGGATGCAGGATTTGAATGCACCATTAGCAAGTTTGCTGATAATACCAAACTGGGAGGTGCTGTTGACTCTCTTGAGGGGTAAGATGCCTTGCAGAGAGAGGGTTCTAGGCAGATTGGACCATTGGGCTGTGATTCATGGGATGAAATTTAACAAGTCCAAATGCCGGATTCTGCACCTAGGGTGGAGTAATGCCAGACACAAGTATAAATTAGGAGAGGCATGGCTGGAGAGCAGCCCTGCAGAAAGGAATCTGGTGGTACTGGTCAACAGCAGGCTCAGTATGAGCCTGCATCAAACACAATATAACCAGCTGGTCAAAAGAGGTGACTATCCCACTGTATTCAGCGGTGGAGTGGCCTCACCTTGAATACTGTGTGCAGTTCTGGGCCCCACAATTTAAGAAGGATGTGAAGCTCCTTGAATGCATGCAGAGGAAGGCAACAAAGCTGGTGAAAGGGCTGGAAGCCATGTCCTATGCGGAGGAGCTGAGGACTTTGGGCTTGTCTAGTTTGGAGAAAAGGAGGCTGAGGGGTCACCTCATTGCTCCTAAAGCTTCCAGAGGAGAAGCAGAGAGGGAGGTGCTGAGCTCTTCTCCCTGGGATCCAGTAGTAGGTCATGTGGGAATGGTTCAAAGCTGCACCGGGGAGGTTTAGACTGGACATTAGGAAGCATTTCTTTACCGAGAAGGTGGTCAAACACTGGAACAGGCTTCCCAGAGAGGTGGTCAATGCCCCCAGCCTGTCACTGTTTAAGAGGCATTTGGACAATGCCCTTACTAACATGCTTTAACTTTTGGTCAGCTCTGAAGTGGTCAGGCAGTTGGACTAGATGATTGTTGCAGCTCCCTTCCAAGTGAAATAGTCTATTCTATTTTTGTCATAACAGAGTAAAATGAGTAACTTGAGTTAGTGATAATATTTTAAAGCAATTAATACATCACATCCATCATTTCTTAAGTTTATCTATGCATCTTTGCACAATCACAAACTGATATTCAGCAGCAATGCAGAGTTAAAGTACTGAAATATTGCAGAATGAACGTTACTCTCCTTCAGATAAAATTCCTAAGAGACTGCTATTTTTATTACCTTATTCTAAAGACATCAGCATTCATAAAACATTTCTGCATTAAATATGACCAGGTCTGCAACCACTTATCTGATGCACAAAGCTCTTCTCAAAAATTCAGTAATCACCACCACCACTTCCTGCTGTTTATAGTATCAACACTGCCCTTTGCCGTGGTTAACTTCTCATTTACACTTGTTTTTTTTTAAGATTAAATGGAAGAACCCAGATGCAGAAGATGTCACCACAATGGCAAATCACATAGAACTGTTGCAAGAGAAGTTGAGAGAACAGTCTCAACCTTCCTTCGAATTTCTAATGTATGTTTGCATAGAGGCACACAAATACACAGTGAAATGGCCATCCCACTGCTCACTTTTTACACTGCTATGTTGAAAAGGTCAGAAATTGTTAGAAGCCATTTACCTTAATCTCCTTCTAGAAGTACAAGTGTGTTAAGCTACACTTCAGCAGAGCTAATCAGAATTAAGGCTTTGTTGGAACCTGTTGATCTGGGGAAAGCAAAACACCTCAGGAAGACAGTCTGGCAAGTTCTAGCTAGAGTCCATGGCTTCTGTGGGTCTTGAAAGGTGGTCTGGCCTAAGACCAGAGATATCTATGGCCTTCAGATCTCACAATCCAAAAAAACAGGCAAGTAATGTGGAAAGAGCTGCCCAGGAAAAAAAAAAGCCGAACAAAAAACCAACCTCAAAACACACACACATACCACAAACTACTTATACACATACTCCTGAATCTTTCAAGAAAAAAAAAAAGCTATCCAATTTTTTCCTTCTGTTACCAGTTAACTGAAAGTTCTGTGTTTACTCCAGTTTTACAGGACATCTCACTCTAAAATTCTAATCCTTCCCCATTTGTAAATGTTTGCTTACTTATTGGACTAGAAAATGTTCCTATTTCAGCGTGGGAGAAGAAAAAAAAGAATAAGCCTTGCCTCTCTAATTTCAGTCTTTTTCTTTTCAATTTGAAATGGAGAAGGTCGTTCACAACACAAAATGCTAGGGATATATTAACGCAAGGGAATGAATCAAAATGGGAACACCTGACTCGGAACATTTTTAAAGTTTAATTTATTTTAAACCACTGCCAAAAAGTAACTTTTTTCCCTTGACATTATTCTCCAATTCATACTTAAGTATGTCTTTTATAATTCTGAAAGGCATAACAGCCAGCAATACATCAAAATGAAAGCTGCAGTTTCAGATATTCCATTTCCCTATTTTACAAGCTACAACAATATTACTTAATAGGCAAGAACTGGCTTCCTTCAACAGCCTTCTATTCACTTTGGTTAGGAAAATATATATTCCTGTACAAGAAGAATATTTGAATATTTACAGTTTTGGAACTCCTGCATGACTGGAAAGAAAGGAGAAGGAGCCAGCAACATTTTAGAACAATACTTCATCGAGGAGATATTTCACACTGTTCCATATTTCACTGGTTGTTCTAAGGAGGAAAAGAAAATAACCTGTTTTTTTGAAAAACATTAAGTAGAGATTCCCCTTGGGGGAAACTTTAAGCAATAAACAAATATCACATACAAGACTCGATACCAGTCCTTTTGGTGGGTTGTTTTTTTTTTGTTTGGTTAGTTTTTTTGTTGTTGTTTTTTAGGGTGTTTTTTTTGTTTTTGTTTTTTGCTTGCTTGTTTGTTTTTCTCCAGCTGCACAGCTCTAAAAAAATCTCTTCCAAGTTTAACAGAACATGCTCCTATCTTTACGTAGGCAACCTTTTAATATATTTTACAAGTGGATGGCAATATTTTAGCTTTCCCATAAAAATGGGAAAAGGTGTAGAAAGACGAATTTAGAGATCTTAAGCTGTCATCAGCAAGATTCCATCACTGCACCATTCCACTAGAAGGGTATTTTGACATTGTTGGCAAGTTTCAGTGTGTATCTTCAGGACTGTCCTAGAAGATGCCAGTGACAATTTAGGTAGTGTCTAGCACCAGGAAAAAAAACTTATAACCTTCTTTCAGGGATGGGAATTCCTTGCTAACAGGAAGCAAGAAGGGCACAAGTAGGAATAACAACCTTAAAGGGGTGAAATGCAGAATTCGGTGCAAAACTACCTTGTCTTTAGCGGCCTCTTCCATGACTCAGGGAGATGATGAAGGCACATGAAGCAATAAACCCATTATAGCAGGGTCACCTAGACAATCCCGATTCACACTAAGCAGGGAGAAATGAAGACCAGGAAGCATCTACCAGAAGATCATGGAAGCACGTTTCCTTAATCAGAATTTCTAGAATATATAAGCTCACTTTTTTGCCTGTAATGTTTACAAACAGATCATGCTGCTTTCTTCATAAGAGCTAAGACCTTGCTTTCAGATTATGTTTTTCTGCACAGTGAGCAGGGAAGAATGTTTTAAAATGTACGCGTACAAGTGTCTGGTTTAGAGATTATTTCACTGCTTAGCTGTATTCCTATTAAGATTCTCTCAGCTTTGAGCTTTACACTCAAATATAAACACCTTCTAAAAGGAAGGTGGGGAATAAGGCATATAATAAAAAACAGAGTAAGCAATTAAGAGATCAAGTAACAAATTAATTATAGTTTCACCTTATCCTTAATTTATCTACTTGTATAAATTAAAACATCTACTCAAAACCTCTTTTGAAGAAGTATTAGAAGTACTCCTCCATTCAGAGAAGCACATGTAGAACACTGCAGAACAGGGCTGAAAACGTTCAAATTAGCTTGCATGTCTGCAAAGAAGATTTGGATTCCCTGTTATGTAAGTGACAGCTAAAGAAACCACTTTGAAGAATATTCCCAGATTCTTTCGAGTTTTGGAAGATGACAAAATTGTTCGCATTAGCAGGTCAGACACATATCCAACTTATTTCCAACACCAAGAAAAAAGAAACTGAAGATGACACTTCCCTCCAAACAGCAGTCTGAACTAAGTTTTCAAATGCAAAAATAGTGACATAAAGGTTAAAAGCATAGAGAGTTCACAAATTTAGACAAAATATATTTGCATCTGGTATGGATCAGGGTGTGGGGGAGCACAGACCCTGAAAAATCAGTCTCCATGTATAAAATATAAAAATAGAAGGCAAATAGTGCATTCCTGCCCATGACACTCTTATTCCTGGTCTCATGCTGCTTTAAGTGTAAGAAGCCTTCATGCTCATTCAACATGGCTGAACACCAAAATAACGTACCACTCAAGAAACAAGGACACATTATTGAATAAGGTATGAAAATTCATCCTACCTTTTTTGCTAGCAATTTTATCAGGGGCAGGAGCTGGGGGCAGGCATGGGGGAACATGGTTGATTCTTACACAAGGTAGAAACATCTGTTCTTCCCAGAGAACTTCAAAACATTTCAGGTGTGAACTTAAAAGACCAGCATGCAACCCCATGTCACAGGATACTTTTAGTATGACTACTTTTAACAAGGAAAGAAATACAATACACCAGTGGACCTGAATGGGAACAGGTACAATTAAAATGGACCTCTACAGGATAAACACCCAGTTTGGGTGCTCACTGCCATATCTGGAAAGGTTTACTCAACTTCATGAATCAAAATGCAGCCAGACCGTATAAAATATGAGTTGTAGAAAACCAGCCCCACACATTTTTTAGAGTTATTATATGCAATCTTTCTAAAGCTTAACATTATATCAATGTATGTAATAGTCTAGAGCAAGCAAACAGGCTGGTAGCTACCTGTATCATCAGGTCAAGGGAAATTTGTTCAGGCAAAATACAAAGCTTTTGTGTCTGTCTTCGAGAAATACACATTTTAATCTAACTTCAGATCAAGATTTTAGATGTTTCCTTCTGCTATTTCTGGCACTGTTGGCTAATCAATAGTTCTGTTGGCCAATCAATAGTTTTTATTAAAGTTTTTGGAACACCTAAAGCAGTCATGCATTCATTTTATAAGTATGCACAAACCATGTCTCAGTGATTCCCCCCCCCCCCATTTTTCTCCACTAGGACTGAAAATCTTTATTCTAGAAAATAAACTATTAGTTCTGTTAACTGTAGTATATTCATCTGAACAGTTTGCAAAAAAAAAATCAATGGACAAATATAATTTTTTTTTAAAACCAATGGAAGAGTACTAGCTCAACTTAAAGTAAAATTAGTTACAGTGAAGCAGTTTATGAGGGTGCAAAGTGTGAATGAGCATCAGGCTGAAACTCAAAGGGAAAATCTCTTATATCAGGAAACAGCAATACGAATTGTGTTGCCCAGATTGGATCAAAGACTACCAGGTAAATCCATGAGCTCTGGCTGCAGCCATGGGAGCTTGGGCCACGAAGGGAATCTGCCTAAGACAGACAGCTAGCAAATTAGACAACTATGCATGAAGATTTTTGCTCTACCATGTGCCCCCATGAACTCTAAAATAAAAAAATAAAAAGAAAAAACCCACAACAATAAAACCCAACACACACAGACCACCCCACCCCCCCCATGCAGAGTCCTGTATCTCTGCAGATTCCCAGAGGCAAAAGCCTGCCCCAGATGCTTTTCTCTCCTCCCCCAGCTTCAGAGTTTCCAGAAGCAGTGGAAAGCTATACTGACTCAAGTCATGTCAGAGTAGAGAGGGTAGACAACTGGGTCTTGATGTGCTCCATAACATGGAAGGATGAGAAATTCTTAACTTCCTTCCAGGTCTCACATTTCTGAGCCTGTGACAGTATTTGGATATTTCCTGTCATTTCAAGATCATCAGTTTTAAAATCAGTAGGATTTTGCCAATCAAAATCCTGTATTCACTATTTTTGGCTGGGGGCGGTGGGGAACCACACACACAAAAATCAAAAGCTTTACACTTTATTAGGAAGATGAGATAAGGGGAGAAACTCTATTTTCTTCCTTGTTCCTGGTTTAAAATCTGGCAGATAAAACTTAACATATTTATTTGTATTGCCTTTCCTATGAATAATCCTTCTTTCTCTGCAGAGAATAGTTTAACAAAAAACATTTTTATTTCAGAACCAAGCAACATGTCAAATAAAAGCAAAATAAATAAAAAAACCTGCTTCTCTCCAGGCCACAGACCCCATAAGTTCTCTAGCAGAGGCTATCAAGCTTCCTTACAAAGGTCAAACTTTGCTGGTATTTAAACCCTCTGATATTATTAATAGCCTATGACTTGGCCCACGGTGCCTCTTCTATAATGTAACAGCCTTCCACAGCATTAACTCAGTGCCACACAGGACATCTATGCAGCAGTCCAGGTGGAGGGCTCAGCTGGCTTTCCACTAAGAGCCCACAAGCTTGCCCAGGACCCTGGATGAACACCTGGTAGCTGAAGACCAGGCTACTACAGCTATGCTGCCACCACGCCAAGCCACTCAGCTATGCTTACGTTCACAAAAGCTGAACACATACCTTCGGACTGCAGCATGGACAGTGTGACAGCTTTTCAGGCTTTTGTTGATGCAGATTTAATTCCCACCTGCAATTCTCCCCACTTGAGATTAAAGAATTATTTGAAATGCTAAATAAAGTGTCTAGTGTTAACACATAAAAACATACTCTTTTTCCTTCAATTCACATCTTTTTGAATAGGCTAGATAAACACCTAAGTTTTTATAGTGACTGTTCAAGTGTTAATTTTTTCGCCACAGGAATTCTGTTTGTATCTTAGTTTCTCAGTAGAGTTTTCAACCCTAAAATTACTTCAAAACATTAATAGTATAACTTAGAGAATGGAGTCGTGTTGGGTTTTTTCCCCACACGCAAGTTAACTGAAACTGTAGGAAAGAAGTGCAGCGCAGCCTGTTCCAACCGGCACCAGAACAAGTCTCAGATCCTGCCTTTTTAACACAATCATACTGTGATCACTAGTGACCGGAGAGTGGAAAAAAAAAGGCAAGCACCAATACCTTAAGACCATTTTTAAAATGTAAGATGGGTCTTCAAAGTGTTCAGTGAGATTTGCAGGATCCATTAGAAGACTTTGCCTCCATGTATGTCCACACCATGGATCAGAAAAGAATGACTGGGGGGGGAACCACAAACAAAAAAAAACCACCCACAAAAAAACCCAACCCAAAAATGAACCCCACCCCACAAAAAAAAAAAACCACATACACCCCACAAACACACACCGAAAAAAACACCCCGGAAACACAGAAGTACCTCCCATGAGCCTGACAAGAGTTGCCATGTTCATTACACAGAAATGCAGAGGAAGTCAGAAATATTCTAAAAAATAAGTTGGCTCCTGGTAGCTGCCATGTGTCCAGCATTCCAGACATAAGTCCTTACTCCTTAAGTCTGTATAAAATTTCCCAAAACAAGAAAACAACAGGGTCAATACATGTAAAAAGAGGAAGGACACATCCCGGAAAAACTATAGCACCCTAATGCTTCTTCCTCCCCATTTTATTCTCTCTTTTCAGCCATTTTCACTTTAAAAAAGAAAAAAAAATATTTCCTTACTGCTGCATATATCCCAAAGAATTAATCAGCTTGTTAATAAACTTTGGAGTTGCCTGAGATGGCCATACGTGGCTATTAAAATAAAGACGAGCAGAGTGGAACCTATAAAAGCTTTGATAAAACCCAGACCAAGTAACATGGATTACTTACAAGACCACTGATAAAAAAAGTCTTGCTCCTCAAATAGGGAAAATCTGATCAGTAAAAACTGATCATACACTGTATTTATTTCTCTAAAATCCATTCTAAAATGCCAAACATGTTGGCCTCTTACTGAATCTCATCATGCCCTTGGACTACATTGACATTAATCCTCAAAATCTCCCATTAGAGTTAAAGTCTTTTTATTTAACCTTCCTATGTATCTAGAAGATATCCATGGAATCAAAGACTGTGTCAGCTAAAAGCAGTTCCACCTCCTGATTCTGAAATGAGGGTGTGTTCCTGGCTATTTTAGGAGAAGGGGGGGGATTTTTTTTTTCGCCCCTTTCACCTCAACTTTGTAGTACATCAACAAGCCACCATCATCAATATAACTCCTGCAAAAAAGAAGACTGCGTGAATAGCTGCAGATTATTCATAATCACTGGTAAATCTACTCAACAAAGCAGTTGTGCTGCATACCATAATCCCTACTCCAACAAAATCAAACCATGTGGTGCCAGTAGGACACAGGAGCTTGCCACTCAGGTACCATGCTGCAGTAGTATCTGCAATGCACTTAGCAGAAATAGAATTAATTGTCATCCTCTAAAGAGTTGATCCATTAGCACTAGCATGTTAGGCTGTGATAAAAAGGAGACATCACTGGCAATGCTGAGGCTTATCTTCTCTCATAGGAATACTTCAGAATGTTCCTATATTAGGAAAGCTTTTATGCCATTCTAAAATAGTACGTAGGTATCCGGTTTTGTTTCATGAGTTTTTCTACTCTTTAGAATAGAGAATCTCATCTGTTCTATTATTTATAAATATTGCTCTAAAGGAAAGGTCAATGGCAAAAGTCTACAGATACATTCAATATCAGGCAGACTTTTCAAATAGTCAAGACGAGCCAAAGTCTAAGAACTTGATTAAGCTAAGAACAAACTAAAGGCCAGATGCATGTGATTAAAACACACCACACTAAACAAAAGCACACCACCGAAAAACTCACCAAGGTGTTAGCTGAAGTTTTTACTGAGAGTTAAGAAAAAAAATTTTTTAAAAAAAGTTTAACACACCCAAACAAACCAAAAAACCCACAATACCACACAACCCAAACTCTCCCAAACCTCACAATTCTTTTTAATGTATCAGAACTGCAATTGTTTCTTTCTTTCTACCAAAGAAAATGGAGTATGCATAACCTCAGCTACAGATTGTTTTCCCCACCTTTTACTTCTTCAGAACTTGTATTAGGGAGCTACAATAAAGCTGTAAGTATCATCAAGTGCAAGTTTTTGGTTAATCGAGGTAACATTTTGTTAAAAAAAAAGTGTTTAAGAAAACCCTAAAGTTAGGTTAATAACCCAGGCAATCCTTGCCTGTGATTAGTATTACCGATCTTCTACAAGCAAGAACATAACAGTAGATTTCAAGTCCTTCTATTGATGAACTCCTCTGTACTGGACAAATGGGTAGAAATTATAATACAAAATAAAATAAGAGAAAGTTGTAAAAATAAAATAACAGGAAGGTAAAGAGTTAACAGGTTTATGTAGTAGAAGTCACATGTCTCAAACCTGTTAGAGTTATCAGAAGCATTGGTGTAGCATACATTAACTTTTTGGAAAAAAAACAAGTTGTACAAGGTCATTCACCAATTGCCTGGAAAAATTACACTGCAAAGTCATTAAGGGCAGATGTCTTATATTAGTACATGCTCAGGAACAGGGATGTGTATACTGAGGTGGTAACATTCGCTAATGCCAACAAAAGAGACTCAAACCTAAAACTGAAGACAAAGCTACAGGCTCTCAGTGTCCTCACCAACCAACAGTAAAAAAATTGAGTGCTAGTAAGTGCAAACTGTGCACTTTTGGCAAAACACATCACCCCTTTTATAACATTGGACTTAAAATTAGCTATCATCACTCAGCAAAGAAGTTCTGGTGGCACTGTGGAGAATTCAGCTCAGTTCTTCAGGGCTGGTCAGAAAAGGAAAGGGAATAGTAAGTAGTAGTGCATAGTGAAGATACTGAACGACAAGGCACCATTTTGTCCTTAACAGTCATTAGCAGCTGCTGACAAACCAAATGTGAGGCTAGAACAGCACGACAGGCTCTCTTATAAATTAGTGGTACTCAACTTACTCAGGGAAAAAGAAAATCTCACTAAATCTCAGAGCGAGAGATAGCTATACAAACGAGCATTTTTCTTCTTAACACAGCCAGGAGCTTGGGGAAGCATGGCTACCCTTCACCGCTATCTAGCTGACCACCTCTTTCCCTCCCCTTCCCACCACCATCCTAAAACACCTTCTCGTCCCAGTGTGACCAGGACCTTGTTCTCACCACACTCATCCCTATGCTGATACCAAGATGACATAGAAGTCGCTCCTCATCCCTACTGCAACCATGTCATGGCAGCTGGGTTATACAGTTCAGCCCTCAAGAAAAAGAAAAGAGCTCCTCCCTGAAGCACTTTTCAGCAACCACAGCACATCCTCTGAAGTCAATCCCACGCAGAAGGATAGAAAAGAAAGGATGCAGGCAGAACAAAACAACCCTTTATGCTTCACTTCCTAAAGGGGCAGAGCTTACAGCATAGATCTGGCTGCTCTCAAACTTGAGTGCCACTGCAGTAGCAAGCACTAGAAACAAAAGAAGAAAAAAAATTTTGCTAGTTAGGATCACATGGGATGCAATTTAAAGAGCAGCCCCCTGTTGTATGTATATATATGCACAGCTCCTCTCCTCCCTTCTGCTAAACACAGCGTTCACTAATGAGTACATGGTGAGGCAAGCACAGACTAGCCAGAAGATAGTCTTTGATGGTACAAGGGGCTCTACCCACAAATTCCTTGGGCTGGCTGGCATCAATCACTTCACAGCTGCAAGATGACTCTATCTGTACATATACTCCTCTGGCTTCCCTTCTCTCTTTACCCTGCTCATAAAAGCCTAAACCGAGGTTAATCAGCAGCTCCTGGCTTCAAAATCCTGCTTTAGGCCAAAAATAATAGCAAGTTTTGCCCTCAATGCAAATACTTCTGTAGAGTATTTTTTCTTAGGATTAGTTAACATTAGCATAAGATGTTCATTTGGCTGGTAACCTAAAACTATTATCTGAAGAGATTGCTGCTGCCATCTACTGACAGCTTCCATTATAAACAAAATATAAAGCAACTTAAACAGCGGTTCTGTTCTAAAATGAGACAAACTCATTCAACAGAAAAGCCCAGCATGCACAAACCGGCAGCCAGGCTACATTACCTATCCAACAGGATAATGAAGCATAGATAATACTTCATATCAGGCACAGACCCCTTTCAGTGATGGAAGAGTTTAGTAACAGTATCCTGACAAACTGATTTACTGCCTGGTACAAAAGAAAAAAAGTGATGCAACCCATTGTTTGGGGGGGGTGGGGAGGTTGTTTGTTTTTGAAATAAAAGGTGAGCAGTTCTTCCTTTGACTACTAGTCACTCGGCACTGAAGAAATGTAGGTATACTATTTCAAAGATCAGCCTTTAAACTTTCTTTCACATCATCTTCTCTTAGGAGTAATATCCCCGTTCAGGTTAATGTAATCTAAACTGCCAGTTCTGTGCTTAGCTTGATACAGTTTTATCTTCCTAAAGGGCTCTTCACTGGAATGTGTTGTGAAGTGAAACAGTTTCATAGGCCCAGTAGCTCTCCCAGCTACAGCTGATACCAACTTCGAAACACAAACCAAAACATTTCTGTGATTCCCTTCGGTACAGATTCACAGATCGCAGCAGGAGTTGTCTCTTAGTGTAGCACGTTAATCCACTGGTATTATTAGGTTTTCCTCCATTCCTAGGTTTCTTTCACTTGTTAAGAGCTAATATTCAATAAGGTAACTGCCAAGTATTTTCATCGCATTCTACTCAGCCAGAGACTGCTACATGTTGTCTGCTCAGCACTTGTGCACAGAATTTTAAAGCCTTTCTTGTTTCCAATATAGCTCTCAGGTCTTCTCTCACCAAAACCAGACAGCTCTAAGAGTCATCTCTAAAAACCATAGTTTGCATCATAAAAATTCCCATCCAAGCCTCCCAAAATAGCTATGGAAGCTAATAGAGTTCTGATCCTGCAAATTTATCTCAAATAGTGAATGCCTACACAGCCCCAGGAGTCTCTCTGCAGCCATACATGAAGCTGCACAACAAAAACATCTGCCAGACCCCACACTCTTTGAGAACCACCACAGGGTTCACTGCAACACCAAATACAGCAAGAGCCAATGAACCAAGACTGAACCGCATGGGGATGCTCTATAACCTTTTGTTAAATACGGTTATCTACACAATTATCTATTCTAAACAAGATTGGTGCTTGATTACTGCCAATTACATAATTGTAACATACACAATTCCATACATTATGCAATTATAACATATCAATTGCTGCAGGAATAGCAGAGAACACAAACAACTCTAAAAAAATAAATATCTAGCTAATTCCATTAATAACACTTACAAATTCAGTTATTTGCTCAGATTAAATATTTAATTATCACCAGAGTGTTTACAAACGCAGCTCAAGAACCACAGGACCCTGTGATATTATCCACTGCATAGATACAGAACACAGGTGTTAAACCACAAGAAAGCCAGACATGCAAGCCCACATCAGCCTACCTGAGAGACAACAAACATTAAGAAGAAAGGCATTATCATTGTGAACTTCTTGTAAACATCATAGCAAAGAAGATTTGTAAAGGCAAAAATTAAAGATAATGAGATTACACTTTTTAATAAGTGTCTTGTTTTAGTACTTCCTTGTTGGTTTCACAGATCTGTGAAGGCAGGCACCGTGTGCTGGACACAGTTCAGCATCAGAACAACTTTAAACGAAGAACAGGTAGGGGTACTGGAGACTGGGAAAAATCTTCACAGTGAAAACAAAGAGCTCACAAAATGAAGGATGCAAGAGTCAGATGCAAAGGAGAGAGTAACAGGCAAAAAAAATAGCCTAGGAAAATTATTTTTGCAAGAGCTCTAATGAATATAACCAAATCTCATCTTTCCCAAGATCAGAAGGATATTTCAGTAAATGAAAATGCAAAATAAGATTATCCCAGTCCAGAGTTTTAGGTGATAGAAAGATGGAAGGAGTGGTCTATCTTAAAAAGAATCTGCAAAACACAGACGCAGCCAGAACATGAGTACTTAGAAGCACATTCCTGTTGAAAGCAATGCTAAAAATGATATGAGTAGCAGGAAGAGAAGCAAAGTTTGTTTGAGCCATCAAAAGCAATGGGAGGAAGAACTTGACAGGAAAGATTAAGCAGCTGTTTGATTCCTGTTGAAATTGAATTCATGGCTAAATGCACAGGAAGAAGAGGTCTCTGAAAGGCAAGATGAAAGCATAGTTTGGACAAACAGGTACTGAGGCAGATCTAGATGCAATTTAGTACTGAAGAATATGCACTTTTAAGTTACATTTTTGTCATATATACTTCAACTCTAGGTACAGCACATCATGCATCCCCAAAAAGAATGAAGTCAAAGGGAGAAGTTGAGAATGACCAGGAGAAAATGGAGTCACAGTCAGAGGGTGAGCAGTGTTGGAAGTGGCAGACAGTTGCATGAACAAGAGAGATGCTTCTTAGCTCTCGTTTGGAAGAGGTTATTCAAAGGAGACCAGTAAAAGACTGTTCTGTAGAGTGAAAGGGATAGCAACAGGACCAGGGAGGATACTGGGATGGAAATGCAATGGGTGACATTGTAAACTAAGTAGTAATGGACTTCAGATATCAAAGAGAGTAATGGGCACAGCCAGGGAAGCGGGCAGGTCGGCACGAAAAAAGAAGGATTAAATTATGCTTATGCCATGGAAAAGCTAAAGGAAAGGAAGCCATTATGGAACAAGTTAAGAGATGAAAGTAGACACAGAAGAACACTAGGAGACAGAATGGAATTATCAAAGCAAGCACAGGTTATAAGAAAGGTCTGCCTCAGAGCAGTAGAAGGGAAGGGAGGGCTTCACTATCTGGAGAGTAAGTCAGTAACATCTGGAGGCAAGAAGGAGAAGCAGCAAGATAAATGAGGGAATCAAAGATGGCAAAAAGGCAGTAGGACTTGCCAGGATCCTATTAAGCTGGAAAAAGGGGTATAAGGTCTTTCAGTTCATAGTAAAAATAGGAGCAAATAATTGTTCTCATTACTTGATGGTTATAAATTGCATTTGCAAGTACTGTTGGAAAGTAGACTGCAACAACAGTCAGCACATGTACATTAGCGGTACTGCACAGAGTCTCGGCAACAAAAGCTCAGTATGCCCTTGCTACCCCAAGGAGACATGGGGTACTGGTGTCACTGGGCTTGCAGTGGTCTGCAGGACTCCTAGAATATATGGGTCTGGGTCAGCACTACAACTGCTTTGGAGGAATAGCTACTAAGGAAATCAGGGGTTATGCTCGTCTACTTACTGTTCTGCCCCAACTATTCCAGACAACTTCATGCTCCCCACATTATCTCTTCACAAGCAGCGTGAAGACAGCAGCTTCCTCCCTCCTAACACTACAGTGGCATTATGTACATCATGCTTAGTGGGGTTTAGAGTTACTTTAGGCTAGCGTTTACACCACTCAACTAGCATAGAATTCTCTGCATAGCTTTCTTCCACTCTAATATGGGTAAAAAAATCAAGAAATCTTTAAAAAAATACTATTTAAATTAAAGCATGCAAAAAAAAAAGCATTCTAGAAATGCCTTTACAGTATAACATAAAGGGCAACACAACTGGTTATTTAAATATAGGGCCAACATATGTGAGGGACTTTAAAGGTATACAAGATATCTCACTGACTTGAATACATGACAACAGTAACAGGACACAAAACCTTACTAAAGCAGGTTAAAAAGCCCACACGGCAACACTCTCTCTCTCAACACAACTAAATTCATTTGAGTTCTTAACTGAACACTGGCTGATATTTAACTTACCTATATGCACATGTGTGTATTGTTCTATACATATAAAAACCTCATTCCAACAGTAAGAGGACAGCCCACATCTCAGTTAAGCGCAGGCAGAAGTACACACAACGTTGCAGCTGAGAATGCTCAGAAACACACGAAGACTTTTCAGCCATGTAAGGGGCGGTACAGCTTCCAGATCTGCCTATGCCACAGTTCTGTCCTTTTCTGCTTCCTTCTTTATTTAGCACACTTCCTACTGTAAACCAAAATCTTACCAACACAGCAACAACATATTTCACTGAAACTTACTGAAGGGATATTATATTACAGATGTAGATTCACTTACCTGCTTCTCAGCTTACAAACACTGCAAAACATGGTCATAACCAATATCATACATGTAGTATTTAGCCAAAAACTACATCAGCAATGACATTCAATCCCAAAGCAATGCTACACAGTGCAGCAACACTTATTCTGGCTGCTCAGACCTTAACACTTAAACTGATACAGAGCATGCTCTAGAAAATTGAAATCACTGCTGAAAAATGGTTTATAAAAAGTACATCCCTAGCCAGAAGAGACACTTTTATTTCAAGATGCCCTGGAGAGATCACTGACTTACAGAATGCTAAACCACATGCACAGAGAAAACCACATAATCCAACAGACCAGAAAAGGCTCTGCAGCTTCAATATAAATAAAGCAAATCTCACTGTAAGAATATGTAAAAAGATATCAAATTGGAAAGGAAAATACTAAAGCTATACAGCTGTTAAGAAATGCTGAAAATACACTGTGTATGCCTACCTGACTGCTGAGAAGATTCATTGATACATTCTCACATATTTATGGCAGAACTTACATACAACTATGCCACGAAAACCTAAGTAACATTTTCACAGCTGCATTACAATGTAATTCACATTAGAACCTCAGAAGTATGTCATTATTCTATTATTTTTACCTTGCACATGGTTCCCTGGTTATTGATTTATGAGTCAGTCTGAGATCTTTCTTTGAGGCTTTTCTGCCAAGTGTTAATAATACATTACACTTGTGATAAATGCTGTAACAACATAATTTATGTTAAGCTTTCACAAACATTGCAAGAAAGCTTGCAATTATTGACAGCACAACCATTTAGATTTGCTCATTAATCTTGTGTACAAAATCTTAAGCCCAACAACGCATTTGCTTTAAAGGAAAGGTAATTCATTACAAGAGAATTCTCAAAATATTCACCACCTTTTACTTAATTCTCTCTGGCGTAAGGTGTATTATAACTACACAGGTGTAAATTGGAGTGCTAAGTCTGTCATTTCTTCAATATAAATCCCTTGGTTTTAGGGGGGTTAGGAAACAAGCATATAGATTCACTACAGTATGAACCTGCCATACAACTTCGCTACCGCAACATTGCTTAGAGAAAAGATGGCAGGTTTCTAATTTATGTACGAAATATGACTGCTAATAAGATACTTTCAGCACTCATAACAGCTTTTATTTTAAATACGGTCATCCATATAACTGAACTTCTTTCCTTCTACATGATAATTTTTAAAAATCAATACATCACAGAAGTCTTAAAAGGCAACCTTTCAAACACAAAAGCAGCATGAGCATATTGAGCCAGCGCATGGACAAACTGACCTAATAGATTGGAATGGTTACCTCCACAGGATGATTAAACCACAAACTAAGAAAGATTTACACAATGGACACTAATGACTCTCCTAGAGAATCCACTACTGGAGACTATTGATCAAAAATCCATTTTTAAATAAATTCCTAAATACATATTCAAAAATAAGTAGGAACGTCAAAATGTTTACTCAATGGAACATAATGGGCCCTCTGGAGCTATTACTGAGATGCAAAAACATAATTGTACTTTTTAGTGTATCTTTTTATGTGTAGATTGCAAAGTAATTTATAAAACTGGCTAAGTATCAGCATTACCATTTGGGAATATTAGTATATGAGAAAATGAACCATAGCTGGGTTAGGTAGCTTGCTTCTTTAATTCAGTAGCAATCATTCCAAATTCACACATGCATAGCAAACAACAGCTTTGGTTTTTTAACCACAGGTGGGAGGGTGGGGGGGAAGAAATCCAGCCCCGAATCAGCATGAGGATTAAAAGAGATTGAGAAAGGTTAAAGTAATCTGTTTACTTCTCCCTTGGGGAAAAAAAAAAAAGAAAAAAGAAACCACACACACCAAAAAATTATTCTGAAGGACCTATGAACAGAAAACAACAAGGAAATGACACAGCATGACATCTGATATAAAAATATGCACTGTTCTTAAAAAGAAATAAAAGAGAAAACCATTGCAATAAATTCTGATCTGTAATTAAAAACTAAACCAGTACACAGTACTGCAATCCCCAAAGAGATCTTAAAATTCCAAACAAAAGCTCCCTCCTATGAAGGAAAAAGGTACATAAGTATATAATACTTATTATATGCATTAGCAACTGTTGCCCAATCTTCCTCCCCCTTTCCCACTCACATGAGTTCTGGAGGAAAGTACCTCCCAGGCTGGAATTGGGTAGAAACTAAGTAAATAAGTAAATAGCCCACATATCACATACTTCAGGTGATGCACATATCACTTTCTAGTTCCTAATCTTAACTGTTTTGAAAACACTATGTAATAACACTATTTTTAAGTATTTTGGACTAGGATCCATAAGAATTGCTCCAAGAGTAGCATGAATGTCAAACTTCTCTCTGGAAGCCCTGCCATGCACTAGGTTTCCCCAGCCTAGTCACACTGCTAACCATGGCTTTAGGGAGCACAGTTTCAGAACTGCTGCCTTCAAAAGCATCGTATACTGACTGTGTTCCATGGGATGCAAATATACACATCTGCCACTTCCTGAGAAGTGGACAGGAAACCTACATATGTAAACTCAAGTTTTTAGGACTTCACACAGGAAGGTATTAACAACATACAGTTGCCATCGGGGATCACATTTGTGGTTGGTTGACTGTGGCAGGCTGCCAGCCACCCACCCATCCAGCTGCTCTCTCACTCCCCCTTCTTAACTAGACTCATGGAGAAAGTAAAATTTGAAAGCTCAAGGGTCAGGATGAAGGCAGAGAGAATACTTAGGCAAAACAGGCTTGACCCAGGGAAAATTAATTTAGTTTATTGCCAATTAAAATAGACCTGGATGGTGAGAAAGACAAACTAAAGCAGCTTCCTCCCACTCCCCTTTTTCCCAAAGCTAAACTTCATTCCTTCATTCTCAACTTCTCTACCTCCTCCTCCCCACCCCGCAAGTGGAACAGGGGAGGATGAGGAATGGGGTTGTGGTCAGTCCATAACACTTCTCTACCACTCCTTCCTTCTCACGCTTTTCCCCTGCTCCAGAATGGGGTCCCTCCCATGGGCTGCAGACATTGAAGACCTGCTCCAGCCTGGGTCCTTCTCCATGGGCAACAGTTCCGTCCAGGAGATCCTGCTCTGGCATAGGCTGGCCACAGGCTGCAGATCACTCACAGCACATGCTCTGGCATGGTCTCCTCCACAGGCTGCAGGGGAATTCAGGTGCTCCTGCACCTGAATCAGATCCTTCCTCTCCTCCTCTGACCTTGGTGTTTGCAGGGCCGCTTCTCACACTTCCTCACTGCTGTGCAGCATTTCGCCCTTTCTTAAGGACATTTTCCCAGAGGCACCACTAGCTTTGCTGATGGGCACAGCTGTGTCCTGTGGTGGGTCTGCTGCAGAGCCCCTGACCTTTTTTCACAAGAGGCTGCTCCTGCAGACCCCTCACCACCATAACTTTGCCACCTACAACCAATACAATATGGTAGATAAGTAACCTTAAAAAAAAAAGAAAAAACCCCCAAAACCAAACAAAAAAAACCATCCCACCACCCCACCCCCCGCAAAAAACCCCAAACTCAAACCACCCAACTACCCACACCACACAAAACCACACACTGAAGTCTACAACGGAAAAAAGTTTCACTACCGCTAACAGATGCTGAATTGTGCCTCAGGCCTACAAGGAGGTCATCTTCTTAGCCCACTCAAAGTCCAAAATAACCAACTCTGCTGCTAGACCAAGGAAAATAAATGTCGTTAAGATGCCTAATAGGCTATTCCACTGCATCCAAATATGATAAAGCAGAAGAATAAACCACATTTTTCCCTACACTGAAAAATGTACTGCCACGCTACTTAAGATTTACAGCATAGATAAGTCAGGAAGCATCCTCTGCAATTTTATAGAGAAGAGTCTTCTTATACAAGTAGTATAATTTATGTACATTTGAACTACAATATAAGTCTGTCATTAAACTATAAGCATTTGTATATGCAGACATGCATGTGCCTCTGACAGCAATTAATGAATAGCAGCAAATCAGTCTTCATTTCATGACAGTGACTTCTGGAGTTAAATGTTCAGCATTCAGATGAGCTTCTAAGACATCAGTTACTTTTTCTTCCATGTCAAACCATAAGCCAAGTCAGGTTCCAGCAACAAAAATAGGAACATGGCTTTATCAGCACTGTTCTAGGTACACCTTTCACACACTGCATTACTTGCATTAGCAAAGGTTTCGGTAGGATACTAAAAAGCAGAAAATTGGCAACTATGCTTATTAAGATGCTTAATATTGACAATTTTTGGTTATTATACTGGCAAACTACAGACCAAAAATTCAAACTATGATTTCCTGTGTCAAGAATCATGGAATGCCTGTTCATTTCTAGAATGAGATGGGGGGGGGAGGTGAGAAGAAAGAAATTTGGGGTACACTCCCTTCTGTCCTCACAGCACACAAATTGCTTTGGTTTTACTTAGTATGCCTATAGATTGAATCCTTTGAAACAGGGATTTGAGATTCGAGAGATCTGTCTTTGTCAAAGTAGTTATCCTTTACAGTACCCAACAGATGAAGCCTCTGAAAAAGACCGTTTCAAAGTCCTAGGATATAAGCTGACTAGGAAGTGTTACACCATTTAGTTTGATCTGTTTTAAGACCCTGCCCTTAAATTACTCAGTAGTCTCTGTACTGCGCCTAGTAAGTTGTGACATTCTAAAACTGAGCACCCACTATATCTCACCACACTTGTGTTTCAGTGGCCAATCATCCTGCGATCATTTGAATTTGTCTGACTTCAATTTCCCAGTTTTTCTCTTATTGTGACCTCCCTAATTAAAGAAAGTACCTGATAAAAATCACTTTTTGAAAACACTGACATTAATCAAGTCAGTCTTTTCGATAAGCTAAAATTTGTCAAACCTCCTGGTTCCTTTAATAACTTCTGCAGATTTTTTTAAAACTTTAGACAAGGAAACCAGCATGAGATGCAGTTTTCTAGCACTGACCTAGACATAGAGATAGAAATCACTCACCTATTTAACTGGTTCAGTCAAACCACAGTATTTCAAGGGGAATTCTCATTTGTTTACTGCAAGCCTAAGCCATTTCAGTAACCAGCCATTAATTTCTGTCTTATGCTCCAAGTTTCTCAAAATACAGCTTTGCATTTGAACAGCGTGAGTGGACTTAGAGAGTTGGTTGATTTGCTGGTCCAGCTGAGATTGCCTTATTCCATCCAGCTGCACCTTATCTACACATTTGAAAAAAAAACAAAACCACAAACAAACAAAAAACCCCCAGAAACCACCACCACACACCATACGAACATGAGTACCAATCCACCCCAAACCCTCTAGTATAGTAACATTAATTCTGTAAATTTCCAGAGCCAAACTGATAGCTACATTGGATTTCAGCACAACTCTCCTACTCCCCCCTTCACAGCTGCAAAGCTGATCAAAATATTTCCTGAAACTGTTTTGTAAAACACCAGAGGCTCCCGTGAAAAATGGGGTGCTTGGAGGAACATGGAGTAGAAGAGAATAGTTTGAAACTTGAAGCCCTTTACTAAAAATAGTTTCTGCAAGTCATACAGCAGTACAATAATGTAGGAGGGTGCAACAAAAGGGTGGCCATGAGCTTGCTTTCACCTACATAAAACTTGTTGGTCCTCTTACCACCCAAGGGAATGCAGCCATATTAATCTCAAGCCAGAGAAACCTTTACGTCATACTGACTCATTTTGTTTGCATACAAACCGTAATCTATCGCGTGGTCCCGAACAGTGCTTTGAAAGCAAGTACTGCTTTAAAAGTATACCATATGTGCACATTCATCACTACATTAAAATAAGCCACTATATCACATTGAAAAATCTTTCAAACAGAATATACAATCTGTCAAGCAGTACTATCATTTCCACCCAACTGCTGGTCCATACAGTATAAAAATATCCTAGGAGCCAATTACAGAATACTTACTGTTAACAGGTAAGCATCTCAAGCTTCACACTACTCCCTAATTCTTTACAGTCCAGTGCTATTTTCAGGCAACTGCAGAAGCAGTGTTCATAATATCAGACAGAGAACGTAAGAAAAAGAGTAATTCCACACTTAGTGCATGTTCCTTCCAGAGGATCCTAATAAAGCCAATAACAAATGAGAGCACTCAGCAGCTCCTGCAAGACTTCCACTGCGTGTCGGGGTCAGACCCTATTTTAACAGGCCCTTCATTTTAGGCATATAATTGCTCTTTACAACAAAGGAAACAAAAATAACACCACTCAACAAATTTAGTTACGAAACCACACTAGAAAATTGTCGTAGGGGTCTGAAATTGCATCTTGAACATGACCACAATACCTCATTTAGCTGTGAGATTTTGCTTGCATTATTCCAGTGGATTTGGTGGAGTAATTCTGGATTTAGACCTATGTATGTTATGAGCAGAACCTGGCCATAGACTATTTAGGATTCAGCTAAAGGATGTTGATATCATGAAGAATATCTAGTGTTACAGAAGGCAAACAATGACTTCTTTTTTTCCATTTTCACTATTCTAATAATAGCGATTTATTTTTTTTATCCCTAAAAGCACAATGTCAATAGCTATCATGAAAAAGGATTACTCAAGTTCTTACAGATTAGACTAACACATCAAGAAAAGCAGTAGGAAAATGAATTACCTTACTTTTCATTAGAAAAAGCAGATTTCCTTTCAGTCGGCACCATCTCTCTCTTGGTTCTATATGCAAAGAAGTAAGAGATTAATAAAAACAACCTTTTGTCTTCACACATTAAATGCTTCTTAAAGAAGATGCATTAGTTATAAAGGTCAGAAAAGAAAATCATTAATCAAAAAAAAGCCAGCTTCACTCAGCAGCTGCCTATGTACAACATGCTGTTAAATGCCAAATAACTTCCCAAAAGGTTTCTTCTACTCTGCAGCCGAGAGAATTGGTGACTGCAGCATACACTCAACTGTGTTTTCTCTGCTTTTCTCTCTTTCCCTCACATGGGAGCAGAAACAGCCACTTCAGCATGGAATGGCTTTTGCTTCCGTCATTTCAAGAGATGAAATATAATCCTTGTTAAGACACAAAAACATTTACTATTCCGCTTAAATTAGAACATGCTAATCTGAATTTACAATTCTCAGAAAATAAAAAAATTAGTAAATGAGACCTAAATAGTTAGAGTCATTTTGCTATTACTATTTTACCACAATTCTTAAAAGTGCTTAACCAATAGTAATAACATATTTTTGTTTATACACACATGCAGGCAACATAATCCAACTTTTAAGAACAGGGAATGCTTCAGAACTTTAGGGTTGGTGAGTGGGTCAAAAAAAAACTTTAAAAAAGTTATTCTTCCTAAACTAGCTATTTTTAAAATTCCATCATTTTTCTTTTTTAAAAAAGCACTTGGATATATCTCTGTAGGTATAGATGATACATATACCTATTATAGACATACACAGGTATAGATCTCACAGACAAATGTGATCTCTTTTGACAAACTCTACATCACTTGACAGAGGAAGGAACATTTTTACACAAGATTTTTTTTTTATTTTTGAGAGGGCACATGAAACTCCACATCTCCAGACAGCAGCCAGCCTTGAATTGCTAGGGAGTGGAAGAACAGCTGTACCCTAAGGTCGCATTATTCCACAGCTGCCTCTGTGGAACTCTTGTACTTCCCTCAAAGCTGGCCACTGCTACAGCAAAAATATTGACCAGGGTAACATCTTATCACAGTAAATAAATAAATAAAATTCTCTTTTCCTCTTGATAATTTCAATTAGGATGTTTCAATAGGCAACATTTGAAAATCAGAATAGCTGTCCCCCCACAAGAAAGTGGAAGGTTTACACTCACAAGCACTGGGACGTAAAATAACTTTTTTCAGTTATAACCTGGGGGTTTTTTAGAAAGGATTTGAAGTTCCTGGATCTTTCCAGACCTACTCAAATGCAAGAACAATAGAGAAAACAACATAATATGAATTGATGCACATCCACCAACTAAAGTCTAAAACACAGTTACCAGATCCGAGTATGTTGTTTTACAGTACAAGTACAGGACTGTGCTAAGACTAAATCCCATCTTCCAGAACCCTGTGGGCATCAGAAGGAAGGTATCCTATCACATTCACACTGCAGCTTTTTCTAATAAAAGATATTTTTATATAGGGTTGGGAAAGTCACTACCTTGTAAGTGTGAAAAATAAGCAAGTCCAAATATTAGTCAGACTAATGATGACAAGTCTATTAGTGGATAGTATATACAGTGACCAAAATGTCTCAAGAGAAATGACCCTTCTCTCAAGGGATCATCATCTGATTGCTGGGAGCCAAAGCATTTACTGGGCAATAGCAACATCCTAAACGTGCAAAGTACTTTCCTAGAATCTACCACCACTGACCATGGCACAGATAGCCCATAGTACTGGGCTAGATGAATGCTTGGTCTGCCTCTGGTCAGCCTAAGGTTTTTACCAGCCATATTAGCACTCAACGTATTCTTAAGTGAAGAAGAATTCAGAACACCCTCATAAACATCAGATATTCACTGGAAATGACTTGATATGCTGCCTGTGATGAGAACACAGGGAGAAAATCCTGTTGAGGAACCCCAGAGAAGCCAGAATTGGATGCTCACTAGTAGTCAGTCCAGGAAGTTCACTGCATCCTCCACAGGAAATTCTGGCTATGTGTCATTAGAAAATGTATAAAATAGTCTGAAAGTGTGGCACAAAATTTTCTCAGCCCCTTATCATAATTGAGTCTGTGCCGTTTTGGGTTGGTTTTTTCCCCCCAATAAAATAAAAGTAAATATAATCACAATGAAGAACAACGGGCACAAGTGAAAATAAAACATTTGCTATTGCTGAAATTGTTGTATGAGGACTGATTTTACAGCTAAACAGAAGCTATTTCCTAACAGCTACCAAGGGAACAGACATTTATTCAAGCTTACTGGAAATTGAAAGACATTTAAAATAGATTCATAAAAGCCTGAAAAAACCTGCAAAGGAGGCAGGAAGCGAGCCATGGAAAATCTATAACAATAAAAAAAAAGGTTTTGGGGGTGGGAGGGGCAGGTCCTGAGGAACTGGATATCTAAACTTTAAAACATGGCAACTAATGACTGGTGACTAGTAATCACTAGTAATAAAAAACAATCTTGCTTTACAGGAAAAAATAATAATGTTAAGGACTGAGTATTCTTTCTCAGGTACATAACAAAAGGAACTTGAAAACTTGAGCAAACTAAAAAGCTGGCTTTAAACTTCTCTATTTAGAAAGGTACTTAGCACCACTCAAGCATCAGTAATGAAGAAAACTGAAAACTCTGGGATGTACGTAATTAGTGAAACTGTAAGCTGACAACTGCAGAAAACATGCGCATCAACCACGGGTAGTTTTCAGTGCAAGTCATTTTTACCTATTAATTTTCCATCCCCGACCACTCTGCAAATCTTCAGTTTTCCTTCCTTGTCAAAGCAACCTGATGGTCGCCTGGCCAGCAAAGCCAGATCTTTAGCATTGAATCTCATGGGGTTGCCAGGGAAGAGGATGAGGATGAGTAAGAGATGGAGGAGGACAATGATGATACGAGTTAGTTTGTTGAGGCTGAGCAAAATCTAGGCAGCAGATATGAAGGTCAACTGAAATATTAAAAACAAAACAAAGAAGAAAACAAGAGATGCTGCTGTTTATTATCATTTCCACTCTGTTGTGCACTCCAAACACTGTACATTATTTCATAGTATGGGAGCAGTGTAAGTAATAGGAAAAAAACCCAAGGTTACATAGATGATGTCATCTCCCCACACACGTTTTAAGAGAACTGTAGTTTTGCTTTCCAGTGTCTCTATAACCTCATGCAGAAGTTGTAATTTTATGCAGTATTTCCACAGTTTATCAATACTGCTAGAAATATATTGTGGCTATAGGCATATAAATAACTAGAAAGCTCAAATATGCATTCATGGGGCAGGTGGAGGGGGGAAGATTGCCTTGTACTTCCATCTTCTTCACAGGAACAATAACTCTAATAAAATACTACGTGTTAACTATAAAAGTTCACCACATACTCAAATATTCGTGTTTTACTATACTGACACTGATTAGGACACCAAGCGCTTCCCTTTGGGTCATGGTATATTCTAATAGTTTTCAGTTCTTTTGGAACATTTTCTTCTTTGTTTCCAGAAAACTAGTTGTGTCCTGCCCCCCCCCCCCCCCAAAAAAAAAAGTAGTGAAAAAATTATACTTGACACATATATGAGATCTTTGTTTCTCTCAGAGCCCTTCCTCTGTTTACCTGAAATTATTTTAATATTATGTTCAGTAGCTGTAATTTTGACCAGTGGAAGTTTGGCAATGAATATTTTTGTCTATATTGCAGTTAACACAGCACGATTTCACACTGCTGCAAGGATGAGAAAATATGGGCAAGAAAAGTAGTTCTAAATAGATCTTCCTTTTACTTTGCAAAGTATTTTACACTCTTAATATCCAACCTTTTTGTAAAAGCCTTTCTCAAAAAAGACTTCTTGGTATCACCCTTATACAATCAAGTAACAGAAGTTTGTCGGATGGCTTTTAATACTCATATACACTTAAAAAAAAAAAGCAAGCAGCGCCCCCAATCCTTAGCATGCGGGCTTCAGAAGCCAGTTTCTGTCTCTAAATCAGAAGCCTTTGTTCTTCAGAGGCCAGCACTGACATCTTCATCTGATGAAGAACTACAACTCTTAACAACTCCTGATCAAGTTCCTCTCAGCTGTTGAGCTGAAGGACAAGTTATATCTTATGCACTGTATCTTTTTGTGGGCCCTTTCATTCTTACTTTTCCCTTTATATTCACTTTCTTTGCTCAAGTTTATCCCTCAATCTATGACTGCTGCTATGTCCTTTAATTTCCAATCACCAAACCACAGCCAGTTCCAATAGCACTATAACGTTAAAAGCAGACCAAGCTTAACTATTACTTTGTATATATGAAATGTGGCCAAGCTCTAAGTACGACTTTCAGAAGACAAATCCCCAAGTAATTTTTTCCTCCTAGGAAGGTTCTACAATTCTATGGAGAACTGCCATAAAGCTTAAAGCTCTTAAGTTTCCCTTTCATTATCAGATACCCTTGCAAGCAAGAAACAGAATATGTGCAAGCAGTCCCAACACATATCTAAGCAGAAGGTTGCAGCTTCAACTTTTCCATTCATTCCCACACATACACCTTCTTTCTTGTTTCCCCTTTAGCATCAGCAGCTATACTTCTTTTTTTAAGCCCATCTCATGCCTTTGGCTCCATTTCATAACACTGTTTAAATTATAACCTCATTTAAATTATGCCCTCACAACCTTATGGTCATCACAGAACCTGACCTGCAATTTACAACATGCTGCTGTGCCCAAATGAGCTACCAACTCCAACAGAGGTTCCATGCAGGTGCAGCTGGCTGTCTATGTTTTGTAAATTGATAGACTACAACTGTGGAAATATGAGTCATACAGCACTTAGAAAAAGGATATTTATCACACTCTGTAATCTAATACTACAAGCATATTCAGCACTGAAGACCAAATCCGTTGGGAGGGCAGGGGAAGATGCTGGCTTGGCCACACGATACATGAAACCCAGCCATGATGACACTTGCAAAAGGCATACAGGGACTTTGGGACAGGCAATGTGTACATTCTTACTAGCCTCTGTACACTGAGTGAAATTAATTGTTGGTTTTGTTTTACAGCCACAGATGCATTATTAACAACGGAGCACACAGTGTTTGCAATAGATCTATTTGGTTTTTAAAAAAACCCAAAGCATAAGCTTGGCAAGGTAAACAATTTGTCATCTCCAACCGTGCTGTCTTATCAGCTGGTCCCCTCTCGCAGATATCTTGCACACCTTTCAAGTAAGTCATTGGTAGCCTTCTTGTTTTAGAGTACACAGTTCCAGAAATTCAACTGTAACCTACTTAGTTACTGGTTTATGAACTAATCAGTTCCAGTCCATTTTATAAATACCTTATAAGTCTACCCTAAACAGCATCTTCAGCTACATACAGTTATTTTAGATTGCTTCAGTCTTTGAGTAGCGTGCAGGAAGTCAGACCCTATGAGTCCGGTCCCAGATGGAAGAGTCATGGAAAACCATAAATAACTGAATAAAACCTATTTATTTAAAAGCAATGAAGGTCACTGGCTAAACTCTAATTATGCTTAAATGCAGTAGTTCCTGTAACACATGGACATCTGTACTCCACATAGAATTGCAAAACACAGAAGACCAGTGGACAAGACAAGTTGTAAACTGCTATTTAAGAAAGCTTTTGCTTTCCAACAAAGGAAAAAACAGAGCCAGGTAAATAGAACATTCTGGGTTTCTGGAAAGGCTATTAAAAGGAATAAAGAAACTCCAGGAGATGTGCATATTGATTTAGTTATTTTTCCCCCCAAGGGAGACAGTATATCTCTTGCACTTATCTATTAGTAAAGTGGTAACAGTCTAGAAATTCCTTTTATCACATCTGTGCATCACTTGCTCTGCATATGAGCCATAACATGTAAGTCATGTGAGACAGTAAGAGTGGTACACAGCAGTTAAAACCCTTGAGACAGCATGCTTCAATACATATAAGCCAGTAACAGTCTTGAAATCCAAGGCAGCTGGGCCAGCAGAGTTCCACCAAACAATCAAGGTGCCTGTTCTCTGGAAGTTTGCCAGAGAAACTAAACTCACTTGACAACATCTGAATATTATTCAGACATTAGGTCTAAGAGATCGTGGGATTCAAACTTGGGTTTAACTTAGAAACTCAATGACCATCCAAAGGCAATCACAGCCAGTGTTGACACAACAATAAAGTTAAAGGTAAAAAAAAAAAACACCCTGATAGAGGTGTCTGTCTTCAGCTGCAGCACTGGGTCTCCTTGAAGGAGCAGAAAGACTTTTTAGCACAATAATTCACCTCCCTTCTGTCTGCATTTCGGAATAAAGCTGTCAGTCAGGGAAAATACTTAGTCATATAGTGCCTTTAAATGTTTCTCCTAGCTGATCTCTTTCCTAGCACGAACTTAGAGAGGAAAGATATTATCTTCAGTTAGTTATTTAATACTGGTGGTTCAAGAGACAGGCATTATTTAATACTTGTGGTTAGAGAGAGAGGCATGCTGAATCTAAAGTCCCTCTCAACATTTTTCCCCACATAATCACCACAACCATAATTTATAAGGATACCAGACCAGTCAATTACTTCGCGAGTGGCCAGGAGAGAGAGGGGTGGAGGAGTCTACTTCCTTGGAAGCAATAATTTTAGAACAGATGACAGTTTTGACAGCTCATGGACCACAAATTTATGAAGTCCCTGTTGGATGTCCCCGTCCCGTCCCCCCCCCGCATTGCAATTATAGTGTTCATGATCGCTCTCTATGGACATGGAACAATCAGAATTTTGATTCATGTGACACAGGAAGAGCTGAGATGTATTCTAAGTGTTAAGCACCAGCCATATAGTTGCACATTTTTTATTATCACAATGAGATATGTACATTTTTGATCACTTGAAGAGATGTAAACCCACCTTTTACCCTATACATAAATGTTAGAAGTCAATCAAAACTCGTAGCATGTTCAAGTAATCTTAAATTAGAGGGAAGTTTTATCATGCAAGACCTGCACAAAATTGACTTCAGCACATAAGACTAGCATGAAAAAAGCTACACAATGAAACAATTTGCAACAGATCTCCAATGCTTGCATCCTGCAGGACAACTACTAAAACTTATTTCATTCGTTTCAGATGACCACCAAGCTGTAGCTGTTCAAAGCAGTGAGTGCAGGTGATCACTAGTGCCAATGCGAAAGAGAGTAACCACCTTCATGGCTGCATATGCTACCCTGAAACAACACTTCCAGCACTTTTAAGCTCAAAGTTTTCATATATATCTTAAGCACAGTTCAACATTAAAGAAATCAGCACATAACACCTTGCAACTTTCATTAGTACTGCATTTAATTCTAGATATTTTGGTAAAGTGTTAAAACACAAGCTTTCTAATGATGCAATCTCCTAAACCTCTAAAACAAAGTCAATAAAATTGGCTGCCCAATTTCACTAGTTTAGCAATTTCAAAGAGAGAAACACTAGAACTCATGTCTCAGAGTTCTCAGAGACCCTGCCAAATACATTCTAAATATCCCTTCTCTTCCTTTGAAAAGGTACAATATTTTTAGTTCACATCGTTTTGTATTAAGAACTTCTTTAATCTTTGGAACATGCACAGCACAGGAAACAGCCTTCAAAAGGAAAGCTGCAAAATTAGTCCACAATTTTGTCTTCAAGAATTATATTCTTTAAGCAAGAAGTTATTGCTAATTCGACATACTACCTCTTTATTTCACCCATAAAGTAATTATTAGGCCATAAAAATATAAATAAGACACATTATACTCCCCATTAAAATTCTCCATTCTATCACTCATCCCTGCAGTCAAACAAAACACTAGGTTTTCTGTCTTAGATTGAGGAAAAGAAAGAGTACAATGCAGAGTCAAGAAAAAGAACTAATATATGACTAGAGTCTCAAATATGCAGATATATTGATATATCTAAATGACAAGTCTGAAAATCTGAACTGTATTTAAGTTTCACCTTGAAAATCATTAACAAGTGATCAGCTGATTAGGGAAGAAAACTGTCCTGGCTTACACAAATCCAAAGCCTGTATTCCAAAGAAGGTTTCAGCGGCTCTGCAGATGGCAACCTTAATACAAAGGGATAAAACAGTAGGGGAACATGTATCTTACAACAGAATCTTCCTTTTAGCATTTCCCCCCCCACCCACTGAGGTAAGATAGCCAAGATCAGCTGGCTGCATGCAGTCAAGGTAGCTGATTGTACCCATGGAAAATTTCAGTTTATTTCTAACTTTTCCATCTCTTTGCTTCTGTATCCTGGATATCTTATTTCCCACTAGCAAGATCAAAGCTAGGCTGATCATATATAATTTGTAATTTTCACTTATACTTTGGAAGGCTGCCAGTACTATTGTACTACTATTAATATTATCATCTTAAACTAGTTCAAATGTTGCTTCCTACCATTTATCAGCCATTGTGGCCTTACAAAAAAAATTTTCACATAAAAAAATGTGACAGGCCTATGGCATTCAGCAAGTTAGAAAGTCATGGCACTTCCTAGGACACCCTTTACTGAGCTTTCCTATTTGCATAAAACAGGAATCCAGAAAAAAAATTTTTTTGTTGTTGTTGTATAGAGGGAAAGTAACAAAAACATTAAACAGTTATCTGTTTTCCCCCAACAGTACCAGTGGTCTTTTCAGTTGTATTTTACATGCTGAAACACACCATATTGTAATAGCTTTTATGCCTTTATCCTCCATAAGTTCTCAGGTCCATGGCTCTTACCTCGCAGTGCCCCAAAAGGTAACATAGGAGCTCCAGCAAACAACCCTCCCTAACCAGAGCCAGCCTTCTTCCAATGGAGGCATGACCTGGCAATGGTGTAATACAGCATCACACAAACCAACCACCACCCTTGTATCAATATCACTACTGTCTGCAACTCCCTTTTAGAGTCTTAAAACTAACAAGACTTCAAAAGCAAAGTATCTATTGGAAAAAAAAGCTGCAAGAGGTGAGCTATTCTATTTGGAGACAGATAATGAAAAATTTAATGGTGGCTTGGCTTGAAGGTATCCCCTTCACCTGAAGAAAAAAGAAAAAAAAGCAACCACACAGAACAGCTTTGTCTTCCCTTCCATTGACAGACTCCCCAGTTAAGCAAATTGCTAAGTGATTCATGCTGTTTCCCAGAGTTCAGATGTGACCTTTCAGAAAAAAGATATTCTTGCATTTTGCTTCCCCTGAAAAGGATAATACAAATAAACACTTACTGCAAACAGGTGTAACTTGGCACACCCATTGAATAATGTACTTCTAGCTACTGATACTGATCCAACTGAAAACCAGCTCAGTGAAAGAGCAGTCATTTATCGGTTGTGGGAGTTGCCCCATGTGGTTCACAGCCTAACAAATTGCGCCACACCAGGCAGAGGATTGAACAAGAATGAGACTGCCGCTTTCGCCAGCACGGCCACCTTACCATGAGTCAAAGCGTTCAAACTGCAACTTCCCTCAGGCTGTGCTTCAGCAGCCCCTGACCTGACACAGGTGCAGGCTCCTGGGGAAAGAGAGCCCTTCTACCCCATGGCAGCACTGCTGCTGATGCAGCCACACAGTGAGCTTAAGGAACTTGTCTTGATGAAAACCAACCTAATCAAGCTGTTCCCTGATCAGACTGGCTACCCAGCTGCAGAAATGCCACTGCCAGTCCAACACAGAGGACAAAAACGTGCACCCACAGATAATCTTTCTGCAGATGATCACAGATGTGTCAGCTTAGTATGATGGTATAACTGCAGCCTTAGGACAAAATTCACCTATAAAGGACTTCAAACATAGTCCTTACTCAACAAGATTCCTGGCAAATCCAAATTAATCCATGAGCTTTTCTCAGATGTCCAACTATACTTTCAAGCAACAGTGTCTTAAATTCCTCTTTCTCCCACACCTGCTCAGGTGACTGCCTGCCCAGCCACACTGCCTTCCTTCCACTGCTGAAGAGCACAACTGCACTGGCTATAACTTTCTCTTGGGCCAGCAAGAAAGCTGGATTATGGAAGTTATCTACTTTAAAACCAACACGAAAACAAATACCGGAAGATTAAGTAAGTCTTCGAAAACCTTATTCAAAGGTGACTCCATCAATTAAAGTTACAAAGACATCAGCTACACACAAATGACTGTTAATATGAGTTCAGCCATAATTGACACCATGGTTTCAGAGCAGGTGGTCTCCAGCTAAATATTAGCATTTCAGTCACTACTTTAGTTACAGATTTATTTACACAGCAGATTCCTTTTTCTAGTCTCCAGGAATGTCAACACACAAACCTTTTGTAACCTGCCATTTCAAACAAAACAAAACCAAACCCCAAAGCAAACCTGAGTATAGTATAGCTCAATTCACTAGGACCTCCTATACACATGACAGTAGGCAAACCAGTCTGGAGGAGGTAGCGTGCTGGGACTACTGATCCCGTAAAGAAAGGGATGAGGGGAGGACACAGTAACCAGTTTAAAAAAAAAAAATAGGAAACCCAAACCAGCACTATATTAAAAATAGCAGCATGCTCTATTCTGATAGATATGGTATTTGAGTGGTAGTAACTACAACTTTTGCCTCTAGAAGACTTATTTCCTCTCTCTTCCAATACCTACAAAGATGCAAAAGGTAGAGGCAAACTTAAAATACAACATTGCTATGACATTGATTTTACTGATTGCTTTTACTGTAACAGACAAATTACTGTACTAAAACCGCAGCCTGTACTCTGTAAGATACCGGGGGTTGGGGGGTGGGGGGGTGGGGGGGTGTTGGGGGTTGGGTTTGTTTTTAATCTTAAAAGATTTCCAGTCCCCAAACAACTTAGAATTTCTTGACCTTTTTTGCTTTGCATCATATCCTAGAACCAAACAACTTTGGCAGTCTTGGCATCTATACTGACAGTAAAAAAGAAAAACAAACCCAAAACCAAACAAACAAGATTACCACATTGCTGAGGAAAACATAGTGATTAGAGTTTCTCTCTACTTCTTCCCATCCCCCAAATTTGTGATGTCTGGGGTTTATCGAAGCTATAAGTATTAGAAAGATTTTAACAGTGCATTTGACAGATTTGGGGTTCATTTGAGCTCTAAGAAGTTTTTAGCTGAAGACCACTGAGCCAAGTCACCCACATAAAGTAAAATACAACATAATATCACATTTTAAGACTAGAGAGATAAAGTACTTGGAACAAAATCCCTTTGCTAAGTTTCAGACAGCTCTCGAGTTCACCACCATTTTTCTTTTGGTATTGACAGGAAGGAACCTCTCCCACTTTTCTTGTGTCAATTCTGCTTTTGCTGTCTTTCTCCCCCACACAGTCTTCAAGAAAATAAGAGGTGTTTTTCCTTACAGAAACTCTTTAACACATCTGTGAAGACCCAGCAGAGGCTTTGGTTTTACTATCCCACAGTCAGGAAGAGACCATGAACTCTCCTGCACTTTCCAAGGGAAAGAGATTACTGGGTTTCCCTCAATTACCTCTAAACCGACAGAAGCAAAGCATGAAGAAGTAAGGGAGTTAATATTTGATGATAATGATATGTAATTTGAATAATTAAAAGTCAACCAAAATACAAGAAAAAAAATTCTTTCTGTGAAGTACATTCCCTACTTAAATATATTGCTCCTAAAAGTTAACAGATATCCGGTTACCTACATTTCTAATTAAAAAGCTAGTATCACTGCTGAGAACGTAATTGCTAAACAAATAAATCTAGGAAATGGTGACTTAGTGCTGTTATATTAAGGAAGGGCACTAAATCATTTTAATTGTGTCTCAATAATAATGATTTGATTTCTATATGCAATGGAAGTCTCCATTCAGCAGAAACAATTAGGTCATCTGGGGAAGGGAATATTCAAGGAATAGTTATGGAGGGAAGAAGTGCAACAAAACTCATGGAACATGACAATCACTAAGAACGTTACTGCTTTATACTGATTTGGCAGCTACAGCAATAACAAGTCATTCATTCACCTTTTGCCTTGAGATCAACAACATACTCCCAATTGGCAGATAGGAATAAAGTTTATGTATTTTAAAGAATGAGTAAGACATCTCAAGACGACTTACAAGCTTCACAATTTTTTTAAACCAAGCTGCTGATGATATCTCCCTAAATTCATCCAAACTGAAAAGAGATTAGAAGAAAGTAAGAGGTGATACTGTAGAGCCACATCTTGAATCCAAGGCCAAAGGACAATATAGAAGATCATAAAGCTCTCCCCACATAACTATTTCAATTAAAATTAGGACAGCTCAACCTGCATATTTGCAAGTACAAAAGCTCTCTTCCTTGGCTTATTCCACAATGACCTATGTGACCACTGATTTTGTGGCTGCAGAATTCCTCTCTATTACAACCCATAAGCAATGCACACACCGTGCGTGGAAAGTCAAAACCTACTAACACCTTCCCAGGCAGACAGCAATTCCGGAAGTGTAACACTCAAGTAAACTTAAATTTCCTATTCTTGAATACCTATCATTACACTACCTGCTTTCACTAATATGCAACTTTTCACTAGCTGGAAACAATGAGGAAACAAAAAAAAACCCTGGAAAATAAATCTTATTTCACAAGTTATTAGCTGGGCAATAGAGCCATATGTTTAACTGTATTTCTGCATAGTTATCTAGTCTAACATGTAACACCCTACTCTCTTCAGCTGTAAGGGGTCATGGGCAAATATTTTGCAAGTTTTTTTTAAACAACCTTAGTCTAAGAAGTTGGAACTAACAAATAGCCCAGCAACAGAAAACCAACCAAAAATACATTTTTTTCAGAATAAACACCTCAAAGATAAAAAGTTCACAGCATTAACTTCAAGAAATATAAGGCTGTCCCAGTTATACACAAAATACAAAATTCAAGAACTGACTTCATAAGATATTCATGCTCCTTAGGTACAGAATTCTTTGGGTAAAGAGCCCATGACCTCAGTGGTATGACACCTTTATTACAAAACAAGTATGCCTGAATTAAATGAATGGCTTTGTATTAAACATGAAACGTATCTATGACATTTACTAGAGGCAGTCCAGCGCTAAATGTTTCTGTGATGGAAACCGAAGGTGCACAGTAGTACAAGCCAAGCCCCTTGACACAGAAACTGAGCTTGCCTCAGGATGTGAGTGGTTGATATCAGCCTCTTTTCCATTCCTAGTGAAATCGCACCTGATTGCCCAGCCTGGAAAAGCTGCTCAACATCCAACTGAAGGATTAGTATCTACATTTTAATCAGACCTACATACTTTGAAGGATTCTCAGCTTCTAGAAGACCCTCTGGGCAAGAATAAATGGGGAAACCAGCCTAAAGCAGTGAAACAGAACTTAGAAGGGGACAAACAAACCCAAAGCACCAAAAAAATCTAACTCTAAAAAGGTTAAAGAAAAGAATATCGCTCAGAGCTTCAGCTTGCAAAGCTCTGCAGTGGTGGTAACAAACGGGCTGTTCCTCGGTCACACTAGCATTCCTTTCTTTCCTGTCACCCCATCACAGAGGCAAAGCAGAACACCTACAGTCTGGTCAGAGCTTTGAATAAGCTCCTCTCACCGTCTGGGCAATAGTAAGCTTTTGACAGGTATTTGCAGCAGGCAGTGGTGCAGCAGTACGGTCTCACAGCCTATGGAAAGGGGCTTCACATAATAAGCACAGTCTGAGGAAGATGCCTTCAAATAAAAATAGTGGCTGGACCAAACTCAATCCCAGTCAGCACTGGAGCAGGTTTCAATGCTTACCAGTGACATACAGTCAGATATTGGAGAAGAATAAGCCCATACAGATAGAGTGACTACGTAACAGTGCAATTAATTCAGCACAAAAATAAATTTTAATAATACCATAATGAACTATCTTCCTCCTCCTCACTGCATCATCCCCATACAATTTCATTGCATCACTGCAGACTTAAGTTATTTGATCTTAACTACATTTGCATACATTAATGGATGTGAATATATCAAGATTTAAATCTTTCCAAATGAATGCTTTCTTTTGTATTAAATAATCAGGAATATTAGGTAACTTATGAAACAAAAATGTTTCTCAAGAAAGCGAGGCAAAAGCATTTTTTAAGAAATGCAGTTCAAGGACATACTTCGAGAAGTCTGCTTCAGGACTGCAGACTTTGTGGAAAGAGCCACCAGAGAGTAACAACTGGACTAGAACACCACAAAGAGAAGGAATGTTTGGGGACAGAGAAAGAAAGGATCAAATATGCCAATGCACTTTAAAGGTGACAAGCAGGAGAAGTATCAGGGTTGATGTTTAGAGCTGAAATAGTGACCAGGTCTGGCCTGGGAAGAGTAATTAGAGTTGGTAGGAACAGGAAGGAGAGAACATATATTAATGATTGCACAAAGAGAGCCCTGTGCTGCTGCTGGCAGATCTAGAAGCGTGACAGAGAGATAAGACGACAGCAAACTTGACCTCAGGGTCCAGGCCAGAAGAGAGTCCATTTTATGATCCACCCAAAGCTTCCTCCAACTCTCTAAACAAACCCAGGTAAGGTGGCTGCTCTGTGGGCCAACAGCTCTACTGCAGCTGGTGGAGGAGAGTACTTTCTGCAATTGATGCATAACAGCCTTGAAACTGTTCTTTCAAATAGAGCATCAATGGCTTCAGAATTTTCTCCCCCCCCATTCTTGAATTTTCAGTCATTAGCCTAAACTATTTTGTCCACCTTGCTTCAAGGCAGAAAAGCAACTTGTGCAGGAATTTAGACAAAGAAGTTTAAAAAACTTAAGTTCCGCTGATAAATAGCTGTTGCCTTTGCCTGAGAACATCTTAAAATTTGCAGATTGCAAGCACTCACACACAAATAGTATTTTACAAGAGTCTTCCACCCAATTCACCCAGCACAGGTTGTGGTTCCCTCACACACACCCCAGTTCACTGTGGTGTACCAGTACCTTACAAGCGAGACAAAAACATATCCATAAATGACTCAAACTCATTTCTTGCTTAATTTCCTCATGACAGTCAGGCAATTAGGAGTATGTTAGTTGGAGGATACGCATAGTGTCAAGTTTCTCTGGTTGTTTCTCAAACTTAACTGCCTCCTTCCCTTCCCAGCATATAGATTTTTAACACAAACAAAAAAGGAAGACTGAAATTTTGCATTTTGTTTGGAATGCCACAACGTTGCCACTTTCTTTGTACCTTCTAGGTACCAAAGTCCAATTTCTGCCCAACACTTCTCTCTGATTTTAAAATATTATTCCCCACTCCCAGCAATAACACAGACCCACAAGACTTCTTTATTAAGCCATTACTTGCTTCCCCAGAAAACACTTTGCTAAATTTGATTAGACTCTGAATACATCAACTGATTTCTCCTGCTCTACCAAAACACAAAGATTCAACCTTTATTTTGCTCTAGCTAAATAGTGTAACATGAACTTAAAATCACTATGTAGGGAGATGCATAGGCAACTCCCTTGCCATTAGCACAAGCGTCAAGACCAGTCACATCAGACTCTTTCTGCAGGTGGACAGAAGAGATGTGAAGTCAGGAGGGGTAGCAAGTGAAGGAGGGGTACTATTATTGTTGCATTTTATTTTTTTGTGCTGCTGCTTTTGAAATGTGTGAGAATGAAAGGCTGTTCCTATGATTACCTTTCAGGCACAAAAAATAACCAAGGGTCAGAAACCTGTCAGTTATAACATCATCTGTTTTAAAGGCCTGAAGTCCTATAAAACGTTTCTCTTGACTTGGAAATAAAGAGAGTTGCCCTAAACCTTTTAAGTGTTGTCGCGGTATTTCAACTTAATTGGATTTAATACTCAGAAGAAACTCACAAAAAGTTACTCCTTGTAAAGCTTGTAGAGATAATCCAAAAAGACAAACTGACTACAACCAGTTACTTACCATTTCTACTGGACACCAAACAGTCAATGGAACCCAAAGAGCATACGCTGGACACACAGGATTAGTCCAACCACATTAAAAACCAAACAGAAAGACACCTCTAAATTATCAAACCTACTATTACATGCAACATCAGAATCTAATCCTTTTCACAACATATTTTATTGAGCTCAAACCTAAAAGCAGCTAGATAGCTTTATCACGATATCCCCAAAGGAATGTTGTTCCAGCACCTGACTGCTTTAATGGCAAGAACATTCTGTAGTTTCCAGACTAAATGTCTTAATGTCCAAATTATCCACATTATTATGCCAACACTGACCTTTACTTTACATTTATGTTCTCTTCTTTCCCTTACTGGAAGTGTCAAAGCAAGCCAAGTTTTGGTTTTGTTTTTTTTAATTCTTCCCCTGTAGGAAATGCTTTCCAGTCCTCATAATCCTTCCCTGAACCCATCTCTCAGGAAAACATACAGGACCAAAAACATATAAATACTCAAGGTACACAAAGTCTGAGTTGAAGCTACAGTACTCAAAACCAGCCTCACCTGTTCTTGGCCCCATGATTTGTTTTCAAATTTAAAAAAAAAATTGTTAGATCTCTCAACCACAATATCTTGGCCCTACCTACCATTACCAGAAACACTTGTTCTCCAGTTGATCTGCATGAAGGTAGTCTCTCACAATGTGTCCAGTAATTTTAATCTTTACATCATTATGCTTACCTGTTTCCAGATCCAGCACGGCATCTACTTCAGAAATCTACTGACACCCCAGCAGAGTCTCTTACCACCTTTCACTAACCTGACACCAACCTACGCAGCTTCTCTTTCACACATTGTCTCTAAATTATTAGAGCAATGCATCCTGTATTATGGTGCTATTCAATAACCTGTTTCTAGCTTTCCTGAAACAGTTGTATCCTTCAATATTCATGTTCTGTCATGACTGCTATGCTGCTATCTTATGGCTGTGATATCTAGTTTAATATTCTGCAATTCAAATCATTGCATTTTATACCTCAGGCTCCTGGTATTTGCACAAAAGTATTTTAGCTTTGTTTGCACTTCAGCTAATACAACCTTAAGTACATTCAAAGCTGGCATAGTCACAACCACTAGACTACTAAACAGTAGACTGACTACTATTCTCAGAAATATTTATTGCATTTAACTTTTATTCTAGTAATTGTCCACCTTTCTGTACAGTGACACTGCTTTACCCGCTGTCCTGCATAACAAACTTAATTTCCTTCTATGACAAGGTTACCCTCCTAGTTGACCAAGGGAAGCGAGTCCATGTAATCTTTTTAGATTTCAATAAAGCTTTCGCTACTGTCTCTCACAGTATCCTCCTGGACAAAATGTCCAGCATACAGCTGGATAAACACATAATGCAGTGGGTGAGCAACTGGCTGATGGGTCAGGCTCAAAGGACTCTAGCAAACGGGGTTACATCAGGCTGGCGGGCAGTCACTAGCGGGGTTCTGCAGGGATCCATCTTAGGGCCAGTACTCTTTAATGTCTTCATAAATGACTTGGATGCAGGACTTGAAGGAATATTAATTAAGTTTGCTGATGACACAAAATTGGGAAGAGCTGTTGACACTCTCGAGGGCAGAGAGGCCCTGCAGAGAGATCTGGACAGACTGGAGAGAGAGCAATTACCAGCCCTATGAAGTTCAACAAGGGCAAGTGCCAGATCTTGCACGTGGGGCACAGCAACCCTGGATGCACATACAGCCTGGGGAACGAGAGGCTGGAGAGCAGCTCCGCGGAGAGGGACCTGGGGGTTCTGGTCAACAGCAAGTTGAACATGAGCCAACAGCGTGCCCTGGCAGCCAAGAGGGCCAACCCTGTCCTGGGGTGCATCAAGCACTACATTGCAGCCGGTCAAGGGAGGTGATTGTCCTGCTCTGCGCTGGTGCAGCCTCACCTTGAGTGCTGTGCGAGGTTTTGGGCGCCACAGTATATAAGGATATAAAGCCACTAGAGAGCATCCAGAGGAGGGCCACGAAGCTGGTGAAGGGTTTAGAGGGGAAACCATATGAGGAGTGGCTAAAGTCACTTGGTTTGTTCAGCCTGGAGAACAGGGGACTGAGGGGTGACCTCATCACGGTCTACAGCTTCCTCACAAGGGGAGGAGGAGGGGCAGGCGCTGATCTCTTCTCTCTGGTGACCAATGATAGGACCCGAGGGAATGGCAGGAAGATGTGCCGGGGAGGTTTAGGTTGGATATTAGGAGAAGGTTCTTCACCCAGAGGGTGGTGGAGCACTGGAACAGGCTCCCCAGGGAAGCAGTCACAGCGCCAAGCCTGACAATATTCAAGAAGCACTTGGACAACACCCTCAGAGATACGGTGTGAATTTTGGGGTTGTCCTGTGCAGGGAAAGGAGTTGGACTTTTGATGATCCTTGTGAGTCCCTTCCAACTCAGGACATTCTATGATTTTCATGTATTCTTCAAAGGAGAAAAAAAAAATCATAGGTATTATGCAAATCTATCACATTTCTCAGTTTGAAGTTGTTCTTCAGCAATAGCACAAATTCTCAGTGCCAGCAAGCTGTTTCTACAGGAATTACAGTTTGAATTCATCTTTTAAAAGACTCATCTTCCCATAGATGCATTTTAAACAGTCAAAATTTCCAAATCCTTTCTGTAGGACCAGGTCTCAAGTAATCCATGACCTTGTCATCCTGCTACATCTGTTTCCTCCACGGCCTGGGAGAATCCTGTTCAGTGCCAAGTGAGCCTCCACCACAGCCATGCGGCTTGTCCAGCCCACTGGACTCTTCCAGCAGAAACCTTCAATATTTCTACTGTCTGCAGAGTCAAACACATACATCTCTAATTACCGTCCGTTAGCCAGGTTTCTCTTCAGCCTTGTTTTTTGGACCCACAACCTTCCACTGGTATACTGAGTGGACATGTTATACTGAAGTGGATTACCATTTTGTCCAGCACATCTGTAAACTTACATTTGTACATATCCCCGTCTCTCCATTTCTGCAATATGTCAAAGTCTTATCTGACCTCCAGCCTGTACTCTTTTGGTGTACCCAGGACAAAGCAACAATTAAACAAAATAGGTTAGCAGGCATGGAAAAGAGGCTTATTGCTACTTAACAGTTCTTTCACCTTCCCCGCCTCCTGAAGCAAAATAGGTTACCACCTTCACCGCCACAGGTTACCTGGAGCTTCTAGTGACTCATTTTCTCATGACTAAGGAGAAACAAAGAAATCTCACAGGAAAATACAGGACAGGTTTATTCCTAAATATTCTCTCTTTTTAAAAGTTACTAAACATACTCCTCTAGATATCAAAAATCCAAGTATCCTACCTGAAGTTGGAAAACATTCAAACTGTAAACGAGCTTTAGTCACTGAAAAGTGTGAGACACTTCAGTTCTATATTCACAGCAAAACAATGCAGTCTTAACGTAAAGAGCTGCAAGGGTACTACCATAGTAAGAAAGCTCTGAATCTCAAATAGTGGCTTGTCGCTTTTCTTAAGCAACAATAAAGAAAATCATGACAAAGCGTGAAAGCAGCAGCCACAAATCTGTACTTCCACACTCCCCACATGTAAAATGAAGTCAGAAGCAATTTAGAATGAGAAACAATAGGTAGCACTATCTCTGTCACCAGAAGATATTGATAGCAAAACAAGCTCTACTTACTAAAAGAGAATGTGAAATAAAAAAACATGCAGAATATAAGCAGCAAAGACAAAAAGTTGCAGTTTCTTACGGCAAAGAACTGAAAGAAGTTAAGGATCCAGAACAGAGTTCTTATATTAAGACAGATTTCTAACCAGTCCATGTAACTCTTAAAATTCTTTGAGATTATACTATTTACAAGATGCTTTGCTTAAAGTTCAGAAAGTTATGATGGAACACTAACTTTATTGGGCTTATTTATGAAATCATCATACATCTATGAAAAGATCAGCAAATCTTTTTAGCATGTGTTTTCTGAGGATATTTGGTCTTCATGTTTTCCTTAGGAAGAACAAATGTTATTCACACATACTTAAAGAAAATATGAATTTTTCTTTCTCATTTTACATGTCCCTCTCAATCTCAGTAACATAGTTTGTAATAAGAGTATATGACTTTTAAAGAAAAACGGTATCTCTCCTTGGAATCTTTTCCCTTAAACTCCTTATCGTATTGTCACCATGGAAGAACAGGCAGAGCAGCAGCTGGTACACTTCTCTTCTTCCTACTTTTGTTAAAAAAATGGGGGAGGGCAAGTAAAGGAGCAGTTGCACATAACCATAACAGTACAAGTTTGTTTTTACCAGCTCTTGGCTTTATATATGGAAAAGATGTAAACAGGAACACTACATGGATTGAATACCACATTATTTTGGTACTGAATCCAAAGTTTATGGACACTGAATTACTTTAGCATTCCCCCAGACTAAGCCCCATATTCTTGCTGGAAAGATAAACATATGCAGACACCTTTATCGGAAAGCTTTGAGCCAGGTTACTGAAAAAACTGAGCCTACTCTCTGGGTCCAGACTGCATCACAGAAGCTTAAAACCCTAAAACCAAAGTTACAATTGCATCCTCTGAAGCACAAAAAATGACAATGTCCGTATCTACACTTACTTCATAGCATCTAAGAGCTAACCATCTGTTCACAGAACAGAATCTCACCCATTTTACAGAAAGAAAAAGAAAAGCCAGTTGTCTTCATATATTTGAAATGCAACTGTCACCACTTCACTCATCAGCAATACAGAAACGCAGTAACTGCTACAAACACAAGATGGAACGGAGCTTCTACCACATCTGCTGAAAGAGCACAACACAAATTCTCCCAGGGCATTTCCTGGCCATCAACTCACTCCTTCAAGTAAGCCTGGCCATACTGCAAGCATTAACCTAACCCTACTCCTTGTCAACTGAACCTCACTTTTCTAGCAGTTATTTAATTCCAGGCACAACGTAAGCCACAGGTACTTCACCCTGGCACAGTCTGAATAACTTGCCTATAACAAATAATCAGACAAGTCTAGTAAAACAAGGAGAGCTGCTTTGATGCACACTATTTTAAAGCTGAAATAATAATTCTACTATAAGTAATTTATATTTGTTTTCCAAATTATTTTTCAGCAAATGACAGAGCTTGGTTAGACTTACCACATCTGCTTGAACACACACACACACACATTTACCTAACTTCTTACTAGCAACCTTGCTTCTTGTCATTTTTAAGCATTTTAGTATTTTAAATGCAGCTTGATATCCCACATACTAGCAATATTTATAACACAAGGGTCAGCCAACTTCTGGTCTGTCTTTGACTATCTTTTCTTTAATATTGATTCCTTTTTTAAAAATATTCTATTAACTGTTTTTTCTAATCTAGTTGCAACTTTGGGATTACCTTGAAGACAAATTTAGCAATCTGTATTTCACAAAAATGATAGGAAGATGGATGTTCCACCCAGACATTATGCTCAAACTGCTACCAGCTCTCTATCCAGAACTGTTACGTACTCAGATCTATTTCACTGACGCAGGTACAAGACGGTCAAATGATAGCCAGTAAAGAAGCTGCATGCATGAATTGATGGGGGTTAAAGGAAAAATGATTTACTGAAAACCTAAAGTAGGATTGATCATAATAAAGGATTAGTGGGATATATCAACACATGTGATACCTAAATTAATCCATCTGGGATTAAGAGACCAACTCACTGATGGGACTTCTGGGTAGTATTAGGTGAATGACTGAAAAATCATTCTGGATTTAGCCTAGGATTAGATAGCAGGTAACTCTCAGTACGCCTAATGAAATCTGTAGTTTTTCAGACACAATAGCAACCAACTTGTACCAACCTACAACTTGCTTATTATGAGTTTTATACATTCTAAAAAACACTGAACATCCTATTCAACTGCAAATGGCCCTTGTACCAAAAGGAGAAAGTCTGGAGTCTAGATGTGTATCTTTAAATGGAAACTAATGAGGATTACTGGTAAAACCTTTAGACTTCCTAATCACTTTAGCAGGTTTTGTATGTATTACAGCAATTCCTACCGCAGCCTATAGAAAATGAGAGAATGGTGTATTCTCAGAGGGCAAGAAATACTAAAGCATCAAGTTCTGCTACTGAAGAGGAGAAGAAAAAGACAAACTAGTCCCAAAATAAAATAATAGACAAGGAAAGATATTAACTCAGTGCTCTTTTAGGGACACAAAACCAAACAGCTGCTAGGAAAAATAAAAGAACAGATATAATGCAGGGATTATTTACAAATATACAAAGTACAAATCCATACTTTCTTATGAGACTAAACAATAAGTAAGGTATAGATAGCTCAAGATTTCCTTCACAGCAGATCTCTGTAGATGCATATAGGACCAAAACCTGCATATTGTGGGGTTTATTGTTGTTGCGCTTTTTGTTTTCTGCAGAGTAAGAAAAAAAAGAAGAAAAAAGAAAGGCATGGGGGAAACACAAATCTACCAAGCACCGCATAACCAGAAACATCCTTTCTTTACCAGAAGTAAATCTAACATGATGCTGCAATGGACACCTACAGTTATTTTCACAGGATTTGTATTGATGAAGAATTAACATTAACACTATTAACAATCTTTTTAGAGCTAGCTTCAACTAAAACAGCAGATTTTTCATGCAACAGGAGACCACACTGACACAGACAGCATATATTAGCCATAGTTTTCTTTAGGCTACCGCATAATATAAAGCCTGTATTCCAATGATGATTGCTCCATAAGGCCAAACAGCTTTTAGATACCTCTCAAAGCCTTCCCTTTATGAGCCAGGACCACCCTGAGCATAGAAACAAAAAGAACAGTAGCATGACTCAGTACCTAATAGTCAAGAATTACTTTTAAAGGAAAAACAATTACACCCAACCACCTTACCTGAGGTTAGCGTGTTGAGACACTGACTTCAAGAACCTACTGTTGACTGCTTCTGCCTTCTCCCTCTTCCCTGAGACTTTTATTTTCTATAAAGCTTACCCTCTCAAACAGGCTTTGTTAAACTCAGTAATAACAGTGTTAGACTGGAGTACTCCTAGTTGCCACGCCTCCCTACTTGCAGAAGGCACCTCCCCCACAGCAAGGGGACAAAAATAAAGGTATGCTGATCCTTAACATCTGTTATTCAACATAAATGAGCACTGCTATCAACACAAATGAGAACACCTGGCTGAGATCAGTGACAGCTGAAGAGCCAAAACATCATTTGCTTCTGCTGCCCAGCACTAAAAACACAACAAACCAGTAAGGACAGTAACTTTTCCAGCCACTTCAGCAAGACACAGCAGAGCTTATCATCTGCCTTCTACTCTTATTTCCCATTCCTCTGTACTAAGCCAGGGGACAGGGATCTCAGGATGTTCAGTAATAAAACTTGGGTTTAATGTCTGAATGTTCCCTTTAAACATGGGTGAATCATTATCCCTCAAGGTTATGGTTTTCCATACTTGCAAGACTGCTCCTGATGGGATTAATTCTTGTAATGCATAGCTGATCACCACCACTAAGCAAATAAAAACCCCACATAATCAAGCAGATAAATGTATGCAAATAAACAATTTCCTAAGATCTGAAAGGATTCAGTGCTACGGCCTAGAGGATGGCACCATTTTATTTCTTTGTCTAAAATTTAAGCAAAGCATTCAGAAACAAACAAATCTCTCTGCCCACCTGGAGTACTGATTATCTAAGTCCAGCTGCTTCAGTTTCTATGTTGTTTTCTCCCACCAATCTTCTCCAGCCATGTTGCCTTTATAAGAGCACCTAATCTGCCCCACTGAGTCTGATTACAGACTAGACATGGCTAACTATAGACTGGTGTCATCCCGTTGACAATAAAATAAATCATTCCTCAGCAGAGGTCTTTACAAGGTGGCTTTATATTCCTCAAAAGCTTGATAGATAAAACAGTCCCTGGAAATCACAGAGATATGGACTTTAGTGTTGTGATCCTGCAAACGCTTTGCCTTTCAATGACCTATCATTTGATCAATGACTCTACAACTTCAATTCACTTTTGCTTCTCTTACACCGTAGTTCTCCACCATGCACATTTTGGTTAACTAGGAAAAGAAAGAAAAAACCTAAATCCTACCTCAGTCTTTGCATTCAATCAGCCAATGCATGGTATATTTGTGGAGCAAATGTTTCAGACATATTAGAAAGGTCAATGATACACTTAACGAATTGTGAAACAGTGACTGCTGCTTACTCACAGGACTTTCATTTCCAAGGGACAAAATTCTGGTTCTATACATTGAGCCATGGAACAATCAGAGTTCTTGGACAGAGATTATAGGCCTGACAGCTTGATTTATTAATTTTCTTAAAGACTTGAAGACATTAGATGTGTCTGAATGCTTGTGCCTTCCAGAGGAAAAGTAATTTTCTATTTCCAGGATGAAAATGGCACTATAAATGGTATGTTCTCTCACTTTAATGAAGAAATTCATTTCTGTACAGAGTGTCCCGACTGGAAGGATAACAAGAATGGAATAGCTAACTAACAAACACTTCTGGTCAGGAGACATGCAGAACCAGTAATTTATTTTTCTGCTCCTTACGTTCCACTGCTGCTACCACACAAATCAAGCTGAGCTGAACGGATAATGGAGCAGAAAGCAACAACTGATCAACTTGCTGAAATTTTCTTCAGAAAAAAAGCTTATATCTAAGTATTATTGATAGAGAACACAAAAAGCACTGTGGAAAATCAGTCAAATTTCATTAAAAGATTGCATCTAGAGAAAAAGTACAAGTTTAATTTTGAAAACCCTTCCTAGTTAAAGTCACATTCTCAATAGAATATTCATGCTGAGGTAAGCTACAATTTCACTTACATTTGAAAAAATAATTAAAACTAAAATTGTGAGTTAAGTATTCTCCCACTGCTGCAGCAACATCTGGGGAGCGTATTGAATTGTGTATTATGTATTCTCAGCAGTAAGGAGATCAAAAATACACACACACAATGCAAGCAGTCTCAGAGCTTTCATAGACTCATCACTGTGCCAAGATAGAAAGGGCTTCCGTGTACCTACAGCTCAAAAGAAAATGTGAAAAACTGATAGTTTCATAGTGGCACAGCACGCTCTGACACTGGGATGAACATACGCATGACAGCTGGTGTTAAGAGTCTAAGCAATAAAGACTTGCCTTTCATTAAGGGTATTAATTATGGCATTCTGGGCAAAATCTGACTAACTCCAAGATACATACCTAGAATTTCCTATGCAGTTTCAGACAGATACTATTCTTCCCTTTGTCCTTAAATGAGGGCTACTTAGTTCTGTTAAATGGCTGCTGCATTTCACCCCAACATAGTAAAGAAAGAAACAAATAAAAATCCAGCAACAGAAAAACTGACACCTACCAATGTATAGTTCAAGTAACTGTTTGCCCAGTGTTTGGAACCATTTCAAAGAGAAGGGGAAAGGAGGGGAGTAGTATCTAAATTAAATATCTCACTTCTCTATTCTGGGCTAATCCTTAAAGGAAGCCATAATGTGGCTCGTAGTAAACTAAACCCTCATCTCCTCAGCAATAAAATGGTCCTACATCCTCCTTCACCCCAGGGAGAGAGGTGCTGGAAGCCAATCTGAGCATGAGAGAAGCAATTTAGCCAAAGCACCTTATGCCTGGACTAATCTGAACAGCACAGAGTCTGTGAGGCATCAGCTCAAAACTGACATAAATTAGAGCAATCCCAATTGAGCCTGAGGAGACAAACATAACAGTTTAATCTTCCGCTGTCCCAAAATCCAGTACTGTACTTCAGATCTTGCACTCCAGAGATGATGATCAGTGCTGGGACATCTATTTAGTTAACAGAAAGAGAGCCCTGAAGACAAAACAAAACATGTCTCAGGTTTCTCAGTAACCCTGCTCTGCCTAGAGCAGTGCCAGACTGACTTGTCACGGAAGGCAGCTGTGTCACCAGCTGCCACGTATCAGAGGTGGGGGACATTGTTCTAGGACATTTCATAGATCTTAAGACATATCAGCAGCATTTATGCTGTCTATTTACTCTAAACCAGAGCATTTAAAATACAAAAATACAGAAAGGATAGCTTACCTCCTAATACCTACTTTGCAGTAACCATTACCAGTTACTTTGAGTAACCAGTTACCAGTTACCAAAGTAACCAGTAACCAGTTACTGTGAGTAACTACAACTCTTTGCCATACCTGGCCAGAGCTGAGGTTGTCTCCTTTAGGTCTGATACTGTCTGGCAGTCAGTTTGCCGTTTTTCTCACATGGCAGGTATCACTCAAGATGGTTTTAGTGAATGCTTTGTTCATTTATTTTGTTTGCATTTATAAATCTTCAGGTTAAGTGAAAGGCTAAGTACAGATTCAAGCATGCCATCCATAGCTATTTAAAAATATGTCAAAATTTTGAAATGCTATCATACCAAAATGCTTCCATCATATCCCTTATCCATAGGAAAGGAAATAAAAGGAGGCCTAGCTTGAGGTCAAATTTGACAGTCATTAAATGAGCACAGCTCCCACTGACAGCTGTATTCTGCCCCATTTTATTTCATTTCCACGGATGTTGATAAAACAATTAATAGATTTGACTGGTAATTTGCATATTAAAACTAAAGGAAGAAAACCACAGTAAAAAGTGGTAAAAAAAATAAAACAGTAAGTTTTGATCCCTATATCATTGGCCCAGAAAAGTATAATTTCCCTCTTTTTATGTCATCAGGGGACTCAATCCTATGGTACCAATTCTGCCCCCTTCCTCTGTTGGGTCTGCTAAATTATGGTTCAAGGAGTGAAGAGTACCAGTTCACCAGCAGCTACTAGCAGATACATACAAATTCCAACTCAGCACTGCACTTGATATAAAACTTTTTTTTTTTTTTTACTAAATTATGCATTTCAGTTACAGCATTCAGGAAACTTTATTGGGGGACAAGTCATCCAGTACAATAAATACACTGCTGTCCTGTATCAACTGATTACAGAATACCCCTATCACTCTTTTATTTCATTTGGTGGAACTCAATACTACCTGGAAAGGCTTTGCATGCTCTTCTGTCTTTTTTCTGTCACTGGTAAGAAGTGACAAAAGAAGAGAAACTATTACAAATAAGAAATTGCTATCACCTTCTCATGGCACTGGGTTACTCTACCCAGACTAGGTGGATCCAGTCTGGTCCATCTTCCAGTACAATCCACCTAGAGTGGTGGAAAACTCAGCAACCAACCTTCATTTAAGAAGATACTGACTTTAGCAAAAAAAGTGCAAGTTAGTGACTACCACTAGATTATTTTTTATTTCATGCATATCTACAGCATACATTTCCAAGTCTTCTGATATTCTCTGATGATCAAATTTTCATCTGCTCATAGAATAAATCTTTCTCCCCATCTAACAAACTATATACCACTAAATGTTACTACTATCCAAGTGCCTTGTAACCTAGTCATCCTGTCCCAGTAGGATAAGAAATCAGTCTTAGTTTTGCAGACTAAGATTGCTTAATTAAGGTTACTTATTCCTGTGCTGGATCAAAAAATTACAATCACTCCCCATTCTCTTCAAATGGAAAAGGTTGACTGGATATTTTTTTTTTTAATTAGCATTTTGATTATGGGTTGCACAAGATTTTTGATAGTCATGAGGCAGTTTATTTGTAGACTATCAAAAATAAATTGCATTTTATTGATAAACTATATTAAAATTTTAAAATGTTTTATTTTATATTTGAATGTCATATCTACACAGGCATAGGAATGTAATTTGAAAACAAGGGACTACTTTTGACATGCAATTGAGAGGGGGGTTTGTTTGGGCTTTTCTTTAAAAAAAAAAAAAAGAGAAGAGAAAAAAAAAGGCAGCAGCTATCTCTCATGCCCTGAAGTAAGCTGCACTTACATTTGATAAAGAAAAACAAAGACAGAAATGAGGAGAAATACAGAAATGTCATCTTTTCCATTGTTCTCCCAGCATTTCTGTCATTTCTCATTTTTCTGGTCTAAGAGATTCTCAAACTGCCCAAAGGTTTGTGCAATCACCTTATTTGCAGCTGCCCTGCTATCACCACCAAAACCAGGAGACAAGACATATAACGAGACAGTTTAGATAAGTTTTGTTACTTTTCATTTGATTTCCTTAGTCTAAAACAACACACACAACTACACTACTTCATCTTCTTTTTCTCATCACTGAATTAATAGAATTTGTCAGGAAAACAGCCTCAAAAACTGAGGAAGAAAACAATGAAGACAGCAAAATGAACAAAGGGACTGTCACTTCACCTCCAGCTTTCCAGGCTATCAGTACTCACCCTTTTCATCCTTACTAAAATACTCTCATCCTGATCCTTCATACCTACCTCCTACTTCAATTATCCCTGGCTCTAAATAAAGAAACTACCTAGTCTTTCTTCCCACAGAGCTAGATTTCCACCATTTCCAACACAACCTTTTTCTAGAAAAACCACTCTATTCCTAAATGGCAATTTTTTTCCATATAGAAGCAGAAATTCTCTACAAGGCTGTACCTAAAATGGTCTTAAATATTTTTATGTATTCCACTAAAAAAAAATAAGACATTTTCCAGCCAGAAACCCTATACTGGTGCTGCTGGACCTTATACTAACAAACAAAGAAGGTCTAGTTGAGGATGTGAGAGCTGAGGGTAGCCTTGGCTGCAGTGACCATGAGATGGTGGAGTTCAGGATCCTGCATGGTAGAAGCAGGGCAACAAGTAGGATTACAACCCTGGACTTCAGGTGAGCTAACTTTAGCATATTCAAAGACCTGCTTGGAGGAATCCCACTGATTAAGGTTCTAGAAGGTAGGGGTGTCCAACAGAGCTGGTCAATATTCAAGTACCACTTCCTCCAAGTTCAAGATCGGTGCATCCCTGCGAGGAAGAAGTCAAGCAAAGGAGCCAGGAGACACATGGATGAGCAAAGAGCTTCTACAAAAACTCAAATGGAAGAAGGAGGTTTACAATATGTGGAAAAAGGGACTGGCCACTTGGGAGGATTATAGGAACACTGTCAGGGTATGCAAAGATGCAATGAGGAAGGCCAAGGCCCACTTGGAATGAAATCTGGCAAGGGATGTCAAGGACAACAAGAAGGGCTTCTTCAAATACATCAGTAGTAAAAGAAAGACTGGGGAACCTCTGGGCCCGCTGCTGAATGAGGTGGGTGCCCTGGTGAGGCAAGATGCAGAGAAGGCAGAGTTACTGAATGCCTTCTTTGCTTCAGTCTTTACTGCTAAGGCTGGCTCTCAGGCGTCTCAGCCCCCAGAGGTGAGAGAAAAAATCTGGAGAAAGGAAGACTTCCCCTTGGTTGAAGAGGACTGGGCTAGAGATCATTCAGGCAAACTGTATCTTCACACATCCAGTGGCCCTGATGGGATGCACCCACGAGTGCTGAGGGAGCTGGTGGACGCTGTCGCTAAGCCACTCTCCATCATCTTTGAAAGGTCATGGAGGACAGGAGAGGTGCCCGAGGACTGGAGGGTACCCAATGTCACTCCAGTCTTCAAAAAGGGCAAGAAGGAGGAGCCAAGAAACTATAGGCCAGTCAGCCTCACCTCCATCCCCGGAAAGGTGATGGAGCAGTTCATTCTGGAGGTCATCTCCAGGCATGTAGAGGAAAAGAAGGTTATCAGAAGCAGTCAGCATGGATTCACCACAGGGAGATCATGCTGGACCAACCTGATAGCCTTCTATGATGGCATGACTGGCTGGGTAGATGAAGGGAGAGCAGTGGATGTTGTTTAACTTGACTTCAGCAAGGCTTTTGACACTGTCTCCCATAACATCCTCACAGGTAAACTTAGGAAGTGTGGGTTAGATGAGCAGACAGTGAGGTGGATTGAGAACTGGCTGAACAGCAGAGCTCAGAGGGTCGTGATCAATGGCGCACAGTCTGGTTGGAGGCCTGTAACTAGCGGTGTTCCCCAGGGGTCTGTGCTGGGTCCAGTCAGTATGTTCAACATATTCATAAATGACCTGGACGAAGGGACAGAGTGTGCCCTCAGCAAGTTTGCTGATGATACCAAACTGGGAGGAGTGGCTGATACACCAGAAGGCTCTGCTGCCATTCAGGAAGACCTGGACAGGCTGGAGAGCTGGGCTGAGGGGAACCTAATAAGATTCAACAAAAGCAAGTGTAGGGACCTGCCCCAGGGGAGGAACAACCCCATGCACCAGTACAGGCTGGGGGTTGACCTGCTGGAAAGCAGCTCCGCTGAGAAGGACCTGGGAGTGCTGGTGGACAGCAAGGTGACCATGAGCCAGCACTGTGTCCTTGTGGCCAAAAAGGCCAACTGTGTCCTGGGGTGCATTCAAAGGAGTGTGGCCAGCAAGTTGAGGGAGGTTATCCTCCCCCTCTATTCCGTCCTAGTGAGGCCACATCTGGAGTGCTGTGTCCAGTTCTGGGCTCCCATGTTCAAGAAGGACAGGGAACTACTGGAGAGAGTGCAGCGGAGAGCTACAAAGATGCTCAGGGGACTGGAGCATCTTCCTTATGAGGAAGGGCTGGGAGACCTGGGTTTGTTCAGCCTGGAGAAGAGAAGACTGAGGGGGGATCTTACCAATGCTTATAAATATCTAAAGGGTAGGTGTCAAGAGGACGGGACCAGACTCTTTTCAGTGGTGCCCAATGACAAGACAAGGGGCAATGGGCACAAACTGAAACACAGGAAGTTCTACCTGAATATGAGGAAAAACTTCTTTGAGAGTGACAGATCTCTGGAACAGGCTGCCCAGAGAGGTTGTGGAGCCTCGTTCCCTGGAAATATTCAAAACCGGCCTGGACGCAGTCCTGTGCCCCCTGCTCTAGGTGTACCTGCTCAAGCAGGGGGGTTGGACAAGATGATCTGCATAGGTCCCTTCCAACCCTTACCATTCTGTGATTCTGTGTTTCTGTGACTTTTGTGTTGAAAAGAAAAGAATTAAACCTCCTGCATTCAGTGTGAAGAATAACACTACATTTTGATTAAGACAGAAAACTACCACTTTTAGAGACACAAAGAACAAAAGAGAAGAAATGTCAAATATATCATTTCAGTATATCACAATACATCGTTCTAACCAGACCATTAAATAATCGTTCATGATATTGTGTTACAACCAAGCCAAAGAATAGGAAACAGGGCTGGTAAGCAGCTAAGAGCACAAACAAAAGTGCCCCTGCACCTCAGGGGGTGGAGGCTCAGGGGAACCAGCAGAAATCTTGCAAAAAATTCTTCAGAAAAGATATTCAAACCATAACTCACAGCAAGACTTTTAATAAAAACACCAATGTGTTCTGTTTTTAATAAGGATGCAGATTTAAAATTGAAGACCTTAATTGAGGTTAATTTCTTGGTCTGATCTGAACCTTCTGTTGCAGTTAAGTCATCAACTATGACCAGCAAACTGCCCTACAGAGTGAAATTCTTATGAGCATACATGTAAGGAGACAACTTTTCCTCTACGTCCTACTTCTACTTATGCACTTCCATGACTGAAGAATAGAGCTGTAAAATACCAAGTGCCAGGGACAGACCAGAACAGAAGTATGAACTGTGCCAACCCCGAGTTTACTGTAGTGCTGACACAGATAGGAACTTTCAGCTTTGTTTTGCAGGATTAAGGTAATTTAAAAATCTACAAATATGGATCTTAATCTAAATGCCTTCCAACTTAGTGTTTATTTAGTTCCAATGTAATCTAACTTCTGGCAGACACATACAAAGGAAGATTTTATGCCTTATCCCTTAAGCAAAGAGTGATTTATAAGCACCAAAATGCCAAAGGAACTGTAAGAGATATCTTACTATCTCATCTGCAGAAATTACTGTAAGCTATTTCTTATGACACCAAATTACATATTAATGTTCCTGAATATCACTCAACATTTAGAATCCTCACATTTTAAATATTAAATCCACAACTAAAAGATTGGAAAATTACTTGCAAAAAATGTGTTATATAACTATGCCCTGTAATAATATGAATTTGAAGTTGAATCTAGTTGCTATTATCAAGAATCACTGTCCCACTGAGCTAGAAGAGGTACACATGCACATGCCCTGACTCAAAACACTTCCAAAATGATGTCAGAGAGGAACAAGGTAGCAGTATGACTAGACACAACAGGAAAACTTGTTACATTCTGTTAATTTAGTATAAGCACAGCAGCAGAAGCTTCTTATGAGAATGCTGATTTCTTCCTTTTGGTTTCACAAGTACCTCTGGCATACCTGTTTTCTCTCTCGCTGCCCTTCTGGCACTGAGCTTTATATATATTCATTTATACACAAGCACTCAGTTCCAGCTTTTTCCTCCAACTACAGTAAAACAGACAGTGACTAATGCATCTACACTGACCAGTAAGAATGCCAGTAATTTATGAAGTAATGCTGCTATTTGCAAATACAACATCACATATTCTGTAACAATTTAGGAAACCAAATCCAAGTAGAAATGTTATTTCAAACTGAAGGCTGAAAGGATTACATTGATTCAGTCTGAATTTTTAGGTAAACAGTGATTTTAAAGTTTTAGATTTGGCAACTCTAGTTACAGTCCAGCCTGAAGCACACACAAACACTCATCTTTACTTAAGCAATCGAGCACTTCCCTGGGCAATCCAGCCACTACCACTTCCATACGCTTCCCATGTGCTAATGAGTACGCGCAGCTGGGAATGCTGTAGCCACAATGGTGCAATAACCGACAAGACACGGCTTGCAGGCCAAGACAGCATCCACACCACCATAAGCTTCATACCCTAGTGCAAATAGCATTTGCTTGATTGGACAGATGATGTACTGCTCAAGCTCACTCAGAGATGAGTGACCATTGGCCAGACCAAAACATTTTTAATAATTTATCTATTAATTTCTTTGAATATTTTGAAAACATTGAAGTCCTGGACCTGGAATCATACCTACTGAGACCATACTCTGTACACAGAGCTTTGAGATCTCACCTGCCTCTTCTCCCTGATCTTCTTTCCTGCCCTTAAAAAACAAATGAGCAGCAAATTTCCCAACTGATGCTCTCATCCACTCACTTCTTATTCCTCAACGTGACTTATTTTGAATCGCAAATTACAGGAGGAGGATGTCTGGCTTGATACTATTACCCCAGCCACATATCGTATTATTTTACCTGGTTATGACAAGCCGACTGGTAAGGACAGGGATGACAGATACTTAACGGGCCATTCGGAATCCCCTAGCCAAATCCCTGTGGATTTTTATTGTGGAATAAAAATCATAGTAATGCTGTCCAGGTTAATTTTTCTGCTGATTAAAGCTCCTACTCCCAGTGGAGTTTTGAGGAGACCGGATACCATGGGAGTTATTAGAAAAAAATGGATTCATGCTAATTTTGTAACACTTTCGCCTTTGGGAGCGGAAGTCTCTCTCAACACAATAACTGACGGCAAACATGGCAAAAAGTATTCTCAGATTTTTGTATTGTAGATTAAAAAAAACTCTCCACATTTCCTCCCTTCAAAAAATAATTGGTCTTTTCCTTCTCATATTGCCCAATACTGAAGAGTCATTCACTCCAAATCACATGGAATACAAACCAGAGCTTCTTCAAGCTTCAAAAGTTTTGGCTTCACAGTTGTCTAAACCCATCCCCTGCTCCAACACAGCGCTGCAGCTCACGTAATGCTTCTTGAACAATAACGCATTTTCTGTGTGGTTTGGGATTTGTTCTCTGGTATGCTAATATAAGTTAACTTTGTGATTCTCAAATGTCTATCTGCCTTTACCCTGTCAACTGTAAAGTTATTTATATCTTTACTATGGACCAACATTTTCCTTTTTTTTTTTTTAATACTTTTCCAGACTGTATGATGGCTTGCTTACAATTCATTCTTTCTTAGCCCAATTAAAAAATGATAAAAAACCCTCCGCTGGCTGCTGTAACCAGATAAAGAAATTAATACAAAAGAGGTTTGCACTGGGGTTTTTTTCCTTAATTTTTAAATACCTAAGTATATTTTCTAACAGTCAATATCCCATTAAAACTACCATTATCCATAAATGAGATAAAATACATTATTCTCGAAGAAAAAGCTTTATCAGACTCATTGGTAGAAGTGAGAAAAACCAAACTTAAAATAGCTATGTTCCATCAAGACCAACTGAGAGGTAGTTTTATACCTGTGGAGTACACAGTAAATACTAATAGAAAGGTCATAAGGTAATTATTTTCCAATAGACAGAAGAAAATGCAATTCCTGCTACAGATGTCAGCTTTCCCCTTGCTTAGAAAAGGAAAATTAAATATTTGATGATTAAAAAAGGAATGAAGTATCAGGTAGTTAGGTAAAAAAAAAAAAAAAAAACAAAAACCAACTTTTGCACACCACGCTGTTTGTACATTTTTAAAGTAATGGCTAAGAAAGTTTAGAAAGTTCCCTTTCTAAAATGTTGCACTTATAGGCAAAGTGTTAATGTCTGTAGAAAGACTAATGGTTTTCCAATATATTTCTTTGATAAATGGGTTAACTAAATTAGACTTTTATTTTTAATTTTTTTTTTTTAATTAAGTTGGTCTCTTGCCTGGAGCAGTCAGAGTTATTTACCCACAATGGCCGTGAAATTCCCTGTGTTTGATGGCTTAATTACCTCCTCCTTGCCTGGTAATTCTTTTACGGCATTTCTTTTTGTGTGTGTAACATAAAGACAGATAATTCTTTTTGTTTGTTCTCTGTTCACTCTTATGAACTTACTTACACTTTGTGTCCCCCTTTTTCACATATGATGACATTTAAGTTGAAGGACTAAGACAATGTTTATTTTAAATACAGTACAAATTATTTTATTTATTTTCAGTAACCTGAGCCACTGCAGTCCATGACCTATACAGACACCTGCTACCTACAGATATTACAAGATCTGAATTTTGTTTACTCATTTGGTTGCATCATCTGTCAGATGCAGAAAATTCTACTGAGAAGAGCATGGCAAGTTACATGCATCTCCCACCCCAACGCTAGGTTCTGGCTTACACTGTCTGATTCTGTTAGTAGTCTGGGTATGATGAGAACTAGGTCTGAAAGCTATGAATATCCTTCACTGGGCTAGAATGGGAACAACACTATTTGGACAGAAATAGAACAAGCTGAAAGATAACCATGTATGAAGAAAGAGCAAAAACCAGTATCACTGACTGTAATAAGAGTCAACTGTAGTATGTCAGACAATTTACAAGTTTTCTTCACTAATGAACACAGGCATACTGAACATTTCTCATTAAATTCCAAAAAATAACTATATGCACCTTTCATTAAAAAACAAAAACCTGACTGCTTAATAGTATGTGAGAATAGAATTTACTTTAGTTCAAGGTCTGCACGACTAACAATAGTTCTACATACAAAGCTTAAATTACATCTTCATTAAGAATTGAAACAAACTAAACTTGTTATTATGAACAAATTAGAACAAATTCAAATCTTTATCTCCCAAATAACCATCAGGACCAACACTATAGGGCAGTTGGAAAGGCGAATCCTGATCACCGAATTACCAAATGGTTTGGGTTGGAAGGGACGTTTGAAGGTCATCTAGTTCCAAACCCCCTGCCATGGGCAGGGACATCTTTCACTAGATCAGGTTGCTCAGAGGCCTGGTCAACCTGACCGTGAACACTTCCAGTGATGGGGCACCCACAGCTTCTCTGGGCAACCTGTTCCAGTGTTTCACCACCCTCATTGAAACAAATTTCTTCCTTATGTCCAGTCTAAATCTACCCTCTTTCAGTTTAAAACCATTACCCCTTGTCCTGTCACTACAGGTCCTGGTAAAGTCTTTCTTCGTCTTTGTTAGAAGCCCCCTTCTTATAAGTATTGAGAGGCCACAGTAAGGTCTCCCTGGAGCCTTCTTCAGGCTGAACAACCACAATTCTCTCAACCTTTCTTTAGAGGAGAAGTATTCCAGCCCTTTGATAATTTTTGAGGCACTCCTCTGGACCTGCTCTAACAGTCCCATGTCTTTCCTGTGCTGGGGGCTCCAGAGCTGGATGCAGTACTCCAGGTGGGGTCTCACCAGAGCAGAGTAAAGGGAGAGAATCACCTCCCTCGACCTGCTGGCCATGGTTCTTTTTACGTGGACCAGAATACAATCTGTTTCCTGGGCTGCAAGCACACATTCCCAGCTCATTTCTAATTTTTCATCCACCAGTGTCCTGGTTTCAGCTGGGACAGAGTTAATTTTCTTCATAGTAGCTAGTACAGGGCTAGGTTTTGCATTTGTGCTAAAAACAGTGTTGATAATATGGAGATGTTTTAGTTGTTGCTAAGTAGTGCTTACACTAGTCAAGGACTTTTTCTGCTTCCTGTGCCCTGCCCGGTGCACAAGAAGTTGGGAGGGGACATGGCCACGACAGCTGACCCCAACTGACCCAAGGGATATTCCATACCATATGATGTCATGCTCAGTATATAAAAAGCTAGGGGAAGAAGGAAGAACAGGGGGACATTTGGAGTTATGGCATTTGTCTTCCCAAGTCACTGTTATGCGTGATGGAGCCCTGCTCTCCTGGAGATGGCTGAACACCTGCCTACCAATAGGAAGCAATGAATGAATTCCTTGTTTTGCTTTGCTTGCGCACATGGCTTTTGCTTTACCTATTAAACTGTCTTTATTTCAACCCACGAGTTTTCTCACTTTTACTCTTCTGATTCTCTCCTCCATCCCACTGCGGGGGAGTGAGCGAGCAGCTGGGTGGGGCTTGGTTGTTGACTGGAGCTAAACCACAACAACCAGTATCCCCAAGTTCTTCTCAGCAGGGCTGCTCTCAGTCAGTTCATCACCCAATCTGTACTGATATTGGTGATTACCCTGACTCAGGTGCAGGACCTTGCACTTGGTCTTTTTGAACTCCGTGAGGTTCACATTGGCCCACTTTTCTAAGCCTGACAAGGTCCTTCTGGATGGTAAAAGCTTACCATAGGGTGTCTAGAAAGTAGGTATTAGGGACCTTGCGAGGCCAGGACCTCATGCCAGGCAGGCAAAAGAGAAAGGAAACGAGGAAATAGATAGGAAAGTCTGGTTTCTGCTTCACATTTTATGAACAACACAAAAGACAAGGAACAGGGCATGTTATCATAGCTAATACAAATAGTAAGAGAACCAGAAATGTTTCATAAGATAGTCACAAATCCAAATTAAAGACACTGAAGATTCTGATGCTCTCCATGACCCAAAGGCACCCTGTCGCATTCCTGCCTCATAAAGGGAGTCAGTCTCACATGTGAATATTAAGTAGGCAGCCAGCTCATCATCTCCTCATATAGGCAGAAATTGTCTCAACATAAACAGGGACAAAACAACCTTTGAGATAAGATGGAAAGTGGCCAAGCACACAAAGACTTAACTTCATTGTTAAAGATTCGGGAAAGCTGCAACACCGAGACTGTTCATGGCATGTCCCTTCATTTCCCATCTGGCAGGAAAGTTTCTACTAGCTCCGATGTTTTTATGACTCCCCACAGGTTCCCTGCTCTGCAGACACTAGCTCTCCTCCAGCTTCTCACTGCCATTCTAACAGAGGCACATCTTACCTTGCCTGTTCAAGGTATCAGTACATTTGACCAAAATGCGAGTCTGAGCCTCAGGCCAATGAGTGTTTTCAAGATGGGACCTATACTCCCTTCCAAGATACCAGCAATTCTGTGCCTCTCTGACTATCCTGTCTCTTCTGTGCACCTCCAGAATCAACACAAGAGAGACTACATTTATAATTTTTTAAATTTGGTTTTTAATTTAAGAAAATTTTTTTAGAAAACAAAACCCAAAAGCCAAGCCCTTAGACAGTGCTTCCTTGAGCTTCAATAAACTTAGAGCACTGCAAATGGGGTCAGAATCTGTTCCCGTCACTTAGGGGAGGTGAGAGATATGTGACGTTGCTGACTATACAACAAAGGCTCTTTTGGTTTATTTACTACAGCAGAACTAACAAATCATCCGGATGTAAAGCTGCACCACTGCCCCAAATACAGAAATGAAAAACTAGGGTCATAACTGACGGGCTGGTATTGTCTTTTAAAATTGCTTAGAAAATATATCTTCTGCTATGTTTTCAGTATTCTTGCACTTTATAATTCAATTTTCATAAAAATATGTCTACCTTAATGTTTTAACTGTAGTGGAAGACATTGCTTTTTCAGAACACAAAAACAGATTCTTAAACCTGATGTTTTTCAGAACTTAGGAAGTATCTGACAAGAACACAATTTTCCACAGACACCGGCTAGATCTTCATCAGTATTTTATTTAAAATAGGCAAAAGGTGCATATGTTTTGGGGTGTTTTGGTTTATTTTTTTCCCCCAACTGGAACAGTTCATGAGGACAAAGCTATTCATTATTTTTGTATTTACAAAAAGAGGTAGCCACAAACCTCAGGTAAAATTCCACTTTACCTGCACTATGTTGTTGTAATAAACTAGATCAGACAGAGGAGAAAAAAAAATAGATCGCTGCTTCAGGCAAAATGCCCAAGCATGTCATTCTATTGTAACATACCAAAATTGATTGTTAAGGTAATTTCAGCGCACTGAAAAAGAGTAACCATAACTTTTCTTTTGAAAAAGAGTACAGTTTTTCTGTGTTCTCTTGTTGATATAAATCTTAATAAATATTCATAGATAACTCTAGGACACCTCATTAGCAAGCTGTTCAACAAGTTGAGCAAGTGCTGAATTAGGTATTTTAAATTATTATTATAAATGTATCTTCTGATAGTAACATGGAAACAATTGTAGCCTGTTTCTTAGTGGAACATCGGATTTATTTAAATATGATAGTCAACAAATGCTACCACCTGGAAGAAGACTGCAATGTTTGGCTGTACTAGAAAAATAAGTGGACAACTCCAGAAGGGTTAGCTTTCCTTTGTCCCCACTGCTCAGGTAAGAAGTGACCTGTTCCCAGGAGCTCCGGAGGCTCTGCTTGCTTTGCTTAATCTGGGACTCATCACCTTGTTTCCAAGATCAGTATCAGTTAATTCCTCCAACTTGCACCCATGACCACAGATAACAGACAAGAAAGCTGTATCTGCAGCTGAACCACCTGTGGTAACAGAAACGGGGGAGTCTTCTCCTACACACGCAAAAAAGTAAAATAAAAAGTTTTTACCTTCCCTGTAGCATCATACTACCAAGAACAGTAAGCTTAGAGGGTTACTTTGGTAGTCTACTGCATCTTTGATCAGGCAGCATGCCATGGGCATGATACACTCGGGAGCATCCCAAACACTTCAACAGCCACAAGACCCATTCTAAGGAGTAAAGTTTTAAAGAACAAGCTGGTGAACCTCAAACAATAGCCAAGTGCTAGCCCAGAACAAAAATATCAGGAAACTGGGGGACCAACCTCCAGGTTGAGGGAGGGTGGGGGGAAATAGGACTGATACCATCACCCCTGCACAGATCAGGCCTCCTCAGCCTTTATGAAACACAATCCCAAACTGGGAAAAGGGATTTCAGTTTCCCCATGATCATGGCTGGAGGTGAGAATGTTGGACACCAGATCAGACAGTTTATTTCTGGAATACTTTTTATACGGGTCTAAAATAAACAGCCATTTAATCTTGCTTCGGTGTCTGTACTCCTTTCACCCTGTGAGTCAGTCGGTGACTTCTCACAGTATGCTTTTGTCACGGATCTGCTCTGTCAGGTTCCCACATGTCTTTAGATCAGTCTTCAGTTGCAAATTGCAGGACAACTCCTATTCACGTTAATATCGGCATCCACAACCTTTTTTTGGAATAAACTGCTGTTTAACATGCTTTTTCTTTTGTTCAAGGTTTCCACAGTTTGCCATTCAATTAAGAACACTAATCAAAACAAAACAAACAAACAAAAAACTTATCTGTGAATGCCAAACCAGAGAGATCCGAACTGAGAGGTGGTATCTCAATTTATACTTGGAGTTCAAGCAACAACTAAGATTCTGAGTTGCCAAGGAGAATCTACACAAGGTTTCCTTTGCTGCAGTCTATGAATGATAGAAGTTAAAGCTGAATTTTCAAAAGACTACATCAACAGAGAGGGACACTACTTACTGTGTCCCTCAAAGACCCATATACACATATGCAGTATGTCTCCAAGAAGAGGTTTATTGGAACATCTACGTTTTCTGCTGGTAAATCTTTCACATTATCTTGAAAATAATTCAAGATATTACAGGTATCAATGGTACCTAATGTTTTCTTCTGTGAAAAGCATTATAGTAGTAGCAGAAAAGCAAGGAAAGGGAAGTGTTATTTCGTCACTAAACACACCTGTTTCATAGTACTTTTCTATCTTCTACTTAAAAGGAGTCATTATCAGAAGTTGGTATTTTGTACAATATTCTTTCCTGAAACATATTCAGCATGTCATGACTTGTATCCTAAACATGTACAGTCTTCCTAATTTACCACCAGATTGATTACTGACCAATTTTAGTGCAAAGTACTACATATATTTACACATATATTTTGATAGCCTGAGTACATTTAATAATCCCAGCATGTGGATACCTTTGTTTTTTCCAAAACGCAGTTCCAAAGAAGCTATTGTGACCAGGCTTTTCATTTTTGTCAGAGAAAGAAAATCCAATTTATAAAAACATAAAGCTTTCACGGTGTTACATCAAGCTGCTTTCTAATTTAACTTGCAAATATATAACAAAGCAGTTCAACAACTATGCACACATCCTTTATAGGCTGGGTCCTCTAATCCCTCTTGCTTTTTATGCTTTTGCAGAGAAATCTATCTTTAGGCTATCACATCTTGATGGTACAGAAACCGATTTAAAGGTTTCTTGTAAACGTTGTTTTCTCCACCTTGATCAGAATTTTTGTGTAATCAGACACTGCTAAAGGAAAACTCTGAAAGCACTCCAAGGCACACTAGCAAAGGATGCACTTTGCTCACAAACAACTGTCCTAACTCCCATTCTCACTGAAGCCCCCTTGCAATGCTTGAATAATACTAAGATGTGTTTGGGCTTTTTGCGCCTCATACATCATACCATTTTTAAAAAGAGTGACATCACAGCAACTGCTTTTATATCTCTCTCTCTCTACATATCTATATATATCACTTCACACACACAGACACCTTCTGTAAGCCAAAGACAATAAACTGCAACAGTACATGCAATTTGACATCAGTAATTCGCCCTGGAGATTATGTACAATTTAATTTTATTTTATTTTAAAAACCCAACATATACATACCAGATTGTCCTATGTAAATGATAAATGGCCACAATACAGCTAAAAAAAAATATTAAAATGAAGTCTCGCCCATTGTTTTATCGGTTGATAGCTTTTGCCCTGCAGTTTTAAAATATACATCTCAAATAACGTTTTCAAAAATACATGTGGTTTTCCTAACCAATAAATAACTACAAACACAAGCCAGCTAACCAAGATTAAACTGTAGACTGAATTTACAGTGCGCCAGCTATCTTACAGCAACTGCCCAAACATATTCTCTTCCTCAAACAAGGTAAATTCAAGACAAATTTAGATCATGAAAAATAAGTGACCTCGTATTTAACAGGAGTACATGCAGTAAAAATATGCTTATCTATGAACTGAACCAGAATTGTGGCAGCTTCTACCGGGTTGTTAAGAATTCTAAATGTCTTAAGCCTTCTTCATATTTTACACTGCCATCTAGTGTAGGCTATATCTATATGTTTCAAGCTTCCAACTATCAGCACCTGAGGTATCCAAAACCAAGAAAACCTCCATTAAAATAGCAGCCACCACTTTAGTTTATATTACTTGGAAACCATCAGTTCCTAGAAGGAAAAGACTACAGGAGCCAGCTGAAACAAAACACCAAAACTTCAAGCTATCTGACACCAACAGTAGGAAAGCTGAAAAAAATTCCTAAGTACAACAATTAAGAATGATATATATATATTATTAACTCGGTGGCTAAACAATCATCAGATATGATTCATTTGGAAAAATGTTTAATGTAGATTCACTGAGTGAGAACTTAATGCAGATTAAGCATCTATGCTTGTAGAGACACTACACATCAAATTAGAGAGTATTTGTCAATAGCAGGTCTAAACTGAGAATGCTTATTTCAATGTATTTTTCTTAACCCAGGTGTTTCTTCATCATTTACACATCCTCTATCTTTATTCCAAGGTTTAATCACTGGATCACCACCTGATAAGCCTCATCACACTGCTCCTGTGGAAAAAGCCATTGTGCGGGACTGCAAGAAAGTTTGCTTTACAACCAGCTTCCCCCACAGAGGCAACATTGCTATCTTTATCATTTCCAGCTAACACAGAAAGGCTACGCCACGTGGCCGTTCTACAAAAGCCACACGAATTGTGTGTCATGACAGACAGTAACACAGAAATTCCAGATATAGTGTAGCTCTATAGCTGCCCTTTGGAAGGGGGAAAAAAAAAATACCCAACCCACACATTTCATTGGCTAAAGCAAAAAGGTACTTTCCATACACACTCCAACTTTTAGATTATTAATTTGAAAAATTAAAGATCTTCTCATCCATTGAAAGTATATTTTTAAAACTATAAAAATAGCAGACCGACGTTATTCTGAGCGTCCAATGCAGTATCTCCTACTCTGTGTACCAAATTCTGTTCTCATTTACAGTATAAACTGGAATAACCCATTAAAGAGATTTATTCCAAAATTATGTCACTATAGCAGAGAAAGTAATTTCATCCCATAAAACTCAGTTCTAATGATACCTGTTTTCTTTAGCCGTTTACACATCTGCAAAGCAAACAAAACCCAGGCAGAGCAGCGATGTTACTGCTGTAATAGAAACACTGTACAATACCAGTGTCGATGCGTTCTGCTTAATGCTCCATTTGCACAGCAGTAAATACACAAGATACCATGTCACATTTAGCGCCTAGACTTTTATATCCATTTTCATGTTTTTGAGTCATTTTTGTAACACAAATAGGTTCAGTGCATCTTACTAGCATTGCTGTAATATGCTAAGATCATAGTTTATAAATAAACAAACAATACAAAAACCTGATGGTACATGAAAAACTGTCAAAATACAATAAAAGCTTATTTCCCACAAGACCTTCTCCCTCTTTATTGTCCATTACACATGCACCTCTTTAATTACAGTAAAAAACTGAGTCTTTTTAGTGCCTCATATTAAGAGGTTTCACTCTATTCGCCAAATTAGTGTTTTTGCAGCGAGCAAGAAACTCCTATTGACAAGTCCACAGCTAACAGAATTAAAGGAATTGATAGGAATGAAAGTGTTTTAATTATGCATATATGGTAAGTTTAAGAGAAAATGCTCCCCAGACAGACTTAGCCCAGATTGACTTTACTACTGTACTCAGGACAAATTTGACTGATGTCACAGAACAGGGTGAAATTTCATAGAAACAGGGTATACAACAAAACGAAAAACATCCACCAAAAAAAAAAAGCACAGATGGATTTGATTTTGAACGCCATGGCCCATAGTAACAGAGCACAAACTCAGCCTGCCAAAGAAATGAACTTGATGAACAGCATCACGTTTAACAACTTTGACACCATACTATGTCAAGTAAACACCTTTAGCTTGTGTTGTCTTTCATATTTTCATTAAATAGACCCTTCTTCAACATTAAAAACAATCTAAAGGAACTTATGGGGCAAAATCAAGGACAAACAGGAAGAGGCGGCTTAGTTTGTCAGGCTGAGGCAAAAAGTCTATGAGCATCCTAACCTATGGAAGTCATTAAACCTCCTGTGCAGCCACAGAGTTGAAACTACTGTAAATGGAAGAATTGTCCTGCCCAGTATCTTCTTACCACCCTTCTGAATCCAGTTCTATAGAATTTGGATCTAAACCACCTTAGAAGCAGAAATAATTCTTCATTTTTAAAGAGTCCTGCTAAAGATACTGACATCAAACAATTTAAAACCCATTGCTGCAATATGTAAGCAAACTTTATCACTGTAAACTTGAAAAACCTACAGAGTAAGCAGATACAATTTGTTCCATTCACTCCCTCTTAAAAGACAAATTAATAAACGTACCATGTACAGCGCAAGATGCCCACTTCGCTTTTCAGTATGTTTTCTCAGTATACCTTGCCAAAAACGTACACAAGACTTGGAAGACAGACAACATACCCTGTCTCCTAACAGCAATTTTCACAGTAGAATACATGGTATAAATCTGATTTGCTGCTTGAGATCTTGCCCAACCTTAGTTAACTTATGATGACAGAAGAAACAGGGAAAAAATTCTTCCCTGAAATGATCTGCTACTGACCTGAATGAATTAACTGAATCTACCTTTGCAGATTATGGGGAAAATAAACTAAAGAATCCCCAATCATGAATTTATAGTTTTTCATCTTCTTAATATTTAGCTGGCAAGCAGTTAACATAGTCTTCCAGGCAGCAGGAAACTGAAATTCACAAACCTCAACTCCTTTTTAGAATTGCCAGCGTGGATTTTGTATCAAGACAAGCAAGCCTTTTTAATTAAAATCCTCCATCATTGTGAAGACATCTATGAGCTTAAGTCCAGCACCGCACTCAAACCTTGTGCAAACCTTCAAGGTTTGTCTCAGGTTTTCTGAAACAGATCAACTATCCCCAGCAGGAGAGCCTGACAAGCTAACTGACCAGATCCTTATCTGGCAGAGGTAAGGAAGAATTAGGCATTCCTTTAAAAAAAAAGAATAAATAAACCTTAAGGGCTGCAAGAGAAAATCAACTGTGACTGCTCCTAAAGAATGAGATGGAGAATCTGGGACAAAACTGTAGTGAGACTGCCCACATTTGTAGGTGAAATCAGGAAGCGTGGGAAGGGCTCCTAAACCCAGGGTAAGTAGTAGGCAAGACCGAAGGCTTGGTGAGGCCAGGACTGCCAACTCTCCCCAAGTAACATTTCAGCCTTCTGTCCACCCCGCGTTTTGGCATGTGAAGTTAGATTTCCAAGTTGTTTTAAAAAGCCAGGGAAAAGTATTTCATAGAATTTATATCAGTTCAGGTTACTATGGAAGAAGGAATCCTTCCTCAGAAGTGTGAAAAATAACATTTGCCATTCATCAATGGTAACAATAAAATATTAATGTAATGGAAAAGATTTAGTAAGCCAAACAAAACTAGCCCTTCCTAAAAACTTCCATCAGTCAGATCATTTGGCATACAGGAAAGGTTATGAAAATATAAATTAGGGAGAGAAACATAGCTAACCGACCCAGTGTTTAAGAATGCTAGCTCAAGTTATCATAAATTTTGAAGAAACATCAGTGTTGGGAGTAATCATCCACCTTTCAGTTTGTCTCTCTTAGGAAACTATCTTACTTTCCCCTGTAAATCTGTTACATAAATCCAAAAAGTATTGTTTTCATATTCTCTGCAGAAGTCATATACTAAAACTATATATCCGTAACAAGCTAAATAATTCAGCAGACGTATCAATCCCACTACTTTTCCTCAAAACTCATAGTGAATTTAGGCCTAGGCCTATTCTACCAATTATTTCACCTGCAGACTATCTCATAGCCTCCACACCCAACTAGCAGCGCTGCCCTGCACAGGCTGACTTCGATGCTCCAGGCAGATCTTCTACTCCTGGGTTTTTTTTTTTGGTCTTCTTGCAGTACAGTAGACTTCCAGGTACTAAGCACAGTATGAATAGTGCATTTTGATTCACAAAACCTTCACCTAATGTTATGAAATCTTCAGGTCAGATCGGAAGATAAGGAGTCAGTAATAAAGGAGGATCTTTAGGAGGCACCTGAATATACCTGCTCAAACTGATATACCTTAGCCTGAGGAAGACAGAATTCTTTGATCAAAAATAACTAAGGCAGCCTCACAGGTAAGTCTCTCCAGAGAAACCAGAGCAAAAGAGAGATCAGCAGCACTTGCAAGGTTTGAGGAACCCATGGAGAACTGGAACTCGAAGCTTTAGGTAGTCCAAGAGAGCCAGTAAAGGAAAAGCTTTATTTTAAAGAAAGATTTAATCTTATCTTAGGCATTGTAGAAACTCTTTCAGAAAGCTGAGGAAAAAAAGCAAAAACAGGGCTCTGAAGTAGTAACACCGCCACATGCTCCCGCTAATATCATCAGGGCTGTAAAAATCTCACAGGACTGATTTCTGGTCATATTAATCTTGTGACTCGTACCTTAATTTTAGCGGAATTATCAGAATGTGTGAAGTAAACAGTATTCAGTCCTGCATGGATAGTTATAGTAATGAGGACTTACATTCACAAACTCCATCCAACATACAGGTTCACAGGACAAAAAAACTAAGGTTTTGTTTACCACAAACCACAGGGCATAAGATTTTAAAAAAAAAAAGAAAAAAAAAAAAGGCACACCAAATGACTGGAACACTGCCTTTTTAAAGACTTCTATCACACTTGTACTTATCTGAATATAAGAAGTTTTGTTAGCAACTAATTATTTACAGAAACTCTTGCTTTGAAACAGACTGAGAAACAGGCATTTTCCCCCATCATTCTTGCTCTGCAGACATCCTTTAAATATAGATAGAGGGTGCCTGTAAACCAGTGAAGACTGAAAATTAAGTCTCATTTTTGACATTCAAAACCAGATTTAGATGGCATATATATGGCCTGATTTTAGTATATCTATTTTAACACATCATTAATGGGTAAGTAAACAAGTAAATTTCTTCTGGCGAGGAGGAGAAATGGAAACGTAATTATGCATCAGATAAGAACATCGCTCCGCAAAGACTTCATCCTATTATTGTTATTTCAGATGAGGCAATGGGTTAGCTTTGGGGACCAGGCAAGCAGATAGCACAAGCTCTGCCATCCATGCTTCAAAATCTGTATGTCGTTTTAGTGAAGAAAAAATTAGAGCTCCACTTGGTCACAGTTCAGAAATTAAATATCATATCCCCCCCCCCCCCGCCTTTTCTGGCTGATACAATTTCAAGTTACAACTCTGCTCAACTTAGCTATATATAATACTTTTCTTGTGGTTTTCAGTGCATTTCAGCAGACGCTGCTATTTGCAAGATGGGGATGGGGATCCTATAGCTCAATTACTCTGCCAAATTAACCCCTTAGCGGCACCTACGGAGCCTGCCACCCGCCTCCTCAGCCAAGTACCCCCAACTTTCGAGCGTGGCAGAAAATCGCCGCCAATAAGGCCCTCAAGACCCCCCCCCCCCCCAAGACCCCCGCAAGGGAGCCCCGGCTGCAGCTGCGCGGGGGGCGGCCGGGCAGGCACCGAGGCTCCCCGGCAGCCGCCGCCGCCGCCGCCGGGGGACGCCGGGAGGAATCCCCCGCGGGTCTCGGCTGGCAGCTGCCCCGGCAGCCCGCGTCCCTCCGCGCCCCCGGCGAGCGGCGGGGCCGGCCGGGGCTCCCCGGGGCGGCCGGGCCGCCTCCCTTCGCTCAGCCCCGGCCCCGAGGGGGCGCGGCGCCCGCCCCGCAGGCGGGGAGCGGCAGCCGCCCGCAGCGCACCCCCGGCCGGAGCCCGGGCGGCGGCGGCGGCCCCCGACGGGAGCGCCTTCGCCTTCCGCCGGGGCTGCGCACGCCTTGCGGGCTGTAACCTTAAGAAACTTGATAAGGGAATAAAAGGGAGGGACTTCGGCGGAACCGATTCCCAGCTTTTAATCTCTCCTGACGCGCCGAAGCCCAGCGGGGAAACAACGAAACAAACCCCTCGCCGCCGGAACGACCCCCCCCCCCCCCCCCGGCGTGCCCCGAGCGGCGGTTACCTGGCGGGAGCCCGCCCGGCGGGGCGACCGGCGCCGCACTTTCCTCCGGTGCGTGCCTGTGCGGCTCGGTGGCTGGCGAGCCTGCTATTTATAGCCCGGAGCCTCCAGCAGCGCGGCGGCGAGAGAGAAGGGCAGGGCTGAGCGCCCCGGTAGCCGCGCCGGGCAGCTACAGCCGCGCCTCCCCGCCGGCACCGAGAGGGCGAGTTGCGGCTGCCGCTGGCCGCGGGCACCGGCGCTCGCTCCTGCCCCCCGGCGCCGCCCTCGGACGAGTCTCCTCCCAATGTCACCGCAGCCCGGCGGCGGCGGCGGCGGCTCCCCGGTTCGGCGGCGGCCCCGCAGGTAGCGCCCGCGGCGGTGAGGGGAGCCGGGAGGTGCCCCCGCCTCCCCGGCAGCCCTGCGGCCGGCAGGCGGCCCGGCCCGGCCGCGCAGAGGTGACCCGCCGCCGCCGCCGCCGCCGCTGGAGGAGGCGAGACCGACGCTGGGGTGTGGGAGGGAGAAGCCGCCGCTTGCCATTCACCTCCTGCCGCCCAGAGGGAGCCCGGCCTCCGCGGCCGCCTCTGCCGAGTGCCGGGGGCTGCGAGGCGGTGGCGGGAGCCCGCCCGGCCCGGGGGGACGGTCCGACCGGACGGGACGGGGCGGGACGGGGCGGGGGTCCCTCCCGGGGAGGCCGGCGCCAGCTGACGAGCCCCCGGACCGGCACCTCCTCCCCCGGCGCTGGAAGGCGCTGGGCACGGTCGCTCAGCGGAACGCGCTGGTGGCTTCCCCCTCTCGGAGCTGGGGAGGGGGGCTCCCCGGGAGGCAGTGAGGGGCTCCCCGAGCCGCCGGGGTGGCTTCCTTTCGGCTTCAGAAGTTTGGAGGGCGGGCGATGAGGGAAGCCCCTTGCTGTCAGCGAGGGGGGCGGGAGGGCTTCACCTAGCCTCCGGCCTGCGCCGCCGCCCCAGAAAGTGCTAACGCCGTCCCTAAACCCGGCTTTCCCCCCGCCGGTAGCCGCGGCCCCCTCCTTCCCACCGCCCGGGGCAGGGTGCGGGGGCGCTTCTTGCGCTTTCCTCCTCGTACATAAATGGCTTTGCGTCGAAGCTATGCGGGGCTGTGCGTAGTCGATCCGATTTCCTCGGGAAAGCCACCGGAGGAGGCCCCGATGGCGGAGCTGAGCCCTCCAGCCCCCAGGAAGCTCAGGTAGTAAATGCCGCATCTCTGGGACGTCGTCTGGAAATCGGTTTCACGTGTAACGCAACAGAGGAATTAAGAAAAGTAACTTCTCATGCGTCTTACTCACTCCATAATAATTTTAATATAATCCAGTTTTTTCTCTCTTGCGGTTAGATAAATTCCAGTGTTTCAAACTTCAATTAATCCTATTCGGACTACTTGTGCACTGTAGCAGGACACGGCCTGGGATTTGAGCTGCGCAAGCAGCTCCTCCACCATCATACACAAAAGAACTGAAGTTAATACAGATTAGATAGCTACTTTAGCCTACTCGATAGCATTTGTTACACGGTTGGATTTTAGGGTTTCCTGTCTTGTAATAGCCGCAGTCATCTACAAGATACCAGGACAAAGCCTGATAATGATCTGTGCGAAGCAAGACTTGATTGAGCTTCAAGAGCTTGAAGTCAAAACGAAGTTATACAGAGACTCAAAGTTGGGAGCAGAGGGGAGCTAAGCAAATACTTGCATTTTAAGTTACATAAAAATTGAAAGCAAAACCCTGAGAAGGCATGAGAGACAGAGATTTGGCCTTGTCCAAACACTTAAGCATAAGAAGTAATACACAAAAACCTAGCTTGATGGAACTACCCATTTATGTAAAGCTTCTCGTGCATAAATGTTTGCAGAATCAGGCTCATATTGAACAAACCATTGTAATGAAGTGAAACTGCCTTTTAAATTCAGAGATGAGTCTCTCGAGTATCTGTCATGAACAATATTACGCTTCTCACAACAGGAATTTCTTTGTAATCTTCCTTGTTCAATTTTTAATGTTCCATAGCATAACACATAGCAGAAAAGATCCTGCCAGCATAGGAATCAATTCCAGCAGACTCAAGAGTGCCAGCAATGAAAATCCAGCTTGTGACCAGGGAACTCGCAAAACTTTGCTAGATGTAGTTCAGCAGCGTAGGGTGCTTCTGTCTCTGTGCTCGCTTAAGAACTGACTACTACTCCGGTTTAGTCTGCACTTAATTTTCAAATGAAAGCAATCCCAAGCTCTTCGATGTGTTCAGAACTGAGGACAAAGTCTGTAAAATTGATGTCCTGTCAGATTTGGAAGGAATTGCCATGAGAATGCCTGCTTGCTTTGTTCAGTAATGAAACCTTAAATACATATAGCACTGAACATACAAGGAGCAGTTATCAAAAGTATCGTCTGGAAGTACACTCTTTCTTGGGCAAGGCTTTGTTGTACAGCTGGTCGTACTGCAGACCACAGGAAGGAAAAAGGCTGATTTTTAGATTGCTCTTATGTTAAGATGCAAGATGTTACCAGAGGATGCCTGTTCAGAAACCTACCATATGTCAGTATGGAAAAAAGGTAATCAGAGTTTTATCCCCTTCTGAAATGTTTGAAAATGGGTATATAGCCTAAAACTCTCTTTCATCTTACAGTCAAATTTTTCGGAGCTTGAAATTACACTTAAGCATAAAAACTGCGAGCTGATGTTTAAAAGTACTGAGCTCAAAATGATTTCAAATGTGTTTCAATGCTCCCTACCTCTGAAAATCACATTTCTTTAAGTGCCTAGATATGGATTTAGGGTGCCTAACTGCATCCACTCAGGCTTGAAAATTTTAGCCTACCTATACCTGTGCTTCATAATAAATGTATCAGAAAGCTTCAGAAAAGCTATGAAAGCATTCTCAAAAAAGGAATGCAGACTTGAGCCATTAGAAGGCTAGACACCAACCTGACTAAGTACTTAGCTGTTTAATTCAACTCATTCTGGTATATGGAAAGTAGCATTTGGAGCCCAGGCTTTAACAGATGACTGTAGTAGCAGGACAGAAATGAAAATGAAACACCTACTGGGGCAGTTTTTTTCCTGTTGCTTACTTACTGGTGTTTCCCAACATTTTCCAAATCAATGTACTCCTTTCTTTAAAAACAGCCTTTCTGCTGTCTCCCCAACTGCTACATATGACCTCCTATATTCCACCTTCTAAATATTAAGTATATCTAAGCTTCCTGGTCTGATACTATTCTGTTTGACTGTCAAGTCAAATCCAGAGTCTGTTACTTAGTGAAAAAGATGAGGATAGGGAGGTGAGGGAAGGAGCAAACAAGAAATTAAAGTGTGACAGACTTAAGATGTCACAAGGGAACAGCACATGGAGCTATTGGAGAATATCCCTGCTCTGCTAGCCAGATCCAATCTGGGTAGCAAGGTTTACTATTTCCAGGCCAAGGCCTGGGATCAAAGAGAACATTAAATCATTAAAGAACTTCAGGATGAGAAAAAGAAGTAGGATTTAATGGCCTGTCAGCAGCTGCAGTAGAGCCTCTGTGCTGGAGAAGCTCTAGCAAGAAATCTGTGTCTCCCAGCGCACAGGGGGAAGTAACAGGGTTGATAGGAATTTAGTAAACTTTCAAGGAAAGGCAAAGGACTAAGTAAGAAGAAATGCAAATCTTTATTGTTATAGGCCTTTGCTCAGAGTACATTTCAATGGATAAAATGGTTTGGTTTTGAGAAGCTCTTTTTGTATTATCTTTGATCAACGTTCTGTATAGCAGTTTACCGGGGAAAAGAGTTAATGTACACCAAATGCAGTTGGGTCTGTCATGCTAACCTTGTTAGGAAGCAGGGCTGTGTCAGGCAGAGTAGTTCAATTTAGGCTGAGTATCAAAAGGGAGACTGAAAAGGATCTAAAGCATTCTGTATTCCTGAGCACTGAAACATCTTTGAAGGCACAGCTAGGGTAAAAATCCAGGGCTGCATGTTCTCAGGACAGTTCGTATGAACGACTGCATAGCATAATTGCATTGCTTCTCCATACTAACCACAATACAGCAAATAATATTGAATTTATACCTGCTTTTTAACTGCAGAGAACTAAGGAATCAAAAATTAAATCCTAATGAAAGCATAAATGGTTCCCATATCAGTGGCTGATCACTCCCACCCCTTAAAGCCTGTGTCCTCCTCATGGTGGAACCAACAATCCTGCCTGAAACCAAAGGATGCTTTGGCACTGAGCCAAAACCTAAAGCACCAAGTGAAAATCAGCAAAAACACATCCTAAGCAGGACCAAGCTTGACTGGTACAGCTTCCTGTGTAACAGTGTCACTGTAGATTACTGTCAAAAATGAGGTCTGTAAACTATGTCAGGCTCTTAACAGAATCAGTGACTGTGAACTACAGTTTGGCTCTTGGTACCTCACACCTTGTTACTTACACTAATCATGAATGCGTACAAAAAGTTACCCTGCTAATCTAATCATGATTTATACCCAATATATATGTATTCTGGTATGTGTATATATATATATATATTCCAGGTTCTGCAAGGGAACTGAAAACCATGCGTTACCGAACAAATCAAAGTCTTGACTTCACAGGTTGTTCTGCATGGGCAATCGATTGTGCCGGTGGCTCCAGTGAGGCCTGTGCAGGCCACTGCCAGCATGAAACAACTCGCAGTATCAACATCCACCAGAGGAAGAGCTGTATAACTAATATAACGGAGGTGAAACTGAAATTAAGACAAATACCATACCACAAAAGACTGAAGAAAGCAATGTCAAAGGAAAACACTTCCTCAGTTATCTGAAATGATCACAGATTTTCATCAAAAGACAATAAAGAAAAACAATACAGAACCACTGGAGAAAGCGACTGCAGAGATAGTATCATACTGTGTACCAAATGAGAGATGGGTGGTAGTGCAAATAATAAAAAAACCCAAACCAAAATGAAATGGTGTGCTGAATAGATTGCACCTCCTGCTGAAAGACAGATAGATTTGCTTCCTTTACACTTTGGCAATATTTATTGTGTTTGTTGTATGAGTAGGGAGTGATTGTTAACAAAGTGACCCAACTCAAATGTTTTTCTGTGCATTGAATAGATCACGCAAATATTTATCAAGAACACCAATCCGAACACTCATTTCACTTCTTGTCCTGCTGTCAGGAAAAAGTCAGTCTTAGAAATCCCAAACAAAGCACTATTGCACTATTATTGTTCTCTTTTTCAATAGCAGTTTCTCTGAGTTTCATCATTTATTGCTATGCAAAGTTTAGTATAAAACCAAGGAACAACAAGCAGAGCTCCAAAGGACAGCAAACATGATTTTGTCACTAATGTGATCTTGGAAATGTCATATTCATACAACACAAAATGCTGAACAGCATAAGCGTACTGTACTGTTCAAACCATGATAATGGAGTGACTTTATTGTAATAGTCACTATGTCACATAGCCCCTCGTAAAGCTTGCATAACCGCTGTATCATGTGCTCTGGCCACTCTGACAACAATGCAGTTGTGTGCCCAGGCCTAATCTGGATCAGATTTGCCAGGCAAGACAGACATATGCAGATCTTGTATTACAGATTGCAGAGGCTGTTGCCTAAAAAAGAAAAAAAAAAAGTTTTAATTTCATTTTCTGCTCACTTTGTACCAACAGAAGTGACTCTATAGCATGCAAGGCTTTAAAGAATCAAGATCAGTGATTAAATTATTAGTCCAGTTCCATTAGTACAAACTCTGCAGACTTTAGGGGTCTTTTTACTGACCTTTGCGCAGGGCAGAAGCCATAGTTTTTATTAGATCTACTAGTATTGTATGCCATCTTTCAGGCCAAACGCCCTGTTACTGGACGTTGGACACTTAACCTCTGCCAAAAAATCACACTGCTCTTTTTTATCTCAGAAGGCAAAAATACTTCAATATCTTCCAGCAATACTTATTTGGGACAGAAGGTGAAAGGCCACACCAGCAGTTAGTGTACTGTCTAAAACAATAAAGTCATCAGACAAGCTAAAATGGAAGCAATACATGATTCCTTACTCGCTGACAAGATTTTGCCATTGCTTTTTTCATATTCCCTGTGTAGGCTGAATTTCAAGGAAGGTTTGGACAGTGCCAGAACAGACCTGTTTTATAGCATGGTGTTGATGTCCAGCAGAAAAAAAAAATATCAAAAAAAATCAGCTGTCAAGAAAATATCTCAAAAGAAGAACCCTCAAAACCCAAAACCCAACCCCATTCCTAAGTGCAGTTTCATGGCACTTTTTGTTCCCCCACAACCAGCCCCCTCAGATTAGAGTTCAGATGCCTAGTTTCATTCTCAGAAGTTAAAGCTGTAACCATTCCCTACTTAGAAAAAGAATACTATCGATCTTCTCCTTTAAAACCCTGCCAAAAACTCAAGAGAAGCCAGTTTTGTCCTAGATCTAATCTAATCCCATGTACCCTTTGCCTCACCATTCAGAAACAACACCATTCTCTGGGACAGCAATGCCTTCAAAAAGAGTGTCCCTGCCAATGGCCAGCTGTTCCCAATTTTCTCATTTTCCAAAGGGATGAATTGGCAGAAAGCAGCTGAGTTCACATTTGCATTGCCCTCCACTGGTGTCATTATTTATATTACTTTATATTGAAGACAACTTTCTCTCAAACCATGATAGGATTTTGTTTTTTACTTTGTATGATGAAAATTAAAAGGTTTGATGCAATAGAAAACCAAGCCCTTAGAGCTTCCAGTGCTTTTGGTGGAGTAGTTCACACAGTAGTTCACACCCTCCTTTGGAATAGCTTTTGGCTCCATTTGTGGCAGCTGGTTGAAGATGAGCAACATACAAAAAACTGAAAATTCACAAATGCCTGCCAGATTGAAGTAGCAAGATGATAGGATACCTTATCATCGGTAGCTTGAAAAAATGATTATGTGAACTCCATTCTCTTTTAATATCTATTTCCTTTTACAGCTGCATACAAATATCCTCTAATGTATACCCTGCAAATTCATAGCAAGAGGAGCCTGACAAGATACCATGCTTGTCTGAAGAAAACTAAACACTTGAAAATGAAAGAAAATAATTTAAGCTGAAGCTTTAACAGATACTCTTTTCTATATAAAAGTAGGTTTTCAGAGCTTGAAAAGAATGCTTAGAAATAAGCTGTGAATGCAAATAAAAAAATAATCTTTGGAAATTGCATTTTTTTTCCATTTACTGGCCATTCCCTCTTGTAATGGCAGGGGGTCCAGGCCTGTGTGACAGGTGGAGCTGATAACTGAGGGAGTGCTTTGTGCAAGTCCATTGCTGTGTCGGGCAGCAGATTTCTGAAGCAATTTTTGTCTTTAACTTAGACCTAGACAATTGTCCCAGGGCATGGTGCATATAAATAAAGCCTGGGATGGTAAATTTCACAGCTCCTGGGTGGATTTCTGACATGTATGCTAGCAAAACCTTAGAGCTGGGGGAAAACTTGTTGCCCTGTGCCGTGACACTCCAACCCTCTCACGTCCCTGTAGAGTATCCACTGGGGAACTCACTCAGGTAAACTACTGTAAAGCTTCCAGCACACATTTTTTCTCTCACCATATTTCATCCATGTATGTTGTGGTTTAACCCCAGCTGGCAACTAAGCCCCACACAGCCACTCACTCACTCACCCCGTGTGGGATGGGGGAGAGAATCAGAAGAGTAAAAGCGAGAAAACTCATGGGTTGAGATAAAGACAGTTTAATAGGTAAAGCAAAAGCCATGTGCGCAAGCAAAGCAAAACAAGGAATTCATTCACTACTTCCTATTGGTAGGCAGATGTTCAACCATCTCCAGGAGAGCAGGGCTCCATCACGCATAATAGTGACTTGGGAAGACAAACGCCATCACTCCGAATGTCCTCCCCTTCCTTCTTCTTCCCCCAGCTTTATATACTGAGCATGACATCATATGGTATGGAATATCCCTTGGGTCAGTTGGGGTCAGCTGTCGTGGCTGTGTCCCCTCCCAATTTCTTGTGCACCCCCAGCCTGCTCGCTGGTGGGGTGGGGTGAGGAGCAGGAAAGTCCTTGACTCTATGTAGGCACTGCTCAGCAGTAACTAAAACATCCCTGTGTTATCAGCACTGTTTCCAGCACAAATCCAAAACATTGCCCCATACTAGCTAGTATGAAGAAAATTAACTCTATCCCAGCCAAAACCTTCACGATGCATCAAGGAGAATGTCATTGACAACAAAAGTAGATTAACCACATCAAATACCAACTGGCAAAATCAAGGGCTTATAAGATACAGCCAGTGTTCAAGTCAGCAAGCAATCAGGTTTGAATAGCACGTAGTGGGCTGTTGCAGGTATCTCACCTCAAGGGAGACATCTGAAGGCTGGCTCACAGCTCCATATGAATACCAGAAGCAGCAGAAGCAGGGAGCTCCTGTCTACCTGCTGCAGAGGTAGGATGCCACCAGTCCGCTAATTATCAACTTCTCGTCTCTTGAGCATCTTCTTTGTCTTGCTGAGCTTCTGCTGAGCTCCTGCTGTCACACTTTTTCTCTAATTTAAGAAAGAAAAATACAGTTCTGACACTCCCTGTTTGAAAATTTGCTAGCCCCTGTTCTAATCAGCTAACGCTTTAAATCACAGCTGCCTTGATTTCGGAGAAGTTTTACTTGTAGGATAACTTTCTATCACCATTCATGTACCTGTAACATACCCAGGTCTATGTTGGACAATGATTTTCCTTCTGTTTCCTACACATCAGCAGACCACATGCAGACTCTCACCCCTGATCTTTTTATACTGGTCACAGCAGGACTTTAAAAAGGATATATTTTACTACACAGATGAGCAATCACTTTCAAAACCCTTTGCAGCATTTCCCTACCCACTGTGCTTCAATTCACAATTTGATGCCATTCAAAAATAGCAGTCTCTTGTCTGTGTATGATATTGCAGCCTGTCTTCAGGTAAATGCTTAATCTAAAATCATCACTGCTTAATGGTATATTCTTTTCCCTGTACTGCAATTTAAAACAGTAATACAAAGAATATTTTGGAGAGCTTGATATATGCCTAGCTGATTATGTCCCTCACTTCTCATCTCCTTATCTTTGATATATTTGGGATTTTGACCCTGCCTGTCCTGCAGAAACTTGTATGCAACATGAATTGACTAGCTAAGAGCTAATGAGGTTCATAGCTTAAAGTGAGCTGTACATTCTGCTGGCCAAGGTCTGTTTCTTCCGCTGTGTTTGGAAAGAGTATCTGCCTTGAATTGTAAAGTAAATGAAATAAATGGAAATAATTAATACGTGGTGACTGATGGTGAGGACAGTGGGGTTTAGTTCCAGCTTTGTCACTGACCTGTTGCATAATTTTGAGAATTTCACTTAATTTGTATGGATTTGACCCACTTGTAAAATAGCTATAATCTCCCTCACTGACCTCACAAGGTATTGTTAGATTTGGGCCCTGGCTATAACTGGCCTTTCAGCACTTGTGTGCCATTCAGGGTATAAAAAAGAACTTTGCCCTATGTGCCTTATTTTGACCAAGAAAAAATAATTAATTTTGGGGAAGCGTCAGGGGAAACTCTTTCCTTTGTGTGCCATAGGGCAGTAGATTGCCTCAAAGAGCTTGGGAGAAAGTGGAATCATATGAAATTGTTGACCTAAAAAGGGTCACAAAGCTTAAGAAGGAACCATATTTTCTTTGAGTCTTTCTCAGACTATTGCCTCCTTCACTCTGCATGTCTAGGACAGACTGGCCTTTAAGTAATTGAGGCATTCAGCACAGGTTAAAATCCTCAACCAACAGACTCTACACAAGAGCAAAGTATTATTCATTTTAAGAGGAACATATTTAAAATAATATAAGTCATGTGTCAGGTCATATGAGAAGTCAACCCCATTTTTATTAGGAATTAATATCTCTCCGCTTCTCTGGTTAGCAGTAGATTGGTTTCAAGAACTAACCCCTGCTCCTTCCTGAGTTTTATCTAGGTCATCTTGATACATGCAAATATTCCACTGAATTTAACGAAGTTACTCTCATGAAGCTTTAGGACCTCTTTCTGCAGCTCAACAGTAAGAATATTTAGCTCTATGCTTTATGTATTTGTCTGCAAATATTCTAATATCTTGCTGCAATCATGAAAAATAAAGGATTCTGTGTCCTGGAGCAGAACCACATAGAGCAGATAGCTATATAGATGTAGCACACCTAGTTAGAGAGAAATATTTTTTTCTTGTTCGTTCTCAAAAAAATATATATTTGGTAGGTATGTAACAGTAACTCCAGAGTGTGTTAATTTGCTTGGTTGACTGCCTATAGATAAGTGTCTTCAGAGTAAATACTATTTCAGCTATTTCAGGGTTAACTAACCTATGTGACTGCCACTGTTTTTGTACAGGCTACTTAATAAAAGGTAACTTACTTCCACATTCAAAGTATAAATCCATTACAATATAACGTTTGCATTCATGCATTATTTTTTTGTCTCTTTTACTAGTTAACTAGTACTAGTTGCTAAGTAGATGTTAGCGTTAGAGTTATAAAAACACATGCTCCTGGAAAAAATATTTTAGCAGCGTAGATGATGTTACTATATAAAATAACTCTGTAACCACTTCCTCCGTGTTATTTTTAGGGACAAAGTGAGATCAACTGGTGTACACATATACTGTTTGTAAGTCGAGCAAGAAAAGAAATACAAAATACAGCTTCTTATAGAAGTAGTAAGTTATCTGTATTTCATACATTGGGGCAGAGTCTGTTTACTTTTTTTTTTTTTCCTGTGACAAATTCAGAGAAATTCTGTTGGATCCAGCTGAACTGCTCTGAAACTACAGCATCTGACTAAGCACACGATTCACCCACTCTTTTAGAGATATATATGTAACTGCCTGCCAACCAATCACAGGTAGGATTTACCTTGCACCTTTAACATTTCTTGTTAAAATTACACAGCAGAACCTCAGGAAATGTGAACCAAGTAGCCCAACTCTGTGGTGTGGGCTGAGGAAAGAGTGAGAGATGAGCTGAGAAGGAAGGATGGGGGTAGACAGCAAGTCAGAGGCAAATGCTGCGGACGTGCTCCCTCGCTTCTCCACCCTCAGGCCGGTGTGACCACATGCATTGTGGCTACCTTGTCTTTTCTCTAGCATTAATCAGAGCTCATACAAGCAGCCACCATTAGAGGGTTTGATGTTGCTAGCATGTTGGGGACAAGGGAGGAGAAAGGCCTGTGCTGTACATGGCACAGGGGCTGCTTTGTGGAGACAATAATCCTTCAAATCAACCTCAAAACATTTTGTGGGGAACGAAAGGTGAGAATAGAAGAGGTGAAGCAAATGAGGGCAGGGGCTAAAACATGGAGAATGGACAAGCATTTCACAATTAGAGGTGAGAGTAGGACAGCAATGTACAAGGAAAAAGCCTGTGAAAATGCTACTAGCAATGAGTCTCCAAGAGCTTGAGTCTATTGAGTGCTTTCACTAGCACTTTCTTTCTGAAGAAACTGCTGAATGCCATCTCCCTTGATTATACCTGCAGAAATTGATTTCTTTTCATACTCATTTTCATATTAAATCTGAGAAAGCAAGGGGAGCTGAAGTACAGACAACAGATTTCATGAAGGAAGGTAGAAGTATGTCAAGGCTTCTTGCCATTCACTGTTCAGATGTTTATTTTTCTTGTACATTGAAACTTTTCTTTGCATAACTGACATTAGGACAATCATATCAAAATTTGAGAAAGTGATATGACTGCAGAGATAGTCCAGCCAAAATCTGAGCCAGGACTGAGAAGCACAATAAGATCTGATGCTCTTCAAGGTGGTGCAGTCCTTCACTTAGGATTGACATTTATTACCTCAACAGCTATGGGCAACAGCATCTTCACTTTCTTGCCAGATGCATTCTGGTGCATGATATTTTCCTTGTGACAAAGCTTGGTATAAACAAAGAAGATGGAAGATTAAAACAATGACCATAGTCTAATCAAGGAAATCCTCCCTCAGACTATAGGCCGATAGTTACTGGGATATTATACTTCGTGTAAATGTAATACGATGCTTTAAATCTCTGAGTACAATTTCTGTAAATATGTTTGTTGGAAAAGTGAACCCAAAAAGCTATCAAAACATGAAATACTATCGAAACGGGGTAGTGTTGATTTAGATACCAAGTTTATGCATTTCAGCACAGATGTCATCTACTCTGCTCAGCACTGAGGCATTTATTCCCCTTACTTTAGGATTTCTAGAAGAAATGGTGTATAGAAGAGTAGTAAACAAGTCTGCTGCTTGGAAGTGGTACTCGGATAAATCCACGTGCCACTACAGTGCTGTTAACAAAGGTAATAGTGTCATAATAAAAAGGTTAAAATGTCAGGAAATATGTCAAAATGTTTCTTTAAAATTAAACCTGTAGTTGCTGATCAGGTACACAGAATCTAGCATTTTTCTCACCTGACATTTTGTTTATGCCATTTTCCAGTGTGTGAGATCAGATAGTATGCATATGAAAAGTATTTATTGCATTCTGTGGTGCAATACATACAGGCAATCGAATCTCTGTGTGTACACTTCAATAAAATAAGAAATATATTCCTGAAGTTCCTTTATTTACTGATCAAGTGGAGCTCCTAAAAATGAAAGAAAAACAAACCATCTCCAGACAAAGTAGTAGACTGAAATCTGCAGTGTTAAAGCAAGACCAGCTTGTAAAGAAAGACAATTTCTTTTTTTTTAAATGAGGATGGTGGATTTAGGAAAAAAACAATTGTAATCTCCTGCACCTGGTGGCTGGACTGAAATACATATTTTAATTATATTTGTGAATGTTCAGAAATACTGGCAGGGATTTAAAATACCCATAACTGAGCAGAAATGCTGCCTTTGATGATGGCCTGATCTAGGCCCATATAAAATGATATCATAATGGCTGTAGGTAATATCTGTAATTCCTTTCAGAAATCTGAAATAACATGAAAACTGTCTTGGTTTCCCTGCATCACTGTGTAATGTGAGTCTATCAAAATGTTCAGCCTGGGTATATTTGTTGCTTCACATTCAAGCATGCAGAATTTACCATTTTAAGCTGAAATTCAGTAATGATATATGCCACTTCAACTGTTCTTATTTTCTCCTCATTGGATTTTCAAACAAAATCCAAAAAGAAGCTCAGAGAGATACAAGCTGAGAAAAAAAGCAACTGATCTTCTGTTCCCCATGGAGGAACACAGCAGCTTGTTCAGCTTCGGTGTGAGCTGTAATGTAGTATGGGGTGTCCCTCCCTTCTATATGCTTTCCCAGCCAGTAGTTGCCATAAACAACACTGTAATATTGTCATGTTGCAAGCACGCTAATCATGTTACACATTTGGATGATAGCGTAAACAGCATAAATGTCTGTTATTGCCACAATAACAGTTTCGGCGTAGGAGCCAAGACAAGGAAGAATAGGGACTGAAGAAAATAAGGCTGTTATACAGAGATCATTCTAGTTAACAGATGAAGATCCACCTCCAAGAAGCTGCTTTTCCCTTCGCAAGAACCTAGCCAAACATTCACTGCCTCTTGTTGAGGGGTATTTCTACAGCACCATTTTTCGTTCTGCTCTAAATTGATTATTTCATTGATTTATCTGGCTTTTTGATATGACTGTAATTTATTAGAATAGTGAAGAGATATGGGAGCCGGCAGAAAAATCAAGAAGAGGAGAGGTGAGAGGAAGTGTGTAAAAAATAAAGCATTTTATGGAAAAGGTCCATGGAATAATAAACTATTAAAAACTTCTCTGGGGTATTCTTTTTATATATACTATACAGTTTAATAGAGAATTGTAGTGTACAATACAAGACAAAAATCTCATAAATAACATGACTTTTTAGTAGGAGTAAATGGTTTGTTAGAGCAATTTCTAGGGCATTCTATTTCATTTCTTTAGAAATTAAGTTATTTTACACTAATGAAGAAATAAAACTGAAAAAAATATATAGCCAACCATCCTGAAGTATATACCTGTTAAAGGTGCTAAGCAGACCAGTGCTAAGCAGACCATTTTCATTTGATTGTTACCACTTTAACCGTGTAAACTTTTTAGTGCATTTTGTTTGATTTAAGCTACCATTACATATTATGAATATGAAAAAACCAGACATATAACTACATGCAGTTGTGTAGTCAAGGAAAAATGCAAGTCAACGGAGTGAGGTTTGCTCTAATTTGGCAAAACAGAAGTTACCCACTTCTGCCTGCCTTACCACTGAACACCAGATTTCAAATATAGACGACACTTCATTTTACCACGACCTCACTGACCATAATTTTAAAAGGTAGCCATATGCAAATATGTTTTTGCCTCTTTAGCATAAATACTAGGCAAAATGTTTTCCTCTAACCTCTCTGTTCAGTCCTGGTCCCATCCAAATAAACAAGGTAAGTTTGCTATGACGTATTCCTTTTATTTACGCTTCAGCTAAACACATACCAGTATGTTGTAACTTGATCATGACTAATCAAAACCACATAAATGATGACATAAAGACCATTTTCTTCAACCTTTTATTTGGAGAAGAGATCATAGCACAGGGAGGCAAATTTTGCCATCCTTTGCCATGCTAAGTAGTGCCTCGCCTTGCTCTTCCTCCCCTGGATATGCAGGGGATCAGTGGCACTGTACAGAGGAGCAATGACCCGAAGCAGCAGCAGCAGGACACAGCTCTACACTGCGACTTCCTGAGGAGTCCCAAGGAAGAAGGGAGAGGAGTGCTGCAGAAGGAGGAGCCTGGGAAGGAACGGTATCTGACAGTAACGCTTCCTTTCCTATAGAACACTCTTTTTCAGCCAGTTCAGCTCTTTTGTCTTGAGCAATGTTTGCAAGCTGGGTGTCACAGTCTCCCTATTCTCTGCTGAAGCGGGTGGCCCTATAGAGCGTGTCCTCCCCACGCACCTCTGGCTAAATCCAGACACCTCATTTAGGTAATCCTTGCAAGATTTCCCATAACATAGGCATATATATTGTCCCTGATGGATGGCTCTGCAACCCAGTGCTAGATGAGTGGGTGCAAATGGATACAGAATTTTAGTAATGTGTTAATAAAAAAACACCAATTAAGATCAGAATACCTTCCACAAGGTTAACATAAAAAGTGATGTGTTGAGTTAAATTACACTAAGGAATAAATGCCTGCTTATATCTGTAAGTGGGGCTTTCATGAATAATCCAGCATGCTTGCTAATGATAATGAAAGTGCCCGTGTCTTACATATTAGAATTACTTCCCCCTTAGCCTCTGCAGGCTAAAAGCTTTGCCTATTGTTGCATACCATGCTAGGATGAAGAGCTGCTAAGGCAAGGCTTGATTTTTATATTGATAGTCTACTGCAGTTAGAGGTGAGTTCTTCTTACTTGCTTTCCCACAAGCCCACAAAAAATGGTACTGCACACCTATGTCATAGTAAAAGAGATGTTTTATATTTCTCAGCTAATGGGTGTCTTTTAACAACATGTATCTAAAAATTAAAACCAGCCAAAAATCTGTAAAAAGCAACTCCACTGGTTACCTCTATGATGCTGGCCTGGTGGAGTTATTAAAAGGGGAGGCCTGGCTTTAAATGCAGAGTTCAGCTGATACATGTAGTACCACACTAACTTTAAAATTTACATCAGGAAGGGTGAGGTCAAATACAGAGCTCGTGGGGAAAAATCAACTCTTTTTATAGAAAAATTATACTGACAGGAATACCCCACCTCCCACCCCCCCAAATTACAAAAGTGAAAACAGCGTGGCAGTAGGAACAGATTACTGGTTAGTCAGTTTATTAGGGCTTCCAGAATTTGTAGCTTACCAAAGAGACATTTTAGTTACAGGCTAATCAACTGGAAAAGGTATTTGAAGAAAAAGGATATCCTAGTTGATATAGTTCACAAAGCATTAGTTAAGCCTCATGAGTCTGATGGACAACAAATTATTGTTAAAACAGCTGAAATCTAAAGAACATTTTTCTGTGTCATTTGTTTCAACTCGTTCTTCTTTGTCACCTAAAATCAAGGAAGTAGCTCTGCAGCATGCATTTATGGGCTGCATCAGTGACAAGTTCATTCTCTTACCATTTCCCTCCTACTTTTTTCCTGTCTGAAATAAAATGGGCAGGGACTACCTTTCTTGAACAACTGCAGATTTAAACTGGAACAGACCATTTTACGTTGCTCTGGCAGCATAAAAGAGACTTAAATGGATGTAAAAGTGTAAGTGATACTCACTTTAATTAGCCTATTATATTGCCGGTGATGTATAAAGCAGCTTTGGAGTCACCAACAGTCCACACCTAAATGTTAACTGTTACAATTTTATTGCATGCACAGTATTGCTACAAATCTGTAAGTTGGGATATCCGGTCGTGTTGCCAAGACATGGGAAGATTTACAAATCGCAGCACAGTCTCTACAGTATTATCTGTATCTATTATACTCATGTGGGGTCAAAGTATGCAGAAACTTTGTATGTTTAGCAAATTGTGGCTAAGCATTTTAATCCAGTATTGGTCTGCCAGAACTCTCCAGGGCACAAGATGAGATGCCAGGGTTTATTTACTTTGTTTGCCAGACAAAAATTTCTCTATGAACTGCCCTGGATATACATTTTAGCCAGAGGAGCTTCACAAAGACTTTGAGATTGATATTGTTCCTCGTATAGGTTTGCCTTGAACCTCCGAACATAGCATGGCCTGCAACTAGAAATTGCTTTGCCTTGGTACTGATATACCGTTACAGAAGAACATAAGCAAACCATACCAGACTGGACAAAAGATCCAGTTAACCTAGGATTCTGTTTCCACCAATGGTCAAATGCAGGTGCCTGAGGAACAGGATGAACATACGTGGTCCTCCCCTGAGTCTCTCCCACCCTTCAACCTTTTGCATCTCAGGGGATTCCTGAACCAGACTTGGCTTCTGGGCACTGAGCATCCCTACACAGATTTTCCTTACATAAGTTCATGCCATCTTCACCCAAACGCCTGTAAACCATCAGCATTCACAATATCTTCTGGCAAGGAGTTCCTCAGGTCTGTTACCAATTGCATTAAAACCATGGCCTTTATTTTGAATTTGGCTTCTGTTAGCTCTATTTGATGCCTTTTTGTTCTTGTTGTTTCTTCTTTCTTGGAAGAAACTGTGAACAATCAATCACTATCCACTCTGTCATGTCACCCATTGGTTTACATCCCTCAGGCATCTCTTTTTCCAGACTGAAGGTTTCCCGTCTATTTAATCCTGCCTTCAACTAGAGTTGTTCCAATGATTTTGACGAGCCTGTTGCCATTTTCTGAACCTTTCCAGTTCTCCTACATCCTTTGAAATGCAGGGACCAGAACAGTGTGTGGTATTCAAAGATGGGAAATTGTTCTCAGTTGTGTTCTCTGTTCTTTTTCTCACAATTTCTAATGCTAGAATAACTTTTTTTGACTGCAGTTGGGCACTGACCAGAAATTTTCATAAAACTGTCTATTACAAACTCAAGATCTCATTCTCTAGTGCCACTAGTAAGTGCAGAGTTCATGTAAACTGAGGGTTTTTTTTCCCTTTCACACTTGAGTTACATTGAATTTCAATTGCCATTGTGTTTTTATTAAGATCATGGGATCTTTCGCCAGTATTTCTTAACTGGACTTTTTTACTCTCCTGCATCAGTTAGTATTGTCAGCAGTTTTTCATGTCACTGCTCATCACCCTTCCCAGATAGTTTATGAATATATTGCACAACATAGATCCTACCATTGATGCTGCAGAACTCTCCACTGGCTCTCTCCACTGCTAAATTATTCACTTACTCCTATCCTCTGATAATGGTCGTTCAACAATTTTTTATCCATGCAAAGATCTTTCCCCTTATGCCATTGTTGCAAGGTTTCATTAAGAGGTTTTATACCTAACTCAAAATCTTCTGGAAATCCAGGTGGACTACATCAGCTCAATCACCATAAACTGAATGTTTAGACACCTCCAAGAGGCTTGTGAAACATGGCTTCTCCTTACAAGAGGGATTCTACTCCTCACCAGGGTACCGTATTTCTCCATTTCTCTTATAGCTCCTCACTAGTCACTAGTTCCTCAAATCTAATCTGGAATGTTTTACATTTTCTCATTACGAATACAATGGAATGGCTATATTTGAATTATTAGTCTTTTATTGCCTATTTCTTTTGTAACTCTCCTCTGCTGTAATGGTAGATTATTCAGACATGCCTGCAGGATTAGGGCACTTTGAATACTCTGCTATAGCAGTTGTCTGTTGTTCACATTGGGCTGAATTCAGCACCCTTGAAGTAAAGGTGATCTTAGCCACTTGATTTGATGTAACAAGGACCAAGTTAATTCTTGCCTCATATTATCACAAAGGCTGAGTGCTCTTTAATATGTTTTTTCCCAGATTATAATTTTTATCGCTTTGTGCAACTACTAGTAGATTCATTCAATCTGAATGGAAAACAGCCTTAATTTAAGATGTACTTAACTTATTCACTCCTGGTGTTTTATCTCCTGTAGTCCTGACACATAGCCTCATTTATTTGAAATCCAGTCCTGCCACTTCTATACCTATTCCACTGTTCTCTGCTCCACCACTTAAACCAGCACGTGCTGTAAGCCTGACTCTCTCTCTGTTCTGCTGATGTCTACAGTCTTCTGATTCCAGGGTGCCTGTGTTTGTATTACAACCAGTATTTCTTCTGTGCCTGCACAGACCCAATGTTTGTAAATTTTCAAACCAAACAGAGCCTGGAAATGACTGCTTTCATTTTCAGTAGGTTTCTTTCTTTTTTTTTTTTCAATTTCTCAGTGACAGTTATCTCCATAATTAGGAAAGCTTTCTCTCTGAGAAATAGGTAAATGGTATTCATTTGAATTCACATGACAGAAATCTGAGGATTTACACAGAATCTGCTCATGCCCCTCAAACAAATGTGAGTAACAGTGTGCAGACATGGAAAGCTATTGCTCTATGCACAACCTCAAGGCAAGCTACTCTCACAATTATCTTGCTATCTTCTCATTAATCAATGGTAGGCTTTGTGAAAGTCCAGAAATGCATTTGGAAAAAGGAAGCTGCCTAGAAGCAGAGGACCAGAAGAGCTAGGAAGATCAAACACCCTTTGCCTTTCCTGCAGTGCTCCTTGGAGGCTAGAAATCCTCTTTCTTAGAGGGCTCCAAGGCCAGCTGTGGTGCCAGACACTTGAACGAGGTTCCCCAAAGCGATGCAAGGCCTTCAACATGCTCCCCATTTGGGCTGTGCTCTCACCCTGCTCCCCAGCCTCCACCACTGGTTTTGAATGAAAACACGACTTCAGTCATTTGTTCCTTAGGTTAACAATGCAAACTCTTTTCCTGCATGTTACAATTTGGTAAACAACAAAAACAATGCGAAGGAGTGATCTAGAGATTTCCTTCCCGTAAAAGTTTCTTTTTTCATTCTGCCATGGGAAAGAGTGATTTGGTCCACGGACAGCGGAGGAGGGAAGGACTTCAGGAAGCTCTTGTCAGTGGCCCAGCTCAGTTCCCACTAAAAGAGCTGAGTCTGCTGAGCCTACTGATGCACACTTTTGAAAATGCCACCCTACACCTCTTTTTCTCAGACAGACAGTGGTGGACTTGGGCATAAAATTACTGACATTTCCTTTTCCTGGAAGAAAGTCAGCAAGCTCTGTCTCTCAAATTGCATTGAGGGACAGCTCTCTTCTCCTGTTCTCATTACTGTACCCTGATTAGAATTCAGTGTAAAGATTAGTGATAGCAGGACTGGTTCTGGTTGGACATTTTTAGGCCACAAATATGCTGTTAGATAATCGGATGATTTAATCTTTTCATAAAGATGCATTTCTTTATCGTAAGAAGATACAGGGTTTGTTTGCTACAAGAAGTAATTGTTGTACTTTAATAATAGAAGTCTGGGTTGTTTATTCAGAGTCCAGGTCTTTATGACTCCTGAGCCAGTGGTGCCCAGTAATTAATCTGTAGCTTTTGGGTCCTTATTATTCAGCGCTGCCGTAGTGGAAGGATTACATTTATATATTGGTGAGCCAAAAAAGAGTTTTCTTTTATGAATACTGAACTTCTGAGAGGGTTTTTGAATTAATAACAGTGGAATTAATGCTTTGAAGGCATTTTTATTAAAATTATGTTCTCAGTGGACACTATGCAGTAGCACTGGTTGAAAAGTAGGACGTATGTTGGAGAGGAAATTCAAAGATTTTTTATATTTGTTTTAATCACAAGTCAAGGCAAAATGTCAAAAAGCTCCCAATTTTTCATGAACCAACATATTATAAAATACTTAGAGCTGATAAGGCTCAAACTTCTTTTTAAGGGTGCGAAAGAGTAAATGGTAAAGTTGAAGGAAATCCTTTTGTCCCTTCCACAGCAAAATGTTTTCATAAAGCACCTTAAAGAATGTGATGAGGTTGATATATTCTCCTGAAATGTTTTAGTTCACTTCAGTCAGCTCTTTGGAATTGAAACATCTTAGTCTGAAAAGCTTCTGAGCAGTTGTAGTGCACAGTGAAACTGTGGCTCACTGTTGCAAAGACACGCCGAATTCAGAAACATTTTGCTTGAGGTGTGCTTCTGCCAACCCGTGCAGCATTGTCATTGTGCCACCATACCACAGGGTCAAGCCTTCACTGAACTAGGCACTTCTCTGCAGAAGACAAAGGTAGCCCCATCCCATGCAGCATGCAGTTTAGATGCTGTCAGTCTCAGTACATAGAAAACAAAGCACAGCACAGAGACCGCACATGTAAAGGCAGGAAGTCTGCAGCAGAGCAAAGACATGAACCTGTGCTTGCTCTCAGGTCAGTGCCTTGATCAAAGGACTATTCTTCCACCTTTGATTTGCTTTCAAGTCACTTGGCTTGGAGTTTCTGTTGAACTTCAATTTTGGACAAAGCTCCCCTCATTTTTAACTCTGAATCTAGCAGAAACTTATTTCCCTAGAGTTTATTTTGGTTTATTTTTCCTAGACCACTAGAAACTGCCATTCACCTTCTGGGGTTAGTGAAGATTTATTAAATGGTCTGGATTCCCTTAACTGCTTGAGTGTTCCTGCACAGGACATGGTCAGAGAACTTCTACCGGGGATCTAAAGCACAGGGGATCAGGTGCCTTGAGTTATTGTTATGGACACATCATACACCTTTGATTTATAGAAAGTTTCAACAATGGATTACATTATGTAACAAATATTCTGCTCATTTTTCCTTAAAAGTTTTGCTACCATATGCAGAGTCCAAGTGATTAATAACTGTTTAAACTGGGTGTAGAAATGCTTCTCTAGGTCAATATTCTTGATAATGGTGAACTGAGAGATACTTCCTCCTTCTATATTACTACTGTTCAAATTTTTTTGAGATTTTGTGATCCTATTTGTTACAGGGAGTGTGCGTTCTTGGGCAAAAGAGATTTCCCTAAGGGCAGGATAACAGCTAAATGAAATGTAAATGCGGGGATTGCATTAAGATATCATACAGCACAATATCATAAATATTTTAAGTCACTCTACATTCTGTGTTATGATGTATGACTGAATGAAACTGACCCAAATTTACACTGTTTTAATGCAGAATTATGTGTTGCAGGTGCTTAAAAAATGCCATACAGTTCCAATAAATGCCTAATACCCAGAGAGAGAACATTATTTTGGGATAGCGTTTCTAAACCAAATAGCAAATATGCACATTTCCTCTGCATCCTCCAAGTACAGAAATAATGAAACTCTTGCCACTTACTAGTCTTGCTATCTAATGGTACATCTGTGGCCATAGCTTTTACCTCAAGTTAAGAGATACTATTAGTATTTTTGTTTGAAAAAAATGAGGAAATAAGCTGATTATTGCAGCCAGAGCTAGCTAGGGACCCCTTAAAATCTAGCAGAAAAGATATTAGTAAGGATGCCCAAGTAAGAGAATAGTGTCTAAAAACTCCTGTTGTTGGTTGCTTATATGTTAAAATACACAGACCACGCCCCAGATCTGCTGGACCCAGAGCCTGTGTGTTTATTCATGCCTAGCAAGGACAATCAGCAAAACACACTTTCTACAGTTATTGAGGAGAGAACAGGGGATGCTGACTTCTGCTCCTCCATCTCACAGCTGTCCTTCTCACCTGTGCTTATGCTCAGAAAAAAACCCCAGAATACAACCTTGTGTTGTAAGAAACAACCTTATGTACCATATATTGTGCAACAAAATGTTCAAATATCCATGACATTTCTATGTATTATTTAGGGCTTTTTTTTTTTCCTGATTAAATTTTCATCTACTAAGACCCTGATTTCATTTTGCTGGATTCATGTATTTCAAACCCCCCAGTTGTTTTAAACAAATCTACAGATTAGTTGTCCTTTTAAAAATCCAGAACACATATAATCTGAAATAGTCCACTTTTCTTGTTTCCCAGGGCTAAAGGCTCTTTTACAACTACTTAACCTCTTCTCCTGATTTACATAAAAGGTTTATATGCCACCATCTAATTCCATGGCAATTTATTTTTCCTTCTATATAGGAGTAAAGTAGCAATCTTTTTCTTTTTTTTTCTTTTTTTTTTTTTTTTAAATTGAATAACAAATCTGTGTTTCTGTACTAAGAAGTGAACAATCTGGCTGATTGAAAAGGCTCGAAATGATTCCTTTGGAAATTCTGTATACTTTTTTTTTTTAAAGAAACCTCCCTTTTCTACAAACTGGTCCCTCCAGATTAAAGCAGTATTGCTGCAGTGGTTTTGGACATTGATTTACAACAGAGCTGTATATTGTTTGAAAGAAGGAGGTCTAGAGGGCAGTACTCGGAACAAAGCTGCTATGGCTTTTATAAAGTCAATAACACGTTGCAAAAAGCCCTGTGCTACAGAACGGCTCGAGTTCCCTAATGGGAAACCCAGTGGCCTTCAATCTTGTGCATTAATGTACCTGATATTTGAATTTCTTTCTCCACACCGTAATCACGAAGGCACTTTAAGCCAACACTTACTACCTTGCAGCTGATTTGTGAGGAGCACATAGGGACAGTCAGCTGCCATGGCCGAGCCACAAGAAACGGATCACTCTGAATCATCTCTCCATAGCCCGGGTAGTCGAGCCTGCAGAGGAAGGATGCTAGGGAGGTGACGTTCTGCACAGGATTTGCTTCCTGCTCCTTTCAATACAATCTCCCATTTCCCTTGTAGTCCCCACACCAGATTACAGCCTGAAACAGTAAATCTAAATCTATTCATTGTATAAGTAGACCTTAAACCAGTTCATTCCTCCTGCTCACAGAAACCTACACCCCCAGAACACACCAAGGAGGGGAGACAGCAGACCTGCAGCATCAACACCCCTTCCCCATCCACCCCTGCCTTCCTCTCGGCTTCTGAACATGGCATCGTTCCCCACCACTTCAGTACGCTCCTATGTCCTCATCACATTAACAGAATATAAATAACTACGGAGAGGTGGACAAAGGATTTCCACCAACCTAGTGAAGGGAAGGGAGAGAGGAGAAGTTTTTCTTGTTCTGTGCTATGCCTTTACACAAAACCTGGATGCAGTCAGCAGCCGGGGAGAGCAAGCCCAGGGTCTTTGTCCACCAGCTACCTCTGTCTTTAACTTCCCATCTGTTTCTCTGTGCTGCTGTTTATGAAATTGTAATGATTGTAGTAAGACAAACACAAATAAATAATGGATGGATGGATGAATACATCTTGGGATGAATAAACTAAGGGAGTCACGCTGACTTTCAAGAGTAAGAGTTGTTGTAGTTCATGCTTGAGAGGGGTTGTCTTGGGGGGTTTCTCCTGGATCTGCTAGCACTCCAGCTACAGTGCCACAGGCCCTGGGAACAGGGTCTGCCAGGAGGGAGCAGCCCATCAGCACAGGCAGGGGCAGGGGCAGGGGCAGGGGCAAAGGCAGAGGCAGAGGCTTGCTTCCAGAGTATGCGGCAGGCAGGGCAGTGTGAGAGGCGGTCTCCTGCAGCTAGAGCCCTCGTGGGAGGTAGGACCCCTGACTGGAAGAAAATACGCATTTCAAGGGAAAAAAAAAAAACATTAGTCCAGATTAGTCCAAAGTACCCCTTCATTTGCTGCTGGCATCCAGAGGAAGCCAAGCAAGGCATCTGAAATCAGTACCTTCCCCGCTGCCGCAGTAGCCTTTCTCCCAACCATATGCCAAGCCCCACAAATGAATTGCTTCACTATCCCTTTTTCCCTATGGGGTTTTCCACCTCTTTCCTTGTAGCTGAAGGAGAAAAATGAAGATTCCCTGCTACAGTAAAGTGTCATAGCTCTGTGGGCTTCCATTTTTCCCAGCAGAGGATCAGACGTTGATACAGCAATGCCAGAGAAATAGGATCAGATTTATTCCCTGTTCAGAGATGGCAGAAACTGTTGGAGAGTCTCTGATAAACGAGTTGAAATGAAGCCCAAGCCTCCAAATGCTCTAGACCATCTTTTTTTGCCTCAAAGTGGGAATGAGTATGAACTGGTTTCTGAGTCAAACTGCAATCAGATATGAAACAGAACTTCAGTCACAGCTGTACCTTTGCCACGAGGAACTGCAACATTAACTGGTTCAACTCCCTGCCTGCAGCAGAAAGTCCAGTGAGGAGGTTTGTGCTGGTGGGGATGGGTAGCTACACAGACAGCAGATAGCAGATTGCCATGGCAGCCTGCACTGGGAGGGTGCCGCCGCAGCCTGGAGCGACGTTAAGCTCAGGGACTTTCCTGAGAGGCACCGCAGGTATCTCTGGTGCCGAGATACACCACCATCTCCCATTGCCAGATGCAGAATAACCATCCAGTTGTTTAGGGAAGACGTTATATGATGTCATCCTTGTCAAATACGCATCCAGCATATACCAAAAGGTTGAACAAATTGCCATCAGTGGAGACCCAATTCAAAAGATGGACCTTTTAACTCTCAGCACAGTCTAAATGAGTCAGTGGTGGAGTAAATCAGGCCGAGCACATAGGCAGGTGCCCCCTTTCACTGCAGTCCAGAAGCAAGACTCTGTCAGCACTTGCTGGTCTTCAGGTGGCATCAGCAAAATATTGCATCATCCCTTATTGCGTCCAATCTTTTGCTGAAATCCACCTGGTTGCTCTGAAGGAAATACATTACCCAGTTACCCAACATACTCTCAATTTTTTCCATTTTATTAAATTTACTAAATTTTTCCTAAAAATTTGGGAGCATCTTAAAAAAAAATGCTTGTCTGCCTATGCTCCCTTCAACAAGAAAAATTCTATTTCATTTCAAATTAATATACATTCTAAAATATATGCTAGCTTTTAATTGTAGATACTTCTGATAACTATTTAGTTGTATGGTATACGTACATATACACGCCATGTATAGTACATATTATATAGAGAGTATATTATATATAACATAGATCTAGTGTGTTTTAGTATACCAGAGTATACTATATATTCTCTCTCTATATAGTATATACTATATATAACATGTATAACTTTATATCATATATATAGTTAACACATTTATAATTAAATTTTATGTGAATATAATACTTCAAAATTATTTTTATATACTGTTTGTTAAGATAATTCACTATTTAAATCAATAGAATTATTTGGCAAAGCATAAACATGGAACATTGCTTTCTGCAGAATCATAAAAGAATCATTGATCTTTCAAAGCAGATTTATCATAATAGTCACAGAAATCTCTCTAAACCGTGCAATACAATATACAATAAAAGAATCCAAATATAGTGAAGGTGGAATATTAAATAAGATATTAAATTTATAGTGAAGGAACTCAACCTAAAAATATTGACAATATTGCTGTCACGAAAAAGAAGTTTCAGCCAAAATGTAATTACTAAAATAGGGCACAGAGGCAAGAATGTATTTCAAGAAAACGTGTTACTCTTTAAATTCAACTTTTTCCTAGCTGATCTCAACCTCAGGTTCTAAGGTCTTCATAATTGCTAGAGGTTATTATGTTTTATTATTGCCTGATAACAAACACTTAATTACCTTGGTGATAATTTCAGCACAAAATGCTCTAGAAATGCAAACTGAATGAATCATCATTAACTCAGACTGTAAAATAACTAGCCCCAAAAAAATGTATTGCTTTAAAATATAAAAAAGTAAGTTGGCAGTCTCCTTCAAAGTCACACCAAAGAGAATTTTCAATAAGTCAACAGTAGGTAAAGTTCAACTTACAGTAGGCAGGCAACTTTCATTTTACATAATAGGAAAAAAACTGCAACATGTTTCATATCCTGCTGTGATGTATGTTATTCCTTTTGTGATTGTTCCGTTTTTACAGAGAAAATATGCTGCTAAACTATGTCTAACCTGAGGACTTGGATGTGCCTCCCATGTTGCCCATGCCTCAGCCACATCCTGATTCCTCTTTGCTGGGCCCTGGCTCTATTAAGCCCTAGAATCCTTGCTGCATCCAGGGTTTTGGGGAATGAAACTTGGGCACCTGAGCCAAAGGAAAGAACTGTTATAACTGTTATACTTTAGCTATGTCCCTAATTTAGGCACCTGAGCAATCGGGATTTCTCAATGTGCCTAATTCCTCACACTTGAGAAAGCTGAGGTTTGTATCACAAGGTCCCACCACATGTACCAGGTTTCAGCTGTAGTCTATGCAAACCTGCTATGGACATCACTCTTTCTCACTTCCTTGTACCCTCCCTTGTACCCAACTCATAGGCTGAAACTTATCTTTTATTTACATTTTTTGTATGTTAGATTGGTTTATGTGGAAACCGGCCTTCAAGTTCAAGCTGTGTATATGTGCTTGTGTGTGCATTTCCATTCCATTCCTTCAACACTGTTTTCATATCCTGGCCACATTTAATCTAATATGAATAAGGAATCCCCAAAATAATTTGCTTTCTACAAGTTTTATTAATATAAATGATCAAATAGCAAGGAAACCCTACTCAGAGCCTGGACTGAGGGAAAGGCAACAACATGCGCTCGCACATTATTAGACACTGGAGAATCTACATGGGGGGCAAGGGGACAGAGAGGCAGAGACACTTTCAAATAACACTACAATGGGGAAAACATCCCATTAAATTTACACCTTCTAAAATCTATGCTAAAATCAACCAATTATGATTGAAAATCAGACTTAGTTAGTTTCAGTGCTTACAGAAGTTATTGTTGTCTCACCTTGGATTCTACATCATCTCCTCCCTCCATCCCCACGGGGACTTACGGAGAGGAGCACACAGCTCACCAGTCAAGAACAGTGAAATTATTTAATGGAGGACAATTATACTCTACAAGCATACTCTACATTAATGTAGTCTACTAGCTTGCTCATGAGCTTTGTCCTCCTTGTTAGATCTAGGTGTTTAGCTTTAAAGCTAAATGGCAAATTATTTTATGAGAATTAATGGAACAGACACTGATCAGAAATAGAATGGTCTCAGTACCTTGTCCATGCTCCTATGATGTCCATGCTCACCTCACAAGTTTTAGTTTATAGCCATTTATACTATGTCGTCATATTCAAAACAGAAAAGGCAAACTAATTTTTTTTCACTCTTTAACAGAAGTCTCTCCGTTCTCTGTAGTATCTTCTGAGCTTTGACATTGAACTCAAAAAGATTTACCTCTTAGCTGCTTGTAAACTCCCCAATGAAGTAAGGAAATAATTTTGTCTTGAGACAACCTGATGGACTTTAAACTACTAAGTGCATTCCAAGACACCTGCTTAGTTTCTCCTGGTAGCTTTGACAGAAAGTGCTGAATTTCAAGAAGGCAAAAAGTGATTTAGATTTGCTGGTCTTTTTGGTGACAATTAAGAATGCATTACCATGTTGCCATTTTAGCTTTAAGTCTTCAAAGCTTATGTCTTTGGCATCACAGAATCCCTCAACTAAATTAATTTTTAAATGATCTGTCCTTAAGGTCCAAAATTCACCCAATGCAGATTCACGGTGGATATGACTTCCTTGCATGCTACATATGTTAAGAAGAAAACAACAGTATTTGTAGTATTTGTAAAAATAATATAATAACAAAAATGGAAAATAATCTTTAGCAGATGCTCTGTAGTAACTTCAGTAATGTAAAAATATCCAAATAGGTTACCTTTTGCTGCAGAAATGTGTGATATCAGAACTAGCTCCAAGTTAATGCAATTCTGATTCCTTCAGTTGAATTGCATCAGGGATCACTGGGCTCATAGTATTCTGCAGTTTCTAGGTTCTTAAATTGAAAAACACTGTATAAGGCTAGACCTATAAGAAATATGTATCTGGTACTTCTGAACAGCAGAACTTAGTTTCAAAAAGGAAACAAGGTAAAATTATTTATAAATGCTACTCAATATGCAACTCACCAGTCTGAGAATAATACTCCTTAAATTTCTTATTAAGAAGCTGATCTAATCTGATCCCCACCAAAAAAATGAATACCAAAGGTGACTTCCAGTTAGGATGGCTGTTATCTTTGTGACCTGTTACATTTTCAGTGTTAGATTTTAAATACTGGAAGAATTTTCCTAGGCAGATCAGATGATTCAAGGACTGATTATCAAATATTAGAGAAACAGCAGGTTTTAACATGGCAATGGCTGATTACGCCTGCTTCACCACCAGAAAAAAAACCCTGAAGTTGGTCCTGAATATTTCAGATTTTTCTGTTTTTATTCAAATGGTTTAGACAGAAGGCAAGTATTAAACAAAAATGTAAGGAGAACAGAACATCCCAGACCTGATATACTGTTACACCAGTAAGGATTTTAGAAAAAAAAATAATCAGCTTATTTCTTTATTTAAGATGTATATTACTGCTTCTCTGTTATCCAGTGTCGCAGACTACCTGGTCTAGAAGTGTTTAATTTGTTTCACTCGGGGGCACTAGGTGGCTTCTCAGCTAAAACTGAGAAGCTGGACTGCTTGCTTTTGGGTGTAAACCTGCCCCTGCCATCATTTGGTGGATGAGGAATCAGGTGGGGTGCACAGCAGTAATGCATGCACTCATCCCTGGGCACTCAGCGCTGCTGCAGCTCTGTCTGAGACACCAGGGGGTACCTTGCCATCATGCTGGCTGGCCATCGACAGCAGTGCCAGATAGAAGAGGGCTTCTGCAGGCTGCCTGTGCTCCCTACCCAGCCCAGCAGTGCCAAATGGGAACATCATTCATTACATGCTTCCTTTAAGAGCAACCTAGGATTTAGGACACAAATATGGGGTTTTACCTATGTTTGCTGCAGTTTCTGGAGTACAAAAATGCATAAGTGGAGCCCAGCAGCCTGCCTTTCTTCAAACAAAGGCTGTCTTAAGCTGGTAGCTCACACATAAGGATTGCTTAACGATGCATCAAAATCTTTTAAAAACAGAAGCAAGATTGGCAGCCAAGTGTGTTAGTGATTGTAGGTTGGGGTACAGGCAGGTGAACAAGATTATTCATCTTGTCTGACACCTACCTTCTGCCTCACTTGTATATCGATTTCTGCCTGAGCTATTTCTAAACTAAAGCAGCTACGATGTGTGCATTTGCACCCCACATCATAGACGCTGTCTTCACTTATTGTCAGATTTTCTAGAAACCACTCAGCCTGAGCATGCATTTTAGTTAAACCAGCCATTAATGCAGATGGAGAATGAACTTACAGTGGTATCTGGCATGGTAGAAAGTAGACTCCGTGGTAAATGCATCTAGCACTTTAGACACTTTAGATTCCTCTGGGACAGCTGCAACATCTTTGAGTGATCACTGCATCATCAAGCTGTGGATCATAGGTTAATTGGAAAGTTTGCTAATGCAGTAGTTGTACTGGGGCTATGAAGAACAGCACTGCTTCTTTGAACCATTTTACTTCTGACACCCTAACCCTTATTTTCATGAAGAAAGAAAACCCACTGGTATCCAAAAGCTGAAACAAAATATCACACTTGTTTGTCTATTCTGAGATCTACACGGAATTGGTTTCCAAAATTGGTTACATATTTTAGGAGTCTTTTATCCTTTAAAGTCACTGGATCAAATCCTGCCTTCCTTATTCAGATTGATTAAACAGATCAAATGCCCATCAAATTAAGTGGGAATTAAACATGAGTTTCTCTTCAGCAAAGAAGGAAAAGACTATAGGACTGAGCTCAATGGTAATTCAAATCACAGGTGAAAACTAAGATGTTTTCCTTAGGAGATTTTCTTTATGTATTAAGCAGGCAAATGGTTTAATAAGTTCTGACATGTGTGTTAGTGCCAGATACCTGCACAGCTGGCATACTTGCCAAACAATCAGATGCTTTTCTTGTACTGGGCTCAGTTTATACAAAAAGAAACAAGTATATTTTCAGGCTTGAGCTTTTGAGGTGCAAATGGCCAATGAATGATGATGACCGCCTTGCAGGGGGGTTTCTACACTTCTTTACAGTAAGTGGCTTTCCCCTCACTGGAGTTCAATTACTGTAAGAGAGCACAAGTTCCTCCAGCCAGCGCAGCACAGCAGTGCTGAATGCCGTCTTCTAGCAAGTCAGGAGCCACAGGGTTTGTTTTGCCCGTTCTCACAATAGTCACCAGCAACTAAGTTTAAATGCCATCAAATTCGACCAGTATGCAAGAAGAGAGTATAAGTGTGTGTGATTCAGATATAAGTCTTTATTTAGATCCACCTCTACCACAAAAGTGATTACCTGAGCATGAAACAGCTAATTTTCTGGGCTCTGCAAGGTACAATGGATATTAGAGAGACTGGAAAATGCACAGCATATTGAAAAAAATTAAATTACAAGACCACACAATAGTAATTCAGTTTTCATTTTAACGTAAAAAAATTGATTGAAGGCAAAGGGCACACATCTTAATATCTACTAGACTCTTACTGTAGACTCTTATGCCATTACTTGAAGCTGTGAATTCTTAAATGTCTTCTGTGAATGACAAAAAAAATGAATGTCTGAAGGTATGAAAACCCTTCCTTTGTAGGAAAGAAATATTTATCTGAAGAAGATTGTCATGTCAAATGTGACTGATAACATGTCAAATATGCATGGCGAGTTGGCCAAAAACATGAAAACAGAAACCCCCTCCCTGACAGTGGTTTGCAACAGGCTCCTCTCTGCTCTCATTCCTACACAGTAAGCCAGGATTCTGGTTAGCAAGAGGTTTTTGAATTCTGTAACAAATTCATAGTAGATGGTTTCCACTGTGAAATATAAGAAAGAAGAAAAATGATAGCTTGTATAATGTAACAGAATATCCCTTTCATAGTAACGGTCATTTCTTGCAAACGTTGTGCTACAACCTAAAAGCGTTTGCATCCAGGGTAGATCAAAGACTGCTGGCCACAGAGATTGCTAGGGAAGGGGGAGAGACAGAGTACAGAGGCTCCTTCTCCACAGCTGTGTCCACTAATCTGCTAAAATGACACCACTGGATATACCTAGCCAACCTACATACCCCAGCCTTGGGTTTTTTCCCATCAGTTTGGTGCATACAACAACCGATCAGAAGAAAGCCTTAGGTGGGAGGTCAGTATGGGTCTTTGTTTCTAACAGCACTTGCAAAACCAGGCGGAAGTGTGTGGTCAGGGCAGGGGGTCAGAGCCCAAGGCAGGCAGCAGAGAAACCCTGGGGAAGGCACCTGCCTAACCACACAGCAAGGTTTCACATGCGGGGAAAGCTCTTTCCTTGTCTCTGACTCCTGAAGTTGTGCATATGTAAAAGAACCAGGTTTTAACTGTAATCTATCACAATTGTCAAAACATCTCGCCAATTAAATCTGGGACCCCTGCTGTATATCGTAGCAGCAACTTTATGCATCTCTTTCTTACTGAAGTGTCTAAAATTATAATCCAGACTCTGGCCTGCTCCTACCCCCACTTTGGGCTCCTGCAAAGAACAGACACTGAAAAATGGACCAACTTCTCTAGGGAAGAATCTCACCACAGGCAGCCTTCAGTAGGCATAAAGGTACTGTGGCTTACCTACAGCACATCATCTGTACTGAAGGCAGGGAAAAGTGGGATGGGGCTGTGCTGCACACCAGGAGAACCCCACTGGCATTAGAAATGAGCAGAACTGTTTCTGTTTTATACCTGAAACTAGTCCTGCATCCTGTGGACAGAAAGAATGATGGTAAATCAGAAAAAACAGTGCTGCCTAGTTTTCTATATTCATTTTCCTACGTCGTTGTTGGTAATTATATAAAAATATAATTATAATAGTAATTATTATAGTTCTTTATAATAATTGTATTTTATTATAATTGTATTATTTTATTATATTATTATAATTGTTTTTATTGGAGAAAGGGTGTATTTCTGTAAATGTCCTTGATTGGTCTTTTATGTGTTCAGGGCTTTTTAAAAAGTGATAAAGCCATTCAAATAGGGTTTCTATTTATTGTTTCAGCTGCCTTATATCTAAGGTGATAATAATGATTTTGAGTGGCAAAATATATAATATATATACATATGCAGACATAAATCATTTCAGCAACCATATAACTCTATTATTATTTTTTACTACTCTGCTGGTAAAAATAATGCTGAAAATTTATTACAAGAATCCATAAGAAAGCAATAAAATAAAGTAAAATGATCATAAAACCAATCACATATTTTATAGAAAATAGGAGTATAAAATCTCTGCTGCAAAGCAATTTATCATTTAAGAAAAGACAACTTTCTGCTGTGTTTAAGCATCAAATGTGTTCAACTTCTTGCGACCCATGCAGGAATGGGAATAGGTTTATTATTTCCAATTTCAAAAAGCTTTACTCATCGCAATCTTTTAGTGCTTTTTACATTCTGAAGATTCAGGCATTCTGTATGCACCTTCCTTTAGCTATAAAATATCTCAATTTCCTAATACCCTAGGACTACTTCATCGGCCAAACTTTTGGGATGTGCTCAAATTTAATGCATAAACCCCACAAATTAGAAAAGTAAAAACAAATTTAATGCTACACTGCTTGAGAGACTTTCAATTAATTAAACTGAGGTAATATTTCAGATGTTTCTCTTTTAGAAGCAACTTTGATCTCACACACTTCACAAAACACTGATGTGTGACCTAGGCTCCTTTTATTCACCTTTTATAGTCCTTGATTTATAGCATTATTTGATTTAGATTACAGGAAAGATCTATGAATGTCTTTGCACAGTAAGTTCAAATTAGATCAGCCATGTTATTCCACTTTATTTCCGCTGGTTTATTACAGGATACTAAACAATGCAAACACTTCTAGCAGCCCTATGCTTTATCCTATAACTCCACCCCTAAAAGTATGTTTGCTATCTGAAGTGAAATTCTCCTGTAGCCATCCGCATAAGCTCCATGAAATACAGCGTTGCATCTTCAGAAGACACTACACCCTTCTGAGTCATTTTTATGCAATATAGTTGAAGGGGATTTTTTCTGTCCAAGCTCTGCTCTTGTAATGGCATGTGTTGTTATTTAAAAAATGCATTTCACCTTTCTTCTTGGCAGGCTAATAAGGTGCAGAACTAAAACCCTCTAGAATTTTTTAATTTTACAGTATTTAGTGGACTACAGTTCTGTTTATTACTAAGCTAATTGTACAGTATTCTCTACAATTAGAGAATAGCTTAGTAATAAACAGTACTGCAGACCACCCAATCTACATTTCCTTTTTAAAGTTGCAGTCAGTGACAAAATAGGAGGAAGGACTCATCACTTTTAACTTGAATTCAGTAGTCTTAGACTGCTGAAAAACAGTTGGTATAACCTGTTACTGGGATGGGGAGACAAGAAGTGAGCACAGGAGGAAACAAAGTGAGAGGAACCAGAGGTGCAAAACCTTTCACTTCTCATCAAAAAGAAGTAACTGTTGTTCATATAAAAGCGTACTGCTTTAAGAATATGAATATCAGTCCCGAGGAAACTGTAAAAATATCAGGCTAAGCACACCTTCTTTGAAGCTCAACATTTACAGAACGTGTTTTCTCCCTTCACTAATTTTCTTAGCTCTTGGCTGTCTTCCCAGGCAGTAGTTACTCAGGCTAGTGTGTTGTGATCTAAATGCTAGGCTGGGCTGTAAGCTAACTTAAAATGCAAAGTGAAAAACAGTGCTTTAAAGTCAGCGTTTCCTACCTATTAAGTGTACTGTTTCTCCTAAACAATCTGTGAATTTGCTCACAGCAGTCACTCTGTTTCCCTGTGCAACTACTCCATTAGTGTTCTGACAACAGACCTGTGTATAGTACTGAGATCCTTCGCTCTTCACCAGACTCCCCGCTGTGGTCTCAGGACGTTTTGCTTCATTAACAACTGTTGGTTCAAAACCTTTGCAGTCAGTTTTGTCTTCCTCCTGAACCACCATATCTGATAACCTGAACACAATTTCTTCCAGGAGTGTCTTCTCTAAGGAGAATTTAAGCAAATGTCTGCTTGTCTTTTTTTTTTTTTTTTTTTTTTTTTTCACAGAAATAGTCATAATAATGTTAGTGACCTGGTTACACCACTGTAAATTTGGACTTATTCCATTGCCTTTGAAGGAGCTAATCTGCATTTACCCCTGTATTACTGAGCTGAAATCCAGCTCAGTGGGGCTACTTGTGTGGAAGATTTGGTCCTTGTAATATCTCATAACATTATTTAACAGCTATCACATAAATAGGAATGAAAACATAATCCTGAGCTGAAATCTAAACAATTGACAATATTTTTTAGCATCATGCCATAGCACAGGAAAGGGATTTCATTATAGTAGCTGGGCCAACTGACAAAATGATAGGATGCACTTGATTTTAAGCTTTGGTTTCATGGCTAATCAAGCTGTATTAGCAGAATGACTGCTAGTCTTTCCCCTTTTCCCCAGGTCTAGTATACTGATGGAGCAAAAAGAGATAATGAATTTGTCTGTCTGGTATAAACAAAACAAACAACAGATATCTCTGCAAAGATTTGTAAGGGACATTGCTTCATTTTCCTCAGCAGACAGACACCAACTCCAAAAACAGATCAAATGATTTGGTGGAAGGTTCAAAGGCAAAAGATTATGATTTCTCCATTTATTTATTTACCTTTAAATACTTTCTTCTTTCTTTTTACTGCAATCTCTCTTTTCTCCCTATTGGTGATTTTGTTCTGGAAAAATGCCCTTCTGCGGAGGTCTTCACTGAAGGACAAAACCTGACAAGACAGAGGTCAAAACTCATTCAGCTCTCCTTTTATCAGGTCTTCTGTCTGGCACCAAAAATATTATTCCCCTAGTATTTGAGAGTCTAACTGTTGTCTCTTCCAGAATTTTCTGGGGTACTTTTATTTTGGATCCTTGTCAATACTGGCTCCTCTCCCATGCAACTGGGAGCATGGCAATCCCCAAGCTTTGCAGATGGGAACGTATCTTCGATTTCATCCACAAAACTTCAGGTAGGTAAGAGCTCCTAAATCACTCCTGCAGTGAGTTCACAGCAGCACCAGGTAAAAGGCATGGGGAACTAATGACAGTGCAAACTGGGAATTGCAATTAGATATCTAAGAAAAGAAATATGAGGCAGTAGTAAATACAGGTCAAAAATGGATATGGGACCAGAATCCCTTAACCACCCTGACAGTTACATCTCTGCCTGTAAACAACAAACCAGTTATGCACAGCAGCCCTTAATATGAGAAAAGCTAAAAGCTGAGAACATACTGAGAAGAGCAGAGGATGATAAACTATTTTGGTCTTGGAAAGCACACTCCTCTCTATTTCAATACCAGTCAGACTAAATCCTTTGCTCACAGAATACTGAAAACAAAACAGAAGGTTTCAACTCCTTGATCAGGAACTACTGGTGTTAGAATTTGCAAAAGGAGATTAAATTGCCACAAAGCAGCAAGAGAAAGCTTTTTTTTTTCTCCCTTTGTTTTTAATCCATGTAATACTACAATGTAGATAGAAAGAGGGAAAAGGTTTATCTGGCATAACAGGCTGAGCACTGGATGTTTAAGGACAGCTCTAGGTGAAGAGCAGTCTGCCTTACATCCCTCTTCCTGTAGGTGGTAAGCCTGGTCCTCAAGGCAAGTCTTGCAGGGATGCTGGAGGGATTTCAGGGAGAGCAGCTGGATGGGATCCCTGCCTCGTGATCAGAGAAAGAAACATGAAGGAAAGACTCTGAGCAGCAGGTAGCCATGAAATGTGACAGTCTGAGGTTTCAGGTGTCCTGTGTGGTGTTTGGGGTGGGATGCGGGACAATTTCCTTATGGAGAATCCTAGTGGAGCTCTCCATAACAGAGCAGGGAGGATTTGGGGTAAGTCTCCCCATGCATGTTTAGGCCAGTCCCAGCACGCTTACCCATATTTCCAACTGATGGAGTGCAGCCCAGCTCCAGCCTAAAAGCCACAGATTCACATTAACATGGCAGGCCCAGGCTAGGTGGCTGTTCTACAGAACACCATGGAGCTCCTTGTGGTGGCAGGTGCTGGTCACCATCCTTCCAGAACTGCTAGCTCAGTGCTCTCTTTGGTTTGTTGGTTTTCCTGAAGAAGTTGATTTCCCTCAATGGAAAGGTGATTTCTGTCTCATATTCACTGTGGTAACATGTTTCCTTTTGATTAGGCTGGCTTAGGGTTCAACACTGAGGGGGAGTCAAATCTGTATTGAACTATGGCTGTGAAAATAAAAGGAAAGCAACACCAAAGAGGAAGCAGACAAAATGTCACAGCCTCTGCCACTTTCAGAAAATGAGAAGTACGTCCATTGGCACTATGCTAAACCGGTACAGGGCAAATACAAAAAGCTATTAAATCTAAATGGTATCTCTTAATACGCTCTTTGCACTATCAATAAAATGAGTTGAGCAATGGTGACCTGGATCTTTCCTGACTTTTTCTCCACACAGACTGCAGTGAAGGAAACAGACTCCATTTACCTGGGATCCCTCATAAGATTTCAGCTAATACAAGCCCTCAACATTCTGTGTTTGCATTTATTTTTTCATGTTCTCTAAAATTCTACAACTTGTGGGATAGGAACCTGCTACTTGGCACATATCTCCTCCTACAATGTGCTCTGCAGAAGGCTATTTCAGTAACTAATATAAAGAGAAGATCCCTTCTGCTTAATGGCTGCTTGGCCCCAGATTAGCTGCCCACCACAGAAAGCAAAATCTAGTCAGAAACAGGCTAGCCCTCCCTGAATTCTGAGCCATTTTTCTCTACATTCACTTTCTTAAGAGCAATAAGCTGTTCAAATGGAAGTCCTGTTACTTAACAGGGGGGAAAAAGCATTTATCTACCATTGCCAAATAATGAACACTTGAGAACAAAACTGAAGTATACCAAGATGCTAAATATACAGATAATCTTGACAGCCCACTATTTATTCTTCCTAAAATTAACTGCTAAGAATGTGATTATGTTCTAGGTACATGACCAGTTGCAGGAAGAGAAATGTTGTTGCCTGTGAGCTATAATAAAAAGGATTTTTATGCTTCACAGAGGAGGTAAATGCTACTGACTTATGTACCAACTGAGCAGGGGTAAATGAGTCGGCATGATGGAGGGATGGTGCTCTACTCTCCATCATTCTGCGCTTGAGGATGCAGGGTGCAAGGTTGGAAGTAAGCAGAAGCTCCTCATTTCTTGCCTCTGTGCAAGGGAGGCAGTCCCATGGCCCACTTAGGAGGTATTCTTGATAAAAACACCTCTGTAAAATAGCAAAGGGTATTTGGTCATGACAATCTATACTTCAGCATAATATGGAAATTACTGAGTAGAGAAAGTTTTAAGTAAAATGAAAAAACCTTATCATAAATCATAGTTAGAGTTTTTGCAGGGGAAAAAAAAGGATGCTCAAAAAACAGTCCTTACTGTTTATATCTCAAAAAGCCAGAATTCATTGCCTTCCCTGTAGGCAATTTAAGTAGAAAGGGCAAGGATTCAATAAACATTGTGACTGAACTGCCCTTTAACGTCTCAGAGATGGTGACTGAGCATAAAGGCACTTTGAAAGAACTGTCTAGGGGAAGTGAACATTGTTACTGCCTCTGCTGAATATCTGCCATGAATAAAGGAATTCAGTCTCGAAGCCTGCTACCGGCATCTTTTATTAACTTTGGCGAATAACTGAATACAATGTTTATCAATCTGAAATAGAAAAAAAGCATGGAAATATGTATGTGCTGGTACTATTGCCTGCTGACACATTCAGGTACTATGGTCCCAATTTTTAGTGCCTGCATATGTAGTTTCCTACTGTTTTATTCTTTCTTCTCAGGCCAGCCACGTCACACATTTGTGAGTCATCTTTTAGAGCAGTTTTCAGACTGTCCTAGCATCAAGCTGCAACCGAGATCATCACCAGGAACAAGGACAGGCATGCCCTGATAGTCTTAGCTGTGCCATCCTGCACCCAGCTGCACTCCTGGAGTCCTAGAAGTGGCAGTGAAGGAACATTACCTGTCCTAAACCATGGAGAAGTCATCGCCTATACAGACAAAAAGCTCTTGGAACCACTCGTGCCCATGATGTGGGATCTAGCAGGCAAATGTAATAATTTTACAGCTTAATTTCAATAAAGCAACCCTAAACTGATTGCCTTTTCACCCCTCTCACTCCTCTCCCCTGTCCTAATTTAAAAGTTAAGCAGTGCCACCCGCACAGTATTAGCAGGATCTGCTGGAAGCAATGAGCTGTGAAGTGAGGGGCACGGGTGCAAGAACCCACGTGGCAACATGCCCGCGGCAGACCATGACACTGCTGTGGTGGGGATAGCTGCCATGCTGCGCCCCGCTGCCCGAGAGCGGGGAGACGTACCAGTGGAGGAGAGAGGGTCCCAAGTTGACCTAGGAGCTGGCTGGGAAAGCTCAGTTGCTTTGGCTCTTCCATAGGAAATTACTAACACTTGTAATATTTCAGTTTGCTGTTGGGGGAAGGAGGGCATACCCCAGCGGCCAGGGTGCAGAGTACCCACTGCATCGGGAAATGAGTGTCTGACACAAGCCTGTATTTTTCCAGCAGACCCTAAAAGCGAGTTTGATTTTAGGAGCTCATCTCAAAAATGAATGTAGTAAACATAACAGTTAAATTTGTCATCATCTGCTTATTCAGAAGTACTACCATACCATTATAGGTTTTTCAAACTTGTCAGGTTATAAATGGATAAACTGCTACAAGGTGGGCAATGCAAGCCTGACCTGAGCTTATATGAGCTGTATTACGATGAGCTTGTAAACACCCTTTCTGAACTGCATTATCCAGTTTCAAATGTCAGAGGCATCCTCTGGAAGTGTCAAGCCAAATTCTTACATGTTCTTTGTCCACTTTGTTGGTGGAAGGCCTTTACACCAGCTGGTGAGGCAAATCACACCTACTTCTGCATTTAAACAAGAAGTGAACGCCAGTAACAATTCAGCCAATGCTCCTAGCCAGGCCGCTGCCCCGCAAAAGGGCACCCTGCTTTGCCATTCTACCCTTCACCTTTGCACAGTGAGAAAGACTGGCAACTAGCAACAGTCATGGTGGTGCTTTTTGTGATATAATTAGACCAGGAAAGAGTCTCTTAAGCTACTAAACTGATTTAGGCTGATGACCAAGGCCAACTTTTCACCAGATTCTCTGTCAATTATATGAAAATGGTGCTGTATCTCCAGTCCTCTTCCATTTAGCTCTCCAAACCCTGAGGATTTTTGATCCTGCATATCCACCTACCAGATAAGACGCCAACAGCTTCAGAATCAGAGTTTCCCTTGCCCTCATACTTTGTGTATCGGTTAGTACACAAACCCCGAAACCTTGACTACCAAAGAAGAAAATCAATGTCATTCTGAATCAGACAAAGGGGGTGGGGGGTGGGGGGAATATGTTGAAAAGTACATTTACACACTCCTGTCAATGTTTCAAGGGCTCTTTTTAAATTTACACTTCCTGATTACAGAGACCTCCATAATAACTTACATTCCAGTTCTTCCAATTTCAGCAGGAATGAGACACCTCAAAGGAAAAGGAGGTTTCAGGAAGTGATTCAGAAATTGGTATTATCACTTGTATCTGTTAAGGCTTGTTCTTTCAGCTATATGGTTTTGCAATCTAGCATATAAGCGTCTGCTAAGTATCGTCTCACTTTACTGGCATGGTTGGAAAACACAAGGGAGGGGAGAGGGATGGGTTCGTAGTGCTGTATCTCCAGACAGTAACAGGAAAGATCATTTTACACCTGAAGCTTTCTGCAGTGTGTGTACTGCCCAGTTCAGAAGACATGACCCACATGGTTGTTCTTACATTCAAACAGCAAACTCTCAGATTTCTAAAAATATTTTTAGAATATTTTTTCCCCCTTACTGTTTTAAATCCTTTTTAAACCTCCTGGTTCTCCTGTTATGTTAGATGTCTGCCAGCCTCACTAGAATTCCTGACATGTTTCTCCAGAATGACCTTTGTCTTATACTGAACAAAAAGCTTTGGAGAGTAAATATAAGGTCTTCCTTACCATTTCCATGTTTATTTTGCTGCAGGCTACATCTGATCACAAAACTGACACCACCCCCACTTGCAGGAATTTTTTTTATTTAGAAAAAAAGCAAATAAAAGAGCACAGAGTAATCAAGTCATAACAGATACTGATTGCACGGTGTCCTCTCTCCCAGTCAGTAATGAATCACTTCCTCAGTGCTGTGAGAAAGGTTCATCGAGCTGCTGAAGGTGCCTGATTTCAAAAGAAACCAACTAAGAGACATGATGCCATGTTGTACTTGCTGGAGAGGACCCAGAAAAACAAAAGATACAGGAATTTGTATGGCTAATGGTTGCTTTTATTTTTTTTGCTCTACAGTTTAGGCCATTTTGGAGGTTAAAAATTAAACCTAGAATAAATGAGGGCAAATTATCAGCTACTTCAACTTCCAGAACACCATCCCATATGACCTGCAGACTGCTGTATCCCTCAGAAACCCTGCGGAGCCACGCACAAGGGCTTTATATTTACCCTAGTCCACCTCTTTGTGACTCCCTTGGCATGCAGGTGCTGATGGGGAAGCTCCTTCAGCTCACTTAGCTTGGGCCCATGCCCCACAAATTATATTTGCAGCTGGCTCTTCTGGCCCTGATGGGTCAAATAGTAACCAAAGGAAGAGAAAACATCTGTCCCAAAGTCTTGAACCAACTACGGTTCATTATTTTACAGAGATTTTATTAAGCATAAGCAGCCTAGCACAGATACCCTGATGGGGCTGTAGCTGGCAGGCCTGTTCCCTCTGCAGACTGAAGTGGCTGTGATGCTCCTCTGCCTTGCACAGTTATGCAGTGAGGCCATGAACTGCTGGATTTTACAGTGTTTCAAACAGGTAGTGGCTACAGTACAGTGTCAGATTAATTGTGCCATGCGTGCAGCTTGTACACTAGTTCTGCCCGCAGCCTGTTCTTACATTAGCTAAAGTGATGACTCCTTCACCATAGATACCAGTGAGATGGAGATCAGACTCTGTGTTTGCAACTTTTGGATTCCTCACTGGAATGGTTGAAATAGGCCACGTACAGGCAGTGTTGTCATTTTTTATTAATCACAGGTAACATAATTCTGGTCACTGCTATAGGCTGTTTTGTTGCTATATAGAATCTTGCAACTTTCACATAATTTTTGCAAAGCAAAATGAGAATGAGGAACTAACCCCCCTCAAAATGTCTTATGGCTTTGAGGAAGAGAGCTTTATCTACATGTCTAGAGGCTAATTGTTCAAGTCCCAGCTGTTCTGCCAACTGTGGTTAATATTTTTCTGCCCTTCGCAACCCAAGACATTACATTCAATTGCACAGTAACTATTACTCCCCAGTTGTGCAGAAAAAGGAAGTCTAAAGGTGATTTGGACAGCATTGAAACCAGGACTGCCAGGCCAGTAGTGCCTCTCGCACAGACTGAGGAGAAGTCAAATCAGATGCTTCTAGAATAATTTACTTCCTATATATTGAATCAACATATGACTTCAAAAGTTGTGTTAATATATCTTTTATTGCTGTACATTTGTTACTTTGACTAACAGCATCCAGCCCTTCAAGGATGAGCTGTGGCAGCCTCCATGCTTAGCTGGGACTGTGCTTCTCAGGCCGACTGTTGGAAGGCCAACCACCTCAAACCAGTACACAAACTGGGGTGCAGCCTGGTGCTAGTGACAAGGGTGGCACCTGACAAAAATGAAGAAATAACATTGAGCACCCTTTGTCCTAGGCAGCTTTGCTCGTATTCCCGGAAACAAGGTGGCTGGGTCTGTGCAAAATCCAAAAAGATTAGAACTTAATATAATAAGCCTCTTCCCAGAACACAAAGTGTGGCAAATGAACGATGCAGCCTGTCACCTCTTGATACCAAATGAAATCCTGCCTGGCTCAAGCAGGGATTAAAATTTATTCCCTGCTAATTGATGTTTGGAGTCACTGCACCAGATTAATTAGTCTCAGCTCCAGCCTCTGCTTCACGTATTTGCCTGAGCAGCTTTGAGGTAGTTTTTTAGGTCAGGCTCAAACTCTCGCTGTGTGTCTGTGCAGTGCCAAGCACAAGAGAGTGTAAAGCCCCCCAGAAAACTCCCACTAGTAAACCTGCCGGGGGGGGCTGAAACCAATTCGGTCTGAATTTGGAAAGACTGGCAAAATTATTATAATATCCCAGGGCCAGGCTGTTGGGAGTGCGCAGAGCAGCAGACAGACAAAAAAGACAAGGATTATTATCATTTAATGTTGTGGGCTTTGGTCTAATTTTGTGATAGTCAACATTTTGCTGCTGCTGCTGCTGTTGTGAAATAGTGAGCTGCCATGATCAAGTATGTCCTTTGTCCCAAAGCGCAACACCACCAAATGTAACCACAATTGATGGAAACTATAGAAAAGGAAATAAATTTAAAGAGGCATCCCAGAGAATTCCAATAGCTGTTATGCCTACCCGTTTCCATATTTCTTCTTTCTAAAGTAAGAGTACATAGTAGCGACTGGAAAATGAAGTGGTTTCATTCCAAGCTGGGAGAAGAAAGCAAGTTATTGTGATTTTTTCAATTAATCAAAATTTTTGTACCACAAGTTCACAGTCAAAACATGTCAGTAAATTATAAATATTTCACTTCTGTTAATTTATGCAAAGACATTTTAAATAAGAGCAAAACCCAAGACACTTCATTCTGCAGCTGTTCAACAAGAGACATGTAAATGTTTTCCAAAATAATTCTCCTCACTTTAAAATAAAGTTTCTTCAAAGTAAAAGATATTATGGGGAGGGGAGAAGAACTACCAGACAGAAATCTGTTTCTTTATAAAAACTGTTTCACTAAAACGTTTTTGATTAGCTTTGAGTACACGTGCCTCTTTAAAATTATCTGGAGAAAAAAGATGGAAGTCAGAAGGATTGAATTATATTAGAATAAAATTCCAGTTAAAGAAGGACAACAGGCAATTCTTTCTGATTTAGAGCTAGGAGCACGCTAGTACCATTCTTCCCTTTGGGGGACTGTTTACCCTCAACCAAAACAACCCTGTCTCAGTTTACGAGAAATTCAGGATGAGCTGCTATAACAAACTGCCAATTGCAATTCAGACGGGATTTCATCCTACTCCAAAAAACAGCCATCATAAAATTTTTACATTAGAAAATATATCCTGTTACTGTACTTTAGGGTTTCATATTATTCCAGCTATTTCTTCCATTACCAGCCCTCAGTCCACCAATTCTGCCTCAGCAGCCGGCAAGCAAAGTCTCTCTCAGAACATCTCCATGTTGTACCTAAATTGTTTCCAGAGCAAAAATTACACCATTCTGGGCCCTGCATGGAATCTGTAAAGTGTTCCTCCCTGCACACTCCCACATTATGGCCATTAAACATATCTGTTCCTTCCCTTCCTTTAACATGGTAGAGGGAGTCAGTTACGATGAAAGGGACAAGTGGTACCACCCGAAGCCACCTTCCCACGTCAGAAGGGCACCATATTCATGAGTCACACTTGAGTTGTGTCTTCGGAGATATTCTTTGTATTCACAAAATTAATGTTTCCTAAGAGAATGTTGACAACTTCCTCTCACTGTACAACTCCGAAAGATGGGGCTGTAGGCATGCATCTGTACTGCCTGTGCTGTAAGCCTACAATCAGTCGTCACATAAAGGTGGTCACAGCAGCAACAGCCGGTTCTGTGAAGGGGTGTTGTTAGGGAAGTACTCAGTAGGGTTTTAGTTGCCTGAATTAGAAGTAGGAAAGTAGGAAAATGTGACTGTAGGCAACTACAGATAAGCTAGACTGTATGGGTCACAGACTAGAGTCCAAATATAACAGATTTGATCCAGTAATACTTGAAGGTTTACAAACTACCTCATAAAACTTGAATTTTTAGAGTCACTGTCTCAAAAGCACAAGAAGTACAAGAAGAAAAAGTGAGTTTTCACTGCATTCTCTCGCCCCTTGAAATCTCAAATCTCCAGGGGAAAGTGCAAATATTTCTGTCTCCACCTTTCTGAGAAGGCCAGGAAAGGCAGAAAGGGATATTTGTAGAGAGGCTGCATTCTCGCTCCGGTACCAGCTTTTCTAACAGCTAATGCATAATACAAAGTTTATCCTGACAAGTCATTAGAATATTGCTCTCTGAAAGCATGAAGCAGTTAAACCCACAGCACTGATAGCATTGCTGCGTGCACTGGAGCCAATTCCCGGCTGCCAGAAGCTCTTCCAGGAGGTGCTCCTTCAGAGTATTTGTAAACACCTACACACACCACTGAGGAGGATTACAGAGATTTGTGAAAGGGGAAATAAAATGCCTATAAAAAGAAGCATTTTCTCATTGGATATGGTTTTTTTACTTCTGGGATTTTCACTTCTGGATAGCAGAAATAGAAATAGTACGGTAAACATACTTTCTTGACTGACTTGCACCTGCTGGCAGATAAACTCAGCTTATTTCATCCATCTATTCTATTATCTATTATGATTAGTATAGCTATGTTCCATATGATTTAAGGAAATTTCAATGTATTTCCTTATACTGAATTTTTGTACTTCTACATTTTGCTGGTAAAACAGCAATATGGGACATTGATTAACAAGGATTGTATAATCCTTCAGACTCATTTAGTAAATCACTCTTCTACTATAGGCTTTCATCATACTTATAAATAGAAAGAACAAGGGAAACTACATATAACATTTGTAATAAAATCATCCAAATTACTATCATTTAAAATGTTTATATAATACTAATACAAGAGATAAGGAAAAAATAAGTTGGCATTAAATGAAAAAAAACCAAAAGTCATAAAAATGAGCCTCGTATACAAAAACCTAACCACATCACACAAAAATGATTGCGGTGATAAAAAATGCATCACAGATGATTTGTTTCATCTGTATGTTATTTGCCACTAAGCACTCTATCAACATCATGTGGCAATATCAAACTGCTGCAGGATTATGACTTAACTCTGCTAGATGTTTACAACAACAGAACAAATAGTAGCCCGTGGCTCAGCCCACAATCTTACCACATTACTACCAGGCCAGGTAGTAATGGCTTGGAGGCTTCTGATGTCCGGTCAGGATTTTCTTGTTGGAGGAGAGGTTACTGTGACCAAGGTATTTGACAATTGCAGTTAGGTACAATTAGGTACATTGTATCTGGATTCGATAAATAACAGGGCTTTTCTCACTATTTTTTAAGGAAACCCTATGTTTAAAAAAAAAATTCTTTCTGTACAACTTTCCATCCCTATCTTGTGTTCTGTTACCTGGGAACCTTCCTGTCCCAAACCATCACCTCAGGGCCCAAGTTAGTAGGAACCGTTTGAAATCACACACTGAAAGTTAAATACATCAGCACCCAGCTACTCTGTAGCATAAAGGAGGCCCTCAAGACGGGTTCTACATGGGAATTACCCACAAGAGCCTCTGAAACATGTGCAGCTCCAGCTGATTGCGATAGGAACCCAGCTTATTGTCTCAAAAAAAAATTTGTATCAGATGTGTTAGTTTATAAATTAAGAATATTTCTCCTCCTCTACCTCCCCTTCTCTCCTGCCACCTGAATTACAGACCCTTTGGACAGGATTATGAAAGTTTAGCTAGGTTATCTTCGTCTTATGCATCATCACCAGTGTACGGGCTTTGAAGGCCAAGCTACCTTTCATGGAAAGCTAACTGAACTGGGAGAAACAGGTGCACTGCACTTTTTCCTGTTGAGATTCAAATAATATGTCGTTTGCACTCTTAGAAACAGATGATGACATAAGCAGCATTTGATTTGATTTCCTTTTTATGGAAGATATAATACAAACTGATCCATGTATTTATAAAAATGCACACATTCCCATTTGATTTTTTTCAGGACTGACTTGCAGGGAGATGGTAAAGGGAATTAATTTTTTATATCAAATATACAAAACCAGTATCTTTGGGTGTGTTATCACCAAGAACCATAGAAACATGAGCTCTTTCCCACCGTAAAAATGTCTACTTTGCCAATGTTAAATAATTTCTAGCTTGGTTCTCTGAAAATGTGATGGCAAAAATAGTTCCTGCTTCAGCAACAGAACCACTCCAGAAGTGTGATCAGAGTCACATCTGCTGTATTTTAGTAATAAAAGCAAGTTTCCTTCATGTCAGACTCTAGATCTGTAACAGGTAAGAGCACATGTTCTGGAATCCAAGGACAGAAGTCTGATATATTGTTAAATGAAATACTAAAGAGCGGTGCCTGTAGGGTGGAGAGAGCCCTGCGTTCCCGGTTCATGTCAGTGGCAGCACAGGCTGCTCAGTAGTGCAGGAGTGTCACTTGTTAGAGACTTTACATCTCTGGCTGCCATTTGTTATCAAGCAGAGATATATGCAGTAGAGACTTTGTTAATGAGGTATAAAAGCTACTTCTCCACACAGACTCGGGATGAAAGTATGCTTATTTACCTCGGATTTTATGTATTATTTTTCAGCGTGCCAGTCATAGCTGTTAATTAAACACAGCAGCTCCTGTAAATGCAAAGACAGGAACTAGGGCTCCAGGGCTATATACACACGCATTTTAGTAGTGTCTAAAAAAACTATGTAAGAACTTCACTGAATAAGCTAACAATTACAGAATAGGACTGCAGGGCCTTCCTAAAACCATCTTCAGCAGTGAGGGAGGAGGGAGCCCTCTTCAGCTTTTGCTGAAGGGGGAACTCTGGAGGAAGAGTAGCCATAGCAGCTCTTCATTTAACAGCTTCTTAGCTTTTAAAATTCCCTTAATTAACAAACTTAAATGAAAGAAGTTACAGAGCTACAGCCAACCTTCCCACCCCTAGGCTCTAATCCCTTTATTATCCTGTCAGCTGGTTAATCAGGTGTGATTAACATGTAAAATCTGAGTCCTCCTATACTCAGCCGAACTCTCATTGTCTTTGATGGGTTCAGGGTTAAGTTTTGACCACAAATCTCAATATCTGGTCTTAGGATGATCAGAAGCCAACCATTCAACTTTGAAAACATAATAATCAGGACAGCTCTTGACTTGTTTTTTGAGTTGCCATGAGTCAGCCACCAATACCCTTACTCAAACAAAAATGGAGACTCAGTTCCTGCACAAAATCATGGAAATAAATGTTTCTGCATGACACTGGGCCTTTCCTTCAGCACATATCCAGCCCAGCCCAGCCCAGCTGGAAGTACTGGCTGGGGAGGATTGCCCTGGAGCGTCCTTTACAACCCACAGGAAGATCAACGGCACAGTGATCTCAATGAGCATACACCTTCCTTTCAGAAACAATTCTGCTGGTAATGGAAATAGGGCATCACTCTGAGAAGTGAAAAAGACAGCTCAGTTTCACTGCCTCTACAGAGATGGTGGTATTTACTGGTTTAACCACTAAACAATAAACATAGACACAGAACCATAAACATAAATATCTGCTGGAATTACTACACTGGAGTTTCATTTTGGTAACTGTTGTTTGGCTGTGTTCAATTAAGTAGATTAAAATTACTTCTCAGTAGTCATTTCCCATTACTTTCAATGCCTACATTCACTCATTCAGGATCAGAGAAGTAGTAACTTCGTCGATGGCAATGCTCTCACAGTTTGTATGGCATGGAGAGTTTTCATATAAGGAAGAAAGGAATTATACATTAATAAGATAGTGAAGGCACAAAGGAAAGGAAAGAGGAAAGTGATTTAGCAGAGCATTTCAAATGTTTTAATAAATCATAAATTTACACTGAAATGTCAGTTTAGCAAGTTTCCCTTACACTGATCACTGAATGACAATATATTCTCTGTCTGTGTATGTGAAAGGCTGTAATGTGCTGCTATGTTTGCACAGCATTTCTGAGGAAAAATACTGATTGGAGCATAAATAATTTCAATTTTTACTACTAGAGGTCATTTCACATAGCCTCTCTTAGTTCAGCATAAGAGTATTGTAGAAAGGAAAATGAAATGTTACAAATGTACAATATAACCCAAAGATCTCATTCAGAGTCCCTAAAAATATGAAATCCAGAAAAACCTGGATTCCTATTATGTTGAAAATGGAACAACTTTATGCTCTACTGATCTTTAATGCAGCAGATCTTGGAGAGAAGATGTAAGAGGATGCCATGCAGAGATGCAAGAAAATATTTTTTGAAGTGGAAGAATCAGATAAATCATGAATCACCAGTGTCACTGCTAAACCTGTGCATGTTCTCATTGCTATTTTTTGCTGAACACCATCCTACCATCCTTGCCCAAGGATTTTAAGCACTGTTTTCAAAGACTCATAAACAAACGAGACAATCAAACACAAGAAATCAGCATAATCACCATCGTACTTTCTGACTTTGTCTTCTGCTCTGAGCTAAACCTTTCCATTTAAAGCACTGTTCTAGCCCAAAATTTAGAGTTTTAAGCCAGAAACTATTTGCAGATTCAGTTACAAAACAAATGATCGATGGATGGATGTGAAAATCAGTAGGAATGGATATAAGTCATCACAGAAAAGCTGGCTCCAAAGATACTGAAAATCCCATCTAGTTTTGCTTCCACAGAAAAGATTCAACCATGCCAAAAGCAGATATTGTAGTTAGTACATCTGATGTTGTTTTACAGATAACTCTCTTTGGAAGATAGATTCTAAATGGTCTATCCTTATGCATATTCCTGCTATGTTTCAAGATTGTATTGCTGCAGATCTAGCTCTTAATGGTGCTAAATTCAACGAGATTCAAGAAAATGCATGCTAAGAAGAGCAAATGCTTAAAAGCTTCCTTTTTGAAATCTGCTGCCACTGTACTGTAGCATGGTTATCTAAGTCACCTGGACATAGCATAATTTTCTTAAACTTTCTGTAATAGCTCAAGACAGAATAAAAACATAAGAAAAATGTTTACAGTAGGCAGCAAAAACTGGCATTGCCTTTTCCCCTTCACCCTCCCAATTTCTACTTTCTCATCCCAACTCATAAGATGTTTCATAACAACAGGATCAGAATGATGTAGGTTAGAAGGGACCTCTGGAGGTCATTTAGTCCACTGCACTAAGAATCACCACCTTCAAAGTCAGATTCAGCTTCAAAACTAGACCAAGTTACTGAGGGTCATGTCCAGTCCAGTGTTGAATATCTCCAAGGATGGAGATTCCACAACCTTCCTGCGTACCTGATTCAGTGATTATCCAACCTAATTTTTTTCCTAGAGTCTATCTGGAATTTCCCTTGCTGTAAGTTGTGCCTTCCTTGAGTCCACACACTCTTTTGGCTCCCTTTAACAGTGATGGAGGCAAAAACTGGGTACAACTCAAGGCCACTTTTGCTGCTTTAGATGACCGTGGCGTTGCAATAGTCCTTGCTACTTGCATCCAGAATTTCTTCCAAAATATATTTTTCAAGTACATAATCTTAAGGCCTTTAAGTGATCTGAGGCTTTGCTGACACACAGACTTGGCAATTGCGTACTGGCATCTTTGACCAGCCTACTGCAAGGCACATACATGGCTGGCAGGGAAACAAGTTTTCACTGCTAATACTGAGATCTACATCATTTAGTCTGAATGCTTTAGCAAAGAGAAGATTAAGATATCTTAATCAGTCTGAAGTCCCTGGAAAGAAGTTCTTGAAAGGAGTTAATGCCTCTCTCAGAAAACAAGGAGAAAAAACACTGTTTGAGAGATGCTAAGTTATTTTCTGCATAAAGCTCATATAGCCCAAGGGAGAATATGGAAAGGCAGCAAAAGGGAACGGCTGTTTTTAAAAGAAAACATTGCCGAAGCAGTATTTCATATAGCTGAGATTATAGCTTAAAGTGGGTAAATATAGATCTTCTCAGATGTTACTGTGGCAAAGAAGCACTGAGAAAATTAAGTGAAAGGGTCAAGGAAAACTCAAAAAAGACGTGGGACACGCAGTGTGCTACTTCATTGATCTCTGATCTTTGTCACCTGGTTTACACAGCAATATGAATGACAGCTGAATGAGAGTTGTCCTCTACATTCTTTTTTCCATTAAATGTTTGGTTTGCTGTTTCTGTAAGGGAAAAAATGGGTTCTAGGTATTGACAGTTTGACATAACAGTTCAGATTAGCCATTTCACCGTGTAGAATAATTAGCCTGGAAGTGAAGAATCAAGCTCAAGAACATGCTAAATAGAGCAACCATCCAGCAAAGTGAACAGGGAAAGGATTTGCAGTTGTAGTGGAAGAATCATTGAAACATCCATCTGTCCACTATATACATGCAATAAAGAAGGAGGAAAATGAAATACTGTGTTTCTACATGTTCTGCTGTGCAATCAGAATAAAAACAAGAGAGCTGACAGGATGTACTGTGTAAGTCCCGCTGCTTGCTGAATGGGGCACCATGCCTTTTGAGAGCTACTGAAGCAATAAAAATAACACCAGGTCTCAACACCATAAGGCAACTTCTGTGAGGCTGGAGACAGACTCGTATGAAAAAGAAGACTTCAGCGTGGCCTAACAGAACTGACAATTGTGAAAGGGACTAGTAAAATTGACAGAAATGAGGTTTTAATGCTAGCAAGACATTGAAAAGCTAGGGGAGATAGCTCCAGGTAGCCGACTCATTGTTTGACTAATGAACTTAGACAGCTATTCCATTCAAACACCAGCAGTCATACAGAATAAATTACCAAGTAACCAAAACAAATATAAAATTAATTCAATGAGTGCAAGTGATGGTTTGTTTGTTTTGGTGAGAAGGCAGAAAACATACCTAATAAAAAAGTAATCTGCACAGGCAGACCTCTGACTGTAGCCAATACATTCTGGGACATTACTGAAAATGCTCAATTTCATAGTTATGAAATAGTCAGCAAGCTGATTAGTAGGAGACAAAGGTGGTATTTAAACAAAGAATGGCTTATTGATTTCTGATCAACCTCTCGTCAATTTTGCCTCAAGCACACTCAGCGAGCAGTCTTTCTTGCTAGTGGCTCCTTAATGTAACGCTCTGCTCTGCCAACAGAAAGGCCTTGTCCCTTCAGGATCGCACAGGACGGCTCTCCCCTCTGCTCTGTGGTGTGGGCATGCAGGGAAAACTGGCAGGAGGTTTTCTTCACATGTGCTCCACTGATCTGTACTAATGTAAAGCTTGTGCTAATGTGGATGAACCCAGTGTATCCTGTTGTGTGGTACAGCCCCATCTACCGATGCGAGTATTCCCTACGTAACACAATGACTCTGCTGCGTGGGTTTAAGCAAATATTTGTTCCTGTAGGAGTGCTGGTATCATTAGAAGACATTCAAGGACAGGAGCACAAGAAGCAGGGACATGCAGGGACATGACATTAAGAAGACCAAAAAACTGTAGCTCAGGTTTACACAAATGACAAAAGAGGGTGCTCAGAACTTCTCCAGAAGCAGCGTGACATAAACTTCTGAGTAGCCCCAATCAAAGGCAAAAATCCATCTGTTAGCACTCTCTCGAAGTCACACTAGGGATGAATTTGACCCCTGGTGGAATGGGACCATAATCAAATTACATTAAGGGAAAGGACTTTAATTAAGTAACACTTAACTATAGTTATTTTTATTATATTACTGTATTTTTGTTATGTATGACTTATTCTTCATTCAGTGTTATTACGGTAATATTCCCTAAGTTGTGCAAGATTTTATTAGCATTTTGTCTTATTTGACAGCTTTATTCGTGCACCAACTCAAGAGATTTTGTAATCGTACTTTCCATTACTAATATATTCCTATATGAACACTGGAGTAAGGCATTATAACACTATAACTGAAGGAAAAGGAACCTAATTTCTTTTTATACTGCAGAGGTGATTCTGCTTCCAGCAAGTATGAAGAATACCATAGCTCAGAACCTCCTACGGAAACAAGGAGGACTTTTTCAGTGGTCTGCTAGGTCCCACATTTCAGACTAATCTTGAGAGAGGAGGAACAACTTTCAATGATTTTGATGATGATGTTAAGGTCCACCAGTATTCCTCAGGGAATGATATTCAGCTCCCCTGGGGAGCCACCTCAAACACCCAAGTTTTCCTGTCAACTGAGGGAAAACTATTTGTACCTCCTCTAACCCCCACTCTCAGAATAAGGCTCACATATGGTGTCTGATGTGGGGAACTGCTATTTTGGCACCAGATATTCAAGCTGGCAGATGTTTAACTTCACAATAAAAAACACCTGTATCTTCAAACCTTCTGTGCTGAAACGTTCATCAGAAGAGATGGGACAACAATTTTTAGCAGCACCCCACAAGCAAGCAGCCAGGTAGGTGAACAAACCAAAGTACTGCTGAAGGAAGATGGTTGGCAAGTGAAGGTTTGCAGTCAGGCTTTTTTTCCCCAGGTGCAATGACAGTGACACCTATGTGTGGACTCAGGGGTGGAAGGGGGAAGACACGCTGGGTGCCTTAGCTTTGGCTATGCCCGTTCATCTACCATCTTCCCTGAGCAGAGGGACAGCTAGACCCTACGCTGAGAAACCCCAGATGCAGAGGGAACACTCCCTCTCTTCTCCATCCTTGCAGAGAACAAACTGTCTTGCAGACACTCAGAGACTGTCCACAGAGTCTCGGAGACTCATTTATCCTACAAGGCACTGTAAGTGCTCAAGCCCAGACTGTCAAAGCCTCAGATTATGTTTTCCATCATTCTTTAGGATTTTCATCTGTTCTTTGAGCAACAATCATTCCAGTCTTGCCTAAAAGATTCTCTCATTCTTTATCCTATGGAGATATTTTACCTTTCTACAACAAATTAATCACCCCTTTGTACAGTCTACTTTTTAACTGAGGAAATACAGCGGGAACCTCTTCACCTCCTGTCTTGTCTTTTTTTTCCTGCTCATGCACCCTGGGCTGACAGGCTGGCATTTAGACCCCTACAGATGTCTCCTGGTAATGACACCACCAAGCAGATGAGCCTCCTGGAAAACCCTTCCTATGGTCACCTCCAGCAGATTAAACCATCTGGAGCTTTCTCCAGTTAATTCCTGTGTTGTCTCCCCTATGGCTTCCCGGTCACACTTTTTGCTCCTGGTTTTTAACCACGCTTCCATGATGGGCTTATTTTACTCAGGGAGCTCAGACAGCTCCTAGCTAGAACTGGATTTCACACACCAAAACTTTTCAAGCCACACCTTTAAGAGGAAGACAAATTTTATTCTCTTTATGTAATCTTTCCCTGTAGTTATTATTAGCAGCAAAGAGCAGTTACATTAATACAGTCAAGCTGAATAAGCAGGCTGTTAAAAGTTTCTCCTGGGAGAAAAAAAAAGACATGAGTATATCTTTCAGTGATGCATATTTGTTTTTTAAATGTCAACGTGATTTCCAAGACTTCATTCTCCGGGTGGGTCTTTTTGAGAGCAGCAAGAGCTTGCTGCTCCCTTAGGAATGGGAGCTGAGGGCAGCGGGGGGTCCATCAGGGCCCGTCACACCACCCCAGCCAGGAGCAGGGCAGCTGTGGGGGGCTGCAGACCAGCCTCGCTGCGGTATTGCTGGGGCAGGGGTTGTCCTTTCCATGAAACAGCGCATCTTTCTCAGTCAGCCACTGCTCCTGTGGAGACTGACAGTGGAGACAGACAAGCTGACCAACGAAGACAGACAGGCAGACAGTGGAGACAGACTGCCCGCAGCCCCCCACGGCCATGCTCAGCACACCCGGGTCTCCTGTGCCAGCTCACGTTTTGTTATATTGTCTTTGCACAGTCTACAGGGGGGAAGAAAAAAAGACAAACCTCCCTTTCCACTTGCAGAAATGAGGTATGGAGAATCCTCACTTCAAACTCAAACTGGGATGGGAAAAATCTCAGCCTGACAAATGAAATGTCATCAGTGCTTCAGATGAACACATTCATCAGCAGAGGCGTGATTCTGCCAGCTGCCTGTACACCAGACTTTGGGAGAAAGCAAGGGGAACTGAAGAGACAGATATGAAAAATAGTGGGTTTTCAATGGCTTTGAAGTGGCAGCAACATGCAGATGCCTGACTGCAGGACTGGCCAAACCACTGACCACCTTAAAAACTGGCATTGTGGTACCTCTAATTTTGCAACTTTAAAACATGTGACCAGCTTACCAGTGCTGTTTCAGACAACGTTATTTTCCTACTGAACAGACCTGCGATGGAAAATCATGGATATACTGACCTTCTCCACTACTCCTCGGCCACTTTGGAGAGGGATTGTGTGTAAGCGCTGGTTCCCACTGCAGTCAGCATGTGCTACATCGGAATGAGAGAAGCGTAATGAACTGAAAAAGCTCACAGCTGCATGGATATCAGGAGAAGAAAGTATGCCATTAAGTAACAAGCTGATACACTATATTGGCTAATGTCTAAATTTATTCCTCCTTAGACAGACAAGTACCTGCATTAAGTAAAAAGCTTAGTAAATACATTAAATATTGGAAATAATACACTAATTTATTTATAACATGTGGTGATGTGGCCTTATTATTTTAAGATGGCAGTGGCTTTTCTGCTAAAAACTTTGTGACTATTACAATTTCTAATTCCCACACTACATCTGAGTTAAATTATCATGAGTCTCAAAAAGTCATGAAATTAATTGGAGGAATTCACAGCATCAAAAATGTGTTTTACATGTCTAGACAAATCTGATTATCATCATGCCCTTCAGAAACATGTTATATATTCCCAGCATGTCAGATTTTACATAGCATTACCATTAAATGTGGTCTAACTTCAGCTGACAAAGAGAATAATAATTAAGATGAATCTGGTAATTTATTTCAGTTTTAAGAGATTAATTATGTTAATGACAAGCAAGAGAAGGTATTTGGACAATGGCATTAGATGGTTCTGAATAATAAAACCTTCATTTTATGTCAAATGTATTTCTAAAAAGTATTTTCAGTATTATAAATAAATAAGGTAAAATAAAAAACAAATAAAAGGGAAAGTTTTCATTGCATGGGGTTTGCTGAATTGGTAGTAGAGGATTTTGAGATTAAATGGAATTCCTACTTAGCCGAAAGCAATTAGGGGCACAAAATTCATAGTTAAGATGCAGTCCCAGAATCTGCAGAATTACAAATTTGTCACGTTAATGGAGAAGCCTGTGGACATTAAAGGAAAAAGTGGATCTAATTCTGCTTTCTGAAGATGGTATGAATTTTGCCCGTGATTAGTGTGAACAAGATCTTACTAAATACACCCAGATAGAAGCTCAGATTATCACTTGCTGTTTACCTGTTTGGCATCTAAAGCCAGGATGGCTGGATTCTTACTATCTTAGTCAAAAGGTAAAGATGGTTTCATAGCTATTGGTATAGTTGTTTGGGGCCTGTTCAGAAAGCAGGTTATCACTATTGCTCCAGATCCAGAAGTGGGATTGTAGAGCTCACTTAAGAAATATGTTAATTTAATCCAGCTGAAACTGGGAAAGGCACAGCAGCCGCTCAAAGCAGAGGGTAGGTTGTTACAGGCAGTTTGAGACCTGGATCACACTCAGTCAGCCCAGACTAGGATCCAGTTGTGTTAGTTACTGAAAGCACCTGCCAGTAGGACTGTCTCATTATCTAGATAAATATGATGCACAAAGCATCATATCACATAATTCTCAGATTCATGTGAAAAACTAAGGTATAGAGGGCTTAAATATCATGATAGTGGTTACACAAAATGAGAATTGAATGTACTTTTCCTGTGGGCAGTGAGCTCCTACCCCACGTACCTAGCATGCACAGAGGATGATGTAAACCAACAGCTGGAATATGAACACTTTACCCATGCAACTTCTTAGGTACAATGCAAAGTGCTCTGCAATTAGTAATTCTTCCAAATGTTCTGCAATATTACGCTCACCTACCACTCACCTGTGTTGGTCAATGCCCTTCAGAGGATGATTTGTTGGCTGCATGGACATGAAAGGAATTCTGTTGCACATAAAAGGAGTTGTGCTATTATGCATGCCCTAAGCTTTGACCTGTCTCAGTTTTAATTAATACTAATCAATGCTCTGCAAGGACAGGAGTAAGGCTGCTCTTCTTTTGAATCCCTTCTTTCTGTAAATCTTTCCTGTCCCAGTTAAGCTAATCAACGTTCTTACAATGCTTTTTCATATGGAACTGTCACTATTCCTACCAATTACCATTTTCTACTGCTCATAACACTTCTTTCTTTTTCATTAGCACTTCAAAATATTCTCACATTCTACAATAACTCAACAAACTGGAATCCCGATTATTTCTATTGTGCTGGCAAGTGTGTCACTGGCACTATAATGGTTAGCTTTTTCCTATTTTAACTATCCAAATGAAGCAAAAATCAGTTCCATTTCATTCTTTCCAGATGAATCCCAACTCCTTTTATTTAAACATCCCTATTTATACTTATTTCCAATGCTACACTAGTCCACTGTAATGAAACATCTTTTCATGGCTCGCCCTCTGTAATCTTACTGTCGGGAAACAAGCCTGCATATCAAGGCAAAACTATGAACAAGAGTGTGGTAATCTCCACCCCATTCTGAAGCTCTTCTTAGCACTGCAGTGGCAAACAGTCCCTGTGTGGCTGGGGTTCCCTACTTACTTGTTGCCAGGTGCACGTATGCTCATGTAATACTCACTTACTTTTTCCCTGTCATGCAAAGTTGGTGCATTATTATTTTGTCATTGCTGGAAATGCTCACTGTGAAGCAAGCCATGCCCCAGTACATGCTGTAAAAGCACAAAATGGAAAGAGTAGTCCAGTTCTTGAACACTGCCAATGTAAATATGAGCCAAGAGAGAAGAGATAACAAATAGATGGAGCATGGAGGTACTAACAAGACAATCAAGGCCAGTAAAACAAGGAACGATCACAGAAAGCAAACTGGAGCTCTTCTGTAGGTATCACATTAAGAGGTAGTTCGACACAGAGTCACAAAAAGAGAATTAGGTGGTTTTGCAGATATTTTGGAGTGTATGTGAGATGGAGCCTCACCAGGAAAAATGTTAAGGTGTTTACAGAGGAGGGTTTTCAAAAGCACCTAAGTCATTTTAGAACACGCACCCTACTGGCTTTTAGTAAGGCTGATTCTCATAAAGCACTTTGAAAGTGCAGGGTGTAATTTCTTGTCCTCCTGATCCACTTTTAAAATACAGATGAATTACAATATAAACAAAATCAAATTGCTTTACCAGATAATGTCAAGCATAATTCTCTGAGAGTCCCAGGTGCTGTAAAATCATTTTGTGGCCTTTGGTGAATCATTTAGACTGTCCACAGCAATGTCTATTTCACAGGCAAGTTGTGGGCCACAATTAATCTTTTGCAAGCATTCTGTGAGACAGTAGGAAAGACAAACTTTAAATGACCAAGCATTAAAGGCCTTTTACCTCCAAAAGCATTGGTATTTGTGGAGTATTGTTAGAAAGCAGGACTCAGAAGTACCCAAGAGGGCACATTCAGGCAGGGATGTCTGGTTTGGCAGCGCTGCTTGAACACAGATATGTCAGCTGCCTTAACCATCCCCTTATTATGGTGGGGTGCAGGACAAAAGGATGTTCATCTGTCATGGTTCAGTTTTGAAGGGGAGCTGTCTAATACTGATAGGAAACAAGCATTTGAGTGCTCTGTGCAATCAGACATTGCCCTCAGAGGCAGGAGGTTTTTGGCAATCCCTTCCAACCTGCCTTGACCTACTCTGAAAGGAAGATGCTTCTCCAGCACTAGCAGAAATACAGATGCATAGCAGGTAAATACTAGCAGCAAACTCAGGAAGCAAGCATGAGCTAGGAAGCCGTTACTCTTACAGTGATAATAAGCAGTGCAAGAAACAACATGAGACAAAAATTCTTATGTCAGAACTGAAGTTGTGACTGGTGAGTGGCCGGACTGGAAGGTGACTGGCCTAAGGGGACGCCGAGGGTAGCAAGTACCTTCGAGCCCTCCCCAGGGGACCGACCTAAGCCAGATCTGTGTTGAAAAACTGAAATGGCAATTCTTTTTATCAGAAAGAATGTTCCACGTATTTGGTAGGTGTCTGATTTACATTAAGCTAAATGAGCATTAACAAACCAAAAGCAATTTATAGCCACTTAAATAAAAATTAATTTTCCTCTCTGTCAATCAGATTTTCCTACAGTAGTTTATGACACTATAAACCTCCTGTGATTCTTTCATTGCCTTTAAATCATTCTAGGAAAATGAAGCTACTCAAACACATGTAACAACTACAGGAATAAAAGTATCCATCTTCTTTTTATTTGGATCAGTTCTATATCAAGCTGTCAGTATACACCACGTAATTTTTAGACGGATGGGGCTGGATCTGCCTCATATTTTATAAATGTTTTGGGCCACTGGTAATGAGTTTTCATTTTTTCATATGTGGATAATAGATAGTAGAGAATTTTGCCTTCAATAAAGAAAAATAATTACTTTTCTAGATGTATCTACGCTTGCATGAAACAAACTTTTACTTTAAATAGGTCCTCTCCCAGAAGAATGAAATCATTGAAATCAGGGCAGAAACGTCCATAGCACACTCTGACACATGATTCAACATAAATAAGCTCTACAAGCTTAGCATATTTGTCTAATCATACGTTATTTATAATGTTGAACATTTTCTTCTACGCTGCACTGTTCAAAGCATTTTCTTTCCAACCAATTTCAGTGCATAGAGAGCATCAGAAAAAGACTGTACTTCCCTCTGATTAAAAGAAATCTGATACTGAAACTGGAACTGATTGAGACTGTGCCCAACTGTTCAGAGAATCAATTATTTTACACATTAACCTAAGCTCCCCTCAGCAGCTACTGTAAGCGAAGAACATGTCAGATCCTGGTGTGAGATGAAGACAAAATACCACTATTATTGAATTATCACAGGCTCCATCTGTGCTGAAATTTAAAATGGAATCCAAATAAAAATGTGTTTACACAATTTCACATTTCAGAGGACCCTGCGTTGTTTTTCTATACCCCACAATTCTTTTTTTCATGGATCTTAAGTAAGCTTGAGGTACAGAAAATTTTCTTAGTGATCCAAATTTTTACTAAAGAATTCAGCTATTCAAACAAAAAAATGGTCACAATTCCTTCTGTTGTTATGCATTTGAATTAGTGCATGCAACACCGCACAAAGTGTCAAAATATGGACAGGCTGGCTTGTTTTGGAAGATTATCACAGATTCCAAATCAAAATAATCTGAATTAGATATATTACTTTGTTGCTAAGCATTCCTCTGGGGATTTGAATATTGGAGCTGAATTCAAAAAGCAAAAAAACCCCACAATCTAATAGGTAAATGAAATAGCAGCTGTGCAAACTCTTCCAAAAAAATCACTAAACTGCATTGACATTTCTGCAGAAGATAGGAACTAATTGTACATTCTGATTACCAGTGTGACTACACTGTGTCTTAAGGCTAAATTACTCCTTGTGATCTGCTCACTTAAGTGTGAAATCTTCGAGGATGTCTGTGTAAGACCAACATAACGCACTTCTTATGCTGTCCCTGATTTTGGAGGATCTATGCTAGTGGGTCTGCACCTGACTTCTTTTTCATTAAACATGCTTGCATGTTTGCACAAAATACTCTTTATTTTCTGTCCCTTGTTATTGTCCAGAGCTACCATGTTCCTCATTCCACAGTACTTCATTGCTGGGTGAACTTATTCAGTGCGCACAATGTGTACGATCTCTGTAGTGTTTTGGGATTCCTTCAGCTGGAAGTCAGACACCTTTGCTTAGCGTTGCAAGGAAACAAGGCATATGTGGTCACTTCTATGTGTCTGCCCTCCTCTTGCTCATCATAAGCATTAGAATAAAAGGGCTGATTTCACTTGTATTTGACAGGAGGTAGAGATTTCAGAGGTGTAACGTTTCAACACTGCAGGTGGGCTCTGAAAGCCAATTTGACCTGATCAAATAGACTTTCTTTGGGCAATGAAGGACCTATCTACCCCACAACAAAGCACAGTGCAGAGATACTTAAACTGGTGGCAACCAAACTCCAGTATCAGAAGCAGCAGCAGCAGCCCAGTTGTGTCCCTACGAATGGAAAGAGTGCATTGCTTATTATTTGAGGCAGGATGCAGATGCACCTGCTCAGGCTGAAACTAAGCTGGGTATCTCCACCATGCAATGTAGGTTAGATGCAGACAGAATGATGACTGAGAATGAAAGGGACCTCTGTTAGACATTTTGGATGCAGAGTGTTTACTGAATAGTTCAGAGTATTGTGAGCATAACCAATGAAATTCTGAGTCAGGACTTACCAGCACTGACACTCTTTTAAAAATGAAACATGAATAAATTAAACAATTTACTTACTTGCTTCACAGCTGTAAGCAACTAGCTGCCAGGAAAGAGTCAAGAGTCAGAAGGGAGCTAATGGTGAAACTGTCAACATCTGAAGTTTGCTTTAAGGTCCAAGCACTATATTTTTAAACAGAGACCAAAAAAAAAATGCTAAGAGAAGTTTGTGATTGATTTACAACTGATGAGCCCATCTTGGATCTTTGATGGCTTAAGTGGAGAAACAAAAATCATGGTTATGACCTGGGACAAAATTCTCAGACCCTGGGAAAAACAATGCTTAACCTTTGGCAAAATAATTAGAACAAAGGAAGTCATACAGTCCACGAAATATATGAAGCCTGACCAGTGGTAATGACAGCGCTATGGAAATAAGAGAAAATTTAGACTGTATGTATGCTATTAAAAAAACCCAAACAACAATCACCAAAAAAAAAAACTATGAGAAGAAAAGCACCGAGGCCTCAGAGTTTAAAAATGCTGCATGGATCTTATATGCTGCAGCAAACACAAGGCAAAACAAGACACAAACCAAGACGCAAGACACAGTGGATTACTTCACTTAGGAGGAGCCTCCACATGTCAGTAGAGTAGAAGAGTCCTAGGCAATAATGACCAACGGAGCATTACAGTAGTCCCACTGAAAACAACGAGACTTCTTTTGTGCCACAGTATCAGGCATATACTGAAACATTTTGTTTTGTTAGCTCAGGCCAAAGGATTTCATACAAGCCAAAATGCTGGGTTAGTGAAAAAAGTGTTATAAATGTAAGGTAACAACTAGAAAAGGTACGCAGAGATGCTAGATTCCTCACAGGATATATACATCTTTTAATACTGGCAAATCCCCAGGCTCTAATAAGGTGAAGCACCTCTTTTAAGGTATACACCAATCAAGCCATGCCCATATCTCTCAGGGATAAACTTTTTGTTCTGTGAAACTTGACTTCCTACTTTTTTTTTTCTGGATTCCCCATGTATTTTTGGATTTGTCTTTAATGACAATGTGCATTTGGACCTCAGTTGTTCCTTCAAATGTCATCCATAAAATATATATCCAGAAGACCTGATAGCATGAACATCTTTGATATTTGGTCTTGGACGAATTACATTCTTTTATGGTATCCTTTACAATACACATGGATAATATATGAAGAAGGAGCCAGCAGAAACCTGTAAGTTTGAAAGGTGATTTGCACTCCTTATATGAAGAAACGGCAATAAAAATAGAAGATTTATGATACAATTTACTCCTTCATTAAGCAGCAGACATTGTAAGTGTCAGCCAATGGCTGTAAGGATTCCAGTGTTGGTTCTGCCAACTGCCTCATTAAAAACTGATAAAAGAAACAGCAGTCTAACTTAAGCTAAACCTGCTACTTTTCCAAATGAAGTATGCTGTCATATTTTTACAAATTAGAATATTTGGATGCATGTGCAACTACCAAACATTTCACTAAAATTTTAGAAGTATCACATAGTGAAAAACCTGTTAAGTCAGTTGTGCACAATATGCAGTGAAGTACAATGCTTAATATTTTCTTCACCTACTGAATCTTCTCTTTCTGGAGAAAGGTGTGATATCTGACACATCTTTTGGGGCAGATTCAATGAAGTATGCAGTGTTCTCTGCCTAGCCTCACAGCTGACTTCCACAGTCCATATTCTGTCTAATTTCTGAGTCACAGATGACCTTGCAGGCAATCTACTTTTATTACTTTCTGTCAGATAGCTGTGCTGATGTATAACTCTATTTCTATAAACAGGCTATTTCCTCAGCAGGTATCTGAATTTTATCAAATGTATCATTTATCAAAGGAAGCTCTTCATATAGGCATGGCTTTTCTTGTTTTAAGAGCAGTCTCTACTTGAAAGAGACGATCACCATTACAAATTTTCTTCCTGAAAACAGTATGTATCATTGCATATAAATTCCTACATAATGCCACATTTTCATATGAACACACTCAAGTTGCATTTGTATTGCAAATGTATGCATGCAAAATAGGCATTTGCACAAGTAAAATAGATAAAGGATTGCACAAATTCCAGGGGTTTTGGCATAATTTAGTCTGATTCTCCATATTTAAACATCTAGCCTTACACATCCTAAACATAATGCAGTTTATGTTGACTTTAAAAACTGGGACATTGACTCTGAACATTTTGTGAAGTGCAAGAGAAGGAAGAGATATGGAGCCCCCAAAAGTTCATTTTTAGACTGTCAGGGCTTTGAAAAGTTATGCACACATCTTACCGGTGAAACATAAGCTGTTGGCTTGCATATACATTGCCTTTGGGTAGCTGCTGTGAATGTCTAGGTACCTTAAACCTTCCTGACCTCTGTGGGACTTTACTGACATAATTCTAAATTTCACAAAGATGTAAGTGAAGAATAATCAAAGAGAGTCTAACGCACAGCTAAGCTTCCAATTGTCCAAATATCAATCTAACCACCACTGTTTCACTATGGGTAGTATATTCACTTTCTTTAGGGTGTGCAATGAGACAGACATCCATGAGAACAGTATATTTGGTAACAAACAATTTTGTTTATTCATGTAATGGAGATTTGAGAGAAAGATATCATTCAAAGATTTGCCAGTTATCCTTTTGAGTAAAAGGACAAAATACAAAATACACTCATCACAGTAGACAAGCCAAACCCCTTACTGAGAGTACTTAGTAAAGAAGGCAGATGTATCTGGCAAAGAAGCCTGAGTCTAAACACAGTATTTCAGATCTGAGCCATGCTGAACCACAGAGATGCTTCTTATTCCTGGAAATTTCCAGTGGCAGATACGGCCTATCATTTATTTTGTGTGGATATGCCTGCATTTTAAGACATCAATTTTCTGGCCCCACAGTCCACACTGTATGTCTTTTAATCCCAACAGAGGCCTGAGTCTCCTCGAACTGTTTAGTGTCTCAACCTGATACCCAGGCAGATTATTGCCACATGAACGCTGAGGAGCTACCTAGATCTCCCACCATTGTTGGACTGCAGCATTTAATCACAGTTGTTAATACTCAGTTACTTGGCTGAAGCTACAGATGCCCCTCATTTTCAGGGCGATTACTACACAGGTCTTCTGAATACCAAATGCAATCTCTGCAACATCTTTCTGTTAAAACAGAGGAAGACTAATACAGAATTAGTAATAAAGTCACATTCAGTCAGATGTTGCTCCTTGACACGGCAAATATATGTATTATATATGCAAAACTGAATCATGACAGATTGTATCCGCAGGAGACAAAGCAGCTCTTTCAAATCAAAACTCCTCTCCTCAAAAATAAATAACTGCATCGTGATAACAAGTTTCAGTAAGACATTGGGGCCACATGCTGTGCTGTCTTGATTTCTGGATAAATAAACCTGTGCCCTGTTGTTTATTGGATGAATAAACCTTTGGGACATGTGACAGTGTACAACTAGAACATGATGACTCAACATTCAGGCATTTTTAATCAACACTTCGAAAATTAAAATACTTAATTAATACTTGGTAAACATTATCTAATTGAACTTTACAGTGCTCTCAAGTACCTAGCTACTAATTTATACTTGACAGATACTGACCCTGCAGTTAAATAAGCTGCTTGCAGCCACCAATGGAGCTGATATCAGAGCCATGATTAGTGCTCAGAAGCTCCTGACTCACGGTGCAGTTTCACATTACGGTGAAACTGATCTAACAGCAAGCTGTGACTGAAAAGGGGGGCCTGCTCGCCATCTCCCTGAGGCTCCTGTTGCCTGTCTTGCACTAGATTTAGCAGTCATGCAACCACACAGCCAAGCCTCATGATGCTCAATGGCAGGCGCCCGGAACCTACTGCAGATATATGGGGACCCTACCCCTCAGGGAGACTGAATTCACTGTACATGCAATGTGGATATCTCCGTACATCGGGAGGAAGTCCAGCATGTTAGACTTGTTCATGTGGGTGGCATAAGGAACGGGCAGGTGTTGTACCTAGAGCCTCCCCAGCGCTCAGGATGGCCCTGCAGGATGGCCCCCTTACCTAGAAAATGTTCTGCTAGAAAGCAGTCATCTTGTGCATCAGGTATAAAATGTCTGTAGGCTGACAGGATATCTTTAATCCAGAGTTCTTAGCAAAAAGTTTCCTTTCTACCTTACTGTCCTTCAGATTTTTGAGCCATTAAGGAGATGCCACCATTGTTAACCTTCTGCTGTTATTTGTGCTGTTTCACTGTAAGAGTAATTATTGTTAGGATTTGCCAATAATCTTTGTTTCTGATGAAACATGACTGTGGTTTTTTTCTTACTTTTTCAGAGAAAATATTTTAAGATGTATTTTATCCACCGAAGAATTCACTTATTTTTCAATTTGTCACAGCTTAGTAATATATTTATATATAGGGCTTAGATTTCACTGAAAACAGAACAGTCAGGGTTCCAAAATTTAGCTCATAAGTATATATTGATAATTGCATATCTAATAGTAAGGTTGTAATTAGGATCATCCCCATAGCTCAGGTCATTCTTAGCTCTGAGGTCATAAGGACACTCAGTGACTCAACCAACCGTCGTAACTCTTATCCACTTAGTTTTCATTGCTAGTTCTATTACTTGAAATAAATTCATTAAATAAGGAGTATGCATACTTGGCCATCTGGATGCAAATAAGAATACTATTTCCAAGCTCCTATGCTAGAGTTACCTTACTCTCCCTCCTACTGTACTGCTCCAACTATCAATTTTAGTTTTTCTCGGGGCTGTAGATTTTCAGACCTTTCTGTGTTTTTTTTGGAGAAATTGCCTCATCTACGCAGTGATCACTGTGACGGGGCTGCTAGGCAGAATGCTCCCAGACCGTTGGGAAGACTGTTTCCTCATCCCAAGCAGCAGGCACTGTCTCCCCTCCCATCCACAATGCTATGTAAACAAAGGACAAAGCACTGAAAACCTGCTCAGACCTTTGATCTCGTAGCTCACAGGAGCCCCTGGTCCTGCCAATCTGCAGCTGCCCGTGCTTTCTGCATTCCCCATATCTTCATGTGCCTGCAAGCCATCCGTATGTCTCCAGCTTTTCAGATGACCATTCCAGCTCTTTCAAATTTGCTTCTCTGCTATTCATGGCAACTGCTCCTCTCATTATCCCTCTATTTTTCCCACGCCATCATATGCCCCATAAGCCTGCCATACCACCTGCCTTTCTCCACCTCTCCTCCTTAATGCTCTTTCTCATACACCCTGACATATCTCAGCACCTTTGCAGCGTCTGACACCTCCAAACTTCCTCTTTCCATTCTTCACATGATCCTCTCTCCAGATAAGGTCTCATTTTACCCCTTTCCATACACGTGTCTCTGGCATCTTGGTTTCAGTCCTTCCCCTTACTTTCAGAGTTCTGGTTTGGGTTCTGAGTGGACTCCTCTCCTCTTCCGGCTTCAGAAGATACCATGAACAGTGCTAGAAAAAAAAAATTTAAAAAGAGAGTTTGTACTAGTGAACTTAAGGAAATGAAAACATTCCTGGTACAGATCACAAAAGGCAAAGCATTCAGCTCCATAGGCATACAAGCTATGTAATCCAGCACCTTCTTCAAGGTTAATTTATTAATGGATATTAACTACAAAGTCCTTTGGGGGGGGGAAGTTAATTTAGATATCATTGCAATACAGTACACTTTACAAAGATAATTTAGATAATTAAGATATTGGTGGCAACAGTCTCTGACCTTTGTAAAGTTCTCAGAAAAAAGCGCTTGATCAACACAATTTATACTGGAATGTCATGACTCAGCAATTGCAGGGTTTTTTTGCCCACAGCAATTTCTCGAACTAGACTTAACATCTGTGAGGAGCAAATAGAAAACTGGAGCACGGAGCAGCGAAGTTAAAGTAACCTGAGCAGTTTAACTGAACATTTGAAATATTTTATAAACAGTGGACTCAGTTTTCAAGTTAACTCTGAACTTCTTGGTTTCACATTTTGCTTTTTGACAGCTGTAACATCTTACAGCTGTCCCCGTAGGGTTTGTGGGTCTTTTTTGTTAGTGTTAAGTTAACAGTATCTGTTGGCAACCTGAACTCCAGCTCGGGTTCTGCACCTGTTACACATCAGATATTACCAGGGATTAATTAGGCTCATTTTCCATACTTTCCTGATGCTGAATTACAGGTATTAGTCAACCACATAGCATGAAGGTCTTTGTACTGAGAAACAGGGAAGCAAGGAGAGGGCTTTGCCAGCATACCCAGCTGACGTGACCAGTGAGCTGGCCTAAAGGATTTTATTGGACTAAGGAAGTGGAGCTTGGTTTCTGGTCTGCTGACTGCCGATGATGGCTTTAATTCAATTTTGTGACCTTTCATGTTACCTAGCTCTCAAGAGATAATATTCGGTCCTCAGAAATTGTAGAATTCTTTTTTTCTCATGCTGGAGATGTATTCTGGTATGAAAATGGAAGGTGTACTAACAAAATTTGAGCATTGGAAACTGGAGCTAAACTGGGTCAAAACGAGGGGCAAGCGGGCTCAAGTAAGGATGGGAACGCTCTCACAGCACGCACACGTACCTCAACAGTAACTGCTACTCCGTTAAACCACTGTTAAGTGGCCAAAGCTTCCCTAAGGAAGCGCTGCTGGTTACAGGTACACTTACAGGCAAACATGAGCGATAACAAAGCAATAAACACAAGTCCCAGGAGAAGACGTGCTGCGCACGCAGCCCGAAGGCGGGACGGGACAGGCCTGGCCCTCGCCTGCCCTCACCGCACCGGGGCATCCCCGTGACGGCAGGCGGAGCGGCCCGGGGGCCGGCGGGACCTTAGGTGCGCGGCGGAGCGGAACGGCGCACGCCGGCTTCACACCGCGCGGCTCCCCGGAGCCCTTCGCGGTAGCGAGGAGAGGACCCGCCGGGGCCCACCCCCGCCCGCCACCCCCTCAGACGGTTGCCCGCCGCCCCGCCCCGCCCCGCCCCGCCCCCGCTCTCCATTGGCCGGCGCCTCAGTGAAGAGGCAGGCGCTTGGTAGCCGGCGGGCGCATGCGTGGTGCCCCCCCCCGGCTTCCTGTTTGCGCCGCTGCGTTTCCGGGTCGCCGGGGGAAGCGCTCGGCGGTCGCCGCCGGGGCCGCGGCGCTGCCTTAGCCGGGGGAGCGGGGCCGCCGCCGCCCGGGCGAGGGAGGGGCGGGGGAGCGGCGGCATAGCGCGGCGGGGCGGGGGAAGGGCCGCGGGGAGGCGGCGGCGGCGGCGGCGGCGGCCTCCGCCCAGGCCTGCGCCGGCCCGCTGCCGCCGCCGCCGCTCGGCCGGTGCTCCCGGAGCGCCCGCCATGGACAAGATTCTGGAGGGACTGGTGAGCTCGTCGCACCCGCTGCCGCTGAAGCGGGTGATCGTGCGGCGGGTGGTGGAGTCGGCGGAGACGCCGCTGAGCCAGGCGCAGTGCCGCGCCATGTTCGCCCTCAGCACCCGGCTGGTGCTGCAGGGCCCCGACCCCTTCCAGCGGCAGGTGGGGCGGCAGGTGCTGGAGGCCTACGGCCGCTACCACCGCGCCGAGTTCGAGGCCTTCTTCAACCGCGGGCTGGTCCTCGGCCTCCTGCAGCGCGGCTACGGCGAGCTGAGCAACCGCGACCCCGCCATCCTCGACTACATCCAGGCGGGGCTGCGCCTCATCATGAGCTGCCCCTCGGTGCTGGAGCTCTTCGAGCTGCTGCAGGTGGAGGCGCTGCGGCTGGTGTGCGAGCGGCCGGCGCCGCCGCTCTGCGCCCGCCTCTGCCAGCTGCTGGGCGACTTCCCGCAGTGCCTGCCCCGCGGCAAGAAGCTCTCCCTCGCCTTCTGCCAGCAGCTGGTGCGCAGCATCGCCCACTTCCAGAGCCAGGGCAGCCGGGAGGCCGAGCTGCGCCTCTACGTCTCGCAGGTGACGCAGGTCAGCGGGTTGTTGCGGAGCGTCTGGAAGGCCGAACCTGACACGCTGCTGCCTTCCCTGCAGGAGCTCTTCGCCGTCATCTCCGCCGCCGGTGAGCGCCGGGGGCCGGGGGGGGTGGGCGGGATGGGTGTAGGGTAACGCCGGCGCAGGTGTGCCGACCGAAGGGAGAAGCCCTCCCGCCAGCCTCGGTGGCTGTGCAGCCATGGCCTTCGAACCGTTGCTTCCTCGCCTGGATACTAAAGTGCAACTTTTTTGGCCTTCGAGAAAGCAAAGCCTTTTCCCACCCCACCCCTTCCCAAAGAAAAGCTAGAGGGGAAATGGTGCTGACTTAGCTGCAGAGCAGCATGGTTCTGGGAAAGCTCCTGTTGCAATGCTTTAAATTGATACACCAGAACAGAGATTTGGGTGTCCCGTTAGGAAAAAATAAAACTCTCAGCATCAGAAGTTACTTTTCCTCCTTGCTCCCTCCAGAGGGATGCTTTAGGTCTTGGAACTGTTTAGTCTACGAAACTGGGGTGTAGGAAGGATTCACTGCCTGAGTAATGTAGATGCAGTTGTAAATAGGTCTTTTTTGACCTCAAAAATCTTTCAAGTACTGTATTAGCTTACATTGGAGAGTGCCTTTGCTGTTGAGGTAGCTGGGAAACTTAACGTTAAGTTTGCCATAACTGATATGGATAGCAGGCCGTTGTTGAGACAGGACATGGGAAATATCAGCTGCATTGGATCCCTAGGCTTAACATCACGTATGATAAACAGCTGTATGGTACTTCTTTTCAGAAAAAAACCTCACCTCTCAGTTCCATTGAGGGTGGATGAGGAAGCTGGCAGATTGTCACTTTCTTGCATAGATATTAGATGAACAAAAGGAATTTGTAATTCAGTGCTATTCGTTGTCCTTAATCCACTGAAACCTTTTAATTTTGTTTTGGTTTGTGATGATAGAATGTTAGATGTTGGATAGACTCATTGTCTCAAAACTTTCCAACTACAGTGAAGTTGTAGGAGAGAAAATAAAGCATATCTTTTTCTGTGGGGTTTTCTTTTTAGTTTCTTATATTATGTCATGTTCAACTATTACAGATACTTCATTCGAACCTTCTGTTGCATTGGCAAGTCTTGTGCAGCACATACCATTACAGATGATTACAGTACTCATCAGGAGCCTTACTACAGATCCAAATGTGAAAGATGCAAGTATGACTCAAGCTCTGTGCAGGTACTGTATTTCATTGTAAAGTGGGGGAAAAGTCTCTTATTCTTGCCTTTTTTGAAGTTATTTGTCACTAAGGTTCCATTAAAAAAAAACCAAACAAACAAAAACCCTGTTTAAAATGGTATTCTAAGTTATGCCATGTAGCATGTTAAGGTAATCTATATTTATGATGCTATGGATGTTACTGGCATGGTTTCGGTCGAAGGTTGCTGCCTTCATTGCTAATGTGGCTTCTTTCTCATACTTTGCTAGGGTGGATGAAGAAGAGGGTTAAGTAGAAACTAACAGGAAGCCAGCTGTGTTCCTTTTAGATGACATTTTATGTAGATCTCCCACCTTATGCAAGATGACATAAATGGGAAACTTCACGGGGTTTACAGTCAAGCTGAGAAACAAGGCCTTGTTTTCAGAAGATCAACCTTTCTGCTTTTCCAGTCTCACATGATTGTCTTACCCATCATCTCCTCAGCTGAAGAGAGGAGGTGGTTAGAAATGAGTTTTACTGCTTAGTTTTGAGGGGGTTTTCTGCTTGGATATCTTCATGACTTTTTAGTAGGATTTACAGGGGACAGCCTCTATTTCCATCTTCACTCAAGTCTCCAGAGGTTTTTTGGATGTTCTTTGAATAATAGAAGAATAGGAATGATGTAAAAACAATTGTATATTATGCTTCTCGTCACTAACCTAAACATGAGTAAATGCTGAGATTAGTAGCAGTGCTAAGAGACTGTGATTCAGATTGCAATCTTGGTTAGTATCTTCAGATATGTAAATAATATTGATGCAGAAAGATGACAATGGGAGGAAGTGAAGACCTTCTTGAAGTTTTGAAGCATTTTTTTAAAGTCTGTGAAAGAAGCTGTTATTGAGCACTGAAGGGTAGAAAAATGCGTAAAGCAGTTAAACAGGAGGCTGTTAGAAATTTCTGTTGTTTAAAAAAAATTAAGAAAAACTTTTAAGAAGTCTTCTTTCCTACTGAAACAATTTAATGTCTGCTATATTATTTTTTAATTATATCCATTTGAGTGTAGTGTAATACTTAACACATTCATCTAGTGTAGCACTTGCATATCCTGGTGAAATACTGAGGTGTTTTTCACACTGAAAACAATCCTTGTATTTACATTAAATTGAGAAGCTGTATTTCATTTGAAAACATAATTAACGAGAAGAAGCAGCATTAAGATTGTAATTTGGGTAAGACATATTGTTTAGGGACTTTAAAAGAATCTGCTTGACTGAACAGATTTTAAGAAAGCTGTGTGCCCAGTCTAAAATTCAAAGCTGGGAAATTCAGAATTATTTGTGCATGCTTACAATTTGCCAGTAATGTGCTGGTGATTAATTTTCATGTTAGTGTAATTTTACATTTACGTTGTATTACCTGTTTCAGCACAATGTGATCGTATAATTGTTGCTTTAGAATGGCTTCTCTGTATGCTTCTGCTTAGGGAAGTAATGCAGTGCTGAGCTTTGGGTGTAATAGGAGCTGTTGTTATCAAATAAGTGCTCTTTCTGACTACTAGTTGTGTGGTGGATTTTTTCCTCTTGTTTTTGAAAGGGCAGTGCAATCTTACTTGCCTTGTTCATTCTTTGAAGTAATACTTAATTTCAAGACCCTCTAATTCTGTTCCATGGAACTAACTTTTTAGGTACCCCTTGTTATTTTTGACTGTAGATTCTCTCATGTCAACACTGTATCCAGGTTCTTTTTCTACTTCTGGCAATCCTTTGCAGTAATTACTCTCTTGTGGCTTAGAGGAGTAATTGTAAAGAGGATAACACAGCTGGAATGTCTGGAGTACCAAATGACAATGTTGTCATTAGGCTTGCATCATTCCTAGGAGATGCAGAACTCCAGGCACAACAAGGTCTCCTGACGAAGAGTCAGCAGATCTTTGGTGACTGCAAATTAGAGACCTTGTTGCTCACATCCTAAGGATAACTTCTGTGACACTGCAGAGTCTGTCTGAAATTGAACACAGATTAGTAAATAATCTGTAATTAGAAGACTAATAAACTATGTTCAGTGAGGGCGTTCTATTAGGCACAGGTTCTTATAAGAAAGGGTGCTTGCTTTTTGGCATCATTGAGCTGTTCTTTTCTCAGTTGGCTCAGCTGTCTTGTGAAACCTTAGCTGAAGTGTCAGTGAGGAAAAGCAGAAAATGATTGCATCTATTCTAGGATATATGACTACTTTAAGGATCTACTTCAGAGGTCTCAGAGGAAGTTGATTGCCTGTACTCAGTATGCTGACAAGTATAATGCTTGTTTGCACTTTAACCCAAGTATCTTGGCTAAGAGAGACTGAAAATTTTGCGAAGAGAAACTCCAAACAAGACCAGGCCTTTTGCCCTGTCAGTAAAAATGAAAAATTGTAAAAGACCTTAATATTTTTGGGGGTGCCTGGTAGTCTGATGATCTTCTGTTGTTGTTTTGGGTTTTTTTGTTGTTTGTTTGGTTTTTTTTGTTTTAAATCTGAGGCATTTGTGCCTGAGCTGCCAGATTCTTTGTCTGATGTGGCTAAGAAGATATTTTTGTGAAAGAAGTTACTGTGTGAGGTTGCACTAATAATTTTTTTTCTGTCCAGAGATAACAGAAATACTGTCCTTGTTAGGCACATATATGGATAGCAGACCTGCTCATTTTACGGTGGTATGAGGCAGAAGGTCCTCTTGAGGCCTCTAAGGTTCTCTTAATCTGGTCAAAACCAAAAAACATCCTCTCTGTTTTTATTCATGACCATCATGTCCCATATTAATATCTGCCTTTGTATTAAAAATGCAATCACTGATTGCAACAGAGCAGGAGCCAAGTAAATGTAACACAGAGAGGATTTAGTAACGAAAATGCCTAATCTTCACCTACCAGATCTCAGATTTGATGCTTTTTAGGTCAGTCTCAAGCATGTCTGCAGGTTTACTTCTGTTTCCTCTTCTGGCTTTTGTTTCTGCTCTTAAGAGCATTGACTTTGCTTTTAAGAGCAGAAACAGATTTTAAGGATGGGAATTCTATCTGTATCAATTATACAGGCTTCTCTTTCATTTCAGTGTGATTGAACTTGTATATCCATTGTCCTATGAGTAATAATGTTGAATAGTTTAGTAGTTAATTATACTGACTAGAGATGACACAAGATGGCCCATCACATAACCAGAGCAATGGGATGGAACACAGGGAGCCCCAGCTCCCACCCAAAAGCACTGTTTTTCATTTGGAGTTTGTGAATCGGCGTGGTTGAAAGTGCACATGGTATAAAAATGGTGATCGCGTATTTTAGAACAGTGGTTCTAATGTAGGGCTCTACAGAATACCCTTTACTTGTCTAAAAAATTAAGAAAACCAAATATATTATCATTAGGCTTAAATTAACTCTGCAGGTGTTTGTGCCACTGCTGAAAAATATCAAGCCTGCAAATTGGGAGGAGGTTTGAAAAGAATAAGACTATGAGGTTTGGGGCCTGTTTTCAGGTTAAGGTTAATTCTTTGCAGGCAAAAGCAGTTTTGGCCTACTTTTTTGATTCCCCATTTTAGAAAGTATATGGAAAGGTGCTCAATAAACATGTTTGAATTTAACATCTTGAGGAAATGAGAGCTTTGTGTAAATTCAGAGTAATGATTATGATGTTGCTGTGTTTTTTCCCAAGTGGTTTTTTTTTGTAGTAACATGGAAGAAACCCCATAAGATCTGTGCTTGATTGTTAAAAAGGCAGTCATAATGACTCCTTATTTTAGAGAAACCTTTGAATGTTATGTGTGCAGATAGTACATAATTCTAAGATATATACATTTCAGAATGCATTTTTCACATGCAAATGATAAACTCTGTGTAAGTTTTACATTGTTTATGGTGATAAAACATGCCCTGGACGCATGTCTGGTGCTGCTAAAGACCGTGGTTTTCTTTTGAGTTTGGAATCTGAGGACTGAAACTCTGATTTCAGTCTGTTTGGAGCTCTTTCAATCTCCAGGAAGAACATGAGGGCTGATGGTTTTGCTTCAGATTGATAAACACTAACTATGCCTATTGGCTGTGATAGTGACTGTTTATTACTGGTTACTTGTAACCTGTTCAGTTCTGCGCTAGAATCTAGCCTCTTAAAATAATGAATCTTTATGAGGAGCTTTGTCAGAAAAGAAGTAAAGAAATATACTTCTAACTTCCTGTTTTCATTGAATTATAGAGTAGAATCATAGTATTACATAGATTGAGTGGAGCCTTTGGAAGTCATCTGGTCCAATCCTGCTCGAAGCAGGGCCAGCTGCAAAGTAAGACATTGTTGCTCAGGGCCTCGTCCAGTCAAGTTAAGAGCTTTCTGCAAGGATGGAGGTGCTTCGGCCTTACTGTATAACTTGTTTCAATGTCTGACCACCCCCATGGTGAGAAATTTTTCCTTCCACTTAATTAGTAGCACCTCATCTGGTTTGAAGAAGGGGATCTTGTAGAGAATTAAAAAAAATCCGAAATATTGCCAAGTAAAATCTCAGAAAAACAATGCTTAAATTAATGTTTTAGCTGGTACTGCCTTATGATATCATCTGTGTCATAGAATTGCTTCAGCTAATCTGTCTGTCTGCCTTAAGTATCAGGGTAAATTGTCTACTAATTTAGAAGGATAGAATACCCCTACTCTTTGTTGCTATTTCACTGTATTTTCTGGGCACAGATGAAGTCCCTTCACTTTTCCTTTTCCTTAGCTGTAGTAAAACTCATTTGTTTGGGGCACCTGTAGACCCCAGGCTGCTGATAACTATTATAAGATCCCTATAACACCTGCTGCAATGTATTTAAACTTAACTAGATTTTACCTTTTTAACTGAGAGTATATGAGTTGACTTCCAGGAATGTAGTTCTAAATTGAAGAGGTTTCCTTTTCAAATTTAAAGTTAATAGTTGGTTTTGATCTGGTTTGGAGTAAAAGGTGTGGGAGGGGAGGTTCCCAGGTACAGGCACTTTTTCACCTTCAGTAGTAAGTTTTTGCCACAAAATAAAAATGTTAGCTTAATGTGTATAAAACTAGGGTTCATATTACTAAAAAATAAATAATAATATGTAACAATTTTATATGCTTATGTATTTGGGGGGTGTTGTATTTACTTGTAATGTATTAAATAGATCATTATTAATTACAGAGTTAAATGACTTTAGATATAATAAAAATTATTTTATTACTTGCCTAACATTCTTGCGTTACTTCTTGTAGGTCTCTGTAAGTGTTTAACTATCTGGGTAATATATAGAATCTTTTTGTTGAGATAAAAATTAATGGCATATTGGGTTTTTGTTTTGTTTTATTCTTTATTTTTTCATTAAACTTTCAGAATGATTGACTGGTTGTCCTGGCCTCTGGCTCAGCATGTGGAAACATGGGTGATTGCACTGCTGAAAGGACTGGCTGCAGTCCAGAAATTTACCATCCTCATTGATGTCACTCTGCTTAAGATTGAATTGGTATGTTGGAAAAGAATGTTGAAAATTGAAGGAGAGGGACAGGAATTTGTAACAGCTATGCAATTGCATAGCATCTTTTGTATTGCAACAGGTATTATCTTATTATTCTGCAAAGATGATGTAGATGTATCAGTAGGTTTTAGATGCATGTAATGATTCTGTCTGTTTCAAATGGTTGTGGATTTGGAGATCTGTTTACGTTTGTACTGAAATTTCACTTTGTAGATATACTGAAATAAATGTGGGTTTTTTTAGGTCTTTAATCGACTTTGGTTTCCTCTAGTGAGGCCTGGTGCCCTTGCTGTCCTTTCCCACATGTTACTTAGTTTTCAGCATTCTCCAGAAGCTTTTCATTCGGTAAGTTACTAAATAAATGGTTTTCCATTCTTCAAAATGTCATTCACGTGTGATTTCTAAAGTGGATGTTAAGAGTAACGGAATTGATGTGCTTGGATTTCCTCTTTGTTTCAAGGTTCCAGAATCAGATTTCTGTGGTTCAGAGACCACTAGGCTTTCTAACTTCCAGGTTCAACCACTTAATCTGTAACTGGAAATGAGCATTGTTCTTCCTGGTATGTACATACTTCTGGCAGTAGTATCTGGGCCCCGCATTCTATCTTTGACCGTATACTTCTGGAAATCCATTTTATGTGGTGTAAAGTTTACTGATGAAGCTGGGCTGCAAGTAGACTTTCAAACACAACTATTTGGGGAAAACAGATAACCGATTATTTGCTATATATAACGTAGTCACCCTGGATAAGTGCATGAGACCAAGAAGTATTTCACTTCCAGAAAGCTATGCTACCTATGTTCCAGTGTACATATGGGTGAACTGGAGGATACTATTTTTAATGGACACTCTTCAAAGTGCAGTTCACCAGTTAAAGCGGTAGATACTAGGGTGTGACAATGACTGTTCTTATTAGTACAGCAAGATGTATAGTGCCTTCCCTGTTCTCATACTCAGTGTTTAGCTTAAACTTGAAGTGAAATGTGAGTTTTTCAGACTTAACCATAGTAACATCCTGGCACACTGTTTCTCTAAGCTGTCTGCAAGGCTCTTAGGCCTGAAGGGATCACAAACCCTTTGATTAGTGTCAGAGTAATTGCCTTATACCTGTTATGCTGTTTTTTAATGACAGGGGTCCGAAGTTTCTCTTTCCTCCCTCCACTGCCCTAATCTTGGCCTAGGATAGAAATTTGAGTCACATATGAAAGAACCAAGTAACCTTGAATATGCTCAAAATGGAAATATTTTACTGTCTTGCTTTTCCTCATGGTTCCTGAGAGAGACAAAACATTAATGAGAAATGTAAAATATGATGACCTATTCTAGAAATAGGCATTTGCATTAACAAGGAAAGTTTCTACCATAGGCATAAACATCTGTCTTCAGGACTTCATCATGATCATTTTCCCTCTGTTATAAACAACCTTCTTCACTATCATTTTTTTGAGCTACTGCTGTCATTTAGTATCCTATGATATTTTCCTGCACTTAAACTACTTGTTTACTTTTTTATAATAAATGGTCTGAATGTAAAATGGTTAAATGCACCTTTGATAGATATAAATGAATTTATTTTGCAATGCATCAGAGTTAACATTCCCCTTCCCTATACTTGAGCATGTTAGCATGAATGACTTGGGTTTTTTATGAAAGAAAAACACTGTCTTGTATTTACAATGTATAACTTATCACGATGTGTACTATGGAATTCTAAAATCCACTGACATAAAAAATTTTTATTTCAACATCAAGCGAGAAGTGACACTTCTGTATGTATTCAAAGAGTAACTCTTGGTATTATGCAGCATGCCCTAAGCAAGAATTTGGCTGTCAATTTGAGAGAGCTGAGAATCTGTACTACTTCTGGTTTTCCCCTGTGCTTTGTCTGTGCAAAATTATCATACCTCAGATCTACTTTATATAGATCTCATTCTTGGAGCTCAATAGTTACTTTCTCATTGCTATGTACCCACGTTTATGAAGTGAAAGAGAGAAATTTTTCATTGCAACTTTGACTGACTCTAGTACATTGAACACTTAATCTTGGTGTGTTTGTTTTTAAACAGTTGATATCTTGCCTACCAGAAGAGTAGGGTTTGTTTCTCCAAGATGTAAAAATACTCCTTATACTTGGAGAAAAACTGATATTTGAAAAAGTAGCAAATGAGTATTTTGCACCTGGCCCCTTTTACTTTGGTGCTTTGAAGTATATTAATTCTTGTAATTGGTATACTTTCCTAAAATTATGATATTCTTATAATTTCTGTTCTGTATTTCATATCTTTACTACCAAACAATTTGTAAGCTAATTTGTGGTGAAATTACTCCATCCACTTTTTTCACAGTTAATCCATTTTGATCACTTGGAAACTGACAGAGGTGTCTAAAATATTTTGGTTCTCAGTAAGAAGTCCCTACTCCTTGGGACTGCATTGAAATAACTTTCTAGTTGATGTTTTAAGACTAGTATAAAAAAAGTCTCATGCATTTAAAAATACAGACAAAGCTATGCTGAAGAAGAGGAAGAGTGTGGAGTAAACATTTCTGATTTATACCCAATTTAAAATAGTAATGAATCTGAACTAATCCTCAAATAGATTACCATGTCTGTGGTAAGCTTTTTTTTAGCTCATAGTAAATTACTGTCTTGGTTTATTGAGCCGAGCTCCCTCGCTAGGTGGAGCTGTGAGCCAGTTTCCATCTTGGAAGCTGAAATAGCAGAATGTGTTCATTGGCTTTAGATCCCAAGCATTAGATTCTGTTGAAGGAAAATTGAGAGGTTTGTTTTAAAAACAATCTGTGAAATTATTACAGGATGCTGCACTGTTAGTGGTGGCACAAAAGCAAGATGTTTGCTGTTAATATCCTTAAGATGCGTACTTAGGATACTTGACCGTTTAAAATCTTAACATGCATTTTCTAGGTTCATAAAGTTCCAAAACTTGATATGTATGCTAGAGAGAGCATTGAATAATTAATTGTGCTGTTTGAAAATTGTCATGAGTAAAGAATAATGCATGTGTTCCAAGTCATTCTTTCTCAACCACTTTTTTAAGAACAAAAGTTCCCCTGTCATTTGGCATGTGTAAAACAGTAAAGTTGCTTGTAGAACAAAAAAAAAAAATGGAAAAATGCAATTAACACCCTGTTTGTTTGTTTTCCCATTCAGATTGTCCCACATGTGGTCAGTTTGGTTCACTCCTTCAAAAGAGATGGCTTACCTTCCAGTACAGCCTTTTTGATGCAGTTGACTGAGTTGATACACTGCATGATGTATCATTATTCAGGATTTCCAGAGCTCTATGAACCCATTCTGGAAGCTGTTAAGGTATATTAGGAATATTAAGAAGATGGAATGTTTTTGGTTTTTTTCCCAAATATGAAAGCTATAATCCCATAGATATAAATTCTTTGGAACTTCTGCTAGGAGAAAAGAGCTAACATAATTTAATGTCAATTCTAACTGTGTTTGAAATATGCTAGAAAAATTGTCCTCAGTTTTCATGATATGATTATAGCAGACATTAAGAAAAGCCTGAAATGAGATCCTTTCTTAAAAGCACAGTCTGATTTCTTAAGCTTCATGTAACTACTAATATACTCTTGTGAGGTTTATTGTGGGGATTTCATTTCAGCCTAAGCTAGAAACTGTAACTCTTCAAATACAAGTTCAGAGCACTGATAGTATTGAAGAGAAGTAAGTTCTGAGGGGTACTTGGCATGCTGTTAATCTTTGGCTAGCTCCAAAACACCATTATTAAGCACTACATCTTAACACGGCAGTCAGTACTGCATGCCTCTGTGGGTAAAGGATGCTGGCCTATGCGGTTTCAAAGCAAAATTTGGCTATTTTAGGTAAATACTTAAGTGCATAATGTACTTAAAAAAAATTAAAAAAAGAAAAACCAAACAAAATAACACCCCAAAACAAATTGAAAAAAAAAAACCAAAACCAAAGCCAAAACTAAAAACCCCTCTGGTATTACTGCCTGTTTTTATAGCAGTAGTATTGCAGTTAAATGTCTGGATGCTTAAAAAGCTGCTTTCAATTTAATTCCAGGTATTCTGGACTTTATTCTTTCGTTCTTACATTTTGATTTGACAGAGCAGGAATGTATTTCTAGCAGAACAGAGGATGCTTTAGGGGTCTACTAAAGCTTGAAATTTGAGAGGTAGTTTTTGGTGGCAGAAAGGATTCTGTGAATATGCAGGTCAAAGGTGACTATCAGTCCCTTATTCCTGCAATTTGAGAGTTGAGTAAAGAAGGGTTTGAAGAAGAGGGCTTGTGGGGATGGTATCTTCTAGGCTATCAGGGATAGCAAGGCCCTGAAGGAAGATATGGGAGCAAGTGAAGATGTAAGACTGCTGAATGGCAGGAGCTATTATAAGAAGAAATACAAAAACCTATTAAGAGTGTTAAATGTTTCTCTTGTAGGATATGCCCAAACCCACTGAAGAGAAGATTAAGTTGATTCTCAGTCAGAGTGCCTGGACTTCTCAATCCAGTTCTTTGCCATCTTGTTTATCTAGACTTTCTGGAAAATCTGAAACTGGGAAGACAGGTCTAATTAATCTAGGAAATACTTGCTACATGAACAGTGTTATTCAGGCACTTTTTATGGCTACAGAGTAAGTCCTCTTTAACAGCTCTTCTCATTGCAAATTAACTATTGCAGTTGTTGCATTCTTGCTTTTAACATAATATTAATGTGTCCTGGGGTGTCTCAGCTTGCTAGAGCTGAGTGGGTTTCTTTGCACTCAGTTACTGGTTGCTTTGTTAAAGTCCAGCTCCGTGAAACTGCCATTTTAGCCGTTAAAAATCCTGGTCCTTCTGTCCAGTGACAAGACAAGTCCCTTTTTCCTCACTGCCCTTGCTCCTTCAGTATTGTAAAAGTTTACAGTGGTGCTTTTGTTATAATCTGGAAGCTACTGGAAAAAAAAAAACTTTGTCTGTCTATAGCCCATTCTTACACTTTTAAATGTTTAAAGAAATACGTGTTTTGCAGTGTTAGTTCCTACTGTACAGTAGTTCTGCATCTGCACTAGAGGAGAATCCAGGTATTGAAGGGAAGTGTTGCATGTTTTGCTTTCTTTCAAATTGAAGTAATTATCTGAGCTGGAATGATAACTACATTGTTGTTAGAAATCTAGCAAGGAAACTAATGTCTATCTCTTTTTCAGTTTCAGAAGACATGTTTTATCTCTGAATCTAAATGGGTGTAATTCACTAATGAGAAAATTACAGCATCTTTTTGCATTTTTGGCCCATACCCAGGTATGTCAGTTTTTCATCTGCTGTTTTTGAAGCCTAGATCTATATACCAAAATTTAGGAACAAACATGATGCCATGGGAGTCCTCTTGAGTATATTAAAAATATAAATTATAGATTTGTAGGGGAATGAGGCTGCCTCCAAATGTTCAGATGGTGTGGATGGACTTAGAGAAATCTGTATGTCATAAGTGGAGCATCTTGACATTGTATTGTTTTTATAAATGGACAGTAAGAGGTTTTCTTTGAGAAGCCAAAATGAAAAAATCCAAATAAGACCTGGCTTGATATACAAGCTGACTTCATGTAACTTTCTAGGATGAACCGTGGCTTTCTGCAGTGATTTTTACACTAAATTTTATTGTAGTTCAAAATCTAAAGTGAACTTTTATTAAAAGTTCAGAATGTTTTGCTAGTGCTAGAAAGACATAAGACACTTTTGTTCTCTTTGATTAATAATAATAAACTTGTTGTGAAGGGGATGAGGTTGGATCACCTTAAAAGTAAACTGGTACTTATGAAATACTGGTGTTCTTCTGAAGAAAGAAAACTTTTTTAAGCTTGCCAGCAAGAACAGTAACTACCATTATGCATAACATCTGGTTTACACTCACTACGCATTTAATATTTGCCTGCAGGATCCACTACTTTTATCTTTGTACTAGAGGTGATTACTACAAAATTAATGGCGCTCTCTTCCTATGATTAAGTGGCTTAAATGTTTGTGTACCATGTGTTTCATACAGTTCCTCTAGAATTATCTAGTCCAAAGTTCAGTGGTCAATATCAAAATAATATAACCAATTTTTTAAGTAGTTCTTATGTAACCTTGTCTGTCCCTCTCTTATGCAAACAGAGGGAGGCATATGCTCCTAGAATTTTCTTTGAGGCTTCCAGACCACCATGGTTCACCCCTCGATCCCAGCAGGATTGCTCAGAATATCTCAGATTCCTGCTAGACAGGTATAGTTATTATGCCATTAATGGGAATGAATCTGCAGTCTTATCACATAATGTTGAACTCTTAGGAGCAGTCATGTAATAGTTCCACTGCATGAGTGGGGACCAGGAATTGTGGGCCTCATTCCTGACTGTCTCTGGTTTTCTCTATGGTCTATGAAACAGTTTCCTTCATGGGTTTAATCAGTGGTGAAGTCTGGATACCATCTTGTATCCACGTCGTTTAATGCAGGTTATAGTGGTAGTAATGTTCCATTCTTAGAAATCTCAACTTGGGTGTTTTGTTAGTCATGGTCACATTGTAATATTAATGTGGTTGCTGAAAGCAGTTTAGTTGTGCATCTGGAATTTCATGTTGGTGGAGACAGCTATATTCCATATAGGTCACATAAGTCATGAAGAGATGTACGTGCCAGTTTAATAAACGAGCAAATTAACTGTGGCACAGGTAAAACAAAAATACCTAAATTTATTGGTAGCCGCCTTTAATTTTGGCTTGCTGAGATGTGGCTTAAGCAGTGTTGCTTTGTGACATGTTCTGCTTCTGGAGAAGTTTATCTCAGTAGTGAAAGTGTGCTCTTCCACATCCCCCCCCACCAGTCCCCCATATCTTGGGTTTCTTTTTTGGTTTGTTTTTTTCCTGCTGTAGTTTCTTAACTTTCTTGGCTACAAAATCCTGACCTTTCCTTTTCTTTGGAAATAGTCTGGCACTAGATAAATAGCTACTTGTTCTCTTACTAAATCTCACATACAGAACCAGTCAACTGGAGAACTGATTTGTTAAGATAATGCAATGGTAAATAATAACGTTGTTTGTTAGGTTTTTTTAATACTTGCCAGTTCTCTCAGTATGTCCATTGTGTTCTGTTGTATGTAATGAAACCCACGTTAAACACGTTTGTGCTTCTTTCATACTGTGTTTTGGATAGTACTGACCTGTATGGTTCAGCTTGCTTATATAAAAATGACAAAGCTTTTTTCATGTAAGACACTTCTAGCTGCTTAACCATCTGTATTTTTAGCATAATTGGAAAAAAGTCTGAAATGATGCAGCAATATTTGTTTGGAAAATAGCACAGCTACTTGGATTTATTTTTCTTTGTCTTCAGGCTGCATGAAGAAGAGAGAACGTTGAAAGCATTGTCTTCAGCAAAGGCGTCTGAAAGTACAGTGAATGAGGAGTCCCAGACACAAGAAGCTGTCCATAAAGCACAAGTATTTGCTGAAGCATGTGGTATGGGAAGTGAAGAAAGAACTCTGATAGAGAAGATGTTTGGAGGAAAATTGAAGACTACTATATGCTGTTTGAACTGCAAAAGTATGTCTCAAAAGGAAGAAGCTTTCACAGATCTTTCTCTGGCTTTCTGTCCTCCAACTTCCTTGGAGAATGTTGGCCCAAAATGTACGGAACGTTCTGAGGTGAAAGACGCAGTGCAAACTAATACTTTAGCAACTAGTCCTGCTGGAGAAACACCTCTCAATAATTTGGAAGTGAATGGTGGATGTGACACAATAATGAATGAAGGAACAGTAAAAGATTTTTCTATTGAGCCAAACTCTGAGAATACCATGAATTCTGAACTCAACAAAGTTCAAGATAATAGGGATATGTCTCAGAGGCTAGTAGGTAAAAACACCCTGTCAGTTACAGACTTACTGAATTATTTTCTGGCACCTGAGATCCTCAGTGGAGACAATAAGTATTATTGTGAAAAGTGTGCCTCTCTACAGAATGCTGAGAAAACTATGCAAATCATTGAGGAACCTGAATACCTCATTCTCACTCTTTTGAGATTTTCATATGATCCAAAGTGTCATATAAGGCGCAAAATCTTGGACAATGTGTCTCTGCCACTTGTTTTGGAACTGCCAGTCAAAAGAACAGCATCCCCTGTAGCTGTAGTTTCGGGAGGTTGGTCTGTTGGTGTTGAGATGTCTGATATTGGAGAAAATCTTGCTAAAAAACTGAAGCCCTCAGGTGCTGATGAAGTGACCTGCCCACAATTGGTGCCCTACACATTAAGCTCTGTGGTGGTGCATTCTGGTGTATCCTCTGAAAGTGGACATTATTATTCATATGCTAGAAATGTTACTGGGTCAGGGCCTTCAGGACTCTGCCACCAGTCTACAGCTCTTTCTTTAGTTTCTCCTCAGGATAAGTTGTTGACAGAGGAGAGTCCTTGTACTGTTGTAGAAAATGAGCTGGACACTGAGATGCCAAGAGAATGGTTTCTGTTCAATGACAGCAGAGTGACATTTACCTCATTTCAGTCAGTCCAGAAAATTACCAGTAGATTTCCAAAGGACACTGCTTATGTTCTGTTTTACAAAAAACAAAATAGTACCTGTGGCTTCAACACCAATTCGGCAAACGGACTCTGGGTAAATGGAGACCCTCCCCTACAAAAAGACCTCATGGATGCAATTATGAAAGATAACAAACTGTACTTGCAGGTAAGACGGAAATTGTATACGAAGAGTGGTCTCCTTAAAACTCACAAGAGACAGTCTAAAAGAAAGAAAAAGTTAACTTCTAAATATTCTGGTATATTAACCTTAAATTGCCAATCTTGCTTCCATCTTGATGTTGCTAGACAGGTTTCATAGTAAGGTTGTTACCATTGGATGGGAAGTGTCAAAGAAAATGGCTTAAACTCATTTCAGTGTAAATTTTTAGTGGACATGCTCGCATATGTAGTTTAACCACATGTAACTTTATGCAGGAGAGGATTTTCGAACAGTTCTAATTTTCATTACCTTTAATAAATTACAAGAGTAGCTACAGTATACTTGAAAACTTCTTAGCGGTGTTCTTAGTAGTGCATTTTCATTTGGAGTGAAGTTTTACTTTTACAGCTGTGCTTACCCAAATGCTAGAACCACTAAAATGAAGACCAGATACTAGTGACTAGATTCTGCTTTCCTTTTGCTGCCTATTCTGCCTCCCTCTGTGGGACCAGCACTGCCAGCCGCACATTCCCTGTGCTCTGAGAACTTCACCTAGCTGTAGTTGCCTCTTCAACTGCTGTTACAAAGAACACTGTTCTCCACATTTCGATATGGTTTGCTTTGAGCACTGCTGCTGTGTTTGGACGGTTTAACAGTAACGGTTACTGTGTGCTCTTTGATGGGTTAAGCTGTTCCTGTAAGAGTTCTAGGCCTACTCAAATTAGAAAAACTAGGTAAATTCAAATTGGAAAAGAACAGCTAAACACACTGTGGAAAATCTGTTATAATAGCTGCAGGTATTTTACAAACATAAACAAGAGAACTGAGAGTTGAAATTGCAACTTGGCTGCTATTTTCAGACTGTGGTTAAAGCATTTGTGTCCTAATCATCTTTGTTTATATGCCACCTCTCTTCTTGACTGTACAGGCTAGCACAAAACATGGCTTCTTTAGCAGCAGTCTCAGATCACAGGATCATAGAATAGTTCAGGTTGGAAGGGACCTTTAAAGGTCATGTAGTCCAACCCCCCTGCAGTGAGCAGGGACATCTTTAACTACTGTATCAGGTTGCTCAGAGCCCTGTCCAACCTGACCTTGAATGTTCCTAGGGATGGGGCCTCTACTACCTCTCTGGACAACGTGTTCCATGGTTTTGCCACCCACATTGTAACAATTTTCTTCCTTATATCTAGTCTAAATATACCCTCTTTTAGTTTAAAACCACTACCCCATGTCCTATAGCTACAGGCCCTGCTAAAAAGTTTGTCACCATCTTTCTTATAAGCCCCCTTTAAGTATTGAAAGGCTGCAATAAGGTCTCCTGGGAGCCTTTTCTTCTCCAGGCTGAGCAACCCCAACTCTTTCAGCCTTTCTCCATAGGAGAGGTGCTCCATCCCTCTGATCATTTTGGTGGCCCTCCTCTGGACCTGCTCCAACAGTCCCATGTCTTTCCTGTGCTGAGGGCTCCAGAGCTGGATGTAGTACTCCAGATGGGGTCTCAACAGAGCAGAGTAGAGGGGCAGAATCGCCTCCCTCAACCTGCTGGCTATGCTGCTTTTGATGCAGCACAGGATACAGTTGGCTTTCTGGGCTGCGAGCGCACATTGTTGGCTCATGTCCAGCTTTTCATCCACCAGTACCCCCAAGTCCTTCTCTGCAGGGCTGCTCTCAATCCCTTCATCCCGCAGCCTGTATTGATACCAGGGGTTGCCCCAAACCAGGTGCAGGACCCTGCACTTGCCCTTGATGAACCTCATGAGGTTCACGTGGGCCCAGTTCTTGAGTTTGTCCAGGTCCCTCTGGATGGCATCCTGTCCCTCAAGTGTGTCAGCTGCACCGCTGAGCTTGGAGTTGTCTGCAAACTTGCTGAGGGTGCACTCGATCCCATTGTGTATGTCATTGATGAAGATATCAAACAGTACTAGTCCCAGTACAGACCCCTGAGGGGCACTGCTTGTCGCTGATCTCCATCTGGACATTGAGCCATTGACCACTACCCTCTGGATGTGAACATCAGCCAATTCCTTATCCACTGAACAGTCCACCCATCAAATACAGAGATAAGGATGTCAGCAGGGGACTGTGTCAAGGGCTTTACAGAGGTCCAGTTAGATGACATCCATAGCTCTTCCCTTGTCCACTGATGTAATCATGGCATCATAGAAGGCCACTAGGATTTGCCCTTGGTGAAGCCATGCTGGCTGTCTTGAATCACCTCCCTGTTCTCCATGTGCCATAGCATAGCTTCTAGGAGGATCTGTTCCATGATCTTCCCAGTCACAGAAGGGAGGCTGACAGGTCAGTAGTTCCCAGGGTCCTCCTTTCCAGCCTTTTTAAAAATGGGTGCAATGTTTCCCTTTTTCCAGTCACCAGGCACTTCACCTGACTGCCATGACTTTTCAAATATCATGGAGAGTGGCTTGGCAACTACATCAGCCAGTTCCGTCAGGACCCTGGGATACATCTTGTCAGATTCCATAGACTTAGGTATATTCAGGTTCCTCAGGTGGTCATGAACCTAATCTTCTCTTAAAATGGGAAGGACTTTGCTCCCCCAGTCCCTGCCTTGTAGTCCATCCACTAGAGAGGTGTGGGAAGAGAGGTTGCCAGTGAAGACTGGGGCAAAGAAGTTGTTGAGTACCTCAGCTGTCCATTGCTACCAGTTTGCTAGTTGTGTTCATCAGGGAGGGTGTACTTTCTTTGGCCTTCTTTTTCTGGCTGACATACATACCTGTAGAAGCCTTTCTTGTTATTCTTTGCATTGCTTGCCAGCTTCAGCTCCAGCTGCCCCTTGACCTTCCTGACCCCATCCCTACACAACTGGACAGCGTCCCTATGCTCTTCATAGGATACCTGTCCCTGCTTCCACTACCTGTGCATTTTCTTCTTGCCCTTTAGTTTGACCAGGAGGTCTCCACTCATACATGCTGGTCTCTTCCCTTCCTTTCCTGATTTCTTACACATGGGGATCAAGAGCTCTTGTGCTCTATGGAAAGTGTCCTTAAAGATCTGCCAGTTCTGTTCTGCTCCCTTGTCCCTGAGGGCAGTTTCCCAGGGTGTCTTATTGATTAACTCCTTGAAGAACTGGAATTTTGCTTTCCTGAAATTCGGGGTCCTGACTTTACTCTTTGCCTGACCTGTGTCCCTCAGGACGGCGAATTCCAGTGCATGATCATTGCAGCCCACGCTGCCTCCAATCTTGAAGTCACAGATTAGCTCACTTGCGTTGGTGACCAACAGGCCCAGTAACACAATCCCTCTGGTAGGGCTGTCTATTACCTGGCTTAGAAGTTATCCTCAGTGCACTCCAGGAGTCTCTTGGATTGCCTACAGCTTGCCGTGCTACTTTTCCAGTAGATGTCGGGGTGGTTGAAGTGCCAGAGCAGGATGAGAGCCTGTAAGTGTGATGCTTCCTGTAGCTGGAGTAAGAAGGCTTTGTCAATAGGCTCCCCTTGATCAGGCACCCTGTAGTAAACACCAACCACAAGGTTCCCTTTGTTGCCTTTGTCTCTAGTTCTTACCTATAGGCTTTCAACCTGCTCGTGGCTATTCTTCAGAGACAGCTCTTCCCACTCTATCCATTCCTTGATGTAGAGGGCAACCCCTCCATCCCTCCTTCCTTGCCTGTCCCTTCTGAGCAGCCTGTAGCCATTGACAGCTACAGGCTCCAGTCATGGGATTTGTCTCACCAAGTTTCAGTAATGGCAGCTAGGTTGTAGCCTTCTAGCAGCATGGTGGCTTCTAGTGCCTCCTGTTTGTTGCCCATGCTGCATGCGTTGATGTGGAGGCCCTTCAGCAGGGCTGTTGGCCATGTCACCTTCTCAGAGGTGGTGAACACCCTTTAGTTCCTTTGAGGTATTTCACTGGTGTTCCCCTGTTGGCTCCTATTACCTCAGGAGCCCCTGGCTCCTCTCTGTAAGACTTAGTGTGCTGCAGTGTAGCCGGCATGTCTCAGAGCAACAGGCTGAGGGCCCTTGCTAGGACCCCTTCTCTCTAACCTTGGTGTGTCATCCCACAGCTTGTCACAGGTGAGCCTGGTATTATCTCCCTTCCCCTTCAAGTCTAGTTTAAAGCTCTGTCACTGAGCCCCACTGGCTCGTGAGCAAAGACCCTCTTCTGCCTTTGAGAAAGGTGAGTCCCACCTGATGCCAGCAGGCCTGGTGATGTCCTTAACCCGGGCCCCAGGGAGGCAGCAGGCTTCCCTAAGAGGAGGGCGTGTCCAGCATATTAGACCCTCTGTTCATGAATGTGGTCATGATACAGGGGGGAGGCCTTTCTGACCTTGGCAACACCTCAGGTACAGATGGACCACCATCCACATCATTCATTGACTGGCCTTCCACATTCAGAGCCTCGTACCTGTTGCACAGAGGCACCTGGGAAGGCGAGGTGGGCAAGGAGGGGGTTCGCCTGCTGCCCTGAGTGTGGACTTGCCTCCAAGATAACGCCATGTTTTCAGTCAGAATTGCTCTGACTTCCATTGAGGCATGAATGCTTTCATTGTGAAATTTCAAACTTGAAGCCAGATTATTTTTTATTTTAGGTATATAATTACAGCAGCAACTAGGTAATGCTGGGGGAAGGGAATCTGTTTTAAGAACACAGCCTGAAGAAAAGCAGTACAACTACAGTAATATAACCTTTTTTTTATATAAAGCCAAACATTTAAAGGAGGAACTGTGCCATCCACATGGAATACAAATCCTAGTAACTATTCTTACTTGCATATTTTCCTGTTGAATCCAATGCTTGCAGTCACATATTTCAGTGTTATCAACAGGATAGGTGATTACCTGAGTATGCATAACAGGCATTTTTCAAATCTGAAGAGATGTTTTAGCCATATTGAGTAAGCAACATTGTCAGGATTTTGAGAAAATAATTTGTTAAATAATGATGTTATTCTTAAATATGTTTCTCTGAATTAACATTTTCAAGACCATTTTGATGCAATTTCTGGAAAACACTGTAGTCAGTTACTTTAAGCTTTTTGAATACTGTTGTATGCCTAGAACTAGTGAAAAATCAATGGGACCTTAAAGAAGTTAGTAACTTTGTGCATATACACAAAAATTGCTTTTTGATAATCTTCCAGACTAAAGCTTTCTCTACAGAACATGTAGTTGAAGTTAGATAAAGCACACATTTTCTTTTATAGCTTACAAGTGAAAGCCAAGTCTGTAGTTTCCTGAAAATCTTTTTTTTACAATTAAAAAAGTTTCCTCAAAATGAAAACAAGCATTTTCCAAGTATATAGTTTTTGTTTGGGTTACAGTTGTTTTGTGTGGTTTTTTTTTTACATTTATGATTTTTCACCCACCTTTCAATTTTGGATTCTTTAGTATTGGCTTTCTTTGTAGTGTTCTACTAGTCGCAGGGTTGTTGAGTTCCTGTCCTTTTCTCAGTTTAAATGAGGCTGATTAGAAGTGCTCAGTTATTTTTTTCCTCAAATTAATACTAATATTGTGATTCACTGAATTAAGTTATCGTATTTTTGAGAAATTGCATCTCGTTGTTCAGATTTCTAAGCTAGTATTTTCCTGGTAAGTTAAGAATATACTTTTCTGTCCTGAGAAGGCCCCTACTTTTTAGAAGAAATGTTCCAAAAAAATCTCTGGAGTGGGTAGCTCCCACTCCAGTTAAAATAAATTAAAAATCCCATTCTGGGAACAAGTGGAAAGCAGGGAGGGATGCTCTGCATTACTTTCAGTCTAGAGAACTGTATTGACTATCAAGTTTTATTTACCTGATTTAGTGTTTGTTGGGATGAATAAAACCAGCCTGAAAACATTCAACACTTCTTTTAGAAACAAGGATATTTCTTGCAAAAATGCCAGTGCTATATATCATACTAGAACAATTTAATGTAGGTTAATATTAATCAAGTCAATATATGCCTTGAGAGAAGAAATGTGCTCATTTAGCACAAACTACTGAACAGGAATAAAGGATGAAAGATCTTAAACTGCTAAATAATTTCACTTTTAGCATTGAAGACAAATGGTGTGTGGCTTTTTAATACTTATACTCTGTCAAGAAACTTTAACAACTGATAATTTGATCACTGCTCCGTATTTCTCTTGTGTGTGTGCAGATATAGACAGATACCTTCCATCCATTATAGAAAATGTTTTGTACACAGTAGTTATATGAAGCTAAGATCACAACTGAGGTTTACCCTATTCTCAGTGCATTATGGCTGCTTCTGAACAGTATTTCTAAGTTGTTGACAAAAGCTGTGCTTGCAGCTTGTTACACTGTACCCAATGTGATGATGTCTCCAGAGCTGAGAGAGTCATCCCATGCGCATAAGTTGTGCAAGGTACTGTGTTGTTGCTGTTCGTAGTAGTGCCTCTCCTCTTGGCTTGTCCCCTTTCTGTAGGGAAGCCTAGTGACAGTAGAACAATCATACTGTTGCTAACAGTATTGTGAAAGTTATGTAATAGAAGACATACATAAAGTAATTTAGCTGTGTAGCTATGCCAAAACCTCGTGCTACCCAGTAACTGCAGTAAGGCAAATGAAAATAAATTGTGTTTCTAGCTAAATCTGGAAAAAAAAAAAGAAATATCTTAGTTTTAAGTCTCTAGTGTCCTTTTTGTCTATTATTTTAAGATTTTTATTATTGCATAATTTGGAAACCTGTTGTTGATGCTTCTTTTCTTTTGTAGTACAGTTTGGTAAAACTCAACTACTGGGGTTTAAGAAATATGAAGTTGCCAGAAAAGAGTTCTCTGGAGGGATGAAAGTGGAGGTGGGAGTAAGGAGAACTCCATTTTTGGTTTGGTACTGTGCTGCATAAAACCAAACATTTTTCTGAAATATTTTACCAAAAAAATGAAAAACCAGTGCAGGTACAGTGTAGCGAGTCTCCCACTGTTTGGTTTTGAGAAGAAATTCTGTTCTAAGCTAAGGAGTTTTGCAGTGTAGTTTTTTAACTAAACAGACTCTTTATACAAGGCCTGCTATTTTAACCGAAATTTTCTGTTGATTTCTGGTACAAGAACTGAGTTCTTACTATTCCCTTGTTATTACTAGTAAATTTACTTAGTTTTTGATGTTTCTTATAGTTAGCAGATCCACATATTGCTGGAGATAGCATAATACCGTCTTTCAGGAATATGGCCAGCATATCGATGTAGACAATGTCCTCCAAAAATCTTTTATGTAATCTTGGAAATGAGTGTGCATTTCAGTTTTCAGCAGTGTAAAATGGTTTCAAACTTAGGCTGTGTTTTTCTAAGAGTGCAGAGTAATTTAAACCCACAAGTACTATTTTTAGTCTTGTCCATGTACTTTCACAGGTGCTAAGTTTAGTGCTTCCATGGTAGTATAATGCAAACAGTCTTCCAGGTTCTTGGCTCTTTTCCTTGCTTTCACTAGGAGGTGGAGAAAAAAAGGAACAAATCAAGGTGACCCATGTAATTACTAAAACCCTATTAAAATTTTGTCCCATTGCCTTTAGAGAGGTATGTAGTGACAAAGTGTCATGTGAAGGAGGCTATCAGTATGAGCCTTAGCACCTGAATACTTTCATTTTGTTTCCTGAAGAAATAAAGCTTGTGCAGGTCTGCTGTCTTTTTCTTGTCAGTCTTCCAGAGCCCAACACCTGCCTTCCCTCCCTCAATTTTTTTAAGCTCTTGGCCAATTTGAGAAAGGGATACTAAAGACAAGAAATTGCTGCAAGGTTTATGAAACTAGTTGGCCAGAGACAAAACAGTGTATGATATCTCTAATGAGGGAAAAGCCTGTGCTCGTCCCCTTCTTAGATGTTGAAGAAGCCACAGGGGCCTTCAACTGAAAAAGCAGCTGGCAGGAGTCTATGCTTTCTTGTTCCTGCTCCTAGTGCAGGTACTTTTTCCAGCAGCTGACTCTGATTTTATGGAGTGCTTGAGAGTTGCTGAGACTTACTAATGTTAAAACAGAGTTAGCATAGCAATAACACTTGATGAAAGTTAAAAAGCTGCACTGAATGGAAACTAAATAGCTTGTCCATCTTTTTGCCTTTTATCTGAGTACGTTGTTGCTCTATGCAGTTGATTGAGTGGAACAAAAGTGTCTTTTAAAGAATTGACATTGATTTAATGGTCTTACCTTTCTACTTGGCAATCAAGAACAAGGGCATGTTAAAATCGCTAGGATGAAAATTCATGTGTAACGTATCAAAACCTAATGTTTTGTTAGCTTTTGATCAGCAGTCTAATTCTTTAGTAACATCCCATTACTATAGTAACATCCCGTTACTATAGAATACGATTTTAGCATAAACTTAAATAGATTTCATTACGATTCATGTCTACTTATTGGCGTTCAATGAAATTGTACATCTTGGATTGGCTGTGCGTGTTCAACTCTTAACAAAGCTATTCAGACTTAGGAGGCCGGAAGTTAGTCATGTTGCTTTAAAAGCTGTTTCAAAATTTATTAGAAATAAGCTGCTCCAAGGACTTGAGGTTGGTTGTTGTGGGTTTTTTTTAAATTGTCTTTATTCTTTCATTTCAGGAGCAAGAGCTTAGTGCTCGAACACAAGCACTTCAAGCTGCTTCAGCCTCATGCTCTTTCCGACCCAATGGATTTGATGACAACGACCCCCCGGGAAGTTGTGGACCAACAGGTGGAGGAGGAGGGGGTGGGTTCAGTACTGTTGGTAGATTAGTCTTTTGACTATGAAGACAACCTGGAATACACTGGTTCCAAAGCAGCCCAGTACTGCTGAGGACAACTGAAATATTGAACTTTGTCAGATATTGTACCAAGTTTTGAGACTTGATCCTTGTTCAAAAGCAAGTGTTGGGGTTTTTTTGGTTATGTTTTATTTGAAATAAATAAGCGCATAATGGAAAAAAAACTACCTCTTAAAAATTCAGTTGCTTTTATAGTAAGATATGCTTGCCCAAAAGACAGAAAATGGAGATTTTTAAGTAGTTGCTAATGACACTGCATTAAACTGAACAAACGCACTTACGTCAGTCTCTATTGTCCTCATCCACTGAATGAAGAAAGTTCTTTTTTTACTCTGATGGTATTGCTTTATGTGGAAATCCTTTCAGATGGGCTAAACTGCATACGTAGTCTCTCATCCCCACCTTATTTACAAATCCAGTACCTTTATGGATTTCCAGAGATGATGCAATTTGTAATGAAGGCAATAACTTAAATGTGACATGATACAGTACTTTCCAGATTAAAAATTGTTCAATATATTTCCACTGTAAATGTAAAGAAGAAAAAGTAATTTATAAATATTTGCTAAGTTGTTTTCCAAAAAAGTGCATGTTCTGTAGGAACAATGTTTTTAAATAGAAATTGTTAACTTTGTAGCATTTCTAATTGTTTTGAGGATTTTAAAATTATTTCAGGGAATATATCTGCTGTGTGTTGGAAAGGAAGAGATTCTGTATGTGCCTTGCAGTACTGTAACTTAAAACAAACTTTCTGAGGCTGCAGAAAAGGGGGAAAATGTGTTAGTAGTAAATTATTTTTTTTTGTCAGTATTAGAAATACATTTATAGAAAGCTATTAGATTTCCAGAAGTAAAAATCTGGTAGTTTGAAATGCAGTAAGTGTGTTGCCTATTATTTTTTGATTAAAAGAAAAAATACATACCTAGTGATCTATAACTTTCGTGGCCTGCACTGCTAAGAAGAAGCTGGTCATAAATACTGAGCTATGTTTGTGAAATCACAGAGAGGCTACCTGGATTGATCCTTGCTAAGGATCTGTGCTTTTAAGAGTCATTTGAAGTTTTGCCTTCTGATTTTGCTTGTAGTGAAAAATTTCTGGTGAGTTCAGGTTCTAGCTGTCTGCAGAAGACCAACATGATGCTGTCTGCAGAACAGTGTTGGCTTGCTTGTTAGGCCAGCAGAGGTTGAGGATCCGCTCTTTTAGTCTTGGCAGTAATAGCAACTTTGGTTTTGATGTGCAATGAGGATGACAGAAGTAAAGGAGTTACACTGTTGAATCTGGTGATTAATTCTTAACTTGAATAATCTTGTAGTGAAGTGTAAATTTATTTAAAGTATTTTTACAAGGTTCTGCACTGTTTTACTGTGTTTTTATATTCTACTAGGTGACAGAGTGCATCCTTAAAAAGCATGCAGACCTGGCAGGTGTTAGCTTAACTGTACAAAATAAACGGATTTCTTAGAAAATGCCTTTAAAAAGCATAAAATAAGTTGAAAAAATTAAACCTTGTTCATATGATATCAAATATACAAAGTTTAGTCTGAAAGGTAATGTAGCTTGCAAGCTATTTTTATATTATCACTAAAACTATGCGATTTGCTCTGCTACATGTTCGTATGTTACTGCTCAAGAAAGCTAAAGCAGCTCACTTCCATTTTTTTAATAGTTTCCAAGCTTTGTTTTGACCGTTTGTAGTACCATGGCTTTGACCTACACTTTCATTGCTATTTCAGTTGTAGGTCTCTGAACCAGGGGTTTGGGTGTGGAAATGTGGAGTATTACAAGACCAGTGTGAGGAATGTTCTCATGTCGTTGTACTTGGACAAGGTTTTCTTGAAAGCTCACTTGAAATCCTGTAACTTTCAGTCTAGGGGGGTTTTTTATTTCCTTTTGAGCTTCTCTGCCCGTTAGCTCTGGTTTTAAAATGTTTTGTATGTCAGGTTAATTTGGCTTTTCTCTCCCAAATTATGAGGACACACTAAAAAGCTGTCTACTGTTTGCATTACAATGGGAGTATTTTGTCTCTCTGTATCAATTTACTATTCATTTTAAAACACTAGTAAGTAGAAGCAGGGGCAAGTGTTCTTACTCCATATGAAATCATAATTTTGTAAAGGTCAGTTTTGGTTTTATGTTCTCACAGTAAAAATACAAATTATGTAGCCTACCTAAAAATAACATGCAGTATGAGTTTTGTATACATATTGTACTATATTTATTTCATGAGCTCTTAGAAGGCTTTCTGCACCCTTGTTTGCCTGTTCTAAATTAGGTGTTAAACATGGAAATTTTCTATGAAAGTAATGCCAATAAGGTATAAAATCCTTAGGTATAAAATGATGGTATGTTTCAAACTGAAAGTAACTTTTCTTTCCCCTTGTTGACTTCTGTTGACACAGTTACTTTGGGTTTTACAAATAGATTTTAAAATTCAGAAAACCTATTTGCAAGTTTGCTTGCTGACCTGACAACCATCGTAGGCAGATTCATGCCTAACTCGAGAGTTTTCAATAAAACTAGTGAAAGTGGAGAAGTATTTCACCCTCTAAAATGTACGCCTTTTTTCATTGTTTACGGTAATGGTATTGCATGCGCCTATCTTCTGGACATAATATGGGAGAACAATGTACATATGGTACTTCGATTTCTGTTGCCTGTGAATGAATGCTGGATGGCTTGTTTATTGACCTTTTTGGCTCCATTCTTAATTTGTTTTCTATCTAAGTTGAATCAGTAGAAAGATACAAAATAGATAATACTGGTTTTGAAGCTTAGGGGCTTTTTTTTGTTGTTTTTCATGAAGGATACACTATTGTACCAAACTCAAGGGTGGTATGTCTTTTAAAATCGTACTTCCTTTTAAAAAGACGGATTGTTTTTGGTCTGTTTCAATGGTCAGTGGAGTTGTACTAACTTTCTTCCATACAGTTCATTTTGTACAGTTTCTTCATGTGGAGCATTACAGTGGATTGCTGTGAATGTCACCCCTATTACAAGTGATTATAGTATCTACAAACCCATTTATCCAGGATGATGAGAGAAAAGGCTTCTCTGGATAACTAAACAAATCGCACCTTCTGGCTAGCTCTTTTTCCTTCGGTTTTTCCCCCTCCTTGTTCCCTACTCTGGAAAGTTAAAATATTTTATCTTCTGTATCCTCTGGAACTTTAATTTCATGGATAAGCCTTCTCTTTTTTTTTATCTGTAGCAGTAATGTTGTTTATGGAGTCAGAATACTACTTTTTTTTGTACAAATGACAGATGAAGGGCAGAAGCACTGTGAGCTAAAGGAGTGTTAGAACAAAAGCAAGTGGGTATAAACTTTCTGTAAATAACATTTAGATTAGAAACAAAGTTCCTAATTACTAGAACTAATTCTGGAACAGCCTTCCAGGCAGAGACCTGCTTTGAAGGAAGAGCCAAGTATATCTATGAAAGAAATTAAATGCAAAGTGATGTCTGAATTGTAGGCAACTAGACTTGATAAACCAGAGGTCCCTTCCCAGGGGTTTGCTTTTCTGTTGGGCTTCCCATCTTGACACATTGCCAGTTTTGTTTTTAAGGCTCAAAGATGAAAGTGTAAATGAAAGGAATACTAAACTGCGATGTAACAACAACAAAGATTGACTCTGCTCAATTTTGGGTGGTGTTGGCCTCTGATTTAGGGGAGTGAGGCATAAAAATTATGAAGTGTTGGGAACTGGAAGCTAGGAAGACTTGTGATCCAAAGAAATGTGCTCAGTTTCTAACACAAGGGCAATACCCTGGTTGACAACCTACTATGGGATGTAACGATACCCTGGTTGACAACCTACTATGGGATGTAACGGGTTACAGCACTTGAAGTCAACAGTAGGCTGTAATCAAATGTAAATTATAGGACTCTCTCAATGAGTGAGCGAATGATCTGTGATCTAAACAAGAGATCAGAATAGATGATTTTGAAAACTTTCATGTTCCCTGCAGCCAGTCATCACAGGCCTACCTTAATCTGAATTCATAGCTATGAGTCATGTGCTCTTAAATCACGTAAGTGTCAGGTCAAATGTAACAGTTGAAAACCGAAAATTGTGTGACACTGGCTTGTGTACAACACTATGTTCTGCATGTACTTAAGAACTAGTGTGTATCCCTGTTTCAGCAGGTGGGTTAAAGAGACTTGGCCTGGGAGTTGAGCTCTGGCTGTGAACAGTGTGCCGGCCGTGATGTGTAGTGTAGCATTGGCTTACCACACATGCTTTTTATTTTTTTAAATGCACACGCGTCCCCCCCATTCACTGTGAGTCTTGCTTTTGCTTGAATGAAAGTATACAGATCAAAGGGAAAACAAACTTAAAACTAGCTAGAGTGAAGCAGAGATTAAGGTTTGAAAATACAGTATGCTGCTTTCTTATTTAAAACAGAAGTATTTTTAAGTCTGCTGGATTCTAGGCAGGTATGTGGATTCAGGATGCACATTTCTTGTTCCTTTTTTTTCTAGTGTGGGTAATATTTTTACGAATCAGTTGTAAAAGTGCTGGAATAGGCATGTCAAAATGCACAACCTGCCACTGCTGCCTTGGTAAACAGCGTGCTACCACATGCACTGAAATGTTGGGATACTTGCTGGCTGGCTTCCCCAGACACTAACTGGGAAGAGCAGCTGCCACCTGTGAACCGTGCCTTGCTGGGTGGCCATCTGGGACCTTCGCCATCATCTGCATCTGTGGGTGGCCAGAGATGGCCACCCTGGGGTGCTACCTCAGCATGTGTCTCTGCAGAGCGGGCCGCGAGAGGAGTCTGAGGTGTAACAGCCAGCCCCCCTGTTCAGGTGCTAGCTCAAGTGGGGCACAGTCCCCAGCCCCATCAGGGACGTGTCCAGGTCCAGAGTGCGTCGTTTGGGGACCCCTTGCAGCCAGCACCTGTGGCGAGCAGCATGCAGAGGTCAGGTGGTTACGCATGGAGTTGGTGTGTGGGAAGGAGGGGCAGCAGGGCGGTGAAGAAGTGCTGGCGCAAGACTAAAGTGAGACTACTAAACTGCAAAAGGGAAAGGATAGCTCTAATCTGATTTAGAAGTTGTGTATGTTTTAATCGTAATTGCACATGTATCTGCTAGAAATTTGTAACTTCAGTGTGATTCCACCAAAGGATACTCTGTCAGCAATGCTTTGTTATCCAAGCCTAATCCTTCTGAAATTTCCATTGCATCAGTGTGCTTGAGGGGAAAAAAAACCTTCTCAGTAGGCATATTGAAAATATGCTGCTGAGGAGAGTATTTCAGATTGACATTAAAAAATTAATTCAGCAACAGGATACGTGATTGGGCAAGCAGCTGTAGTATTGTACAGCATCCTCAAGGCCAGCGGTCTCCAAACTTGTTTTGATTGCACACCTCAGCAGTAAAAACTTTAAGTGTACACCCATTGTATGTATATTTATTTAGAAATTATATATGTACTACTGTCCTAATATATTATGTACATACACAAGAGTAAAATTGAAAAAGTATGAGATAAAACTGAAACACTTTTTAAATTATTTAAAATTTTGTTTATTAATGATGCAAAAGATACTTTCTTCTTGCACCCAAATGGATTGTTTTGCACACCCCCTGGAGTGCAGGCACATCACTTTGGCAGCCACTTCTCTGGGCTATAGTCAAAGAGTTTTTTAAATTTATGGGAACAGGTATCAAAATTGACCAGTTCATAATAATGGTTTCTGTTACTCAGTGAATATAGACCGTTGTCATTATGTTATACTGCATGACCATGTTTTGGATCTGTGTTTATTCGGAGTTCTTATAAAATTTGATGCAAGGGCTGTAAGCTGTTTCACCATTTGTTTTCCTACAGTGTACATTAAATGACAAAAAAAGAGATGTCAGCCTTAAGTGGTTTGCAGAGATGCAAAGCTGTTCCAGGTCTGAGGGGAGGGCATATCCCTTGCCAAATGCAGGAATGTGTTAGGACTTGGCTTTAAAGGTTAGTACCATTTTTCAAGTGACTCGCCCTTTCTCAAGTGTTCTCTAAAGAATTAGCATATTTAGTGCTCAACTACTTAAAAGAAAGTTATTTTATTTTCTTTTTGTATCTTTCATGGTGTTTATTCTACTGAACTACAGTTGAAATAATTTTTGCAGTATACCTGTTCTGAAGTCTTGTTATTGTAAACTGGCATAAATGTCTAATAGTATTCCACATCAGTTTTTACGAATGGATGGAGCAAATGAGTGTTCTACTGTATACATGTTGGGCTGCGTAAAGTAAAAATATTTATTTTTAAATACCTCAGAAGGTGTTTGAAAGTACCTAGGTTTTTGTATGTTTGACTTGAGTTGAAAGACAGATGTTCTAGTAAAATATAACAGTGGTGGGGTTTGGGTTTTTTTTGGAATTGTAAATTATATCTGTAAATATCAGCTTGAAGGATCTTACACAAAAACAGAAAATAAGTCGGAGCAGAGAACTCCTAATGGGCCTGCTAGATCCGGAGAACCAAGTGTAGGCCGTAGCTGAAATTCCTGTATATTTCGGTTGCAGTGATATGACAATGTTTCATTTGATTTGTCTCCTCAATTGTTACTTAAATCTTCAAAGAAGATGAAATAACCTTCAACTTGTTGAATTAATAACAAACATCATCATTGGTTAAAATGCAGCAGTTCTCAATGAACGTGGAACTTACGGCACAGAAATGTTCCGGCCTCCTGTAAATAAAGACGAGGTTCTCAAAGGCTGTTTTCAACTTCTGTGTATTTCTCCTCAAGTTTCCCCAGACTACAAGTTGAAAGGAGGTGTTTGGGTTTGATTGTTTCTTCTTGACTACAAGAATACTTAGGAAACTCAAACAATTAACAAGCCAGTTAATAATCTGTAAATTACTCCTGGGTGGTGAATTGTGTGAGAGGGAAGGGAAAGGTTTGGGTTGCCCTTAGAATGTGTAGTTTGAAGTTGAGTCTCCTCTAGTTGGCTGCCCACACCTCCCTCTGGCATTAGAAACAGTTGCCTTCATGTGGTCTCAGGATTAAGCTTGGTGCTGCCTGTGAGGATAAAATCGTGGGAACTTCCCCTTCATCCAAGACCTATTCAGGCTAATTGAAGAATTATTCTTGACCTGAGCCATTTCAGTTTTGCTTTGATTGAGTAACTTGAACCTGCTAACTGCTGAGGTAAAGGACAGATCAAGCTTTAACATAATAGAGGACCTAATCATAATTTAAAAAAAAAAAAAATGCTTTGGCTCCAGTAGGAGCTGCTAGTTCTCTGATGTGCTTTAAATTCTAGGGCTGCAAGAGGTGTTTCCTATTATGAGACCATGAAAACAGCAGCTTCACAGAATTCATTGGGGAAGGGAATTGGCTGCACTATAAACAAGGAACTAGGTGGATGATTTCATCATTTGGGTTTGTCTGCTATATTTTGCATTTGGGGATTGATGTGAATGAAGACATGTGTGAGGATAATAAGCAATATGAATCTGAGGATGTGGAATAGAAAGCAAACAGGCCTCAAGTAGTTAATTTCTTAAAAGCGGTTACTAACATTTCTGCAGAAGAAGGATCGGTTCCTGGAATGGGGTGTTAGGTTGTCTGTGGGATCTTGCATGGCAGCCTGCAAAAGTACTGCTGCTCCCATGCTTTCACAGGGTGTGTTAAGGCGGAAGGCATGTATGGAAAGACTAAAATGTTATTAGTATGCTAGGCCTGAAATGCACTTTCTGTTCATAGACCACAGACTTAAGGGTAGTCATAGATGAAGAACACTTCCGTTCATCGCAGGTATGGAGGAGCAGAGTATTTCTTTCTGAGACTTCTCATTTTCCTGGGAGCTAATCTAATATGGAGTTTGTACATTGTGGCCAATATTTCTTCTCGAGTTGTGAATGCATAGTGTAAGCCACAAGTTGGGAGAAACTTTGAGTAAGTTTGTAACTGCTTATTTGACAAGGCTGCTTTTAACTTCAAGTCAGCTTGTCTCCATCTTACTTAGTCCCCTTTGGTGCTAAGGATGTGCTGAGTGGGAGAGACCAGGATGAACTACAGAGTAGCAGCTCTTTCACATTCCCCAGCTCACATTCTGGGAATGGGCATGAATGCTCAGTTTTGGAGAGGATTTTTAGAAAGGGGAGGGAGAAGCTCCAAAGAAATGTGAGCAAGAGCTTCAGAGCGTGTGGGTATGCAAAGCTGTGGATTTCCTACTCTTTTTGAGACCAAAGAGAAAATGTTTAAGCAAAACCTGACTAACTTCACATTGCATGTATATGTAAAGGAAAACCATGTGGGAAAAAGTATAGTAATCATTTGGTCAATGCAATTGTGACCTGTTTGTGTTTTCATTATTATTTGAGCTAAACTAACGCCCAGCCTCCTATCAGTCTGCATTGTGTTCAAGCAAATTTTTTTTGGACAAAAGTAAATATTTTGGATTTTGTCTTTTAATTTCATCTCCTTTGGAAGTAGCTATTTAATTTTTCCCAATAATTGTTCTGTGTGAATATTCTCCCCACTTTTTTAAAGGATGATGCATAGTCTCTTACATAAAAAGGTGGTGGTGGTGGGGTGTGTAATAAGAATTAGTCTAATCTGATGTGATAGGTATCTTATTTTAGGTTGTAGGTAGCCTCATTCCTGAAACCTCCTTAACCCAGAGTTTTTAGGATAGATGTTCTCCTTCAGATCACTGGGACCCAGGAAGATTATTCTGTTTACTCCCATCCTACTTTAAGTGACTTCATGAAAAACTGAGGGGATGCAGCCAGAGACTCACTGGCTAAGAAACTGCAGTATCACTAAGCAGGGAAAATTGTAATTTGGACAGCTATCTCAGCAGCTCTGTATTTAGCAGTGGTTTTCACCAGTTCTGCCCTGTCCATCTGGGAACTCTTTCATCTTATTCTCCCCTAAACAAATTTTGTGGAATCAATTATCATGATAGTTAGGAAATGTTTCCTGCTATGGCTTCATCAGTATTGTGGTGTTTTCCCTGTTCAAGTCCACTCTCCACCTCCTCACGTCCCTTGCAGCTGCCTTGTCGACTCTGATGCTAATCTCTCCAGGACATAGACTTTATCTTCTGTGCTGCACCCATGTCAGTACAGGGCTGTACATAGTAGCGTTTCTTTCTTGGTTAGCTTTTAAATGCCACTGTGATAAACTTAATTTTTAAATGTGTCAAATGTGGGATAACAAAAATGTAATTAAAAAATTTAAAATGAACTATTATATGTACATAACCTGACATGACTTTCTCTAAAGCTTCTGTTTTGCATGTAAGAATTCAGGCAAGTAGCAGTTACAGTAAAGACAGTTTTATGTTTCTTCAACCCTTTAAGAACTCCTGCTAAGAAATCTGTATGCCCACTGGTAGAAGGAAGTAGTGTGGTGGTAGGGGTGCTTCAGGTATTTGTAGGGAATTGCATTATTAAGAGGTTCTCACAAAGGCCAATCTCTACTCACTTTTATGCGGAGGCTTGTGGTTGCAGGTGCTTGAACCATCAACACTTCGATGCCGAATTAGGTATTCTGTGTTTGGCTCTGAATAATGCTGAATTACAGGGCAGCGCAACCATTCTGCTGGTGGTGGGGCTTGGTGATTCGGGGCTGGCTGGAGGGAGTGGCAAATCATGGCTCTCTTCATTGAGATGGAGCTATAGGTACTGGTGGTGATGGTGGGGGTAACAGAAATACTTAGTTTTCTTCAACTGGAAGTCACAGTGAACTAAGTGACACCACTTAGTCTGACTGCCAAGTAGAAACTTGCCCTGTATTTGCAGGGTATGAAAAGTGAGGAAGAAAATTGTTTTGTGACTTCTAAATGCATTACTACTTTTGAGGGCAGAGGAATTTCTGAAATTGAATTTCACAGTTGTTAGCTGTAAATTAATCTGCGCATATGGATATAGTATGTGAAGAATGGGAAGGAATATTTCTGATTAAAAGTACTGACTCAAGTATTCTTCTACAGTCTTGGCTGTTTTTTCTCTAATTGACCTACTTCAGATATGAGAGTTGCAACTTCAGCTGTGTTTTGTTTTCAAGGACTTCTGTACATCCTTTGTTGCATCTCAACGTAAGGTTTTAACTTGCTTTGAGTAGCATAAAGTTTTATAAATATAGTCCAAGTATTATAATTTAAATACAAGTGGTTTTACACCACTTAGTTACTGAGGTCCCTGATGTGCTATATTAATTTTGGAGTAATTATGTGTTTATCCAGTAGAGAGCACTAATGACACTGCTATCTTTTAGTTGACATTCCCATCAAATTATTGAGTGTTGTCTTATAATTTTGTGCTATGGAGCACTGGGCTGGGATTGGGACTGTAGGTTTTTCTCTAAAACAGTGCATGGCTGAAACTCTGCTGTAAATAATTTGGGGGGGGAACAATACAAGCAGGAGTCTGCAGGAAAGGCTAAACTAACATTTACCTGCAGTTTGGAGTCGCAGCAATACTCCAGTCTCTCCTTTGCATTGAATAGCTAAATGAAGGCCTTTAATGTGGAAGTTGATCAGCATCCCTCTTTGGCTGGTGCCAGGACTGTCAGGATAAATGACTGACTGCTGGTGCTACAAGTATCTTAAAGGTCTCAGGGAAGTCAATGGTATAACCAAGGTGGTTCCTGCCTCTCTGTATGTAGGCAAAATCTTATCAGTATTGGCTATAAAAGCATTTTTATTAATAATCTTTTAGTGTCTGTCTTTGCTTTGGAGCCAAGACAGCTAAGCTGGACATGAGATAGTTTACTGAAGCTGAAATTCTAGAGTCCTCATGGATGATGTAGCATGAGTGAGAGAGACTAACTTGTCTCTGAGATGTCAAATGGAGTTTGTGGCCAGCAGTTTAGAAATAACAATCCCTTTATTCACTTTGTGAGAAAATTAGATGGAGCCAAGGAGAAAATATAAACAGACCCGTAAAAAAATGTTTCAGAATAACTTTGGGAGAGTATCTCAAATTCGTGTCCTGGGTAAAACGTCTCTCACCATGCTGCCCAGCAGTCCAACTGCATTTGCTCGTAATAGCTCAGTGAACTGTTAACCTTACTTCTGGAGCGTGAAGATGCTGCCTGTAGGAGAAGGTGTTTTAATTCTCCCTTAGGGTTATAGAAGAATTTTAATAATGTGACCAGTGTAAATTAATCTTCCTAAATATACAGGCAATCTGAAACAATCACAACGAGAGAAGGGTGAGTTATAGTAATTCATCTCAGTCTTGATGAATTTAAGAATAACTGTCTGGAGGCAATGTCTTTATTACATTATCTGTAAGGACTTAACAAAAGCAACAGCCACACTATGAAGCTGAGCATGAACTCATAGTATTACCTCTAGGCTTATTGTATTAGCTGATGTTTGGTTTGAATTTGGTTTAGGAGACCGCAGTATTATCTCAGAAACAACTCCCAATTTTTATCCTTGCTACTTTACTTCTAATAGAAAAGATTCTATTCAACATGTGGGGGAAGAGATCTAAGCATGGGTAAGATAGTATGTTTATCTAAATAAACTGTGACTTGTATCATTAAAAGATAGTATCTTTCTGTGTTTAAAAGTCAAATTGGTATGGAAAATCTGCTTGCTTGGGAAAGAAGGTTTATTGGTTAGAAAAAACTGAAGTTCTTCTAAGTGAAAATGGGTGCTTTTAAGAGGGCAATCATAGTTGTTGAGAGATACGTGAATTTTGTGTATTGGTTTTTGATAATAAGAATGCAATTAATTAATGCAGCTATCACACAAGTTAATTCTTTTTTGCTTTTAATTACATTTGTCAATTGGTCTTAAAATCTACCATCTGGTAACAATCTGCATTAAATAGTTGCCTGCCTGAAATTAATGGGAGTCTTGCCATGGACTTCAGCAAGTCCAGGATTTCACTCTGCTCTTCATCTTGCATGACTATTTCTATTCCGGGTGTGGCAAATATACTATATTCTGCATCCTGATTTATGTGAGCATTTGCTGAGCAGATGTTAGGGAGCTAAACTTGTTCATTTCAATCCAATTCTTCTATAGCAAGTGAAAAAGTGAGGCCAGATCGGTCTCAGGTGTGGTTCTGTTCACTTGGGATGCTTATAGTGATTACAGTTTCTGATGAGTCAGAAACACGGTGCTGGATTTTAAAAATGCAGCTATAAACTAAACAAGGATTTATTACTTCAGCCGTTCTGAGTGAGCCAACACTGCTATGAGAGTGGCTGGGGAGGGGGTGAGTGGAGGCATAGCGAAAAGAGTGGGGGCCAGGTGGGTGCGCTGGGCTTCCAGTTCAGCTGCTGACATGGTGCTCTTCCTTCTCCAGACCATCACCTCTCCCTGAAGTGGGGTCACCACTCAGGCACCTGTGGCAAGGGATAGTGCCCTTAGATGTATAAAGCACTTGAGTTCCCATTTCCCAGGATAAGCACTGCTATAAAGATACAAAAATAAGATTAGCCCTTACTGATTAGCTTAAAAGAAGAGTAAGAAAAAACTGCCTTGCCAATCTTTTTTTTCAGTTGCAGAACACCTTGTGCACTTCATTAGTTCAATGACCTTGTATGGGGGGGAGGAGGGTGTTTATCAAAAACCCAGTTTACAAAGAAGATAAAATAAGAGCACATAACTGGCATATCTTAGCCAGAACCCACTGTGGGAGTCACTCCCACAGTTATGTCTGGTGCTCGCCAACTCCTACTGAGCCTGGTATTTTCCCATTGCATTGTTTTTACTGATAGCTTCCATTCAATAATAACAGAAATCTTTGCAAGCATGAAAGAGATTAACACTCCTTATAATTGAGTAAAGAAGCATTAAGTGATTTCCACAGCCACTGAAGAATGTGTAGCCTATATGACAAAGTAATCTCATGATTTTATCTTTGTTCTTTACTGAAAGCGGTGAGTATATTATCCCATGTTCAGATATAAAGTAAGATCTTTCCTGTTTTGAATCCCTTTTGGGGAGGAGCAGTAAATGAGGGAGGAAGGCTGCCAGAGGTAATTACTAAAATGCCCAGCTCACATATATATAGTCACAAGACATGGAGTAAATTTTTATGAGCAATAATAGTAAGGAAATAAAGCAGTCATAACAGCATAGGATAATATCCCTTTTTCCTCGTGTCTTCCCAAGGAAGACTAATATGTGACAAAAACTGTTTAAATATTATTGCTGTTTAACTGGGAACTCCTGATACAGCAGAGGTGGACAAAAGCTGAGCTCGATTTCTTGCTGGAAAAGAGTGTGCTTGAGATAACTTGCCCACTCTGTAATATCCCCCACCACAGAGGGATGTTGTCAGCCTCCAGCATTCAGACCCTTTAGACCCCCATGGCTCTGTGAGTGCAGAAGAGCCACAATAATAAATGTTTCCATCTGCTTCTGGTTAGGAGTTTGCGTCTCATCCTATCTTCCACAGTGATGCATGCACTTGAGACAGCCTGGCGTGATTATTTCCATTAGCAAGAACCAAGATCACACCCTGAAAAGCCCCATCTGGTCTAAACCTGTTGTAGATTGCCTGCTGAGCAGCGCAGGTCACAGTAAGATCATCACACTGATGTCCCATGTGCTGATGAGGTCCTCTTCCCATACATTGGCTGTCTTGTTGTTCCGAGCCCTCTGCAGGATTAGCCCCGGCCGTCTGAGATGGCTGTCCTTTTGCGTGTATGGCTTCTTGCAGCAGGTGTGTTTCACTGTGGCCACAGACCTGTGCACTAAACGTAGAAGATATGCGTATGGGAGCCAGAATTTGTGTGAGTTGGACCTTGGCTTTGGAGCTGTGTCAAAAGAGGTACAAGAATGACTACAGGCTCTGAATGTTTGGCATGAAGCATTCAACTCCTCCAGTCAGCTTTCCTTGGTTGCCCTGCTTCTGCTTCCCTCCCCTCCAGCCCAATCATCCAAGTCAGGTAATTTACGCCTACCTACTGGAAGGAAGGAAGGAAGGAGAGGTGATTGATGGTGTTGTTTTTAGCTCTTGCAAGGTGCTCGGAGGCTGCAGTGGTGACTGCCAAGTGAGAACCGAAGCCTATAAACACCTGCAAATCTTGGTCATGCCTCAATCATTTGTGAATTCTCTGGGAAGATTAAACACGTGGGAATAAAGCTTCATACTACATCATCTCATTCCTGAGTCTAGTTAATATTTGATTAATGCAGAGATACAAAGTTGCTGAATTTTCAGTTTAATAAGCACCTTTAAATTTCAGGCTGAAATATGCAGCTTATATAGAAAGTTGTTTGATTTTTGGGGGAGTGCCTCCAGGAGCTCTTTGTAAACTCTGCAGAGCTGGGACCATGTGTACAGCAGTCTTTGGCCAATACAGCTTAATGCATAGTTTTTAGATCTTAATTTTCTGTGTATAAAAGCATGTTATTGGCAAATCAGTACTAAATAGTAGTTCATAGCCTTATAGAAATTGTTTGGGTTGTTTTTTTGTTGTTGAAACTGCTGCGTTGGATTTTTTTAAACAGAAAAAGCCACTCAGACTAACATGCCAATACTTGTATTGAGATTTCTAAATTCCACAGTGTATCTTTCAGTATGTTCCTCAGTCCCCCTTCTCTTCCAAATGATTTCTAAGAGTCTGTAGGAGCTATTTCTTCTTAATCTTTATCTGTACTCTGTCTCTGTCACATATCCTTAGAAATAAGTTGGTAAGGAGTGGGGTTTGCATGCTGACCAGAACCCGCTTCTGTTTCAGAAGATGTAAGCTCATCAACACCTTATGAAAAAAAATTAATTCTTGTGTCATCTTAAATATGCTTCATATTACAAGTTTAATTTTTTTAAAATGTGTAATACATATTAAATGTAATACAATGCCCAACCCTTTCTGCAGAGGAGCATTGACCAGCACAGTGAAGATGTGGCCAATTACTTGTGTGTAGGAACTAATTAGACTAACTCAAATTAGAAATCAGACTCTGATAGTTTTAAAGTTTCTTAAGCCCACAAATGTGTCCTAGAGTCTTAAGGTAAAGTTTCATAGGTGAATGAGCCAAATAAGTAACTGGCAGCTATTAGAAGGGAGCGATTATCATCCTATTCTCTCCTCTTATCTTGAGCTGGCTTTGGTGTTTGTGACTGCATTTAAATCAATTTAAAGCACTTAAATGCCTTTCTATTCTGCTGAATGTTCCCACAGATATTCTGGCTTGCTTTCAAAACAGTGTGGAGTCGGGTGTTGGATTTTTTTGTTGTGTTTTGGTTTTTTTTTAAGTTCTGCTGGGATAGTAAATTGCATCAACCTACTTTGCAGTTGGACAAGTGCTGGTGTCAGCACAAGGGAGGGGGTGACCTGCACAGCTGGGGAGTGAAAGGAAGGGGTTGTAGAGGGGGTATTGCATAAGGAGAGAGGGAAGCCATCCATTTCTAGAAGGGCTGGCATGTTAATTTGGCTCAGTTTTATCATGGTGTTACATACTACTTCCACGTATTGTAGACATCCCCTTCAGAAAGCTAAAGGAGTGCAAGGAAAAGAATGGGGAGATGTCCTGCCTGTTAAATGAAGGATGCAAAATCCTGCTATCTAATTAATTCACTAAGGCGATATATGTATCTTTGTCTCATACTAATGTGTGAAGATGATGTTAAAACTTGCATTACCAGACAGAAGGCACCATAATAATAACAACATTAAGAATGGAGATGACCTGCTTTTGATTTATTACTGGCACTAGTGGAATTTGAGCTGATTTATCAAGTTGAGACTTTATCATGCTTAGTACTTCTACATAAATATTCCATAAATCATTCATCCATTACATCTCATTCAAAGTTATGTTTTGTTGTATTTTTTCTCAAACCCCTATAGGCATAGAAAATTGTTTTGATCTGTGTTCACATATAATAAAGCTCTTTCTCCCTCTTCCTCTTACTATATTTTGGTTGGGGTTTTTTGTTGGTTTTGGGGGGTTTTGGTTTTTATTTATTTTTGTGTTTTGTTTTTAAGATTACCAGACTTGTACTGCCAGTAGTATTAGTTTGAAAGGACATGAGTTTGTGATGCTCATATAGCATACAAGGCTGCATGCAGGCAGTCTGAGGTGCTCTGGGAAAGGTCGGCGTCTTGGGTCACTTGGGTCTTAATGTTCCAAACAGTCATGGATTAAGGTTTTTCTGGATGTTTTCAGAGTAAGGGAATCCTGCAGTTTAAAGATGAAAAATTCTTTTTCTAACATGACTCTGCCTTGCTGTGCACCTGGTGTCCCAGCAGTTACGTTTTTACCAGTGCTGTGAGTTCAGCAGTCCTCTTCCCACTCGCCACCACTGGAGCTGAGGGTTATTTTAGCTCACCTACTCACGGGTAGTGCACACTCCTTCCACCACATACCTGTTCCAGTACGTCTGCCTGAAGCTGTAACCTTGATCTTCAGCTCCGATCTGAGGTACTTCGACCTACCCAGCCAGGTCTAACATTCAATGTGTTTTTTGGAGCATGCTCTGTTAAAAGCATAGAAATGATGATGGTTTTACTCCTCCTGTGCAAAAAGTACTATCAGTCCTTGGCTAGTACCGTAAGCCTCCTAGCTTTTCTCCATGACTACGCAGTAGCTGCTATAGGAGGTTCCCACACCTAGTGCAGGATTTGCCTCCGGAGTAGGAGCAGAAGTGCTGCCTGCTACCAAACACACTAGGAGGCATTTTTCATGGTTGTCAGCGGATGAATGGAAAATGGTCTCATGGTCTGGTGGCTTGCAGGGCATGAGGAGAGGGAGGACAAATGGTGGCTTTGGGTTTTGTTTTTTTGTTTTTTTTTTTTCTGTGAACAGGAAGCAGCATTTTTTCTCTGGACCTTGCTTCATGGAAACAACAAACAAAAGAGGAAGCACCGAGTTAAAAATGATTGACATGGGGAAGGGAAATATTTTTTGCCGAACAGATATGTTTTGGAGGGAGAAAAGTAGTAGAAGAAATAGAATAGCCTGTTCTGAATGGGTGCAAGAAGAAAACTGCAGACTTAGAAAAAGCTATAGCCTGGAATAAGATGGCTAAATGCACTAATCAAAACCAAAACTCTGCCTGATAAGTGATAGAGGGTTGTCACAGCAGACTAATATTAGTAAAAATACAGGCTAACAACACCAGCAGGGAAAGATTGCCTGGAGGGCTTTCATATCACAACTCTTAATACCTCAAGGCAAGCCAGTGAGAAAACTGTTCACATGAAGGGTGGATTGGCAGTGCTCTTTCCAAAATATTATTTTTGGGCTGCTCATCTCCAGTGCCTGGTGACGTGGCTTCAGGGAAGCAGACTGCACATTTGTATAGCATGCGAGTTCCTGAAACCATACTGAGCCCTGGGGGATTCTTAATACAGTAACCAAAAACAAGCTAGAGCTGCTAGTAAGGACAGTGTCCTCCAGGCACTACTTGTTATTCAGCAAAAATACTTGAGTATTTCAGTCTATTTAAGGTGTTTCCTTTCCTTGGACACTTCAGTCTGCCTGCCTGTCAGCTATCTAGGTAGTAGAAATGCTTGGATTGCTTGCTTATGGTTGAATTGAAATGCTTTATTTACGTTCAGCCCAGGAAAGCCAAGCCATTTTGTTTTGGTGCTCAGCCGTTTCCTAGGATCTACTGGGAGGACTGGTACGCCCTTCAGTGTAGTAGGTTTCTATTGTACATGCGCACCCTTGCTCTGAGCTTCTAAAAACATATTTAGAAACTGTACTGAGTATGATATCTTTCTGGACCTGTCATTTCCTTTTGTTGGACTATTGTGGGAGAAGGTGAGAATAAACATCTCAGTATGATACATAAAGTTTATATGCATAAAATCCATACAAAGTATAAAATCTAAGCAAGACAACTGTAACCGTGAGAGGAGTAAATCTAACAGGGATGGATCCTTATGTTGCAAACTTGGTGTGGGGATTCAGTTAACACAGGCTTGCAGGGAAAGGAGAAAGAGGACCTTGGCACGGATCAGATAGGGGAAGGAAGGAATTAACTGTTGAGAAGGAAGATCAATAGGTGGATGAAGCTCCTGGAGCAGAATCCCAAATCACCTTGCATAACACTTTGGGAAAGTTGCCCATGATAATTGTACACCCCTGGATATACATACAGAAGTCAGGAAGAATTAAAAATAAACAGCAAAACTGTAATGTCTTAAACTTAAAAAATACGCCTATTTTAAAATACTTTATAAAATAACTTGGGGTAGTGCTTAATGCAGTTTAAAATAGCCTTTGGTCAACAGGACATAATTTGTTTCGTTCCTTTTTATTTTGAGCAATTTTACCAACAAATAAGCTTCATACAGGTGTTTAAGTTACTGTAGTCATAAACTAGGAATTGGGAATGTGGAGAGAATGTAAGTACTCACTTTGCCTAATTTAGACCACTGACAGAGCTCAGATTCCCCAGCCTTCCTCCACAGCTAGTGGAAGGAGGTCTGGGCTGGTGCCTTTCGGGAAGAACTAAAGCTCATAGAAACTGCAACAGCTACCATAAGTTTCCAGGCTTGACCTTAAAGAAGAATCTAGGTGAACTATTTTTAGTGCCCGTATCAATGTAATTGTATGTCAGTGAATAGTGCTGACCTAACGAGGTGATTAGAAAGTAAACTCTCTACTTACCTGGTAGGAATTGGGATCAGTTGTTTTTGTGTGACTAGTTTGCATATTTGTTTGGCAATATATAGCAAAGTAAATTGTGTCTAAATAAAAAGGCCATTGATCCCAACCTAACATCTTATAGTTAGCGAAAACCTGACCACTGGTCTTTATAAGTTATTCAGTATATAAGAAAGTGCTCATGGACTATCTCACAATAAGCATGATCTAGTGAGAGTGCAAGTAAACATTTACTTTTTGATGATCTTGTTATCATAATCTGTCTCTTACTGTCTTTTAGATGAGTAACTTAATAACAAATAGCTTAAGGTTTTCTTAGGTTTCCATAATAGTTTTTTGGATTCTTTTTTAGTAAGAAGTTCAATAGAAGAGACTAAGGGGGAGAAAAAGTGCCAGAAATACAAACCTGGTGTTGTCTTTCAGAACTATCTTACCTGTCTGGATCCATCTATGTGCTAAGCTGTGGCACCCATAGCATTTAACTCAGCATCATTTCAGAGTATGGTGACAGGAGGTGGCTGGGACTGCACGGCCCCCTCCCTTGGCAGCAGCTCTGGAAAGAGGCGTGCTGCTCAGGATGGGAAGAAAAGAGACTCCAACAGAGTACAAATACAACTCCAAAAAGCTGACTTTCATTTTAAGGCACTCAGGCAAACAAACATGCAGGCTCTTGTGTCTTACCGGGGAGCCAGAAGTGACACATAAGCCAACGTGCAAGTTGATCTGCAGAATTTTTGCCAGTGGTTGTGCAGTTTCTCCACAAAATCTCAGCTTTCTGGAGTCAGAGCACTGACAAAAACATTGCTAAACTCCCTGTGATCAGTCTAAGCAAGGAATAGTTACTTGGCAGGAGATGCGGATTTAGACCTTAAGTAGAACGTGGTAAAAGTTACTCAACTAATCTTTGCAGCACAATGAAACAGGAGAGGAGTCATAATACATACCTCATATCCCTGGAAAACTGGAATGGAGTGACCTCACTAAAACTGTGTTGCTGTCCGTTAAGCTGGTAGTTGTGCGCTAGGCATTATGTCAACTGCCCCATGAAGAATAAAGGAGAGAGTATAAATTGCAGGCAATTAGTTATTTAGGAAAGAATTGCAATAAAAAAGACCCTGGTATGGGTGTAAAGGCAGGATCTTTGAAGTCTGGCTGTGATGATTAAGTTATGCATACTTGTGGTTGGGGGAATCTTTCTATCTAGTGTGTTTTCAAAGTTCAATTTTTTAAAAGACAGCTCTATTTAATTTTAAAAGGAAGCTATTCTGAATGCCTAAGCACATATGTCACTCTCCTCATTTAAAATTGGATATTAAAAAGAAAAAAATAGGAGAGTCAAATTGGACTGCTGGGCTTTTGGGTCCAGCCTTTGTGAACTTGAAACAAGTGACTGCATGGGGAAGCAAGCTAGGAATGTGGGATTCGAGCTGAGTTTCTGAGTGAGCCAGCTCCTTCTCTTCAGTCTATTTGTTCCTATATGAAATTTAAGTGCAGACAGATATTCAGGCAGAACTTTGTATCTAACCAGGTAGATGGATGTACAGAAATTGAGATTACATTTTTTAGAATCTTGACCTAGAAGTGTTGTAGCAAAATATTGCCATTGAAAGTCAATAGATTTCTTTTGCCCCTCTGGAAGATGCTCTGAAGGCCGAACTTTTGTTAAAAGCTTTGGGATTTTATGGTACTTGTGCCCATTGCAAACTCCAGAGTTTCCTTTTATTCCTTCCTTCCCCTTCCCAAGTTAATGAAAGCATAAGAAACCGTTTGTGATGAAAAGCTCTGGGCTTCTGTGTTATTAGGAAAAGCAGATGACAAGGTACAATCAGTGGAAGACAAGGAAAGCAGAAAGAGGGGAAAACCTTCTGTATTTGCTGCTTACATAGACAGAAGTAACAGGATTTACAACTGCAGAAGAAAATCACATCACTCTCTCAAACCCTTCATAAAGGGCAATATAAATTAAGAACCAGGTATCAGTTAAAAATGGCATCTGAAATAAGCTGTTTTCTGGAAAGTTAAGATTTCTTTTTAAGAAATCTAGAATGGACCGAGCAGTTTGTTTTGCTGCCTCAGCTGGCTATTGGGGAAAGTTCTAGACTGTCCCCCCAGCCCCCCTGGCAGGATGCCCACCGCGTGCCCCAGAGACGAGAGGTGGACATCCAGGGTGCTGGGGGTGGGAAGCATAGAGCTCGCATCCTAACAATTGTCAGTGACTAGATCTGGCCCCTAGAGCTTACATCACACATGTGACAGAAGAAATTTCGTCTTGTTTGAACTGGGACTTGCTGTTTGTGGGGATTCATACTTTCGCTCTTCTAGGTATGCTGTGTGTAACTCTGGCTGTACCACATTTTTGCCAGCTATAAAATAGCAAAGATAATTATATTTCATCTTAGGGAGCTATGTAAACATACAAATGACTGAAGTATTATTGAGATGGCAAATATATGGGGAAAAAAGTAAGGAGATGCATTACCGTAAATCTTTATTTATTGTACCTGCTATGCCCACAGAAATACATCTGGCTAAAAATGATTGTTCTGCTGAACTGAAACTAGGATCCTTCTTATTATTAAACCAATGTTCACTAGTTTGCAACATGACTGATTACAGGTTTCTCCTCTGGAGAAAAGATCAAATATTTTGAAAAGGCACGTTACCTTGGCTTGTGTGCTGCTGTATGCCACCACTGAGGAGCCCATTGCAAAGTCACGGCTAGACAATGAAGATCCCTTCTCTTGAGGTTAAAAGAAGGTGATCGTAAAAAGGTATGGAACCTGTAGATGCACTTTAAATTGTGTTTCTCCTGTCTTCAGAGTCCATAAATAGAATGGAAATTCAAGAAATGAACATTTCTTACCAACAGCATTTAAAGACAGCATGTTCTCTTATGTAAGCAACATGTTTTCAATAAATTGTTTCAAGCTGTATAAATGTGTTTGCCAATCCTCAAAGCAATCATTTGCAGCCAGTTTTTTTGGATGATAATAAGATTAATGATAAAATAACATTGAAAACAATTTTAAAATAACCTTAGGGATTTAGTATAAATCCATAATACAAGGAAATTCTGAGTTAAGGCAACCAGAGTGTATTTAACTTAGTCTTGTTTTGCTTCCCAACTACAACACATACAATTGCTCATTAGGAGAAAAGGGTCTAAGCACACTCATTAAAAGCACAAACCATATGTGCTATTTGAAAGAGCCGTAAGCACAGCAGTGCTAAGGGGTTGTTGTGTTTATCTTAATTACAGGTGGTTCTGTGTGTTTGTTAGAATGGCTCAACAGTTTTAAAGAAAATGTAATGTATTATATTTCCTCCACTTATTTTTTTAATACTGTATGACTAACATTACATCTAGTTGTCATCAACTTTTTCCAGTGCCCGAGTTCACAGTGTAATAATGATTACTGTAGCTAGACTTCAGTTTTCCTTAAATAAAAAGTATTAATTGTTGTATAATAGGTCAAAATGAAAGGTTTAATCTTATAAAGAAATAATTATCTTTGTATGTATGTAGCATCTTTGCTGTACAAATATTTGCCATAATTATTGTGCAAACAGTGGTTATACTTTTTCAAGATAAAATACACTAATAATTTCATACTATTTTTGTTCATATAAACAAATGAGAAAAAACCCACAGAAAGACTAAGCTGATATTGAAATAGATCTGACCAAATACTTTTTGGGAAATGAATATGCCTATTTACATCATACAAAGTTTAATCTTGGTGGGTAACTTTATAGGAATATTGTGTTAAAAGGGTATTACTGTAAGCCAGTCCTCGGTCAGGAAGTCCGTTTCTCATCGTAGCTCTGCTCCCCCATGTAATGCAGGTTCAGATATGGGCTGTGTGAAATCACTTTTTTCCATGTTTTTCAGTTAGTCTTTATCTTGTACATTCCCTGTTCTTTGAGTGCCTGACTCTGAGACCTGAAACAGATTTGCAGGAGTCTGAGAATGCACAGCTACAGCTGTGTCAAGCCATGTGCTAAAAAAAAAAAAGTTTTACTTCTTGGCTGGATACCCAAAACCCAATGGATACGTTTGGCTTTAAACCTCACATCTCAGATGCAAATCTGTATAATGGGGATAATAATACTCACTTTGCATGGGTTTTATACTGTATTTTTTTAAAGGAGAGTTTTTATGCCAAATTTCTTGAGCTTATGAAAGATGCAAACAAGGAAACTTCAACTGTGTAATTGTACTGACAATAACAGGATTTATCGGCAGGCTAGAAACTTTCAATCTGCTGCACAGACCTGCAACTTGATCTGAAGGAGCAATTATTAGGAAGGTTTATAACCTAATACCACTGCCACAGAAGAGCCTTATGAAGTCTAGTGTGCTTGCTGCAGACAGCATCTCTGAAGAGTTACATTACGAAGTTCTGGCAAGTCTCTACTGAACATGTGCAAACTGCAGTTTTTCCAGAGATTTGCTACAGCACTAAACTTCATTTGATTTTTCAAAGGACAATCCCTTAACTCCCCCTGCACCCTTAATTTCTACTCCCTGCTCAAAGCTACAGGTAGGTTGGAGTTTTCATATGGAAGATTGAGCATCAGGAAAAGAGCATCTCTCTTTTCAGCTGCATTCTTGGAAATTAGTATGGGTTTTGGCAGAAAATTTTATTTAAAAAAAAGACTGAAGAAGCCTCTTGGGGTGAAAGAAATCAGGTCAGAGAGTTAAAACTGCAAAATTACAGACAATGCAAAAAGGGGTCTTATAATGAGAAGGCTGGGGCAGCTAACATAATAATGATCCTACTATATTAGTCTGTAATTAGATCATTTCCTTCTGAGATGGCCAAGAAATAAAACCCTATAAATGCGAGCTTATGTGACACCAGTGATGAGATAATATCATGTCTCGCACAAGTCGTTGCCTGAAATCCAAAGAAGAAATGTATGGAAATATAAACTTCCACCACAGATAAGAATGAACAGCACTTTGCAATACCACCTTCTGAAGCAGGGAGGCACAGGAGGCAAAGGGAGGTGAAATAATTTGCCCGCCATTGCCCATCAGGGGGACAGCCAAAACAGAATCCAACACAGCTTTACACCAGGCCTTGATCTAATTGCGAGGTACCCATCTGAGACTGGATGTTTAGACATGTGAGTGATAGAAATGAAAGACCTTTTCATCCTTTTCATGCTCAGAGTTGGGGACTTACAAATCCACTGGAAACTATGAGGCGCAACTTGTTATTTCAGAAGATAGTACTTCCTGAAATGATGTCATACATTGATGTCACAGGCAGTGTTGACTGAGTTTGTGACGTCAAGACAGTGTAGTCAGTTTTGCTAGGTGCCACAAACCTTGTGGAAACGCAACATCTTAAGGCTTTGCGGAGCTCATCATTGTGCTGTAGGGGGCTGAACAAAACACTGCCGTCTGGGCAAGACATAATAGCACCAGTAGGGAGCAACCCTGCATTTGGATTGTCAAATGCTTCCCACTGTAAAAATGTCTTTTGACTTACCTGGGAAAGCTGTAGTTCTTCCTTTGTGTATGGGAAGCTGCTGAAACTCAAGCAGAGAAAGCACTGTGGAGCCAGAGGAGTGTCTCTTCTGCCCCTCACACTGTTCTGCTCAGTTGCGGCTGAGGCATATGCTGGTTTAAGCTCAACTTAAAACTCTGCCTCTTGCACCCTTGGTAAAACAGCAGAAACAGAGGCTCCAGGCTAACCAGCAAGGATGATGTGACCGAACAGCTCACGGCTGAGAAGGAGGAAGGTCTTCTGCTGCCTTTCCCCTTCTTTCCACTCCTGGCTGTACTCCTCCACCAGTTCAGTTTGTGCCAACACCGGCACCTTCGTGCTGTGCCCATATTCGCTAATTTGGCAGAAAACTAGTGCTGAAACAAGAACAAGCTGATTCGGTTCAAGGGAAGATCCAACAACAAGGACAGCCAGTGCAAGGAAAGAAGTATCATGCAAGCAGGATGGAGGAGAAGGGATGGGGATGGAGGAGAGAGCAAATTCTCCTTTTCAGTGGCTGTGAAACTGATTCAGCTTAGCCTTTTGGGAAGCTGTGTTCCCAGGCCAGACATAAGCAACAGCGTTTAGTCAGCTCAGAGCTGTGGAAACATACATATTCTTGAGGGATATGGGTAGAGAGATTTGGGCTGGATATCCTTGGCAATTTCTTCTACTTCATTACTTTGTCACAGGATATATGTTGGGGAAAGAATAACCCATATGATAAATCTTCTCATGTTAATGATTATAGTTGTTCAATTATATGGCAGTAGTGCATATCAGAATTCAGCCCTGTTCTTGATGGTAGCTTATTACTGGGTCTTCAGATATAAAAAAACCCCAGCATATAACATTCAGGAATCGGATCATTAGATGAAATACATTGAGGAAGGGCTGAAATGCTTGAAAATGCAACTCTTGAGGTTGTGGTGAGCGTCCCTAATTTACTCCTCTTGCATTGTGTGCATTACGGTACCTTCTTCAGTGGTATGATCTCATCTTTATTTTTCTTGTAGCTTCCCTTCACATGCAGAAATTAAAAATTCTGTGTAGGCTTTGGATGGTGGATAACAAGTAGGTCACTAGCTGAATTACGGAGACTAAATATCTTGGAGCTATTGAGCTCTTTGAACGGTCAGTTCTGTACTTAAAGGCTGACTCCGGTGTAAAAAATAGTTTTTACCCATAAAACTAACAACGCTATCACAAAGCTCGCGTGGAAGGGGGCTGAACAGCAATTGTATAGGCAATCTAAGTTTTAGCAATACCTGGGTTTAAGAGAGTTTGATTTTGCCATCTTAATTGTGTGGGCAGGGCCTGCACAATTGTTTGTGTGTCATTAACATTACAGAAATGAGTAACCATTCAAAAGGTCTTTGCTATGTGTATTGTGTTCTTTAGTCCATGAGGATTAACTCCTTTCTAGGCAAAGCTTCAGAAGGGAAAATTATGTACTATTAAAGTAACTCATTTTAGAGCTTCATATTTTCACTTAGATCTTAATCAAGCTATTATTGTTATTAAAATATTCTGAAGTGAATTCAGATTTCATAAATATGGATTTCTTTCCTGAGCTGCTTTTGCATGCAGAGCAAGTTAGAAATGTGCATACAGCCTCTAATGGGACTTATTGGTTCCCATAGTATTTGCGTACAGTTTCTTCAGTGACTCAGCTGGACACCCTAGTGATCTCTGAAGTCTTTGCCACATTTGCTTCTCTGACATCTCATAAGGTCCCAGTTGCAAGAGAGTCTCTTGCTAACTCTTCTATGTACAATTTTCTCAAGATTGTCAGAAAGGTACATAAAAAATCTGAATTAAACTGGTAAAGCAAAATGAAATAGCTTGGGACAAAGCTCCTATTGCGTGCTTAAAGTCTCCTTTTTTGTGGCTAAGTATTACAGCATTCTCACAACAGGGATGCATCATGCCTTTAGTATCTTTATTTTTTGTTTTTGTTAGTTTAAAACCATCTTTTAACATTTACTTAGTACATCTAGGATTTTTTTAATTGAGCTTTATAATAACTCTCATCTGTATGCTCATAAGCCCAGCAATTCTGTACTCTTTGCTTGCTTTTGTGGCCTTTCAGTAGCTATTAGCGAAAAGCTTTGCATCCACAAACACACAGCAATTTTTTTAACTTAAGCTAAAATAGAAATAACCATTTCCCCCCCTTCCACACACACTTAGGCTATTCCTTCTCCCCAGCATTAATTTTGCCCCTGACCTTTGGTTCCATTAAAGCGCATTTGTGATGAATGAGCCTGTAATATCTAATGTATTCAGGACATTATATACCAGGCAATAAACCACAGGAGGAGGCTAGTGGTCACTAGATTTCTCTCTTCAGGGTGTTGCTTTCAGTCATCCAACAGCCTTCCACTGCTGCATGCGATAGCTAATAGTCTGTTGCGTTAATGTTTGGTTTTCCCCTTCAGTTCATTGCTGAGTCTGTCCCAATCGCCTTTTCTCTGTTCTCCATTGAGTGCCTTCTAATTTTCTTTTCTTTTTTTTAATCAACACTTCTAGTTAATATAACAAGTGAAAAATGTGTGTGACGCAGATCTCTTCCCTCCAGGTGAACGCTGTGAGTTTGTAAGCTACAACAACTATAGAAAGCTGCAGGCAATGTGGCTTTGGGACATCTGGAAGCTTGTGGCTGCCCACAGCACAACAGTCTGATACTAGTGCAAAGTCAGGAAGCCTAAACCCAGTTTCAGTTCCCCCTTACACCCTTTGAATCTGAAATAACTGACTCCTGATTTATAGGGATGTAAGGGAGAATGGAAATGAGCCAGTAGCTGAGAGCTCTTCTTGCTGGAGCTGTTACATGTGACGCCAGTCGGCTACAGGGTTTCTTTTGGCAAAGACTTTTACAACCACAGAGTTGCTGAATACATCCAATGCACTGAAAGAAATTCTTTTTTTGAAAAATTACGGAACTAGCTTGTTGGAATTGCTGTTTAAACAAAGTAAAAATGCTGGAATAACTATAAAATACTAGTTTTGCTGACTGAATGTAAAGTGACCATATGAGATAGTTGAGGAAAATAAGCACTACGGTAATAAAAAGAACTCATATACTAGTTTTGGCTGGGATAGAGTTAATTTTCTTTGTGGTAGCTTGTATTGTGCTATGTTCCGGATTTGTGACCAAAACAGTGTTGATAACACACCTATGTTTTAGCTATTGCTGAGCAGTGCTTGCACAGCATTGAGGCTTTCTGTTTCTCATGCTGCCCCACCAGCAAGTAGCTGGTGGGGGGCACTGGAACTTGGGAGAGGGCACAGCTGGGACACATGACATTGTGCTCAGCAATAAAACCAGGGGAAAAGGAGGAGGAAGGGGGACTCTGGGGATAAGGTATTTGTCTTCCCAAGTAACCATTATTGGATGTTGAAGGATGGAGCCCTGCTCTCCTGGAGATGGCTGAACGCCTGCCTGCCTGTAGGAAGTAGTGAATGAATTCCTTGTTTCACTTTGCTCGCGTACGCGGCTTTTGCTTTACCTATTAAACTGTCTTTATCTCAACCCACGAGTTTTCTCACTTTTGCCCTTCCCATTCTTCCCCCTGTCCCACCTGGGGAGAGTTGAGCAAGGGGCTGTGTAGGGCTCAGCTGCCTACTGGGGTTAACAAAAGGATAACAGAATCAAACTCCTGGCTGGGTGCAATTCTAAACTACATAAGTGTCCTAGGAAGTAAAGTTCTCCAGATATTGTTTAAAACAGGATGGGATACAGTCCCAGGATCACAAAACTGCTGAGGCTGGCAGTCATCTCTGGAGGTGGTCTTCTCTAACCCCGTGCTCAAAGTAGGGTGAACCACGGCAGGTTGCCAAAGGCCAGGCCCGTGGGTTTTGATATCTCCAGGGATGGAGACTCCATATCCTCTCAGGTCCCTCTACAATTTTTGGGGGGAATAGCTCATAACAAGAGCTAAATAGAACACACTCGAATGTACTGTTTTTCCAGGAATTTAGGAAATGTTAATTTCTATTTCTTTAAACAAAATTCCAATGTTAAACTTACCTCAAATAGGTTAAATCTTTTAGACCAATTATAGCTGACTTTGAAAGGGTATATCACATGCAAAATGGATGGAAAAGTTGCTTCCTTATTCACTTGCTCCAACTGAGCTGCTCTAGAATATTTTTTTTCTGTTTTCTCTATTTGCTGTCTTTATTGACATTGCTTTAGTGACCTTGAAAGTATAATGGGCCAAACTCTGTGCTGTCATACATGGGATTGGTGCCACTAATAATAGGTCTTTTTTCAGTGATCTTGACAAAGGCTTTGGTCCAGTGCTTCCCAGCAGTGCTGTAGAAGTCATGCACCTGCTCCATCTTCAGTGCATCACGAACTGAGGCGTAACTGTTCCATGGAGTGCAGAAGTACAATTATTTTTCTTTAAAATTAAAACAAAAAAAGCATTTCCTCTCTTTGACAGACAAATGGCTACCAGATTAAAATGTGGTTGAAAAAGCTTTACTTGTAAAACTGGTAAAATAATTATGGAGTATTTTGCCTATGAGTAATGGATTGGAATCCATACCTATTGGCCAGAAAGTTGATTTTGCTAATTTACACCACCATAGCACTGCCAAAACCCCCTTTATGGTAGGGGTCCTGTTATGCCATCACCAGAGGAAGTCACCTACCCTGCCGCTCCTAAAAAAGCCCTTATGGTCTACAACTGAAACAAGCACAGGGAGACCCCTGGGGTTATAAAATAAAGATTTTTAAAAAGAAATAGAGCTTGCCGTGGCCCAAGAGATTTGGATCCAGATTTTCCAAAATTCAGAATTGGTTTACAGCTGAGCGCTTGCCCCACAGCCACTTTTAATTTTCAAATTAAATTTCCTCTTTTTTTTTCTCCCAAGGTCGTCTTAAATATCTTTAGTAAATTAAAACTAAGTATTGCCAGCTCTACCAACAACTTTGCCTTTACGGATATTCCATGAATAACTTCTACTCAACAGAATAAAGTAAAAAAGTAATAAATTCAACCTTTCTTTCTCCCACTGTGCAGTCCACTCCCTTGCACAGAGTTCAACTCTCAGTCCAGACCACCCACATCATGAATGAATGCTCTGATCTTGCCCTCCAACCACCCGGAACTGGATAACTGCCTTTTAAATTAGACTACACCCTCTTTTAACTTCCTAATGTCTCAGGTATATTTTTCAGTACTTAAACACTTCGCAGGCAAGAGTAATAGCCACACTATTGCTGCAATTATTACTGCTGTGTTTACAGTCTGGGGAAAAGGAAAAACACAGGACAAAAGCTATCAGCACACAAAATTTTCACGAAACTGAAATTACACCTCATTATCCATTTCTGCACAACAAGAAAGTCAAGCTTTCAATAGGAACCCAAGGAATCAGGCTTGCATACCTGTGCAATTCCTGGCAATTCCTGTGATTCTGGAGCCTGCAGAAATTTGGGAGTACGTAACCTCTTCGTTCGGAAGACTTTCTGTTGCTGGTTGCTGCTGGTTGCTTGAATCTGCACAATGCTCTTGTGATTTGGGCCTCACAAATCTACCCACAAATCTGCAAATAAATGTTCTGGACAATTGATATCTCTCAGCGACTTCTGTCACTCATACCACTGTTAGATGTTGGACAAGAATCAGTCTTGTCATTCTTAGGACTTCTACTCTGAGAGAGGTAATACTGAAGGGAACATGCAAGCTTGATGAGGTTGGGATGAGAGACCTGAGAAGCAGTGCCATGAACTGTGAATGGAAGGATCAGTGAGGTATCTCTCTGTCTCACAGGTCTGTAGGGGACTTTAGCTTCCTAACTCACTGGCATACCTGCTGAGAGTAGGCTAGAATGATATAACTATAATATGATTATCAAAAGATATCTAAATGGTCCATTCCCATCTGCCTAAGAACTTCAGAGATGAGGTCTGGCAGGAAAATTACCATCTGTGCTCTGGGAAAGAAAGAACTTCAATTTCACATCTGCTGAAAGTGTACCTGACTGCGGGAAGGGCCAGAAAGAAGGGTCCTGCTCAAGGAATCATCAAGACAAACTCATGAAAAATAGCAATTATCTATGGAAATACCATTACCTAAAAGCCTCCATTTCTAGACACTGTCACAGCATCAGCAATCAGGATTGTCCACCATTTCTCTACTTCCAACCTTTGTTACACTCAGAGAAAACAGCAGATTTTTTAGAAGGTAATTTCTTCTAGTGATATGCAGTGCAGAAGGGAGAGGATTAAGGAAAATAAGAAACTGCTGATAAAGACACCATAAGTGAAATACTGATCAACACTTAACTACATAAATAAAAGATCACTTACTGTAAATGATGGACTTTGATCTTTGAGTCAAATTTAGCCATGGTGTAACATCAATAATTGACCCTAAGGATTTGGTTGGCTTTTATTTTTTAAATGTTCTCATCTTGTTTCTGGAAAAAAGATGTGATAACAGATTTACAATGTGCCTGACCTACATTCTTCAAGTTTATAATGGCCCAGCCTACCCTGCATTCACATTCCAGTGTCTCCTCCTGAATAAACCAAAGCACCTTCCAGATGTGGTTGACATACTGATTATTATACTTCTGCACTACAAAAGTTATATCAAGATTTCTTAATCACAAGTGCTAGTTTTCATTTCATTTAGGATTTTGCCTTGCAGTAAACTCATCTCTTCATAGTGACAAAGCCAGTTCTACAAGGTGCAAACTGGAAGCCCTTTGAGGTTGATTTCCTGCCAGTACAGGAGGATTCAATCACCACTGCATTAGCATCAGTAGGAGGTATGGGTTGAGAGGATTGCAGGCTGCAATCAAGCCAAAGAAAGGGAGGAGAGAGAAACACAAACAAAGTTGAAATTTTCCGAGTTAATCCTTTGCTGTATCCTGGTTTTATCTGTTTTGTCTTTCAGATTAAAAACTCCATGGGATACAGAAATGTCTACATTTTGGGATTTTTGTCAAAGTATTGTCAAAGAATTACAATTCAGCACTGATGAAACAATGCCAGCTATGACAACTTTATCTGGAGACAGAAAGAAAAATATTTTTTAATGCATCAGTACATGTTTGAATGTGTTTTAAGGTAAAATTCAGCTCCCCTTACAGTCAGGGCTTTAGAAAATACGTTAGCTATTCATAGGCCTAATATTTTAAATCTGTTCCTGTCATTATTCATGCAGGAGGCTAAATTATATTTAAAAATGGGTTAATTGATACCGTTTTTGCTAATATGTCTAAAAACACAGCCTGTTTTCCCAGACTAGATAGATGCTTATTGCAACACTGCATTTTAAGCTGCATTCTGCTGCTTGGAAAAGATGTACTTAGTCCTTTGGAAAAGATCTCTAAGAAGTGAGAAATTAAAAAATGCTAGCCTCATCAATTTTTAGAGCCTGTACATTTCCCTTTACTTGATGGTTGCCAAGAACTTTTATCAACTAAGAATATACATACTTATATATATTCAGTTTGCTTACACAGATCTATACATTTCGAGACTGCCAGCAGTTACCGGACTACAGAATGACTGTTACACAAAATGCTACTAAGCTGATCCCTCAGATCCTACAAGACTATCCATATAAATGGAAGCTAACATATTGTCAAGCAAACTTTGTTAGATTAACTGTCTACTGAAATGGAAAAAAAAATTTAAAATCTTTCTAAAATTATAAAAATTCATTTAACACACGATGTAAATTTGAGAGCCCTTGCTCTGATGTACTTCTCTTTATGGCATGACCTTTGCTTAGATGTCAACCTTAGATGAGTCTGGTGATAAAATATTGTGGTAACATAATACCTTCTTTTCTAATAACTGGAAATTCATTGTATTCTCTATGTTCACATTCAAATATATTTTTCATAAGGAATTGTTTTTCTTTTTGTATCCCTCAGACTTTCTTTATGCTCTTTCTGTAGTACTTTGCTATGTGAGCTGCACAAAGATTTCTGATAATAAACTTTATCAAATGAATTGCTTTCACTTATCTACTGGTTGTCCCCTCCCACCTTGCTATGATAAGCCTTTTATAGTTATTTCCATTGCTATGTCTGATACAATTGAAGTATATGTCTGTGGCTGCTCAGGTCTGGAAACAGAGTCTACCTTTTTCTAGCAGCGTTGCTAACATTAGCGCTCTTCTTTTTTTCTAACCAGAAGGCACGCAAGGATATTTGCCAGCACCACATTTCAGATTATCCAGTTTTCTTCCTTTCAACAACATTAACTTCTTGTAATTCACATTCACAAGGCCCTGTGGGAGAAGCAAGCCTTTTGTCAGACATTTTGAGATGTCATGTTTTTATTTTAACTCTAATTTTTGTAAGGGAAACTAGCTGAACATGCTGTTCCCAGTTTTTCCCCGGTTCTTTGGAACGTCCTCCTTGGCTGGCCATACATGATTCCAAGCTAGCTGAATCTGCTGTTCATAGTGACTTTTTGCTTGCCTTCTACTTTTATTTAGAGTAACTCATTTGAAATTTGTTTTTACCACATTTGGTGATAGCTCCTTGCTCTCTGATTTTATTGACTCAAGTATTTGTTGCATTGTGCCAGTGACTGACAAAAAAAATAGCATGCCATTTTAATTTCATAACTTGCCCCCTTGTCAGCTACTGATAGTGGAGGCTTGAGATGATCTCAGTGAGACACTTGGATATTGTGCTTGCCAGTGTTTTCCATGGGCAGTACTGACCACCATGTACTTCAGACCTGTTAGGGAAACTTCCCCTCAAAAGTGCTCCCTGCCCTTTTTGGTGACACATTTGTGATTTCATAGCAGGCACTTGATCATACCTAGGGATGATAGTTTGGGTTCTGTCATTCACTTCACTATATATTGGGTGCAGTTTGCTCTGCTAAACAGAAAATATTTGCATGCAGTATCAAGGAAATCATACAGTTATTACAACTCCTCTGCTTGTATCTCCTCAGGGAGAGCAACTCCTTTCATCCAGCCGGTTAGCCAATTCCCAGACACCTACACAGCCAGCTACACAGGACCAGGAGAGATCAATATTTTGTTTGCCAACTGCTTTTCACAACAAGCTTTCTCGTATATTCTCTCTGCCTGGTGCTTTCCTAGGTTCCCTTTTCAGAAGAGAAGATACCACTTCCTCCTGTCTGTTTGGTGGCTCACAAGGCTGGGTCCAGCTGTGCTCCTGCTGGGACCAAGTATTTACGAGCCATCCGTATGATCCGCAGTGTGCAGTTTGCATCAGGCGATGCTAACAGCAGGCTCACAACCTCCATACTTCGTTCCTCCTTCAAGAAACAGGTGTCTGGCCTTCAGATCCATACTTTCCCTTCTGACCTCCTATACTATGAACAGTTCTGCTGAGGTGATCAAAATAACATCTCTGCAGTATCTCCAATAGGATTTTAACACCAACTGGGTTCTTATCAGAAATATACTGTGATTTCCAGTTGGGTGTGATAAAAACAAGCTTTTTTTTTTTTTTTTCCCTGTTGTTCTTGTGGTGGTCCTCTGCATATCTACTAATTGAAAACAAGAAACTCTCACTTTTCCATACAGCTCTTCTGTTCTACATCTATGCATTTATACATATAACATCCCTGAATGTAAGCTTCCCTCACACAGAAACGTCATATTGCATACTATGACATAAATTATTTGTTTGCACAAGTTCAGAACAGTCTGTATTTTGGTGCAGATGTCACTACATTTTCCTTCCCCATGTGTTTGGTTCAGCACTGTCTTAACATAGCCAGTAGCCTTGCTGTGTACCTGCACAGTACAATCTGTCATGCATTTGTCTCGCAGGGGAAAAGTCTTACCACCCAGTGACACACGTAGATTATTTTGTTCTTGGGAGTTTGCTTTGGTTTATTTTGTCCCAGTGGGAAAAAAAAGCAGTTTGTCAATGCCACTGTGTAAGTCACCTTTCCTTCAGCAATATGGACTCCATCAACAGGCAGAAGGGATGATTCTTTTAGGTACTCTTCTGCTGGATGCTACTTGAGGTAGTCTCATCCTCTCAACATGATAGCCAGCTGATTTGACCACTCTCTTGGGAAACTTTAACAGTACAAAACTACATTTTCCTGTTCATTTTTTCTCTGGAAAATTTATTTTATAATAGTCCGCTGCCACACAGCAGTGCAAAACATAGATGCCAGCTTCTAACAGCTTTAGCACATATGCATTATACTGAGGTTTACTATATAAACACAGATCTCATCTGGAATGATGTATACTTTGAATGTTTGAAATGCTGACTATTACTCAAAGTCATCAGAAATCTGTTGCTTTGGCTAGTTTCATGGGGTTTCTTGTAGAAGGTGCTGAGTGACCCCAGTTTAAGGTGGGCCAGGAAACATTTCTCTGTCTCTGTAGGCCCAGTGTGTGTCTGCTTGCTCCAGAAGAGAAGCAGAGATGTGAACTTCCCCTGCCATTCTTTCGTGGGTCAGCCTAGGAAGCCGTCTTTGCCCCGATGCAAGGGCAGAGGTGCTAAATTGCCCATCTCTATCCTGGGGAGCAAGGGCCTGAGTCTCTGTCTCTGCCCCCCAAATTAGCCCAGCCAAGAAATGCTCCTGTTCTGCAAGGAACACAGCACAAGAAGTGGTAGAGGAGTAAGAGGAGGGTGGACCAGTGGGAGGGGCCCTTCCTGTGGCTGTAGAGCCAGCAGGTTCACTTCACAGCTGCCCTTGCTTCCCCTCTTCCCAGAACAGAACAGAACAGGCTTCAAACCACAGGATAATTACCCAGAATAAGTAAAGAAGTTCACTTAGTTTGGATTTGATCAGAGCGTTTCCAACCAAATTTGGCATGTTGGTTGTCTTTTCCAGGGGAAAAACCCCTACAAAAACAGCCTTTCTTGGGAATACACCACGCTTCGAGATGGCATACCCTCTGAAAAATAGGAAATTATCTTTTTCATATAGTACAAATCCCAGATGGAAGAAATCAAAATATTTCCTTGAGTGAGTCTGAAAGGAAAGATGTAACTGTCAGCTGCCAGTCAACCAAAGAAGAAATCAGATCTTGATCTGACTAGATCAAGACTGTGCATTTATTAGCCCCAGTCTTCTGGGCAGAGCTACTAAGCATAGGGACAGAGAAGGGGTGATACCTGCGGTCCATTAGCCCTGGGCTTCACACCAAGCCACACCACACCAATCTGGAGGGTGCTCTGCTCCCAGCCTGAGAGCAAACAGGACTGCCTAAGTGGACAGCATGGCACAGCCAGGAATGCTACGTGATGCCGAGGCAGAAAGTTAGGCACTGGCTGATCATAAGGGCAAACAGCAGAGAGTGAAGATGAAATCAAATACATAATGGGGCAGATGAACAAGCGAGGGGTTAATATGCAATTAGGAAAACAAAACTGGTGAAAGAAAAGAGGAAGACAAAGGGAAGGGTAAAAAAGGACTGCACCAGAAGGAAATTTACTGTACAGAGAATAAAAAGGGAAAGTTGGACCTGTGGATCCAGAACTTCTTTTCATAGCCCTAGGAAAATAAGGACAGTCAATATGAATATGACTAGTGAACTGAAAACTGAATGAGGGAAAATAATGATAGTCCTGTAGATATTTTATGGAACCTTCTGAAGTCTTTGAAATGCTGACAATGACCAAAGATACATTAAGTGATAGCTACTCTGAACACATAGGCAGAAATCTTTCTTTTAGATAACCATCCTGCTCATTCATTGAAAAATCCCAGAAAGCAGAAAGACTTTCGAGATAGAGTTTCTTATATCTTATAGGTAGGTAGTAATTTAACAGGAAATGAATATTTTGTAAGAGAGTCTTATTTTAAGTTGAGTTTTACTTTCTGAAGGATCAGTTGTCTTTGAAATGAGTTAAAGAAGTTGGAGTAATCAAAGTTCAACCTGAGTACCATATACTCACTCTTCATCCCCAAAGTGAGAGGGAAAACATGTTTAGTTTTTCTTTACTTTCCCTTTTCTGTAAGGGGTTCAGGGAACTCTCCATAACTTCCGTTGGTGAAATGTTGTCTCTGCCATTTCACCAAGGGGACAACAGTACACAGCTGATCTTTCTCTTCTAGGGAAAGGGTTTATTTTGAGGTTAAGGGAGACAGCTACTGAAAAAGAATCCTATTTAATAAAGAAACAAGCAATTCATTTGGCAGAGCAGACAAAAAGGGCCTGACAAAGGAGCAATAACAGTGTTAACCTCAGGCTGTGTGTGGTCCACAGATGAAGTGTTTTGAAAGCTATGGTTTGCCTGTCCTCACTGAGCGGGGGGAGAGAGAGAAAAAAAAATATCTGTGCCATTGCTGCCTGTGAATTTTTTGTCTTGTTACAGGAAAGGCAAAGGAAACCATGAGGCCAACTTACTCTCTGCTTGTGATTGAACATCCTATTCTTGTGGTCATGGCAAAAACTAAGCAGTGGTTTGGGCTTCCAATAGCCCCCACCCCAAGTTCTAGATTTCACCGAGAATACCCTGAGTTTAACTAACCACTTTGTTCCTTAAATCATTGTTTTTCAAGGGAAATTTAATTTAAAAGATGTATTTATAACTTGAGTGAAATCCTATGCTATGCAAACAAAATTATTATTGTTTGAAATAATTCCCGTCTTGTTGGGACTATGTCCAGAAGTCATATTTTGTCAGAGCCAAGCTGCAATGGAACGACCAGCGTTCTCTTCCAAACCTAGTAATCCACAGTTTCAAGGGCCAAATCCTGCCTTCAGCTCCACCACTGTACATTCAAAGTTACTCCACTGACTTCACATTTGGCCCTATATGTGGAAAACAAGATTTCACCTCCGTGTCATGTTTTGCTCAATTTCTTCTTGGATTTCTCTTTGTTCATTTTGCTCTCAGATTTGAAAACAAGAATTTAATCCAGCCAGTAGATTAACTCAAGCAATAAAGAGTCCATATAACATTGGCCAAAAAACAGTAGAATCTGGAATGTGCTGGTGCCTGGAACTGAGGTCCAAAGGCATAAAGTATCTTTTGCTCTGGCTGACGGGAAGCTACCTCCTATTATTTTTGTATTTTTGATGAAGGACAGCAGTTTAGCTTCTGCTATTGCATGAATTAAAATATATCTTAATTAATTCTGAACACCAGGGAGTGTCAGCTTTAAGGATGTTATTTCATTATGTTTTTCAGTAAATTGTTAGCATGATTGGTTCTGCCTTAGGAGCCAAACTGAGCCTGGCCCTTATGTGTGTAAGAGCAATGAGGAGGAAGGAGTTTAACCAGCCTTTCCCCTCGCATGGCTCACACAGAAGTAAAATAAAATTTCAGTCTGTGCCTTCCTCCCTTTCCTCCTTTCCTCCCTATTATGAAAAAGGAGGCAAAGAAACGGGTGGGAAAATAGTTTTGCTAACTTGAATTATTCCAAAATCAGGAGACTGATTGAATGATAAATTGTAGATCCATATGGGACTTTTGTCTGCAATCAGGAAATCTCAGACCTTTTTAGAGAAGCATGGAAGCTGGGGCTCTCAGATGTCCCCATGTTGACATGTCTCTGGAAGCACAGGCTGTGTAAGAACACAGAAGTATGAGATTAGGCAACAAACACTGTTTTTCAGATCCACACTCATTACTGGAACCGGCCAGTCTTGCAGGGAAAGAAAGAGAAAATAATCCTGTCCCGGAAAAGTCATTCCTTCCCTATGTGTGTGAATTCAGAAACCTATGACATGATTTATTGTTTCCTTAATGGAAATTAGAGCTGTCAAATAAGTTATTACAAACATTTCTTACAGGCAATAACATTAGAGGTGCAGAAGCAACTGAAAAGGATTATCAGTGGTCAGCATATTTAGCCTTTGGTAACTACCTAAGCAAAATATGTTTGCATATGAACACATTGCCTCAGGGTTCACAGCCTAACTTTGATTTCTATTGAAAGTGCAGATATGTTTGATAAAAAATTTAGCAAGGCTGCCTTCCCATATCAAAAACATATTCCTCTCCATTTACCACATTCCCATCTGCTTTTTATTCTGTCCTTGGTTTTGTTCTGTCCTATAAATCTTTGGCTTGCTTTATATAATTTCACAGGATTGTGTGTGAAGGAGTTTCTATTTATTGTTGTTATTATTATTACTGTTGTTGTTAGGTACCCCTTCACAGGGAACAGGGGTGCTGAGCAGAAGGAGTGGGGTGGGAAGCAAATGGCAAAGTAGTTGTTTGCTTTGCAACTCCTGATACAGCAGAATCTGTACTGCCTCTTCCCACCTCTTATCAAGAAATAGGAGTCAAAAAGTTTATCACACCCCAAAAGAGATGTCTCGCGTGACGCATTGTTGCAAGCTACTGCTCCAGGTTTTGTCTAATGTACAAGTCACAACGTTACTTTCCTCCCATGGCTTCTTATAGCAAAACATTCATGTATAAACAGCTGACAAAAGAAATGAAAAACTTTGGAGAAAGAAGACTGCAGCTGAAACAGTTTTATGATCACTCTGTGAAATCTCAGGTTGTTTGACTGTAAAAAACTATTATTATTCCTATTAAAGCATTTTCTGCTGAGATTTTTCTTTGCAACAGTACTGCTTGTCGCTGCCATCACTTGCTCTCACGCATAGAAGAGTCAAGGGCTCAACACACTGTTTCTCTGTGATCTCCTACACATTCTTGCTCATTGGGACATGCAGGAGTGCAGCGATGGACGGGGCAGGCCTGAGGCCACTTTGTATAAATCCAGCCAGGCTTCAAATTAGCTTGAGGGTAGGAGGTAGAGTGATCTGCTGCTGTTCCCCAGGTTAAATGGGGAGACGGTCTGTTGTGTTCCAATAAATTTACATGGGGAATATACCTAAAAAGCTCATATAAAGCTTACCACTATGCAATTTTTGAAGTGAGAAGCAGGTAATGTGAGTAGCAGAGAAGTGTCAGGTAGGGCTTTAGAAGGGATTGCTACTTCTTCAATTGTGTGTTTTAAATACATCTAATTAATGAAATTCCTAAATGTATTGCTGCTAGTAAGGTCTCTAGTACAGATGGTCTGAGATGGTCTCAAATGATCTTCCATCAGGAACACTTGCTAATTACTTTGCATTATTGTACTAAGCAGGAATTTCTTTGTTAGAAAGGCCTGAAAAAGACTCTCCCCCTCCCAGTAAATAAGCTCTTCCAAAGCTTTCTCCACATGGTGATAGGAGAAGAAAGGAACTGGGAAACCCTTAGATACTGGCTAGTACATTTCAGGAAGAAACAAGACTGCATTATTTTTTCATTTCCAATACTGGTCTAAAATAAAAACACAGGATAGAAAATTACACTCCAAACATTCAATGATAAGGCTATTCAAGCTAGGTTTTCATTCAGTTCGAGGACCGTGCCAGAAATTGTTACAGTGCTTGTCAAAAGAAATAGTCATGATCGTTTAGACAAAATACTTGCCTTTGACCTTTCCTTTCCTAGTGAATAGTCTTCCTTCTGAAGAAAGCAGACTTCCTAATGGTGGCAGTTCTCCAAAATGGTATAGAAGTGCTTATTCATTAATGACATGAAGTGATTATCGTTGGAAAATTCGTATTAGGTTGGATTTTTGCTATTTTAAGTCAATTCCAAAAAGCCCAATCCTGATTTCTTTCACATAAAAGAACCGATTACTTGAATGAGAAAAAAAGAGCCAATCCATCTTAGCAGAGAGCAATGCATCCATTTTGTGGATACAGCACTTAGTGCTTTATCTGTGTTGAAGGCAGGTGCACTAACAGGTATGTCCCATCGCTCTGGTCTCCTAGCCAAGGGACCGGTTGGAGCATGATGTGGCTCCCGTGCAGCCCTGAGTGCACAACACAGCCTTGTCCTCATACAGATTTGGGATGTGATCAAGCTGTGCCATAGGAACTGGATGATGAAAGCCACTGCATACACAGACAACCTGCACATTGTTAGCAAGCCAAATACAATTATATAATGTTGTTCTTATTTATTGCTGCCTTTCTGTTTGTTATTGAGGCCTCAACTGTCCCGGTGTTAAGACTGGTACAAATATCAAGAGAGGACATGTCTGGCCAATGTAGCTTGGATCTTGATGTATGGTGTATTGCTAAATTTGATGGGGCTAAAAGATGAAATATATGTAATTTGCACAGCAAGAACCAAATGCAACTTTAGTCCAGCTGGTGTTATTGCTGTTCACATTATTCCTATGCCTAGAAGCATTGTCACATCCCTAACTAGGGCATCGCTGAGCTACCTGCAGTTCAGATGACAATGAATCACAATGGTCTAAATAGTAAGTCTAGATAGCGAGTCCAAATTGACTTCACTGCCACTGCATCAGTGTAACACAAGGTAAAATTTTGCCTGCAGGTGGAGGCAGCTCCTTTAGTGGAAGCTAGGTCAGACGGCTGTTTGTAGCCCTGCTTCTTCCCTGTTGCAAGTGGAGGGAGTAGGTAGAGGTAAGGGAATGTGCAACTGAATCCTCCTTTCACCTGGGAAATCTTGGCCCCTGGATGTTCCTGTGTTTCCAGCACATTTTGTTCACTCCAGAGCTCAGAGGACAGATTTGCAGCTTCCCAGAGCTGCCTGATTCCTCAAAAAGATGTTTCTCTGGTGTTTTCCCCAAATTTGAGCCTTCATTTGTGAAACCCTCCCCCAACAGAGGTTTCCACTGTGTGTAAATGCATTGCCAGTGTGCACACCAAAGTCTGCACAACCAGTGGTAATAAGGGTATTAATTTTTAAGCCTTCTGCTGGTGAAACTCTGTCTGATCAGCAGTGTTAATTTTGTATATGGAGAGAGCTAGCGAGTGTTATCATACACTCTGCCAATATGTAATTTATTTGTCCAAAGCAAAGATATTCTTTCCTGGAAAGAAAAAGAAGAGTTGATGCAACTCAAAGTTGGTGTGAGCCTCACTCGGTCCATAAGCAGTCTATAACATATGATCGTGGAACGACTTATTACATGGCATGTGATACAGCTTACTGCTAGCTTTAGAGAAAGATTATAACTAACGAGATAATCTTAAGCAGCATGTCAGGCTTGGCTTACTGCTTGGGAATATTAGTGATGACAGATATCTGAGTCTGTCATGATACTAAATCAGAAGCTATTATGGTATCATTATGGCTCATGGTACAATTAGGATGACATGGGATCAGTGGGATTCGAAGGCCATGTGAGGGACTGTCTGGCTTTTATTCCTCTTCTCACCTGGGTTTGATGGATCCATCCTGGGAAACTTCACCTCACAGTGAAAGCTGTGGCGCAGAGCTGTCCTGGAGCACCTTCAGCTCCCCACAGCCTCTGCAGAAGATATCTCGGTGTTGCAGGCCAGCCTCTTCCATCAGCTTGCCTCCTAGGTCCTCTATGCCACAATAGACCCCAGGGTGCAGGGCATTCAGCAGGACAGTGGGAGGAGTCCTGAAATTTGGATGCAAAGGCAGCATGACCTCTATTCCCCCTGCATGAGTAGAGAGGCTATGTGGTTACCACTGCCTTACTTCTGTACAGAAGGATCTATAAACAATAAAAAGCACTGCAGAACAATGCATAAAGCTACTACTGTTAGCACTGACGTGCTGCAATAGTACTACCACTTAATCGTTTCAGTACCATTTGGTATCGTGCACACTTACAATTTTGATTACCCTATGGTATATTCCCCACCACCGAGGAAACATCATTACAGGGCTATATACCTCCCCTCCCTCAGCTTGCACTGCTGCATTAGCAGTAGCAGGACTTGATGTCTGTAACAATATGCCCACAAAGGCTTTGCAAACCTTTATTAATTGTTTCAGTGTATGAGAAAAACATAAATAAAGAGTATTGATTATTTCAGTCTTCTAAGCTCATTATACCTGCAGATACTGAAAATGCTTTTAAGCCCAGGAGATTACATAGGGCAAAGCTCCTTCTGTAATGCGCTGGAAGCTTACGGGAATATAGTTATGGATATACTCACATATGCACCTTGGTGGTGTTCCATACAATTGCGATGACTTATAACTCAAAGTGATATTCACTTTACTGGATCTCTTAGAAAGCTGCTGATGTTCTAATCTGTGTTGTTTTGCCAAAGTTATGTTGCTGATTCCTGTGACATACGGGCTTTCCTGATGTGGGAGGTCTGCCTTGGTTGATGATGCTTTATGAAAACTACCAGTGTAAGAAGTTGCGCTGTAATTGTGTCATACGTATGCATAGCCCTGCACTCTGCAGAAAGGCATGCCAAACTACTTAGTGTTTATCAGTTCCCTATCTACGGGTAAGCTAGGAGAGCTGCTCTTCTTATCTTACCAAGCCCATGTTTCTGGAGCTGAAGGTCACAAATTCCAAAAAGCTAGATCACAACATGGTGCAAGCCTGTGTTTGTGTCTGTGGCCTCTTACCAATGGCATCTTGTGTTTAAACTGAATTCCTGTCAGCGTATATATGCTGCCTTGAAGTGAAAAACATTTTCACCTCACATAAAAGATATATACAGCAACTGAAGCATTACATGGTTACTTGGTTCTTTCCACCTTTTTCATGCCAGTTACGTTGCAGCAAGTGAGAAAGGTCCATTTAACAACTGTCATATACAACATTTATTATGGATTGCAGCTGTTGACAGTTATGCAACTGGGATGAAATGCATCCCCATAAAAAGCACTAGGATGAGGCCTGTGCCACCACACAGAGTCTGTCTAAATCCTCAAAATAGACTCAGGTAGAGCATGCAGCAACTAGGAGTCTAAGTGGATGACAGCGATCTGAGACATTTCAGCCATGTTCTACAATATTTTGAATGTATGATCCATCTACTCCAAGCAATTTCACTTCCCCATCTCTGGTGCTGTCTACGCACTTTGATGAGGAAACAGCAAACACAGCATGTTTTTCATTTTGCTTTTTTCCCTCAGAGAAACTTAGGAACTTGCATTTTTTAAATACTGAGTTACAACTTGTTTAAACCAAATACTAACTTTGCATCATGATATGGTCTCTTATTTAAATTTATACTTTGTTTTCATGCAGCTTTGAAGAACATGTCACACACTTTCCTCCCTCAGTTTAGTATAGTGCAAAATTACTTCAATTCTCACTAGCTTCAGCAACTTGCAGGGCATTTCTGGTTTTTATGTTGAGAGTTTGGCAGGGGCTTTGTGCAAACAGCAGTACAGATGTACGGTCATGTAAGAGCAGATTTATAGCTGCACATGAACTTTTTAGTATTTTAACTTCATAATCATAACGTCCCCTTGCATTTGGGCTTTTCACAGTGTGTTAAGTAGAATAAATATGTATATTTGCAAGCACATCTCTTTCGGTTGCTTATGCAAATACAAAGCTGGCACAAGTGAGCATCTGCCACTGGTACAACGGGGCCTGTGTGCTTGCTGTTTGTTATGAACATATTCAGTGCCCCAGTCCTGCAAGGCACAGCGTGCTCCCCAAAAATAGCTCACCTTATACCAGTTGAAGTCTGCCCATCTGGAGAAGTGTGACAGAGCAGCATGTATCTGTGTGCGAGAGTAAATCTTTCATTGGTTTGGAAAGGTCACATACGAGATTCGATAACACTCTTAAAGTCAACAAAGCCGACCTGTAGCACTAGGTCTTATTTTTACATGTTGGCTGAGGGTTTTCGCAAAACATTGCTGTTCTAAGCATTTCAAAATCAGAGGCCACGTTGTTATTGATTATTGTTTGCATGCTTGTAGCAACGAGGACCGACTCTTTACTGAGCTGGACAAACACAGGCAGCGTGAGAGCAGTCATGGGAAAACTTGGCAGTTGCTTATGGCAAGAGGCTGATCTGGATGCAAAACAGATACGGGTTTATAGCATATTTTTTCACTACCAGATCTCTGTAACACCATAATGAGCATGACTGTCACACTAAATTCCTGCTGTGAGTCAGAAAGGAGTTGAAGCAGAAGAGCCCTCAACATGGTCCCCCAGTCCTGTGTCCGCCAGAAGGTGTAGTGAGTACAAGCCCCCAGGACTCTGCCCCACAGCTCTTTATCCTAACACCCCTCCTTTCCCCCTGGGAGAAATGAAACTGGCTTTAATGCCTGAGAAGTCCTGGAGTTAGATCTCAACACAGGGCAGAAAGACACTCCCTGCCTCAAAAAATTTACAATCTAAGATAAAAAAAAACCAACAGGCACTGCACTCTCCTTCAGCTTACAGCTCTATTCACTTTCTCCCATCCTTACTTTTCATTCCTGGTTTTCACCTTGTCTTTGCCTTTGCTTGACTAATAACATCATCCACTTGTCCTATAGTAAATACATCTTCCTTACTTGCCTGCAATGTGGTTTTGTGAATAGTGTATCTGGATTGCTACAGAATAAAATTAAAGCAAAATCTCTGTTGCCCATTAATATCAATAGACCCTTAAATTGGTTCCTTTCATGCTTTCATGCTCTGTTTCTATTAGATATTTAAGTCACTGTGTTCTTACTAAGATTACAGGATGTTGCAACTAATGGACATAAGCCATTGCAACAACTTCAACATTACTAGTCAGGAACAGTTCACATTTCATAAACCTGTTTTATGGGAGCCTGTAATTATACATTCGTACGAAAATATGAACTATATACAGTTTGTACGCTTTGCAATTTTCAGCCAGGAAATTTTAGTGTAGAAGCAAGATCATTTTAAAAGGGAAGAAGAGTATATTATGTGCTATATTGAACAAAGGTACTGTGTTACACTGAAAGGTTAACTGTATACCCAGAACAGAACAACATCTTCTTGAAAGTGAAACCTTTATTGAACAAAATGTGGTGGTACAAATTTTGTCGTTTCGTAGTAAGGAGCCTGATTCCTCCACAGAGATGGGGATGTATAGTCACTGATAGATATAAAAGTGGTCATAAAACAGAGCTGAGGTTATGATACTTCTCCTCACCTTATCATGTGGAGTGATTTCAAGTCACTTTTAACCTTTGGTTAGGTCACAGATAGGTCTTTATCAAGCCTGCACATGCGTGTAACAAATTAGACTTTAGCTTGTTATCACTATTATTCTATCTGGCTTTGCTCAATTAGGTGCATTGAGCACTTCTCAAATGGGATTAAGCACCTCATTTTTTACTATCATAAACCCACCAACAGCTGGGCCAGGAAGAGTGAGAAGGTACTATTGCGTGTGACCAGGTGCCCTCATCCCGCAGCACACAGGGAAGGGACGCTGTGAGTGTTGGCAAAGGCACACCAAAGCTGCTCGTTTCCTGGAAGAGTCTTGGTACTGTGGAGCAAAAGTCATGGACTCACTGCCAAAAAAAGAAGAAAAGGAGAAAAAAAAAAAAAAAAGGAGACTTCTTGTATTCACTTGAAGTCTGTAGCTGTCCAAAAGTTTGAAAGTTTGCGAGGCTATTTTGTGTTATCTGTCCTCTCTCACTACCCAAGCTGTTTGCAGAAAGAAGTCTCTGACTTCCTGCCTTTTTGATCACAGTGCTTGATTATTTCTAATTTGCTGTCTGTGGGAGGCGAAGGATTAGCACGGAATTTAATGTTGCAAACTCGGGTCTTCCTGCTATGTGACTGAGGTGTTACATAGACATACTAGAAGACTGAGGTATTACATACATGTTCTAACAGACATGTTATTCTCATGCAAAGGCTCACAACAGGTTAAAACATGAGGGGCAGGTGTGCACAGGCAGTTACTTGGGACAACAGGATGGTGATAGATGGGTCATCGCCCTCCATCTCTGTATGCCTGGCTTAAATGCCACTGCCTCTTTTTTAAGTCCTTGGCTACGTGTCTGGCCGCTCCACCCTCCTGCTGTTCTCCCACAGCTCACAACAGCCCTCCCCCACATCAAGAGAGTGAAGTTGTGCGAAGAAGAGCAAAACCTCTCCCTTCCTCTCCAGAGGGGAGTGAGCTGAGATGCCGCATTCATTTCACACCCCTGGCAAGGCATGGCCTCTTGACAGGGTCGTGAGCATGCTGTCACACACCCTCTCCAACACTCAGTGCTGCAATCGTGTGGCTGATCAAGTAGCAACAGTTTTACTTCTTACCGTGCTGGATGACCTAGACTTTGTGGACAAGGTGACGGCCTGATCAGTGAACTGGGGTTTTGTTTTCCTCAACCTGTACTTTGGGTTTCAGTCTCTCCAATGAGATGGGAAAAGTTCTTAGGCAGGGGAGAGAGTCAGAGTCCCTTCCCATCCACAGCAATGTTTCTCAACCTCCTGAAACTTCCCATTGAGCCTTCCCAGCCACCCATCCTCGTTCTGGGCACACAGTTTAGCTTTCCTGCTAAAATGGAGGTTGCTGCTCCTGAGGATGAAGACAGACTAAGTCATTTTTGTTCTTACCTGTGGGAAGGCAAAACTTGAGTTTGTCTACATTACTGAAAAGCCTTGTGCTGCCTCTATATAGAAAATTCACACATTAGAAACACTAAAGCAGAAATTAGGAAATTAACACATGAGAAATATTAAGAAGCAACAAGCTTAACAGTGAGTTTTCTTCAGCAATGCATTCTCTGAAGAAAAAAGTCAATGCTTTGCCAGACAAACAGACACACTGTCTGTGAAGTTACCCACTAGGAAGAGTGCAATGCTGGTTTTAAAGATTTATGTTCAGCACAACATATTGCATATGGGGTTGTGGGTGAGCCGTTCTCCTTTATGGGTAAGCTTCTCCCTTTTGGGGAGCTAACATGTCAAAAAGAGCTATTTATTCCTTCTCTCCTTCCTAAAGTGTCGAGCAGCAGCACACTGGAGGAAACATTGCGATTAAACCAAAGAAGTAATTCAATGATGTGTGGCCACATTACCTGCTTTTATTTGCTGGCAGTCTCTGCTAGCAGTGTAGAACCAGGCACAGGAAGGGTTGACTTGCTGTGAGCCTGGCTAAAAACACTGGCTATCTACAGGCCAGTCTTGAGCTGCTGCTTTGCACCATTTTGATCATGTCACAGCAGCCCCCAGTTCCTCTGTCTTCCCACACTCTGAGGAGGTGAGTTAACCACAGTTTACCCCATGTTTTTTTGTTTGCATCCTTCTCTCTGTTTTCCATGAGGATTTTGTTTGGATCACTGATTACTTCCACATATATAGGAAATACTGCCAACACACCCAGCTCCCAGAGGAACAGGAACACCCAGAGGAAGCTTTCAAGCAATCTAAAAACACTGGGAAGAAGCAGCATTAAAAAAACTAACACTAACATTTTTAAAGAGAATTCTAGTAGGTGCTACCCTTTAAAAAAACCCTGTTAATCACTACTTGGCAAAATTATAATTAGAATTGCTTTTTTAACACCCAAACTCTAAAAGTTGTATTTTTCCCTCGGGGAAAAAAAAACCACCAGAGGAACACTTTGTGAAATATTCAGTGCATGTGACAAAATACCTTAATGATACCCGAGGCTTCCACCAACGGCCCTAGGATGAACCTCAGCGGAATGCCTTTTTCCTGTAGTATTTGTAGAATAAATACTGAGTGGCAGGAATGCCTGTGACTGCCTGCCTGCCTGCAACAGTTGCTGTTCTGGAACAGATTTCAGCATGCAGCAAATGAAGCAACTGATTCAAGATTATGCCATAATAACTATAATATAGTTATATATATAAAATATAATAACTATGTTTTTATATATATATAATATAACTATGCCATAAAAATGAATCTATAAAAATAAATATTTCGTTCCTGAAATACCAAATCCTTTACTAAAAGCTTACATCTCAAAAACCACAAAGAGCTATCTGTCTCTGAAAGCCTACAGTAACTATGGACAGCTTACAGATGAGCACAAGATTTATAGTCTAGAAAAAATGGTGACATGAAATCCTTTAAAATATGATGTAATAGCCTCCAGTAGATGTATACGAATCAATAAGCGGAAAATATTTATTTTGGGGTCAAATGTAGCTCTTTCACCTGTTCATAAGTTTCCTGTAAACAGTTTAATTCATGTTTTTTGCAAACTGTGGCTTGCTAGTGAATTGTTCATGGTTACTATTCACATATCAATATTGGCGTTGTGTGGCTGATCAAGTAAGCAACAGTTTTAATTCTTATCACCTTGGATGACCTTGTGGACAAGGTGATGGCCTAAGCAGTGAACTGGGATATTGTTACCCGTAGGGAGACAGTAGCAGGTGGAGGGACAGGGGTAGGAGAGAATATATGGTGATTTTTAGGAAACTTAAATTTTTGCTTTTAAATATGAGTAGAACATTATATGTATTAACCTGTAATTTAGAAATAATTTTTCCTAACCTTTGATTTTTTTTTTTAATTTAATTAAAATATTTGTTTGTGCCTGGAAGAAGCAAGGGGAGTGTGGCATTTCTGTTAACGACTGAGGAGCTGCAAAAGGGACAAAGCCTCTTAACACTCTCGCTCCACTAAAAAATGTCAAAGAGGAACATTTTGTGGCAAGGAGAAGAAGGAAAGGGTTTTTGTCGTAGTGATTTTTACTGAGCTCTTCGGATTTCATCTGAATTTTGCAGTGTTGGCAAGAATGAGTCCATACCTGTCTCAAACTTTTCTGCCCATTATCCCTCAGATTCATCTCATTGTGTATGACTGACAACTCTGATAGTCCTCCAGAAGTACTGGAAATAATGCAAGAAAAAAGGAACAAACTCCATAAACTGTAAACCTGATCATTGATGCTACTTCTAAAACTACATGTAGTTGTCCCTTCCTCTCCTTTTTTCTGGACTTGGCCTGAGACATGCCAAAAAAAAGCAGCTGTGACTCCACTGTCATCCTGCCATCCCGTTTCTCTTACATGTTTTTATGTTGTCTTCAACATTGTGTGACCTTGGGGACAAGCATTTCTCTTCCCCTGGCAGTGGCACTACGCATTCTCTAACCTGCCAGCTCCAATCTGATTTTTTCTTTCTGGATTGAGGAGTACAGAAACGTTTGGAAGATGTAACTGAAGCTGAGGCAATATCTTATGTTCTACTCACTTAGCTGAGACAGTCTGCTTTACTCCACTATGGTGCACTCCTGATGAGATGATAATTCTTGCCAGAAAAGATCAGATTGAGCCTGAAAGAGTTCAGATCTATGAAAAAGATTCTTCTGATGGAGTCAGAGTCCAGTGTGAAAACTCTAAAAATAAAACAAAATAAAATAATGAAAATCTTGCAAAGAAAAAAAAATCCATGTTCCCCTGTTTGGAAAGGCAGAAAAGAAGTACACCTTACTGCTTCATATTTTGGGGGTTTTTAATGCTGTAGTGATCTTAGGAATTATGGTAGAGATTGATAACATAATAATAATGGTAGAAACACATTCACATCTCCTTAGCTTCAGGCTCTGGAAGTCTCAAGCCAAAGCACTAAAGGTTTTGTAAAAAACTACAGAAAGACTACATCTCTCTTGTGTGGTCTGCCTTGACAAGACTGTTCTGGCTTCAGTGCAAAGTGTTTCACTCTGGCTCTCAGGTCTTTTAATCCAATGTGTAAATTCATTAGACCTCCTATCCCTGCTATTGATATAGGCTGAGGATTTTCAAAATTCTCAGAGGCTGTGTGCCTCTGAGCTAGTTGTCTAAACTCTTGTTTATAGTCAACGGAGATAAACAAGCACTTCAGGAACAGAGTTCACCATAATCAATTTATACATCTGCCTTCGGACGAGATGAAATGTGTCCTAGTTGCCTGTATCTCGCCACTGACTATAAAGGAGGCATAGATGAGTAGCGCATATGCAAACCACCACACTGCAGGTGACTACAGTGAGATGAATCCCAGCCTAGATGACTTGCACTGCTAATTGGCTTAATGTAGTAGGACTCTCCTTTGGCTGAGGCTGCAGGCAAGTGTCAGGACTACCCCTGAAACTGCCCTTACTCCAGCAGAAAGTATTAGTGTTGTGAAAGGCTTGCATTTCTTATTCTTCCAGTAAGATAAAAGATAAGTAAAGGTGGCTGTCTGAAAAGCAACCGCTTAGAATGAGGGCTAAGCATTTCTGATGGAGGCATCCTGAAGTCTGCAGAGAAGATAATTTGTAGTGGTACTAATTTCTCTGCAAAGTACCAGGTCCCAAACAATGTGAGTTTGGGCCCTAATGTGTCACCCTGTAGTCTGAGAACGTGTTAGAGGCACCTTCTTGCCTTCTTCTCTGTCTTGTGATGGTAGGTCCTTTTTTTGCAATGTTCAGAGCCATTTGTGCGTGCATTAGATGGACATCTCCTCAAAAGCATCTTTTTTTTTTTTTTTTACTGCCTTATTTCCCTGGTTTTGACTCTATGTTCCCACTGGGCATCAAAAATATTCCAAGACATCTGATGACTTTAATTTTTGATTATTTTAATAATTCAAATCTGGGAGCACTGCAGCAAGGTTCTTCAATTATTCTGTTAAGGGGAGACAGGAGATTCAGCTACACACATCTTAACCCTGCCTGGCTCTCAAATATTTTTCCTTCTTTCTTCAGATACTTCTAGGTAATCTTTTGATTTCCCTACTTTATTTTCAAAATACCAGTTGCAAGGAACTGCTTAAGCATGGAGAATTGAACAAAGACAGGTAAGAAAAAGCAGAATATCTAGTTGGCATAACTTATTATTATACTTGCATTGTAAGCTGAATTATCGAAATTGTAGTATTGTATGAAAAGGCTCGGTAACCAAAATATTCTCTGATACGAGCTCGCTTTTTTTATGCTGTAACAGAAACCACCAGCCTGCAACATCCTCATATTTGCTGCCTCTTAGCCTTTACTTGCTCCTTGGTATTCTACATTGCAATAAATTTATCTTCTGGGAGGTGTTCAATACATCTTCCACCTTGTGTTTTTGGAGGACAAACCATGCTCAACCAAACAGCTTGGGTGATGCTTTCTTGACTATGCATAGCATTGGAGTATTTGGTCTCTTGTATGACCATACATTATTTTTTTTTCCTGGAAACATGGTCCTCTCTACAGTAATTCTTATTTCTATTACAAGACCAAACCAAACATATCTGAACTGTTAAGTTTCCATTGTGCTGAACTTGTAAAATTCTTCCTGTGATAGAAAATGTCCATGCATTTTCAGTACACAAAGATAGGCGCAAAGGTATTGTCCTCATGGAGGGAAAATTTTGCTGATTAATTTTTGAACAGCATAGACCTGAGGAAGTTTCTGCATGGTTGGCCAACCAGCCAGCCTTCTCCTTCTTCCTTGCCTAGTCTAGAAAGAAAAGGGAAATTCCCTTGCACGAAGCAAGGTAGTCAACTGATCCCCTGGCAAAAAAACAGAGGACAAACATTTACCAGTGAATTTCCACTCCAGAAGTGGGAAGGAGAGTTTGCTACAAAAATCACAAAGGAAATCTCAATGTATTATACCAATTCAGAACTGAAAACTGGTCCTTTTTTGTATGCGTTCTGCAGTATACCCTTGCCTTTACTTGCCTACCTCAATATGAAAAGGAATAATAGAAAAGAGACAAGAGGTAGCTTAACAACCAGTAAACAACCCTAAAGTGTGTGGACATACCATCATCTCATTTAATTATGACTGGTTTGTATTACTTGCCTCAATCTCTTTGCCAAATAATCTAAATAATGACAATCTGAAAGAAACAGTAGATAATGTCATCCACGAACTAACCAAAACAACTCTGTAGATTAAATTTACCTGGGAATATTTCTGAAATCAAAAGGGAAATATCGGAGATGAAAACAAATGTCTAAATGCAAGTTTTTTCAAGCTTAAAAGAATCTGTCTTTTTGCACCGATTCTTTGTTGCGTAAAAACCTAAAGATATTTCGGGATATAGTTTGACATGCAAGATTTTTGTACTAAATTAATTTTTTATTATTTGATTAGGTTTTTTATTAGACTGTCTGTTGTGTCATAATGAAGCACAAATTTTGTTTTCAAATGTAAGCAGAGGGCATAGAAGAGTTTAGGGATCACTATCAGGAGTCACAGCTGACTGACTGCAATGTGAACCTAGAGAGGAATACATCAGTTTTCATACTTTAAGTATAATACAAAGTCAGGAGCTGTAGCGAGCAGTGTCTTACTATGTGAGTCCAAAATGTCTAAGCTATTTGCATGAGAAATTAGCATCATTTATATTTTTAAAAGAAAACCCATATGAATTTAATCTCCTCTTCTATCAGCTCCTGTTTCCTTTGTCAAGGCAGCTTGGCAGGCAAACCAAAGGCAAATGGATTTCCACATGACCTACTTTATCTGGCAAGATATATAAATAGTCTACTCCAAAATTTTGGAGAACCCATTTAAAACACATTGGAACGCACTTGTGAAAGAACACAATGTCAATGGAGGAATCAAGGTGTCTTGCACGTGCTTTGTGGAAGGAAGGTGGTAACTGAGATGAAACCACTGTCAGAGGAGCCTGAACTGCAGTGCAATGAGCTGGAAGGTGGCACAAGCACTGCGACCATGGGTGTAGTCGCCACATAGCAGGGCACGGTGTCACCTTGCCGGTAGAAGTGCATTTTATTCAGTGTACTGCGTAGTTGGTCATGGTATCCGATCACAAAATGGGTACTGTTTTGGACAGCAATGGCTAGGCGGGATTCAGAAATGGCAACACGTGCAACGGAGCGGTAGCTGGCCCTGAAGTGGTTTCGGCACTGTAGGCAGCGAGGATGGATCAATCCCTTCTGAGCTCCCTTCTCTAGCTGCTCGGCTGGGCACATCCTCTTCCTGGCCCCCAGCAAGTGCCAATTGCACGCTCTTTTTTAAAAATGGGGGAAAAAAACCCTCAGTAACCCAACTGGCTGCAAAATGGCTGAGGGCTATTGATTGTTTTCTTGCTGCTAGGAAAAAACCAAAAAGAGGGTCTAAAGCAAGGGAACCTTGTATGAAAAATAAGGTGGCAATTTCTCACGAGCACTGACTGTTTGCAAAGCAAAAGAGTGAGATTGGTCCTAATGGGCACAATGAGACCTCTGCAGCTTTTTAGGCCATCTCTGATATGCTGGCAAGGCAAAGAAAGTCCTTTTTCCTCCAGGATTGGCCTCGTACAGAAACACAAAAGACCTCCGTAGTGCAATTAATTGAGCTCAAAGGACCTTTATCCTCTGGGCTTCCTGAGTAGCAGCACGCTTGTACAGAAATAACCTGTGGTGACAAAGTGAGGGAAGAGGGTGGTCGGGTCCTGACGTAGGGTTACAGCAGTCCCACAAGCAGAGACTACCCCAGGGGGTATTCGGTACTTCCAAGCACAAGGCGTGTTGCAAGGAGAATTTCAACATGGAGCATGCTTAATGTTGTTTAAACTTTCAGAACAAAACCATAGCAGGCAAACTAGCTGAAACATTCATTCTTGACAGAGGTCTTTGCGACTTTTATCGTAATTTCAGGAAATTATGCCCTAGCCTAATTTAGCTGAGTATAAGGATTTTTCTGCATGGAGAAACTGGCTGGTGTAATTATTTCACTTGTGCCCACTAACCTCTCTTCGTAGACAGTTTTACAGCTGTAAATATGCAGATGTTAAGAGTCAGACCTAAATATTGTGCTGTTTATGCATTTCATTAGTGTTCTTAATAGCTTTGGTTTACGCTAATACATGATATCTAAATTATGAACAGCGGAGCATTGCTGGTTATGCACAGAAATCCACGGTATTAATATTCTTGGTTTTGCTAGCTGTTCACTTTCGTGGGAAGAGGGTACGGCTACATGCAGCCCTCTCATGAGATGATTAGCAAAAGAGCCAGTGGAACTGTGAATGGGTAGCTCAAACGGTTGGGAGCAGAAAAGGAAATCCACCATCATGTCTAGAAAGGGAGCAGTCCATCAGACAACATCTTAACTACTCATTTGGAAATCTTTCTTTGCTATATTCCTAAATCCAACAACCCAATAAAACATTTTTATGTCCAGCGTTGGGGCTTGCGATTAGGCTCAACAATGAGGTATGGTCTAAAAGGCAGTTTTTATTACTTATTATTTATTGCTATTCTTGACATTAACTCATTTTCCCTAATCCATGATTTATTGTTATATGGCAGGGATGGAACCCACACACAAAATTTGTCTCTGGAAGGCTATTTTCAAGAAAATGATTTTTCTTTTCAAGGGAACGAATGTATGACAAATATATGAAAACTAATGCCAGACTCCAGGGTAATGCTGCTTTCAGCGTGCTTTAAAATACAAATGCAACATTTTGAAATTTGACCTCAGGGACAATTTTGTGTCTTCGGACCAGATAACTTGTTTGGTTGGTGCCTCCATAGAGATTCTGGCTTTCTTTGATTAGCCCTCAAGACACTGATTAATTAACGGGATTTAAATGAACCGTTGGCTCATGCTACAACACCCTAATGCCAATGGCATTTTTAATAAGTTCACACTCTGTTCTTGCTCTGACTAAATTGTCTCCAGGTTTCTGAAGGAAACTGGAAAATTTTGCGGTCTTACCTGACACTTGGATAATCTCAAATGTTGAGGTTCTTAACGGCATTAGTGGTTTAAACAAAAGACCTATAATGAAACCCAGCTAGAATTCTAACCCTAACAGTACAATTTGAGTTCATGCTTACCAACTGCACTCATAAAAGCACTTTACTCTTTCCAATAGTCCCACTGAGGCAGCTGAAATGGTGACGTACAGGAATGTACGTGAGGCTGCTAGGATTTGTGCACTTTTGACCTTGATAAAGGCCAACATGCACCGTTTGTCTTTTTTCAATGTTTTTGGCAAAATATCCTGTTCTTTGATGATCTTTCTTTTAGTGCTTCATAGTGCTTTATCTATCATAATGCTTCAGGAATTAATGGAAATTATTGTGAAAAGATTTACGGTGAAATTGGTGCGCTGATTCTAATGCCTCTGAGCTTTCACCTTTCTTTTTCCCGCTGTTTCTGCAAATGCCCCCTGTTAAAACGCTGCGACAGCTGCTTTGTAAGTTCTCAATGCAATATACCTTGATGAATCGCAGCATCGCGGCGCTCCCTGCAACAACGGCACACTAGGGGGACTAGTTCTCTACAGTGGAAGAGCACCGGTGCTCACAACCACCACAGCCAGAAGCCTGCAGTTAAGTAATTTGTAAAAAAAAAAAAAGAAAAAAAAGAAAAAGTATGTATATATATTTATTTGGCGATCTTTTCTGGCGGAGTGGAAGAGACAGAGGGCACCGACAGGGGAGATGCTGAATGAGTTTGGTCTTTCCCTTTTAATGGAAAAGTGTTTGGGATTGCCCCGCGTATCACTCTCCTTTTTTTTTGTTTGTTTGGCCTCGCAGCCCACCGCCGCTGAAAAATAATACCAGCAATGCCGCAGATCGATCAGCAGGCACGGGCAGTCAAACTTGATTATTATTTTTTGTTTGTTTGTTTGTTTTTTTGGTGGGTTTTCGGTAGAGCCCGGCGCTGTGGAGCGCAGGTGCTGGGGGGGTGTGTGTGTTTGGGGGGGTCCTGCAGCCAGGGGTGCACCCACGCGGGTGGGCGCCGGTTCTTCCAGGGGACATTGAAAATCCTCCCGGCGCTTCCACCCTCAGGAATCCCGCCCGGCTGCCACAGCCCGGCCCCTCACTGCAGCTTCTGGCCGGGGACGCGCCATCACCCCCGGCCCCGGGCGGGACCGCACCTGGCGCTTCGCCTCCCCGCGCTAACACCCGACCGCTTACCCTTTTTGCTTTTTTTATTTTTTTTTTTTTTTTTTTCTGAGGCGGTTTCGGACTTAAGGAGTTTACTTTTAAGCGAGTTCTTTCTAACGCAGTTTTTATAGGGCTTTTTGGGTTGTTTTTTGGCGGCGGCGGGTTTTTCCCCTCTTTAATGCGGTGGGTTTCAAAGAATCACCATTTCAGCCGCGATTTGAATATTCCTTATTCAAATCGCCACCCGCTTCGCAGCCCGCTCCTTCGGAACCGAAAACGGACCGCACCCCCCCCGCCTCGCCGCACCCCGCTCCCTTCCGCCGGCGCACGGCGGGCCCGTCCCCGCCCCCCCCCCCCCCGGCCGCGCCGCCGCAGTCCCCGCCGCCCGCCGCCTACAGCTCCCAGGATCCCTCTGGGAAGCGCCGTCCCCTTCCCTCTCCTTGTTGTTTGAAAAGGGCTCCGGCGGAGTTTCGTGGGGGGGCGCGCCGTGGCTCCCCGGCTCGGGGCGGTGCGGAGGGCGGGCGGTGCCGCCCGTCGGCGCTGTGGAGGGAAGCGGGCTGGGGGCGGTGGGACACACGCACACGCGACGCGGTGAACAGCAGGGTAAACCCCTCCCACGCTCGCCGGGAGGGCGAGGAGCCGGCCCCAGCCCCGGGGCGAGACCCGGCCGCGGCTCCCCCCGGAGGCGGAGGCGAGGGGAGGGAGGCAGGAGCGCTGGCCGATCCCCTCCTCCCGCCGCGCCGGGAGGAGGAAGGGGAAGGAGCGAGCCCGGGCAGCGGCGGCGGCCGGCGCTGAGCTCGGCCCGGCGGCGGGGCGAGGGGAGGGAGGGAGGGAGGGAAGCCCCCCGCGGCCCTTCCCCGGCGGGAGGGTCCCGGCGGCGCGGGGGGCGGTGCCAGGGGCGCGGGGCGGTGGCTGGATCCTGCCCTGGGACGCCGGAGCCGAAGTTGCGGCGGGGCGGCGGCCGCCCCTGTCGTCTCTCCCGATGTTCGTGTGACTCCTCGGCGGCGGCGAGGAGGAGGAGGAGGAGGAAGGGGGGAACCTCCCGCCTCAGCCCCGCTCGCCGCTCCGCTCCGGCTGGTTGTTGTGCGTGAGAGACAGACACACACACACCGCTCCCCCGTCCCTCCCCTTCCCTCGCCCCGCAGCCCCGGGAGGCCGGAGCGGGCGCGGTGCTGCCGCCGCGTCTCGGGGCTCCCTCGGTCCGGCCCGGCCCGGGCGCTGCCGCTGCTGCCGGAGGAGGAGGAGGAGAAGGGCTGCCCCGGCGGGCAGGCGGCCCAGCCATGAGCGGCGGGGAGGTGGTCTGCTCGGGCTGGCTCCGAAAGTCCCCACCGGAGAAGAAGTTGAAACGCTACGTGAGTGCCCTCTCCCACTCGCGGTCCGCGCTCCCCCTCCCTTCCCCGCTTCTCCCCCGACGGGGCTCCCCGCTCCCCTCCCGCTCCCGCCCGGCCCGGCCCGGCCTCCCCGCGCGGTCCCTCCCGGCCGGGCCCGGCGGCGGCGCGGACGAGCCGCCCTCCCGGCCGCCTCGCCGCTCCGTTTCGGCCGGGACTGCTGACCGCTGCGTCCCGCGGGGCTTCCCCACCCACGAGTCCCCCCCTCTTTATTTTTATTCTCCCCCCCCCCCCTTAAAAAAGGGGCGCCGGGCGGTCAGATGTTTCTACCCTGCTTTTATCGCCTTTCCGAGCGAGTCGGGAGAGGAGGGAGGGGGGCGGAGTTTTTCCGTCTTCCCTTTGGATCCGGGCTCGGTAGATATATATGTATTTTTAAACGTAAACACTTGCCGTCCCGGTGCTGGTGCGTGATCGAAGGGGAGGGCGGGGGGCTCGGTGCGGCGGGCCGAAAGCCGCTCCGGGCGGGAGGGCAGCCGCAGCCGCTGGCCCGGAGACGGCGGGAGCCGGGGATGCCCCGGGAGCCCTCCCCGCTGGGGCCGGGGGGGCCTTTGCCCTTGGGACCGGAGCCCTCCGCCTCGGGGGGGGGTGGGGAGGGGGAGGGAGGGAGTTGCAAGAAAAGTGCCTTTTTCTTTCTTGAAGTTCAGCCTGCTGTTGCTCAGAAGTAAACACGTTAGCGGCGGCTGGAGCGGAGCTGACACTGAGTTCGCAGGAAAATGGAGCGCGTTTGCTGAGAGGGCAGATTTCGTGACAGGGCAGCAGCGGTGGTGCTGTGCGCCGGGGCTCCGCGGTGCTGGCGGGGACGCTGGCAAGTCACGTAGGAAGAATGGGTGATGTCAGGAGTCATCTCTGCCGAGCCCTGTCCCGCTGGCACCCGGGTCGCTTCCCGGCATCTGTGTAATTGGTACAAAGTGTTGGGCCGCTTTTTTTTTTTCCCTTTTTTCCTTTTTTTAATCTTCATTTAGCCAGCTCGGTGGTCTTTAAATAGAAATGGCCTTTGCAGTTGTCAGAGGTTTTGTTTTGGTTTTTTTTGAAGCAGCTAAACCCTCAGATTCGTTTAAGAATCTGTGAATGTGGGTCTTAATGTGACCATGTTATTTTCATCTGTTAGCGATTAACAGCCGCTTCTTGAAGAACTGTTGCTGTTATGGACAATTTTTGTAAATGCCAGGAAGTTGGTGAAGTGAGACTCTTTTTAAATTAAAAAATAATATTTGGGATAGTCCATTCTCTGGTTCCCAATGGCAAAAATCCCGTTCCTGTGAAAGACACAGGATCAGACTTGCAAAGAGAACGTGGTGATGGGTCATGGCAGGGCTGTGCTTCCCTGCAGAATTGGACATGGGCTGTATTTTTGTCTGATCCTCCATGCATGCGCGTATTTTCACAGGATGCTGCTTTCCCAGCGTGTAGGAATTAAGAGCAATATTAATGTATTTAAAGCTTGAATAAATTTCCTACTCAGACACTAAATCATGTACAGTTATGCTGTCTGTTAATGGCCAGAGTTGTAAGCAAGAGTTTGCTCTCCTAAATCGATACCATAAATCAGTTCCTACACATGCTAGCTTTTTTCCATGTAACTGCCCTTTCAGTGTATTTATAGCTCCACTTCCATGCTGGAATAATATCAGAACCTTTGAGGGGAAAACCCTGCCTACAGCGTTGGTCAAGTGGTTCCCAGTCCTAAAGAAGTAATTCCTTAATTTTCATGTGAAAGGGGGATCTGCTTTTTGGGGAGGCAGAGTATCAGAGAGATAGAACGGCAAGCGTATATGAGCATGACTTGGTTTAGCACCTGCACGCACTGTAGGCCATAAGGTCGTAAGTTTAAATCTTGCACGTTGTTTTAGACTGTTTTCCGCTTGTGTAAAAGAAAGGTACCATTTAAAGGAGGACTTAAAGTAAAATTCCTCCTGTTTGTCTGTGATGCCTGATCAGTTAGTTATAGGCTAAAGGTTCACGCTCACTTCAAAGACCTAAAAGTGACCTTGACATCACAATTGCCATCTCCAAGCAAACAAAAAGTTGACGTACTTAAGACGATGAACTTCAACTGAGTGCGCTGATTGAAGTGTTGGCTTACGCTCTCTGTAATTCTACGCTTAGGCAAAGGCACAGAAGAGCTGTGTTTTGTTTTGGTTTTTTTTTAAAGCTGTATTTTATACTGGTGATATTTCAAGAGGCTGCACCAGATGAAAAGATGGGAAAGTGATTTCAATAGGAAACTGCTCTTCTGCAGCGCATACTTTTCACATATATATATGGAAAATTGTAACTTCACGCTCTATTAGTTTTTGCATGCAAGTGTTGGGGCAAATCCAGGTTACCATCTGGGAAGGGAGATAAAAAGTCTGAAATTGCAGTTAAATATGGTTTCAGTTCCTAGGAAGGGTGAAAAGGAGCACTTTGAAGCTAGTACATAGACATATGTTTCACAGGGACTTCAATTTCTAGTTTGAAACAGTTGGACAGGGTATTGAAGCTAGCTTACAATGGTTTTGAGGCTAAAAAAAAAAGAAAAAACCCCCAACCAACCTTGTTCTGCAGGTGGAAAAAGCAGATTTCCTTGAATATATGCCTTAATGCCATGGATGTCTTTCCCCCCCTTAAAAGGAGTCCTATTTTCATGTCTTGTTCATGTGTTTTTAGTACGGAAGTAACTTTCTGATAACTACTGGCACCTGGCGTTGGTTCCCTGGAGCTGGTATTCAGAACAGATTGTTTGCTGGAATAGACCGGTCGTTACCAGCAGCAGATACCTGGGGAAGACACAAGTTAACTTTTGGTGTCGGCTCGGGGTCCGAGATGAGGATGTGGATTTAGTAGAGAGGAATGGGAAGGGAGCTGGGGCTAAATCCTGCACAGGTCTCTACAGCCTATGCAGTGGTTGCACAAGTATGTGAAAACTTACATAGGGATGGAGGAGGACTGCTAAATTCCACAGCTTCCGCTACCCTCTGTATTATTTTCTTTCTTCACGTGTTCTGTTGCCTTCAACTTTGCAAATATTTCCGCCCTCACCTCAACCTACCGTACTTTTTTCTGCTCTGGTCCCCTTTATTTTTAAAGATGTAATTGGAAAGCCCCTCTCTCTCCATCTGTCCTCTAAAAAGTGATAATAAACCTTGGCTTCATGGTTTTCTGCTACGTTGCAGTTCTGCTGTGCACGTGCCAGTTAAAATAGCTGAGTCTTTGTGGGTGCAGCACAGAGGACTTTTTTTACTGCCATTATGCTAAGAAACCACCAGATATTTAAACACAGCTGTCCTTGGTAAAGCAAGTGAGAAAAGCTTGACGGAGTGGGAATAAGTCTTCTAAATTCCCTCCTAGAGCTGCTCTGCTTTTGTCTGGGTGGTGGCTAGGGCTCAGTATGACAATTGCGTGTGCTTAAAATCAGGATTTTAACATTGACAGTCGGTTTATGGAACTGGTTTGTAGAAAGTCTACTGATGCAATATAATAATTCTCAGTATTCTAACATGTCCCACTTAGAGTGAAGTACATTTTATTTCATAAAAGGTAAAACTTAATTACAAACATCTTGCATAAACTGTGTTGGGAAAGGAGAAAACACTTTTTTGGGTAAGTTGGTTCAGATTTTGCTTTATCTGATAGGCTTCCCTGTAGTTATGAGAGTTCACAAGATGATTTTGAAAGTAAATTAGGAAACCTTCATTTTGATGTAATTATTACTAAAAATCCTTTGGTTATTTGACTATTCCTATTGATTGTGTGTTTGATTATTTGAAAACAAAGAGTTTAAAAATGAGGAATAGGCTTGATCTCCCCAGGACATAAGGGGCAGTGATATAAATCAGACAAGACTACATATAGCATCCTCTTCCTCTAATATTCTCAGCTGTAGATGGTGACTGAAAAAAGTGCCAGACTATTAAGCTAGTTATTGATGTTTGAACTATAGGCTAAGGCGACATAGGTACAAGAGTAGTAGAAGTGGAATATTTTACTGTGGTTTTGTTTGGCAGTTGCTCTTTGGCTCTAATCACATAGGTGCCTCTTCTGTCTTGAGTAATACTTAAACGTGCTGAGATATGTAATGGTGTTAAGAAATATTTTATTCAGCAGAACAGTTGTAATCTGGTAAAAGCTGCAGTGCCTGACAAAAGCCCCCCCCCCCCCTTTATTTTTTTTGGAAGGCACCTGTTTGCGTTGAAGCATTTTTTTTTTGTGATCTTGTATGAATGAGCATAGTGTGCAAATTTAAGAAGCCAATTGGTTTACAGAAAAAACCCAAGATGAGCTTGTTTGACATCGTTCAGTGCTGTCCCTGTAGAGCTGGGTCAAGTTAACTCAAGACAGATGAGTGTAATCAAGTAGCATCTTAATATTCTGAACGTGATTGTGCTTATACTCCTCCAGGAGTTGCTGAATGCTGAAGACCTTGCAGGAATCAGTGTTCATGCAGAAACCTTCCCTTCTGGAAGGAAGTCTGTCCCTTCCCTTATGCGATGCGCCGTGCAGGAACCAGTATTTTGACTTTTGATATTTTTAAACATGGGTTAGTAAACCCTAAACCATGAATTCGAAAGCATGACTAAACATAATGCTTTTGTTGATTATAGAAGGAAGTTGTGTTGTTTTGTGTGCTGACTGAAGGTACAGAAATGATCTTGGGTATGACTTTGGGGGTATACGTACCTCCTAAGCTTGCCATTTGGGTGTAAGTCTCACTTGAGGAGCATGGAACTCATCGGACAAGTATTTATCATCTTTGACAGGACATTAGCAGCTGGTGTTGACTTTGCTGCCAAAGCTACAGCACTGTCAGTGCTTGACCTGTGGTGTATGCTCTGAATTAATTACCAGTGGATGGTTTCAGAGGGTAGGAGCAGGTGACAGTATCTAAAACAGATTAAGAGATCTAATATACCTGTACTAAGTAAGGTAAGTCTCTTCGCTAGTTGTTCTAATTTTCATGTAGTATACTACACTGATGTACACTGTTAATTTAAATGTTTCTGAGCTTGGATGGTCAGACAGTACCTGAACTGCATGAACGCTTCTTTTCTTGGTGTAGATAGGAAAGTCGGAGGCTCAAGTAGCAGAAATTGTTCTGTTCCTCTTGAAGTGCACGTGAGCTGCTGGACATACAAAATAAGTCAGATATTCTAAAGATATTTCTTGATGTGAACATTTTTTTCTTAACAACTGTTAAATAGTAACCCTTAATTTGGGATCACAATGTCTGAGAGATGAAGAAATAGTCAAATTCTGACTTTTTGTTGAAGATCATTCTCAGTTGGATTTATAGCAGCTTATGGGTACCCTTTCACTGTGCTTCTGTCTTTTGGTAGGTGTGTTAATAAGATTTGGAGCAGCTAATCACAGGGGATTACAATTCAATAAAGAACAAACAAAGAGCAGGGGGAGGAAGTGGAAAAACAAATTTATGTCTCCCACTTTCTTGATGCTGCATAGTAGCTGCTCCTCCATGTATGCACAAAGTCTTGCAGCACTGAACATTGAGTATAAGCAGCATATGTACTAACCGGAGGAAATAATGAAATGCCATGAACTTAATTTCCAATTATACGCAGATGACCTTGTTTTGCATGCCTCTTAGTCAATCGTAAGCCCAAAGCAGCTGTGTGAAATAAATGTGAATTTGGATATATTGAGAAAAGAATGTTTTTATTGGACAGTTTAGTTTTTATTTTTTTTAAAAAAGTAGAGGCCTTGACTGTCAAAATGAGCATCAGTTCTGGAGACCTTTGGTTTACCAGGTCACTCTTTCAGATGAAAGATAGTCCTTCCATTTTCATTCATCTTTTTTGGTATTCAACAGTCTCTTATTGAGAAAGAGGAAAGTGACAGACATAAAACTGTTTCCAGTGTCCTTTTCTCTCTCTTTAAATTTAAAAGATCTTGGAATGATGGTTTGTACACTTCTGAGGCATGGATATTTTTTGTCTTTTTTTGACATGACTTTTGGACCAGGTGATTAGAATAAAATGTAATCTCTTATGGACATTTAAAACACATTTATTTCCCATTAAATTTGGCTCATGGCTTTGACAAAAGTCTTGGCAAAAAATGAAAGGGACATCAGTGATTCAAAATATAGTAATTTTAAGGGAGAGAGTAATTTTGTGTATTGTAGATGGCTCTGGTTTGGGTATCTCATAGTTCTTTAGTCTTGCTATCTCATTTTTCTAGTCTAAAAATAGATGTCACCAAACTATACTGGGTGAAATATTTTCTTAAATCAAGACAGGGAGTACAACTGATGAGGTGCAAGTTTTGTTTTGATGTAGAGCAAATAAACATAAAGCAAAGATATAACTCCTTTTTTTTTTTTTCATCGCAACTTCTTTTGTAGTGTTGCAGTGACAGACTTCTTGGGACTTTTACAAAATGACCTTAATTTTCTGTGCTTCAATGACTAATCATTTTATTGCCAATAGAAGCAACTTCAACTGTTGCAATTTAATTGCAGTATTTCATTAGGAGGGACAGACCTTATGTCATGCAAATTACTTGAGCAAGGCAGGCAGAAGGATCAGACAGAAAGGGATAATCTTGTCAAGGCAGGTGTGTGTTGTGTACAGGTGAATATTGTTAGTCCAGTGTAATTTGCTGCTGTTTTAGGGATTCTAATGTGAATTCAGCTCCTCATATGTACAAACAAGTATTTCTAAGGCAGTACTACGTTTTTCTTTTTTTTTTCGGTCGGGGGGGCGGGGGGGGGGAAGATTCTGCCATCTCCAGACCAAAAATAAAGTATGTTTCTTCTCAATCCCCGCTTTATCAATTCTTGACTAGGCTATTGCAGTTCCTCTTTTATGAATTTTCTGGCTTGTTTATTTTAGGAAAAGTATTCATAGTTGTACAAATAGTGTTAGCTTTGTAAATATTGCTCAGTGCAATATGCTAGTTGTATTTTTGAGTTGTGGTTTGTTTTTTTTTAAAGTGGCTTCCAATAAAAGGTTATGTAGTCTGTTTTTTGTGTTTGTGTTTGGTCTTGCTTCCAGCTGTTGACAAAAGTTTTGTTTCTCATGATTAACTTTTGATGCTTTTTGGAATATGCCACATGGCTTTTAGTTGTAAAAAGTAATCTTATGTTATATAGTATCTGACTGCCCTCTTAGCAGTATCCAGTAGGGAAATGTTTATAAGGTAGCTTTCCGTGAGATGAAAGAGCCTGAATTAACTGTTGAACTCTCTAACCATCTTTTTTTAGTTTTTTCTTCTAACTGAGGAGAAGGATTATATTTAATTGCATTTTATGCACCAAAATTACAACTTGAGGATTAAACTCCCTGAGGTTACGGTGACACATTTTTCTTCCTTTTTTTTTTTCAGGTAAATGGCAGTTATTTGAGGTAAATGACAGCATGATAGTTGTCTCTTTTGGAACGGGTGGTATAACCACATGGACATAACTGCCTGACTTTTTTTAATTACATGTTGCTTGTGTATTATTATACATAATATCTGTACATAATAATACAAATAATTCTGTGTAAAAACATACCATGAAAAAGAGGCAATACTTCTGCTAGGAGACTGTGCCGAGTTAGTACACCAGCCTGTCACTGCTGGACAGCTGAGTTTAGGCCTCGCATCAAGCATTGAATTAAATGAAAAGGTTTTGCTCGTTCTTATTTTCTACAGCAATTTATTGGCGTGGTGATTTTTAAAAAAACGACGCCTTTTCAGGAGCTGTGCTTGTTCTTTTCTCTGAGAATTTCTAGGAAGCCAGAAGAAAGCTTTGCCTTCTCTGCTTTTAAAAATGAGGTAATTTTTATCTTCTGCCACCCACTGGCTAGCTCAGATATCGGGAATCTGGATGTGGGGCTATGCGCTGGCAAGGCCTGTGGCTGTACCCGGTGGCTGGGGATGGCGGCAGGGTATTGGGATGACCTTGCCTAGCAGAAGAAAAGCAACCTTGTCTCTGCCTGTTTCCCACACAAGAGTTTTCCAGCCGGCTAGCTGGTCACATGTGCGTTGTCCTGCTGCTTTATAAGTGAAAACAAGGCCAGATAAACCCTTCGTGGCAGTGGAGATAGTGGCTGTCACAAACTAAATCTGCTTCCCCACCCACTTTCCAGCACAGCCAGCCTTGGGGCAGGGTGATGGCAGATCTGCTGCCTGCCTTCCTCCAGGGTAAGCCGGTCTCCACCCCAGGAGGAATGCAATGGGTTTCAGTGGTGCAGGCCAGCACGTTCCTCTCTCTGGGTTTATAGCTACCGCCAGGCTCTTCAGTATTTCTGCCTCAAAAGAAAAGGGAAAAAAAAAAGAAAAACAACGCAAAAATAGAAAGACTTTGGTTTATTTTTCTATGTTTTCTGGGGCTTCGGATTTAAAAACAAAATAAACCTGCTGTAGGTGTTTATTTCTGACAGTAGGAGTTCACAGGATTAGATTTGGGGTATGGAATAAGAATACAGGAAGCTATTCGAACACAGTTAATACCCCTGCCTTCAAATAGACCTTAGATGCAGTCAACACACAAGAATTACAGTCCATTTGGGAGAGTTATTAAAAGAGTAAATACACACATGGTATGAGACGAAAAATGGTTTTTAAGTTTCAAAATGGAATGACACCTGTTTATAGAAAAAGAAGCAATTCTGAAAATAGTGTGTCAGTTTGTCATTTTCCCTTTGTAGGAGGAATAACTGCACTGAGTCACGTAACGTGCTAGACAAATGTTCCCATTCACACTTAGTGCATGTTTCTTTTACAGGTTTCTGACATTTGTGTTTCCATGTAGATTCTTAAGCGGGATCAGATGTAGTAGAGAAAGCTGTGCCTGGTTTTGGGATGGTGCAGGGGAGGATTGATACTTTGGAAGGACTACTTTTTTGAAACCAGTCTGTGAAGAGCATGTGAGCAATCTTGATGAACTCCAAAGTCCATATACAGAACTTAGCAAACAGTTATGATTTTTAAAAAACAGCATATAAATATTTGTGATCCTTAAAAATATGATGAAATACTGACAGGAAGTCTGCCCCTTCCCAGCAAACACTGAAAAGTAAGGAGCATATTAGGAAAGAGATGGTGGGGATAATTTATCTGATGCTCCTAGTGGTTATTGTAAGGATTAGTATTTTGTTCTTTTTATCAAGAAACAACTAAGAGAGAGGATGTCGAAGTAATGCATGGACTTGAGGTGAATTGGCAATGTGTCCTTGCATAGTTTAATTTAAAAAGAAAAGGGGGGGGAGGAAGAGGGGAGGGTATGGAGTGCAGTTTGAAACAGAAGAGGCTGGCGTTTCCCAGGACAGTTGAGGCAGTGGAGCCTTCTGCCATGTGTTTTCCATGTCGGGAATGCAGGAGATTCCAGGGGGCTTGGAGAGAATCCCCCAGCTGTAAGCATGAGCGCTTGGAGGTCTGGGGTGTGACAAGAGGAGGCTTCTAAAATGTCATGTTGTAACCAGCTCCTTTGGTTCACCTATGTGATCCAGCCTTATCCTAGTTCTGCTGATGTGCTGGAAGTGTCAGAGGTAGGCTATAGGCGTGATCCCATCTGGCAATTCTGCTTTCCTAGAAAGTAGTGATCTATACGAACTTGATTTGAGATTTAAGCCACAAACTGACAAAAACGTCTCTTTTGAATACATCACTTGTTATATAATTCCATGATTTCTTGTGGTGCTCTCTGTTAAAGAAATGTTCCTTTCAGTTACATGTTATACTGTGTGATGTTCTCGCAGTGGCTTTAGATAAACTTTTTGTTTACAAAATCCCTTCCTGTTGCTAAGGGAGATAACTTTAAGAAGTGCAAGAGTAGGTATAAGGTATAACAGTGAGTGTGTCTTCCTGAATCTTGCATGTTCTAATGCATTTCCATTTACTGTTGCTACACAATTATTGCTGAAATTATTTGCATCATGCTATGTAGGTAAGTTTTGCAGTCTAATGACTTGTTACTCAGTGTGAAATAATGCCCTTAAAGCTGAAAGCTGAGGTCATGTCACGCTCTTAGTTATGACCTATCTAGTACAGTTGTCTGTGTGCACAAACGGAGTTGAATTGCATAAGCTTGTCAGCGCTCTGAAAAATAACTTAAGTTACTCTTCATGAGTAAAGGTCTATTGGCAGACAGAACACGCTTATGTGCACTCAGGAGTCAGTCATTACTGAGATAAAACCTGTTTTTTCCTTTCTGGAGTTTTGGAGAGGGGAAGGGAGAAATGGAGTGGGGGGAGAAGACAAAAAGTGAAGAGTAGCATTCAAATGACTCATTTGTGTAAACTGGGAAACTTAAACCTGGTTTCATCCCAGGGTAATTTTGTCCCAGGACAAGTAATGACAGAATTTTCTGCTATAGTGTGTATTTCAGTGCTAAGTTAATTCACACTCCTTTGCATTTTTCCTTGAGCTGACAGCTCTGTTTATCTGTGAATCTCTGCAGCTCCAGGAAAAAAAAAAAAGAGCAGGAATTTATTGTCTGATTTATAAAGAGAGTGGCAGGAAGGTCTTTACTGATTATATAAGGGAGGCACCATCGCCGTTACATAAATTTGATAGTGTTCTTTGGTGGCATTTTCTTGCAGTGCAGCCATAAATGACTGCGACTCAAATCTTCCTGCTTGCCGTTTTAGCCTTGGAATGGACATGCTGATTACGCAGACTATTACTGCAATTTAACAAACTTAAAACTTCTGCTAGATATGTACTGCTGAGAGTTGATCTAACAAACTGTGGAGGGGAGGTGCAAAGTTGTAAGCAGCACTGCTGAGATGCTCAATTGCTTCCAACAACTGCTGGGAAGGCAGTGCTATTCCCGTCGGGGTGCTTCTCCTGCTTTCTGCTTGTGGGAAGAGGACTTCCTATCCATCTCTGCAACCAGCATCTGACAGAGCTGAAGTATGTTCCTACCTCCCTTAGCTGGCTGGAAAATGAGCCTTCTTTCTGTCCGCCTTTGGATCCTTTGCTTCTGGTAGCTGTTCCTTAAAGGGAGGGCAGATGGAGTGCTCCTCTCTGGAATCTCTGTCTGCTTAAACAAAATAGGGAATAAGGAAGACTGTGATTTGTACTTTCCAACTGGGAGACTGAGCTGGACAGATGTTTCTTACTCAGTGCTAAGGAGGAAAGTCCCTGGCCAGGGGCTCTAGGATGAGGGTTAAAAGGTGAAGAAATCCTACGGGAGCCTCCTGCTTGTGATGATCACTTCAGCCCTGCACAAGTGAGAGAGAAGATCCAAAACTTCTGTGTCTCATGTCCTTTCCTCCTCCTCCTTCCTCTCATTGCAACTATTTTGTGTTTATTTTCCTACTTTTAAATTGCATAATTTAGTCCTTCCTGTCACTTCCTAATGTCTGAATCATAGGTAGCTCTTCCTGCCTGCAGTAAACAAACATTTTACTCCTGGCACCTTTCCAAACGTTGAAATTGTATTTATGAAGGTGTGGGGGGGTGTCCCTCTGGCAATGTGCTTGGGAAGCTAATTCATTTGTGTACAGGTTGGATAAGCTGCTCACTGCACGCTTCTGTGGCCAACTGATTTCCTTGTCTTTCCAATCTTCTAAACTGATGTAGCTGCTCAGCTGATCAGGACAAGCAGGTGAATGGTAGCAGATGATAAAAACAGAGTATAAACAGTGGGTTACGAGCTTCTGAAGTTAGTAACAGTAGCAACTAGGTTGCCTCCTCTTCCTGCTGTTGGTGTTGCTGCTTCTCTCTCCTGCCCTGCATGTACATACACTGCTGAGATACATAGTGTCTGCCATTTAACCAGTCACTTGTGATAAGCACTGTCTGCTCTAACACTAGTGCTTTGCTCATTTTTTGGATTCTTTCACTGCAACGCAAGAAGATAACGCAGGGCACTCTGGGATGCGTGGTCTGCCTCCATCAGCCTGCTGGATCTCTCAGGCCATGTTTGTAAAAGCTGCAAAATATAAGTGTGTCATCTTCACTTTTCCTATTGCTACTCTTATTTCTAACCTCTGAAAATCCTTTATTTTATTTTTATTTTTTAATCGACTGTGACTCCAGAATGATACATAGAAGATACAGCTAGCACCTGTGGGAATTCCCCACCTCTCCCAATGCACTTGCTGTCTCTCTTTGCTGGTTTCTGTCCTTTATGGGGAAAATTGATCTTGAATCATAATAGACCAGCCTCACAGCGTGCCGAACACTACAGCTCCTATGCTGCAACTACATGTGGAACTGTTAAATGAACTTAACTTGGTAAATGGAGACAGCAGAGGAAAGACCAGTCCTTGTTTTGGCAACTTTGCATTTGTATCTTCCCATCTGTCTGTGCATCCTCACTGCCCTCTCTGATTCCCCCTAGTAAGATGGGAAGAAGGTGAGAATAAGTCAAATATATTTAGGGCAGAATGGATGAGGTAAGAACACCCTGAATGTTACACTGACTAATTGTGCTTTCTTGTAAAAGAGAGCGAGCGAGCACCTTCTCTTCAACAGTTAGTACTTGCCTTGTTTTTTTGACTGTCTTGTGTATAGAGTGGGGAGCATATTCTCCATGCAGATGATTCAAAAAAAAAAAAATAAAATTGGCAGGTTGTGCCAATAAAACAAAACAACAGAATATTACTCTAGCTTAGTGTAATACCAATTTCAGAGAAGACAGTTGAAGCAAAAGAACTCTGCTGTTACATGCCATAGGAATGCCTCATGTTCCAGTCTCTCCTGGCTGAGGTTGCGTATGCACAGGGGCGCGGGGCTTTCCCTTGTGCCATCTGTTCTCATCCAATCAGTAAAGGAAAGGATGGAGTTCCTCAGAAAGATAAGCTTGAGAGAATTTGGACCTGGTAGCTCATCTCACAAGTTGTGAATGGGATGGATATCCTTTCTGTTATCGTTGCCTACTTACACTATTTGCCTATGTGTATGTGTAATGAAAGAATTTACATTTCTTTCTGCAATAGTGGTAGGAGTTATTGATTCTTATGGTTGGGTATTTGGAGTATGGAAGTCATTTTCTTAGGCATGCAATTTGGGTAATGAACAATGCTAGGGAACTGGGAGGAAAGAAGTGTGATAGAAGACTGTATCCTGTTTATATTCTAGTCTAAAATGATGGCAACCTATTTCTTAAGAACACTACACCATGCGGGAACTGAATGTGGGAACAACTCTATGAAAATATTTTTATTTTATGTTTGTTACATGCATTTTGGAATTCTTGACACTAAATAGTACATATTCAAATAAACGCCATGTTAAATAATATAGAAAAAACTTTTGTGTCCTTTGTACACTGTATGGTGAAAGTTTTGCTGAATCAGAAGCAAAAATGTAAGGGTTGGGTCCTGTAATTATAGTATTACCGGACCTGTCTACTATTGCCTTTTAATTTAAGCTTATAATATAAAGTATTTGTGGTTAAAAGGAAGATAACACTGACCAAAGTATAATGAAACCAAATTTTTCAATCATTTGCATTATTTTAAGTTGCCTTGTAATGTTCCACAGTACTATTTTATCAGTTCTAGTCAGTAAATACCACATTGGTGTGCAAATCTTTTCATTTGAACTTGAGGTTATTAAATTATACTCTTGCATTGAATTTCAGTGATTGTGTTATTGTCATTCATCTAAGGAGATGACAATCTTGCCTCTTCAAAGGATGTTAGGCTTTTTGTTTCTTTAAGAAGACATAAGTAGTATTAAAGTCATATCTGGTGGAGACTTGTGTGATTTTTAGCAAATAGTTAAGCAGTGCTTCTGTGAGTTGCTTGTGAAATTCAGGTGAGTCTCAATTCAAAGTGCAAATGTTTCTCTAGGCAATTGAACTACACAGCCTTAAGTTGCTGTAGAACACCTTTATAGCGTTATGAAAAAAATCACACTAAGCTTTATACCAAAACTTGTAACTCTGCAAGCAGGCGTAAGCCAAGAAAATGATTAAGACCATAGTAGAAACATGCTTTCCCACGAAATAAAATCAAGGGATGTAGCCACCATAATTGTGCAATAAATTATCATAAATGTGATGTCATTGTCTCTGCAACTTTCTGAAGGGGTAGTCTGATTTTGAAATCAACCGACTAGTGAATAACAAGCCTCTGAATTGGCCCAGACAACAGCAGACACGTCTGCATCATTTGGGGAAAGCAGTCATCTCCTTAGAGAATTAAACTATTTCAAAATAGAAGTTGTTGACTCAATGTGTTAATCTTGGCTTTTCATGAAGCAGCACAGCGTCCCACACTGATTAATTTTTTTTTTTAACAGATCCCTAAACTACCAGCTACGTAGGTAAAAAGAGACTGGCTGGAAGAAAGTAGTAGTTCCTCTGAACTGCAGTTATTCCCTGGTAGCATTCAAACAACTTCTTATTCATCTGTGGAAAAAGGTCCCCAGATGCAGATGCGATTGCAGGATTGTAGCTTTTGATTTACAAGGATAATTTCCCAGGCTTGCCCGAGGGTGTATTGTGAAGATTAGGCAGAACCCAACCAATCTTTTAAGGTTTCAATAGCATAATTCTGAAACTGTTTCATGTAATTATTGTATGTGATAACAAGGACATATTGCTTGAACCCTAGCTCTGTTAGTCATGTATTATCTTAACGTAAAAAGACGAAATGAGAGGGTCCTTTAAGTTTGTTACAGTTCTGGATTAAAAATCAAGTATTGTTAATGAAATTATTTGAACGAACATGTTGAACTTCCATTGAGTGTGGTAAAACTTACCTCAATGTCCAAATAAGTATGTATTCTAAATATAATATAGCACAGTGTATATTTTTCAGCTTCTACCATAACCTCTTGTTGTGTATATAGTAATTAAAACAATTTAAACAGCTTAGAAATTAGTGACATGCCAACAAAAGATATCTCTTTGCCTTCCTAGTAGGAAAATCTTCACACCCATCCCTGTATCCTTCAGGCAAAAACCTGGGTAAATAAATAAGCCTTGCAGTATGCCCAGAAGGTCATCTGTAAGGGGGAGGCGGGAGCAAAATTCAGAGCCAAGAGCCTTCCCAGAAAACTATCTACTAGTACATCTCCATGTTTGGGAAGCCTTGGCTTCTGCCTGGTTCAGTCTTTCCTCATGACTTTTACAGTTGTCTGCAGAGGCCTACAGGTAACCTTCTCCAGGCAGATTCTTGTGTCAATAATAGTTCATTCATTCTTTATATTTTTTCCCCATTCATCTTTATTCACTTTAGAAACAATCAATAACTCCTTGCTTGAGCTCTTGTATTTAGCCTTGTGACACTATACCCTGCTACTTTGGTAACTCGATTCATGTCTCTATTAAAAGGTAGTAGTCTCTTTTTTTTTTTTCTTTTCCTTTTGGTCTTGCTTTTCCTTGGGGATCTGTAGCTTCTGTGTTAGCTGCTATTTCTTCATCTTTGCTCTTTCTTGCCACTGACCTGTCCATGGATGAGTTCCCGTGCTCATTTTATGTAAGCTTTACATTAATGGCACATGCTTCAGTCTCTCTGCTCCTAAACGCTGTGTCCTCTTCTCTGACTTGTCTTCTGTATTCTGCTATCATTAATGTATTGCTGCCAAATGAAGTATATCTTCTGTTTTCTTGGAAGTTGCTTTTGCAGATCACATTCTCTATTCCTTTAAAATATGCCCTAATGATTAAGTCTCTTGACTGCCAGGGCTGCCTATTGCAGGAACGTGTAGATGACAGGGCCCACGTTCGCCGTTGGGTGGGCACATAGACTTTTTCCTGACAGAACCAACTATAGCTGGTGTCATGTTTTTTTGTCAGGCTCGCTAACCATATTGTGTATCTCTACACGCAACAACTATTTTCTTAATAAATTCATGAAATTCGAACTACTTGAAGGTTGTATTTAAAGCCTTTCATAACTGCACTGTATCTCTATAGAGACTTAAATACTTGAGTATTTTTTTCATTCAGGTCTTAATTAAGGCTAATTTCTTCTATTATGCATAGAAAGGATTTGTAGGTTTTTGTATTCACTTGTGTATTTTTGTGAAATGCTCCTATATCTAGAAGGGTAAGGTTCGGTTTTGGACAAGGAGGATGTTAACATTGAATATACTTATTACTCTGGGCATGTTATTTTTTGATATGTTATTATTTGTCATGTTTAAAAATGACAGTTATAATTTTCCCTGCCCAAAACAAGCTAAATGGACTTGAACGCCTTATAGAGCAAAATAACCAGAAGAACTATTCTGTATTCCGTCTTTCTGAGATTGTACATTACCAAGGGAAGGGACTGTGCATGATGTTTTCAGGAGAGTTTGCACTGAAAAATGGTCCCATCTCTCTCTTTGCTTGGAAAGCATGTAGCAGGCTTTAAACATAATTGCTCTTCTTTTAGTCTAATCTGGGTAGAGTGAGAGATTCCTTTGTAGCTAGGACTTTGCCTATATGGAGATCCACTAAGGCTGAAATGGCTTGAATTTGTGCATAGAAACAATTGACAGAATACAGACTGGAAAGCATGGGAATTATCTGTGCTCTGTTAGGAGCGCTGCCAAGATAAGCTGCTGTCTTCTGTGTCAGCTGTAAAGTTTCTTTGTGGTCATCCTTCAGTAAAGCCCCAAATAGCGTTCATGATTCAAATTCCATTGAGATATAAAAGCAAACACAAATATGAAAGCCGACCCCTGAAAGAATGCAATTTTAACTATAAAGCCAAATTTTCTTTCGTTTGATGATCTCACTACTGTAATAATAAAATAAATATATAAAAAAAAAAAAACAACAAAACAAAACCACCCAAAACTCAAAAACCTGAAGCCAGCAGAATCCACCACATGCATTACCTCATCTGAATGGCATAAAAAGCTTTGGAGTCTTTGAGTGCTTCGTACAGCATCAGTCTTGTCTTCCGTGGACCGAGCCTCTGTCAGGTGCTCTTCTCCCAGCCTGCATCAGGCAAGTCTGAAGTGATTTGGAACTGGGAGATACCTTTACAGTGGTGATATGACCACTGGGGCTACTGCTTTCTGTTTTCACAGGACTTTAAAAATGCTTTAAAAATTATGTGTGACAAAATATAATTAATTACTCTGCATGGGAGGGAATCTCAGTATCCCAAATGCCATAATGTAATCCAAGCCTGTTGCTGTCCAAGAGGAAGTAGTTGTGTGAGCCACTTCACCAGAGTCCTGCACGTACCGACGTAGTTCAAGGTACCAGAGGCTGCTGCTGATGGAGTTAAAACTGATCAGCCTGTATGTTTGAGTTTTGCAATGACTGTGCTTGGGGGAAAAAGATAGAGCTGTCTGCATATAGATGTGGAAGTGGTCCAGAGCTGTTTGTGCACTCTCGCAATTGTTCTGCATATCTCTGTGCAAGATATTCCTGGAGCGGGGAGAGGGGTTGTGTGAAGAAAATGATGACTTGTTATTTTCTGATCTTGCTAACCTGAAGTGTTCTTAATGGGAATAACTGGAAAAGAAGAGGCTACTCAGGTGTAATGAGGTTTAACTAATGTAACCAATGTTTCAACTTGTTCTACTGCATGTTTGCTCTAAGGCTTGTTTACGTATTGTATAAGCCAAACTTGCCTGTCTTGTTAGGTGAGTGTGGTTAAAGTCTGCAGAGCTAAGTGAGTGTACTGTAATATCTTACATAGCATTAACAAAATATGCCCCTGTGGTATGACACATTAATGGCATATGAAATCTGTATGCTTTTGAGACACACCTCATAATGGTGATATCACTTTTTTGCAGATTGTGGGAAATCAGACATACTCAAAAAATATTGTAACCATTGTTATGTATTTAAAAAATAAATCAAAGGTGGTGGGGGCAGGGACCTCAGTTCCTAAGGAAGGTAAATGGAAGTTGAAGATTTTCGTATCGATGATCTTTGGGCTTGTTCTGAAATTAATTGAAAATGTTCGTATTCATGGACAGTTTGTATCAAACAAGGTGATTTTTTTTTTTTAAAAACACCTCCCCTCCCTCCTCCCCTCCTCCCCCCCAGCTCACTGCCTTCTTGGTCTTTTGGTGAGCTTTTGGAGTTTATCATAGGAATATTTTTGGTATTTTTGCTATTTCGTATAATACAACTGCTATGAACAACTTCTGTCACTGAGAAGATCTAGTGTGAAAAGAATGTAATAGTCATTCGGCATAACACTTCCAATGCTAAGGAAAATTGTTCTAGTTACTTTTTTTTTTCTTGTCCTCTTGAACTAAGCTTAATGAGTTAATACTAAGCAAAACTTTTCAAGTAAGCCAGTTAATCAGAGCTACTGTAAGTTGATTGGTATTCTGTTAAACAGAAAAATGTTAAATAAGTCTGTTTTTTGAACCAAGTTCTGCAGTTAATATATTGTTTTGCCAGTTTTGTTCATGAGAAATGCTTCAGCTATAGAATCTGGTCTGTTTTAAAAGTTGGGGGTTTTGCTTGGTTGGTTTTTTTATGCTTAGAATTGCTTTTTGTTGTCCCTCTCGAACAATAGTATGTAACATCTGCATGTCTCTAAGAATCTGAAGTTTCTCAAACAAGCAATTGAAGTTTCCAACAAGAGAGTCATATCAGAAATGCTATCTAGATGAATTGAAATATTTCGTTATAACACATTGATTTAATGACCTTTGTAGAAAACTGTTTTGATAAAATAGAAATATTTAACTGTTATTTCTGTCACAGTGAAAAACCTAGATATTTTAACATGAAAACAGTAATAAAATTTCTTCAAAGTCTAAAAATACAGCTCCACTGAAACAAAACGTTTCTGGATTATTTTTTCCCTTCTGCTCTCTCCACTCTCCCAAAATGTTGGAGGGAAACGCAGCTTCGTAATCTTGGTGTTTCCTGATTTTTATTTTTTTTTTTCCTATTTTGATAGCCTTCCTAATGTGCATGTCATGGTTTGCTTAGGCTAGATTGTCCAGAGTTTTTCAGGGTAACTTAAAGCAGAGATAGTAAACACACTCATATAGTTTACCCTGTGGCTTGTATCTCAATTTTTTTGTGTAGTTATCTGACCTTCTTAATCTGTGTTACTGGAAGAAGGTTTGTGCAAAACGCTGGCTTTTATAACAGCAGAGGCCATGACCCATAGTGATTTTTATCTGGAAATAGTGGCTAGAAGGGAAGATGTTCCTTTGTTTAAAGCTTTCCAGTAGTCTGGGGCTTTTTTTGCATTATTTCCATTTTCAGTCCAGTTGTTTTGAGTATCATGTAAGAAACCGCAGTCTTCAGGCTACACCGGTGTTAGCCCAGTGTGTGGGTACCATAGTGATGAAAATCTGGCTTTCCCTTGAGATCCAGAGGTGATGGTGGAGCCAACGAGGGGCTCAGAGCACTGTGAAAATGCTAGACTTCACACTTCTTTGTTGCACTGTCTGACGTTCCTGTGTGTCTTGGGTGAAGAAAGCTACAGGCAGAAGTTTAGCCTTAAAGTGAAGGTGATTGTGACTGGTAAACTTCTCTGGAGTAGAATAGATTTGTTTATCTGGCAAGCTGGAGGTCGTAGAGGAATTCCTTGCTGCCCTTATTGCCTTAAATTGAGAAGACGCAGAGAAGAATTGAATAATGTGGGTTGAATGCACTACGGGTGATTGGATGGCCTTGTATATTTACATTTGACTTATTATAGTATAGTCATTCTTCTTCGTCTTCTAAAATTAGCAAAGCACAGCACAATTATAATACTTTCATGCTTCAGGATAAGCTTTGCATTTCATTAGTTCATTGGTTCTTATTTATGCTACGTCAGTTCAGGAAGAAAAATGTTAAACTGGAATAACTTGTTTTGAGAGTTCAGTACAAGTGTGTGCTTTCTTCATCTCTGATTTTGAATCTCCCACCTCTTAATGTGAAAGTCTGTTTGCTGCGTCCTCTATGCTAACTTGTAGACTTCACCATGGAGCAGCATCAAAGAGGTTTATTTGCCTTCAAATACATGTATGTATTTGATTAGAAGTTTTTAGTTGACACCCCACTAAATCCTCCTTTTTTTCCTCCTCCCCCACGCAAATATTTTTAGGGCAGGATTTACTGGTAAAAATAGTAACAGGTTAGAGGCACCTTGCTTTAGCCTAGTTATGCTCTTCATTCGAAACTGGTGTTTGTGCATCTGTGAGGCGCGGCAGCGTTTGTCACCCAAAGGGCTGATGCCAGGCTAGCAGCACCATGCTGCGAATAGCTGCTGGCCAAGGGGCAGCTTCTTTTGGGTACCTTGATGCCAGTCTTTCTCATAATATAAGTTGTGGCCTTCAGCGACGGTGAAGCACGGGGGTTTCTAACTATTTTGGGAGGAAATGTGGTTGGTAATCTAAGGGCAGGGTTTCTTGTTCTCCCTAAACCCTGTCCAGTGTAGGGCTGAAGGCTACTCCCTGCTCCTCCCTCCCTCCCCAGCTGAGGCTTCTGTGGGCCCCTGTCTTACCCTAGATATCACCTTTGGAGGAGACAGCCGCACAGCTACTGAGTGCAGCCGACTGTCCGGAGCCCCCTGGGTACGCCTGCCCACCCGCTTTGGGCTGACACCTTTTGCTTGTGCACCTTGTTGTGTCTCTTCCACCTGGGCTGAACTTGTGCTTTGCTGGTGGGAAAGGCGGGCAAGGAAGATGTCCCTGTTCCTATGGGAAGGCAGGCTGTGGTGTTTATCTTACTAGAACACCACTTTAAAGGTAGTCAGCAAGGAATGCACGCTCTTTAAAGATCACAGTCCTGTAGTATTTTTATGGATACTTTGAAAGGCAAAAGAGCATTCAACTGGGTTAGCGGGCAAATAAATGTATGTGGCCCTGGGGCCTCGTGCGCTGTTTGAGGGTTGTGCTAACGTACCTTTCAGACAAAACCAGAAGGGTGAGATAGTCAGTAGTCACATTTCTCTTCCTTCGGTGACTTGTTGCAGAGACCGGAGTAAAAAATGAAACACTCGCACTTCAGACCACTCTCCAAAGTGTGGACGCGTGCTTCATCTTAGTATCTTTCCTTGCAGTTGATGTTAATGGAAGTAACCTTTTTTGCCACACATTTTTCTTGTTCACAGGCTTCTATGTGACCTTGTAGTGAAGTCATAAAAGCCTGAATCTTTGCTATCGCAATCCTTGCCATAGCAACATGCGTCATAGCCGTATAATTATTTATTTAATGGGTTTAATTATGAAAACTAGGAAGGGCACTTATGAAAACTGGATCAGGTAGGAAAAAAAAAAGCACTACTTTTTAAAGTAAAAAAAGAAAAAAAAAAACCAACCCATACCTAAAAAACCAAACCAAACCCACTTTCACGATAACCTGAGACAGGAATAAGTTAAGTACTGGAGCCTTTGTTTTAAGCTACTTTACTTTCTTCCCTGTCTGCCTTTTCCTCCTTTTTTAATTGTTTTTTTGTCTGCTCTGCAAGAACCCTGCAGCTGCTTCAGTGATTTCCCCCCCTCCTGTTTGCAGACCTATAAATATACTTCCTTTGTCATGTTGTTTCCTAAGAGCTTTGCTTCCAGATAGCTTTGCTATTTAAAATTTTTCATCTTTGAATTTCATACTATCATGTAAAAATGGTTAGAAATCCTAAAAACAAATGCTCTTTATTAGTCTTTAAATTTCAGATTGCCTGCATCTTTCCTGTGTTCAGAAATCGATTTTGCTATTGACCAGCCTTCTCAGAAAGGACTATCTACAGGAATAAAATTCAAAGTGTTTAAGAATATATAGACACTAGCACACCCTTAGAGTAGAGAAACTATGTATTTCTTATAACCATGAGTGCTATGCTCTGGAGGATTTCTTCATTTATGACCGTCAGTGCATACACCCAAAGTTACATGATCTTCAGCGTCTTGCAGTAGGATACTGGTGGACTGGTCGCTGATTAATAGTTGTTCCTTTTTCTTAATTCATGAGGGAAGAATGAAATGAGACAAATAATTTTATTGATTCCACTTCAGACTTACATGTTGTGAATCTTTCAATTTAAATCGGCTAACCTTGGTAGCTGTAGCAGAAAAATACCTGTGCTCCTGGCAGAGATGCCCTTTCCTGTGTCTCTGACTTGAGGCTGCACTGGAGTCTTGAATGAGAGTGGGAGCATCAGAGCAGGGCTTGGCAGTTTAGGATTTTATAGACGGTTCTTGCTACAAGTACATTAAAGGCTGGTTGCGAAATACAACTTGGTGACAGAACAGTGAATTGTTAATCCAGGATGGAGCTAGAATTTCAAATTTGTGAACTTTTGGCACGGAGGGAAGGGTGGGGTTTTGGAAGGAATTTCATTAGTTGGATCATGGTATAAAATGCAAAGACTTTTAACCGAATAAGTCAAAAATTAACTTGGAAGAACTTTTCTGTTGAAGTTATTACTTGACTCAGAAGCCTTTATTAGTGAATATTCCTGCTCAGGCCTGATGCATGGAAGCAGAATTTCCTTTTTTGTTGTGTTTGTTTGGGGTTTTTTTGCAATGCTGAAACGTGAAACCTTTCCTGTTGGCATGTTGGCTGACTTTAACCGCTTCTTTGGTAGTCTCTTTCTCGCTGTGTAGGAAGAGGAGACATCCAATCCTCTGCTGTCTGTGGAGAGCTTTGTGGGACATAATATTTTTTTCCTTGGAAAACTACTTTTTTGTTTTTTATTCCACAGATGTGATGCAAGGCTATGTATAGGACCCACAGACTGGTAGCAGTATGTTGGGAGAAAAGTCTTGCATTAATTGTTCCATCTGTTTTGTTCCTGTTTTATCTTCTTGGCTGCCCCTGAAATTCTGCATTTTGGAACTGCAGCACTTATGAGAGTGTGCCTTAGTCTTGGGAGTTGTCTTGTGGCCTCACTCTTCGTAAGAGGAATCAGCAAAACCCATCTGGGCTAAAAACAGGCAAAAAAAAAAGTAGTTCTAAAAGTACTGTGGGCTGGTGAATGCTCACTGGTCCAAATGCTGTGTGAGTGGTGGACATAGTGTTTAACATGTGGCTGCAAACCACCCGAGGACCACTTCACTGGTCCCCTGGGCTACAATAGTGAAGCCTCAGAAGTATGGTTCTAGAGCTTTGTAAGCTTCCCAGATAGACTTGGTGGTGGTCCAACAAAGCATACTTTTATATTCCTAATTAATCTTTACCCTGCATTCAATCCAAGCATAACTTTAATATTCACAGTATTATTCCGTAAGTTTCTCTAGGCCTTCAAAGAAAAAGCCATACCAAGTTAAAAGTACTAATGCAAAGGTATGCAGAAGTGTGTACAAACTTGTAATGTCTCTCTCTCTGCAGCTGTTTTGACTTAAACTAATACTGTCTTCCTTAGTCAAGCATTGAAAACTTGGATGAAACTTGAAGTGGAAAGTCTTCAATTAAAAGTAATAGGAGAGCTCCCATTTGAAATCATGGCACTGTATTGTCAAATTGGATAAGCAAGAGCTATCTAAAGTCTTCCACAGTGTGTTGTGGGTACTGTCACTGTTGCTGAGGAACACGGGACATCTTGTTGGTGGCTGGCTGGTATCTCCAGCAGATGCTTCTCTATTAGCTTGAACTTACCAGAGCTCAAAAATTTGTTATTTGGGTCTAGTGCAGCCTTTGCATTTGGAAAGGCAGGTGAAGTTCGGACAGTGTCCTTTCTTCATAAGCTTCTCCTCCCATTTCTGGAACAAAGTGGTCCTCCTACAAGTCTGTCATCACCTAGAGTTTGTAGTTGCTATTGGGGAATGTGTGTGTATGTATTTTTTTTTGTCTGCAGCAGAAGTGTAGCACATCCATAGTGGAGCTCTTTGCTGTATTGCTGAATGGCAGTTTAAGAAAAAAAAGTTTTGTAGAACAAGATGTGCAGATGGACTTCTTTCTCTGCTGGATTCCTCTTCTCTTGATTTGATGGATGTTTGTCTTTCAGACAGAAGCTTTTGTTCTTATTTTGGGTTCTGAGTATAGAAACTTGGAGAGTAGCTGGCCTGCAATAGCAAAAAGGTTGTGCTTGAGAGGAGAGGTGGTTTACTGGGAGCTTTAGAAGTGAACCTACACCTGGTGAGAAGGGAGTGGCGGGAATAACTTGCACCTAAGAAAACAAACAAAAAAGCCCCAAAAGGACTAGGAGAACTTTGTGATGTTAGTCTCTTCCATTTGCCTAAGGCAAGGTCACTAAATTAATCCTCTGCTTCCATAAAGCTTTCACTTGTGTGGGAAGCCTTAGCCTTATAATCCAGAAACTACTGAAGAAAAAACTGTTTCTTCCATTGCAGTTTTTATCTTTTTTTTCCCCTTGCCTGTATCTTGACAATTAAACTGTATTTCTTCAGAAGAAGATCAGATGTTCTTTTAACGTTGCAGCAAAACTGTACCACTTAACCATGTTTTGATGCATAATGTAATCAGCTTGATTGCTTTTTAATATGTCATTCAGACCTACAGTTGCTGTCAGCTGGGCTGAATCTGCTCTCTTGGGGAATTTCAGTAATACTTTCTGGTGGATCACAGCACCTGATGGTAACAGGGGTTTTTTTCAGGGCTAAATATGTGTCTCGGGGTAAATGGTGACTTCACAGGGGAAAGCTGAAGCTGTGGAAAAGGTGATGGGTTCTTGGTCTTCCCCTGCTCCTGCAGTAGGAAGGGCTGAATGGAGTTCAGGCTCTCTGTAACTTGTGTAACAGGCAGCACAGCTGCACTGGTGTGTGACAGGCATAAGTGATGCTTGGTACATACCTTGCAGCTCTTCTCAGGTGGAGAAGCTGAGGGGGATGGAGTGGCAGCCTGGAAGCTGTACTACTGAGAAGTCCTCCTTGGATATTAGTTGTGCATGGCTCATTACGGTTTGATCACTGCAAAACTAGTACTAAGCTGTAACAGCTCTAAATGCTGTTCTGTTTGCTTTGCAATCACAGTGCCAGGTTGCATTAAGAGACAGGGTTTTCCTTTTTGAGTGTTTTGTTCTTGAAAGGCTTTGTTGACAGTATGAGGCGTGAAAATAAGGCATGCATATGGCTGTGCTTTTTTTTTTCTTCTCCATCTGAGTGTGGTAGTGTATCAGCTTTAATATGAATATGATCTTACTAAAATACCAGCTGGTTGAATGTGGCACCTCTTAATGTTATGCATTCTTGATTAATTGTGAATGAGACAGGTTTGAGTAATTAAGACTTTCAGTTTTCTTATTGGTATGTGCTGGTCCTAGAAGATACAGGTGCTTCCATTTTTTCATTAAAAGGAAGTGAAAAAAAAAAACCAAACCCATGTGGGCTCATTAGAAATCTGCAAGTGACAGAGGTAAGAAATTACATTTGGCATTTTCATGTGTTTGCTTGCTTAAGCATGCTATTATAACTTAGGCATTCAGAGATTTTCCTCTTAACAGCAATGTGCCTAGTTTTAAACTTCTGCTGCAAGATGCTTGGCTGCAGCTTGAATGAGTTAAAAATGGCGAGTAGCTGTTTTATATATACACTGGGCAAAAAAAAAATTCTGACATAATGAAGTACTTGTGAAGTGTCCTTAAGGGGAAAAAAAGTTCTCTGTGTGGGAGTGTGAGGAAGGATTAAAACTGAGACAGTCAGTAATCCCCCTCCCCTCTTTTTAAAGAAGGCTTTCCAAGTAACACTGGAGAGAAGAATAAATATCACTAGTTAGAAAGACTTAAGGAATATTGGTTAAAACAAGACTAATAACTCACCTCTTCAGGCTGATTCTGCACTGCATGTGATTTTATTGTGTGTAAAATATAGCTATTGGTTTCTTATTGTCATGTTTGCTCCTCTGGTCTTTCCTCCTCCCCTCTTTTCTCTGTAGAAAACTTCTTGGCGAGGCTATCGATGCAAATTTGACCTTTAAGTTTTTGACTGAACAGCTCGTGTATCAGGAAATAGCTCAGAATGTGCAAGATAATTTATTGCAGGAATTTAGTGCATTTTATCACTCTTTGAAACTTTCAAGGCCTTTTTAAAATCCATCTCTTTAATCTTACTCTTTACCATGAAGAAGTTCTGCTTGTCAAGTGTCCACGTGAGGTACTCAATCATGTGGCTGGTGCACCTTGATGTGCTTGCTGTGGTGTGGCTGGGTCCGGTTGCCTTCCAGATACCTTGGTGTTTGAACAGTGACAGCTACCCAGCAGGGAGAAGGGGATGTCTGTCTGTCTGGGGGTTGTTTTTATTGTTGTTGCTGTTGTTTTGAACCAAATCGTGGCCTGCATTAGGTGGCACAGCAGGTGCTGATGTCGATAATGCTCCAGTGCTGGTCCTGCATGAGTAAGTGGGTTTCTTGCTCAGCTGCCTCCTGGCAGCTGGGGGTGGGGGGGGAGCTGAGCAAAGGGTGCAACCCCCCTCCATTTTCTCTCGCTGTCCCCTGCCTATTGCTTCTGCGGCCGTATTAATATGGAGCAGTTGAAGTCACTCAGTTGGCTGTGGGCCAGCCTGTTGCTGTATGTGCAGCTTCTGTGAAGACCACTCTAATGCGCAGAGTGGTGATGTGAGTCAGAGATAGAGAGGGGTAGCGCCGAGGGAAAGGTATGTCTTGTCTTTCTGTCCTGCCATCTTTGGCGTATCCAAATCCTGCTTATGTGCTTGACATTTCCTTTCTTCTCCTTACTAGCCTCCCTTTCTATCCCATTGGGACAATTTTACTTTCTTTCTGGTTAGACAAACTGACGCTGTTTTGTAAGCTAATGGTCTGTCTCCATTAAGTCATTTAGCAACCGCGTTTCATTGATGAAAGTCTTGTTCAACAGACTTGGCGTTTAAGGTCAGTAGACTATCTCTGTGTAACAAAAGGACAGGTGTGCAGCTATAAGCATATCATACAAGCCAAATTTTTTAAAATTGTGGCAGGAGTTCCCTTGCACATCACAGCTATTGGTACAATAAATAGAAGTAGTAACCCAGTTCATCTTGAAAGTTTCTGTATTTACCTTTTCTTCTGGAAAAAGTCAAGCTTTTGCAGTCAAGCTTTTTGCCTAAAATATTGTAAAGGTTACTAAACTGTGGTGGGGAAAAAAATCGTGTGAAAACTTGCAGGGATCTTGTGTCATAATTCGATAAACCCATTTCACAAGCCTAGAACTTGGTATTTCTCTTTGCTTGTAATCTCAGTGACTTTTTACTTGGTTGTAAAGAGACTTTAAACGTGTGGTGAAACACTAACTGGGTTTACTGTGGTGCTTAATATGCTTTTCCTTGAAACAATGTTGGTCAACTTTTAGAGAAAGCAGTTCTCATAATCTTTTTATGAGCACTCCTCCAGAACTATAATAATAAAAGGGAGCTTGTTTGAAAACATACCGCAGAAAGCTAACGAAAAAAAACCCCAATGGGTTATGCTTCCTTGGAACACTTAGCTTGGAGGGGGGAAAAAAATCCTATTGGGGTTTGCTAACCATCTAGATTCTCATAACTATCTGAAAAAGCCTAATAAAAGCCTAAAATACAGTCTTTGCTATTAAAGTAACTTTTTTAAACTTCTGTGATACTGCAGTGATTTGTGTTTATGTTTATATCTGTGACTACTAGTTTACCAAGGCTGCTGTAAAATGTTTTGTTTCTTCTTAGTGCATTAGATAGATGTATCTGGCAAGTGACTCACTCGGCTTTTAAGAAAAACCCTGTGATAGGCAGAGAGAGAAGAGGAAGAAAAGTGTGTTTTGAAGATGTCCTACAGACTTTGTCACTCTCCCTGTGAAGAATAGACTTTTTTCCCCCCCTCATGCAGCACCTGTGTTAAAGAAACCACTGTGAGATAATATATTGTCCAGAGATACCTGGTGTTCACTCCTACAAGTGAGGAAAGGTAAAACTAACCTTGGCTGCTGTCACATTCCAGGAACTGGTATTCTCATACTGAAAATGAACTTAATTATTGCACTATTTCTGCTTTTAGGAGTAATTGTACTGACTTTGCTTTCAAGGAGGAACTTTGCTTTGACTATGTAATTTGTAAGGTGAATTTGAAGGTGCAGCAGGAACACTCATGGGAAAGGCTGTGCGGGGGTTTGGTGTGTATTTTTGTTTTGGGGGTTTTTGTTTGTTTTTTAACTGTAGACTTTTGGATATGTGCTTGTAAGGCTGGGATCTGAGATATTACTTGATTTGTGTAAATTTCTGTATCTTATACATGCAGTTTTTACCTGTAACTGCCTTTTTTCCTGTAAGGCTTGAACAAACACTTTCCTCTGGCTGCATTTAACTATGCAGTTTAAAGCATAGGAGAATAATTCGAAAAGCATGTTCTGAGTAGCAGGTCTCTCTAACAGCCCATGTGAAATATGACTGGGCTTTCTTATTCAGGTGTCAGGATCTGATAGCAATATAAAGTGGGAATATCTGTAGAGAGAAGTGAAATAGTTTCCAGTCACTTATTTCAATGTGATTTAGTCAGTCTTTCTGTGTACTTAATAAAAAGAAATAAAGTGGGAAAGGAGGAGACTGGGGAGATGGCAAGGCATTTCACCTTCTCAATCTGTCAAACCAGATAGCATAAAACTGAGTGTTTGAGCTCTCTTGTGGTTTTAAATATTTTCTGTGTGCATGCTTGTCCTTGTGTATATATATATTTTTATAACAGTTCTTAGGAGTACCAGGAGTACCCCTTGTGCTTTATTACAAATAGTCTATGTACTCTTGACATAAATACCAACCTCATTGCTTCACCCCAGTATGGATTTGTCATCAACAAAAATTTCTGTTTATGCTCTGCTCTTATCCATAGTTCTTAGGTTAATTATTTGTAGCTCTCAGATTAGAGTTTCCTGTTAAAACACTTAAATAATTCGTATTGAAGTATTTCTTCTCATTCTTTTGTGATCTAAAGACAAAGGAAACATGATGGATGATAGGAGTTGGTGCTTTCTCTTCAGGAACCAAAGCTTTCTCCTCATATTGACTCCTTTCAGGTGTTTGATCAACAAACTTGGGTTTATTCCACATTAACAGCATTACAGTGACAAGATGGGTTCTGTCTTTCCTAATGCATCCCTGGTAGATAAGATAGATGCGTATTTCCTAGTGATTGAAGTGAGTCAATTGGCTAATACCATGACAGCTGAGAAGTATTTATCCAAATGCAAGAGCTGTTACAGTTTGGAGTCTGTGTGTCACCTTTTGTTGTCACTGTTGATATTCCACATGTGCAAACCCAAAGCCAATATGGCAGCTGGAGTTTTCCCTGGTGATTTCTCCCCACCCCACCCCTTTTTTTTTTTTTTTGACTTCTGAAAAGCTCAGAGCTTAGTTTGTTCTTGGAGCTACTGCTGTTTGTGCTGGGCTGCTGAATGTCTAAAAATGGACCAAGTTTGTGATAAAAGCAGTAGCCTATAACCAAAACTCTGGAATTTACCTGTGTAGGCAAGACCTCTTTGAAATTGCCATGCTACTTTAGGACCTGCAGGTGACAGCAAGAATAGTCTTGCATTCAGAGGATATTTCAGGAAAATTCCTTGCATGTGACACAAAAGGGAAAGAATAGTGTGTGAAACAGTTGCTTGAATGTTTTTGCATATGTGTTGCCTAATGAAGAGCCATCTACATTTTACCAAATGTACAAAACTTATTTGAAGTAGTAAAGCTTCTTTTTGGATAACCCATCTGTGGACCTGCTGGCTGTGCTATGCAGAAGGGGAGAGGGGTTCTAAAAACTCAAATGGCAAAAAAGCCTTTTTTTATGTACACAGTTAATCCAACCCCTTTCTCATAACAACAAATGTTTTCTGTGCTTACTAAAAAGACTGTCCTTACCTTTGTATGTGGCTTAATTTTTAACTTACTGAACTATTCTTGGTGTTATGAAGACCAAGACTGTGACTGGAGAAAGGAATACGGTGCTCTACTGTCACTAGCACATACTGTAGTAAGCCTCAGCAGCATTGAATCAGTCAGTGTAATTCTGATTGTTTTGATTAGCTCTTCACCATTTTTAGAGGACACCCCACCAGAGTCTGTTTCCTTCATTTAAATTCTTTGTCTGTTATCATTTAGTCTGAGGAAAACAGTCATACTTATTAACATGAAACTGAGATTATTTTGATTTCGTTCTTCAGAAAGAATTCAATCTTCTTTCTAGCAGGACACTACTGTGAAAACCCACTCTAAGTATTTTTTTTGCATTGCAATTTCAGTTGGGCCTTGAATCAAAGGCAGTTCAGTTCAGTCTGCATCAGCTTTAGTCTATGAAACTTATTCTCATTTGTATCTGAATAGTTGGGACAGTGTGATCAATTTTTCTATGGCTTAGTAGTCTAATAATAATGGTAGTAATGAGGGGATGCTGAATTGAGGCGGTCACCAAAAGTAGCAATCAGTTCCTTCTGTAAATGACAGTCACAGTGCTAAAGTACACCAAGAGCAGTCATAGTCCAAAAGAAACACATCAGTAACAGTTTAAAATCACAGCACCACATCTTGATAGCATCTTTTGTTTTCCTAATGGAAGCAGTGTCATTAGCATCTTATTGGACCAATCTTATTCACCCATTTTTGCAAATTGGTAGCAGAAGACTTCTAAGATTCCTTTGTTGACTCTGAGATGTAGGACACAGCTAATTTGCAAGCTCCTTCATTTGAAGCTTCTTCATTAGAGATAATGCATAATCATGGTTAATGACAGTATTTATTATAATAATGTATAGTCTGGAGCTGCATCAAATAGTGATTTGTTACTCAATTCTGCTGAATAATTAGGTTGTTCCAGTAATCACCCTGTCCATGGTTATTTCTTGCAAGAACATCTTGTACTGGAATACTTCTGTCTGGCTTGTTACACGTGCACTGATATAGCTTGATCCTTTCTTGGACATGAGATACCTAGATGCTACAAACTGTCACCCGGTTCCCTGACTCTTCGTTCTCCTCAAAACATTTCAACTTGTTGAATATTTTCTGAACGATGCCGGGAAATAGGACAATTGTTAAAGAGTTCAGCCATTCTATATTGCAGGATCTGTAAAGCTGAGGCAACATTTTCTTTATTTTTCTTTACAGAAGATGCATGTTATTTCCAAGCAAGACTAACCTTAGGCTTGTGTGACTCTGTAATGGCAAAACTTACTGTGCAGAATTTAGCCACCTCTTTTTCTATATACGCCCAATCATTACGAGTGCTTTGTTCAGTTTACACAATTATCTTATGTAGATAAAATGAATTACTTTTTATAAGCATAATTTAATAAGCATTTACACAATATGGTTTAGCTTAGATGACCCTTAATCACTTGTGATTCAACTTCTTGCATGAGCAAATTTGACAGTACTTATTTTATGGAAAACACAGAAATGAAACTTTAAAATTAGAGCGTATGTTAGCACAACTGCATAATTCAGACAACTGTGCGTCATATTGAGCAATGCCGGGAGGACAGTTGATTGCAGGAAGTCTAAAAATACTTTGTATAAGTTCGTTGCTTCATACAGACTTGAAGTGGCTGGAAACTCAAATGTATGCTTGTTAATGTCCTACAGCTTGCAATTCCAGGATTTGGAACAGGGAGCCTCTATAGAAAAAGTAGTGAAACTTTGAGTTTGCGTTTAGGATAACGTGCTTAGGCAGCCAACTGTCTCATGCTCTGCAAAGTTACTACAGTTTCTCTTTCCCCTTGTAAATGTCTGGGATTGTGATAATTCTCTAGGTCACCTCGGAAAAACAACAGGACGTTACACTTGCAGGAAATCAATTGTTGTTCTCCCTCTCCTTTCAAAATATACGTCTGCAAGTGTGTGTGCACCCATGCACAGCTGTTGGGAGATTATTAAAGGATGAGCAAGAGTTGTTTTCTTTATGATCTTAAGAGGTGCCTCTGATCAAATATAAATAAATACAACTAGCTTCCCTTTTAAGACAGAATCACGAAGACAAAGTATCAAAGATATAGCTGCATGCACTCTACACAGAGAGCTTTCCTACAGATGGCCTCTGAAAACTGCGGCCCTAGAAGTACATGCAGTAGGTGGTAAGGTGTGTGCTGCAGCACACCTCCCTCCAGAGCAGGAGAGGGCACAAAGCTGGTTCTGTGTAGGCAGGGCTTTGTGCAAATACACATGGTGTATTACTGCTTGCTAATGCTGAGTTATTTCATCAGGTCTTTCTTGGGGCTGATTGATTGATTTTTCCCTCTTCTTGCAGGTCTCTTTCTTCCACGATACACTGCACCTGAAACAGCTTACCAATGCATATGTCTTGTCTCTTTTTTTGCGCATGCACTTTAGTATTTCCCCCTCTTCCACAAAACCCACTGTACTTTGTGAAAAATTTCAAGTGTGCTTTTAATCAAGTTAATAAGACTGTTCTGTTTTGCTTTTTGACTATAAACTTATACCATAAAATCTTATGTAGTTTCAATTCATATGTTAACAAATGACTACTTGGTTGAAATCACTGTCTTATCAAATGTCAGTAATTTATAATTGTAAAATCATGTTGTTTCTGATGTATGCATACCATATCTCTCTAGGTAACAATGTATAACAGAAATTAGGGGCAGGAGGCAGAGTCCAAAAAAAGATGTTATCCTTTATTTTCTCTGCACTACAGAGATTAGAAGATACTGCAGGTTGCTTATTAGCAACATATTAGGTCTAGGGTTCATTCTGCTAGAGCTCTGCTGCCTCTGAAGACTTGTCTAGGCCAGCTTTTTATTTTGACTATTAGTAAGACAACGCCCTGGAGCTTGTTACTCTTCAGATGGTCTGTCCCCTGATAATCGTTGTTCACTGCTCACCTGTCTGAGAGAGTTGGTCAGGGAATAATATCAGTAGAAGTGATCAGGCTTCCTTGCTCTGAGCTGTTCAAATACAGTGTGTTTGTCAGCCTATATATACATAAAAATGTGCATGTGTATCTTGTCTAGTGCTGTTGATTTAGGTTTTTCAGTATACTAGACAGGAACTGCAAGGGCAGGCTGAGATACGCCTTTTTACAGACGTGGTCTTGGCGGTGCCATACAGCATATATGTTGAGGTTTGTGGTTCTCAACTATATCCATTGTAAATCCTGTAGGTGAGGTTTGAAAGCATGCTGGCCTAAGGAGCACCTGCACTTTCCCAGGACAGAGTCTTTTAAATATGCAGAATTATAAAAACAGCCAAACAACCCCAATCCCATACGTAATGTGGTCAAATGTCCATCTCCAGAAGCATTTTCTCATCTTTAAAGTTTTCTGTGGGTGTAAGTTCCAGTACAGCTTCACACTCTGCTTCATCATAATGGAGTCAGAAAGAAATTATTGTCAGGTGGGAAGATATTTCTTAAAACCTTCTTTCAACATTTGTGCCTATTGCAATGCCTTGGTTAGAAGTGTGGGGCAATCTGTAGGTTCTGACCAACAAGAAATGTGTTAGAAATAGCGTGTTTTTATGACCCAAAATGACTTGTCAGACATCAAGCATCATTATGGTCTTATATACCAGGCTTGAGATAATAATTTCTTGGTTTATGACAGTGATTGGAAAACTTTTATTTTTAAAACTGCAGTTCACAAATCCCTATTTCCTGCTCGTCCTGCGCTGCAAATCAGTTTTTTCCTGTCTTTCACTCTTTTCCATTCACTGGTTGCTTACGTGTTTGTGCAATTTTAACATGCTTATAGAATACCTTGCGCTAGGAAAAGTTTTTTAGGAATTAGGAGATCAATAGAAATAAGCAAATTCAGGAATTACATGAATCTGTTACTTAGTTTCTGTCAAAAAGACGACTGTTTCTTAGTTTAGTCTTAGTCTATTCTGAAAGATCGGTCACCTGTATGAGTGAATTCTTACCTCCTGCTCTTCGCCCATCCCTCTACCCCATTTCAAATCCTCAAGAAAAATGAGCAGAAAGGTGAATAATGACTTGATATGTTTAATAAACTTTTTTTCCCAGGGCAACATATTTTTATTTTCTTTTTTTATCCTTTGAACACCATTATGAACAAGTACTTGGATATCTGTATGATGCTCAGACTGGGTTTTGTCAGCACAATAGTGTGCTTGTTTGAGAGCGTGTGCCTTTCTGCTGTGAATAACAAAAATGATTGTGGGAAAATAATGGTACCACTGATAAATGAGTGACAGAAAACCAATGAAGTCTGCACTTTACTATTAGAAATGAATTCTTGCATCCTAATGCAGCTTCTCCAGGCTTTATGTGACTCTCCTACCTGGGCTTAGAGTTACCTTAATCTAAATGACAATTTTATAGAACATCTAACAGAGGCATTAAGCAAACTTGGGATGCTTGGTGAAACAAACTTCGTGTGAAGTTAATCTCTTTTTGGTATTTTTTCTACACTGAAAGTGCAACTCATACTTTTTTGACTTTTCATTTAATTAGCATTTTGGATTCCTATGGAAACTAACATAATAACATCAGGATCTTATTACAGATAGACCAACCAATGAATTTCAAAGTTTTAGGTTGCCTAACATCTCCCATTTTAGTATTGTCTTAGTTAAATCATGTTTTAACTGGTTGTGCTAATGACTTTTTGTCCTGGATATCTGTCGTAAGCTGTCTGTGTGTGAGAAAAGGAGTGAAAATGAGATAATTATTAGTTTAAGGAAGATGTCCTTCCCTGTCCTCTCCCCCCTGTTAAATTCTTTCAGTAGCAAGATTGAGAGACCCTGAGAGGCATTTCAGTGTTTTTCAACAGGAACTTTTCTGGAGGGATGGGAAGGAACAGCTTGGTTTCAGAAGGCTGTTAGCAGACTTTTGGAATATTGTTCAAATTTGGAAACAATGTTAAGTTGCTGGGTGGGACAGGATTAAATATGTAGGTCTATTAAAGGTGCAGAAGTTTAAACACAGACACCTGTGCATTGCCAGTGTTCCATGCTTACAGAGACTATGTTGCTCTTTCTAGGTAGATTTCAGTGCTATGCTAGTGATAGAATAATAATGCTGCTTGTAATGTCAATATTTGATACTTTAGATGGAATAAAACATTATTAGAGATTTATTTTTTCCTACTCATTTCTTTTTGAAGCTAAGTCAAACACATTTTTCCTCATCTCCTCTGTCTTGTTTCCTTTTTATCTTATTTTGACAGAATAGTGGAAGAAGCAATGCTGATTTGTATCTAGAGTTTTGATTTTGTGCATTTTTTAAACTGTATTAACAGTTTAACCTTTAAATGGGGAGAGATCAGGTTGTGTAGTTCTTGTTTACCTGTCTTGCTGTCTCAGTTCTATTCTCTGTTTGGGGTGTGTCTCAGACCATTCAAAATTGCTTCATAAACAGTAAGTGATTTTATTGTTTCCAGAAAGCTCTTGCTCAGTAGATGGTGTTTCGAATGGGAGAGGATTTGGAGGTCTTTGCTTATGCAAACTGTCCTTTAGCTTGTGCATTTGTGGTAAAAATAAAATTTCAAAACAGTCCACAAATACAGTGTTTGACAGTTGCTTGATTATTTATATATTCACAGAATTACTGAGATTGGAAGGGACTTCTGGAGAGGTACTCCAACTCCCTTGCTCAGAGCAACAGCAAGTTGCTCAGGTCCATGTCCAGTTGGGTTTTAAGCACCTCCAAGGATGGAGACCTCTCTGGGCAACCTGCTCCAGTGTTCAATCATCATCACAATAAAAAGCCTTTTCTTATGTTTAAATAGAATTTCTTGTATTTCAGTTTGTGCCCTTTGCCTCTTGTCCTCTTACTGGGCACAACTGAGAAGAGTCAGACTCCATTGCCTTCACTTCCACCTACCAGGTATTTATATGCATGGATAAGATCCTTTTCTTCTCTGGGCTAAACAGTCCCAACTCTCTCAGTCTCTCCTTATATGAAAGATGCTCTAGCCCCCTAATTATTTCTCCAGCCTTTCCCTGGACCTTCTCCAGCATGTCCACATCTCTCTTGCAGAGCCCAGAACTGGATGCAGAGCTCTAGATGTGTCTTACCGGACTGAGTAGAGAGGAAGGATCGCCTCTCTTGATGTGCTGGCAATGCTCTGCCTAATTCAGCCCAGGAAGCTGTTGGCTACCTTGGCTGTGAGGGCACATTGCTGGTCAGTTTGTCTGCCATGGCCTTCCCTACAAAGCTGCTGTCCCCCAGCCTGCACTGATGACTGTTGTTATTCCTCCCAGGTGTAGGACTTCATGAAATTCAACCATAGGAAATAAAGTTCTCATTGGCCCATCTTTCCAGCCTGTTGAGGTCCCTCTGAGTGCCCACACAGCCATCTGGTGTATCAATCGCTCCTCTCAGTTTTGTATCATCTGCAGACTTGCTGAGGGTGCGCTCTGTCCCATTCTTAGTGAAGATACTCAACAGTATTGGCTCCAGGATTGATGCCTGGGGTATGCCATCAGTAACTGACCTCCACGCTGCTGATTGCAAGCCTCTGAGCCTGGAAGTTCAGCCACTCTTCAGTCCACCTTTCTGTCCACTTATCTAGCCCATATTTCACTGGGTTTGAGTATGAGGATGTCATGGGAGACAGTGCTGAAAGCCTTCCTGAAGTCAAGATAATTAAAATTCACTGCTCGCCCATACTCCCCTAAGCCAGGCATTTCGTCAGGTTGGTCAGGCATGATTTTCCTTTCATAAATCCACACTGACTACTCTTGATCATAGACTTGTCCTTTATTTGTTTGGAAATTTGAGAAATTGTAAGTGTTAACTCAGTATAAAAGTAATCAGGTCTGGGTGAGAGAATCAGCATGACCTAGTTTTATATTCTATAGTGGAGGGATAGTGTGCATTTGGGTAGCAGGGGTAAGTAATTAATTTTTAAGTCTCCATTTTCTTATTTGAAATGGAGAGCTATTTGCCTTCACTTGGGATGTGCAAAGATGATATCCCGTAAAAATGAAGTTACTGAACTGCTTGGATTGTGTATGCTTGTGGAAAAGCAGAGGAGAAAAGGTATGTGATAATATACACAATATGATGTGTTTTATCTGGAATGGCAAATGCCACAAGGTTACCTTTTGGTATCTTCTCTCTAAAAAAGGGATTGCTTAGCAAGGCAAGAGTCCCGAGTCAGATCCTGGCTTCAGTTGGGCCAACTGAGTCAGTGGCTTGCAAGGCAGTTAATTTTGGATAACAAAATCAAAAGACTTTTTTCCCAGAGATTGTTGTGCTGGTTTTCCCTTTTTGCACTCCCATTTTAAATGAGTATCCTGGATTGAGATGCTTTCAGAAGAGTTTGGAGATACTTGGTCCAGCAAAATGGACTGATAATCAGCAACAGGGTTGCAAAGGCCTAAAGCTGGTTCATGAGTTGTATGTGTGTTTGTTTTTTGCTTTTCTGTCTTTTTGGTTGTTTTTTTTTATTTTGAGATTCTTGCTTTTTACAAGTTGTGTCAAGTTTTAAGTGGTTCTTCATACTTCAAACCTAATATAGCCTTATGTACTCATCTGCTCTCCTTTATTTAATTTCCCTTCAGGTTATTGAAAGCAGCTAATGGTAAAGGGATACACTAGAGAAGGTGTTTTGGGATAGGGAGACCTGTTTTAGAGTTCCCAGTCAAGTCTAGATATGTGTAGCCTTAAAAAAAAAAAAATCGTCTTGTTAACTATGTGTTAATATCTGTGCTTATGCTTGTGTTTTTTCTTGCATTGAATGAGGATGTGTTGAAATTCTGGTAGCAGTAGTATTTTCAGGCACTTTGGGAAAAGTGTAAGAGGTAAAGTGTGATAAGGTAGTGCTAATTTAACAGGTATGTCTTAGATTTTTGTCCATGATTCTTGCACTTCTTCAGGCAAGCTGCTTAATTTCTCTTGTATAAAATGCTGATACTAGAGGGCTTGTTATCTTTGGTTTTTGAGCTGTGTAGTGTGGCTAGCTTTTTTTAACGGCGTGTACCACAGCTGGATCCCTGTGTTACCTAGGAAGACATCAGAACTCAGGGCTGTATTTCTCCCTGCAATCAAAGAAGAAAATATGGGTTAAGTTTAGTTTTAATATTTAGATTTTTCTCACTAGCCTCATCTGTCAAATGGAACAAATTTTACTTGTATATGTGTTATGCTACTTTGAGGTTGGATGCTTCTTGCTTTGGTAAATGAACGGCATTAATTACTACAACATTTTTATATTGGTAACGGTAAAACAGCCGGTGTGCTGTGCTTTGTGAACTCCATTTGATGATAACTGAGGAAGCTTGTGTTTCAGAAAAGGCAGCTGCTGATGTTCTATGAAGCTTTGATTTTCCAATGTGACATTTATTAACTGTAAGCATGTACATTGTTATATGTAAACTTCATGTTCTCCATAAGGGAGCTGTTGTACTTTGATATGGTTGAGCATAGAACATATGTAAACTTCAAAAATGGAACATAACCTGTTGGATAGAAGTGGCATTAATTTTAAGATTGGAGCTAGTAATGTTTTCTGAACTGTCACGGCAGTCCTTGGTTCACAATTTCTTTTTATCCTGTGAGGTAGAAACTCTTCATGGTTTTGGTTTCTGTGCGTGGCAGTCATCTAGCTGTAGGAGTGATAGCAGAGTAAGCCGATTAGCATGATTGATACTGCATGTCAGGGGACTGGCATAATGGGCTACCATTGAGACTGCATTGTGAAACCACACACGGATGAGGTAATCTCATTAGATGATTAAAACCTTCATTGAGTCTACCAGATTGCAGAGCTTTCAGTTGTATTGCTGTTGGGAACTGATGCTAAATAAGTGTAGTGCTCTCCTTGGAGTGATGCTGAAAGGGAGATCTTGCTGGGTTTTTCTCCTGGATAAAAGTCACAGCAGCTGGAGGCTGATGAAGGATGTTCCATCTTTCTGTGTTTTAAAGTAAGATTCTGGATGATGGTGTCATTTTCTTTTAAAGTCAGTGTCAGGCTTGCGCTAGTTTAGTTTTATCATGGTTTGCTGTTCTTTGTGAAATTCTGTAGTATGAGTGTTGAAAGGATATGTTCCTGTTTTGTGTAACTTTCTGTGTCCCTACAGCGAAGAGGAATATCACAGTGCATGTCACAGTTCTGTTTTAATAAAGTAACTGTTTTTTTTAATGAAGGTTGGTTTTGTCTTGACCTAGGATTAGGTGTCTAGTGTAAGTGACACTCCTTATCCTCCTGTCTGTCGTGTTTACAAATAGTGTGGCAGGCAGCACGTGCTTATACTAGAACTGATGGTATACAGAAATCCTATCTGACTTGGTCATATGCTACTTGTTTTAAGGAGCTCTTTGAAAAACATTGAATTTCAAATGAAAAGTAGTATACTTGACTAGTTCTATACTTGAGCTTTGATTTTGCTAGCAAGCAAAAATGAAAAACAAATGTTTCTAATTCTGGGACTCCAGTGTTACAGTATTTGTAATGCGAGTGTTACTAGAACAGAATTTTGGAAGGTCAAGACTACTATTCTGAGACTGGCAGTAATTACTGTTGCTGTATAGTCGGATTTTTCCAGTTAATCTGTTGGGGGCAGCGGCGGGGGGCGGGAGGGGGCAAACAGAAGAAACATTTCTAACTTCTATTGCATGTTGTGAGCAATTGGTCCATTTCTGTTGCTTAGAGAAAGTACTGTATGACGTTAACAAGCACATATGCACATCCAGTGAGACAAAAGCAGAGATACTCTCTTGATTTGGCAAGGGAACCCCAGCAATGTAATATCTTCTGAACTCTGTCAAATGTGGTCTATTTATTCAGCAGTTCTGCAAGGAAGTGATTGTTGTCTAAGAGCTATTTTGGATCTGGTGTCAAAAAAAAAAAAAAAAAAAAAAAACACAAAACAAAAAAAAAACCAAACAAACAAAACACCAAACAAACCAAAACAAAAAAAAAACCCAACCAAACAAACAAAACAAAACAAAAAAAAAAAAAAAAAAAAAAAAAAAAACACAACCCAAAAACCAAAACCCACAATAACAACCTGTTCTAGCATGTTAAGAAGTGGGGAAATATGCACACAGCAAGGAGAATGTTCTTTCATGTGTATTTGACAAAAAAATAAAAATACAAACTTGCACAAGTTACTAATGGATTATAGACAGCAATATTCTGTGAAATGTGATCAGCAGAGCAAGTACAAACCAAGTTTTCAGGTTTAATTTTTCTAGTTTAGTAAACATCTCCTATTATCAAGTTATACCATCATCTCATTTGATTTTAAAATTCAAGGTTATATTGGGTATCAGTGATAGGCAAGTAAGAGGCAGGCCAATAATTTATATGCGAAATCGAGTTGAGTTTCATTAGATACTAAATGCTTAAGAAACTAAATGAACTGGCAAGCATTACAAATTTGTTTATTGTGTTTTTTCCCCTTTTAAACCATTAACAAAATGTCATTTTTGTGTAGTTAAGTATATCTTTCTGTACAGTAGACTGAAATGAATTACTTACCTATACATAACAGATATTGTAATAGTCATGGAAATGCTTTTCATCTCAACTTTAACTTGCTCTCCAAGTGTGCTGGCTAAGTTGAAGTATCTCAAGATCTCCTAGTCAGAGACCTTGGTCAAGTCTTGGCATTGCCCGAGATGTTTGAGGGTACTCAGTTAATGACACTACTTTGCAGTTACTTTTTACTTTATGGGCAAAGCAAGGCCTTGGTACGCAGCTGTATTTTGCTGGCGAATGACCTGTTCTTCTGAACAGAATTTGAAATTATGGAGTATTTCCAGTGAAACAAGGCAAGTGTTTTGATTATGAAAATAGAAACCTCCTTTGTGGGTATGACTGCAACCCAGCTTACTCTTTCTAGAGGGTCTACCGTGAATGGAGGAGAGCGAATCATAAATGAGAAATCTCACAAGGCCCTTGTCAAAGGTCATGAGTTACTGGCTTTACTTCTTCATGAGGTTTTCTTCTCTCTGCATGTTGGGTCCACTTAGAAAATGAACTTGCAGGGATGGTATTTCAACCTTGTTGCCTGTTGAAACAGATAAGCGACTTCAGGGTCACCAAGACAGAGTGTAAGCTAGGGAGGTTAATCCATGATTGTATTTGTTACTGTGCCTTTCTTATTTAAAAGTCGTAACTCTTTTTCTGCTTACATAGCCCGGTTGTAATATCTGAAAAATCCATAAGCTCTGTTGGTTCATATATACTTGCTTTCAACACTGTATCTGTAAACTGAGTGCCCTTGTAAACAACTGTAAATAACCTGCCTCAAAACACCTCTCCTTTTGACTGAAATGAGGAAAAAAAATCATTTTTAATGTCATTTTTTTTAGAGAAATGTTGGGTAGAATGAAGAATTGGGGTCAAGTGCCTGAGGTGTTGCAGAAGAGAGGGGGGATAAGGCCCAGCCCTTCTCATTAGAGACTAAGTGGGAGATCTGGACTACCCAGAAAGTACATTTTGTCCTTATTCTTTGTTCATAAAGAAAACAGATAGTTCTATCTACCAAGTAAAATTTTGCTGATGGTGATTTGTGTTTTGAGCACTAATTTCCCTTTCACTGTTAAGAAATCTATATCCAGTGTTTCTTTTTTGCTTCTTTTGCCTTGAGTTAAGCATGCTGACTGAAACTACTTGATGTATCTGTCTCTGTATGAAATGTTCCAGAATTATTTTGCTGAGTATGAACCAACTCTTGAGCCTTTTTTTTTAAAGAAACTTTCTACACGTCTTAAAATAGCACGTTCACAACATATTTTGCTCCACTGTTGTTCTGTGCTGTTTTCTTCCTTTCCACCCCCTGCTCCCTTTCCATAACAGCCCAGTGGGTGAACCCGAGCAGCAGCTTATGTTCTACCTCTTCGCTGTTTCTTTTGTAATCTGTTTGTTGAGCTGGCTGGCCTGCCTCCAAAAGTGCATGAGCATGTTTATACATCTAGCCTAACAATAGTATCATAACACCAATTTGTTTAACCTGGGCTGGAAATAACAATCTAAATATTGTGAATCAAAGAGAAAGCAGTCATTTGTATATGCTGCTTCTACCCTTTCAGCTCATTTCTGTTGTGTCTGATAAAATCACTGAAACTTCTCTTAATGTTCTGTGGGAATTTTATCAATTCTGTCAGTATGATGCGATACCTCTTCTAAATGCTCAGAGAAGTTCAGCTATAGCTTTTCATCTGAGCAGCATCACATGCTGTCATCACCTTGCTCAGGCAGAAGGTGTTTAATTTGTACGTCTAGTTCAAGCATGTTATTGCAGGAAATCATCTATCCCTGCTACTGTGGGGAGGGCATTCATAGTATAGCAAACGATTAAACTGTTTGCCTATGCTTTTATTGGATATTTGATCAGAGTTGTGAGAGGTGGAAAGCGCGCAATTAATACTGATTATGCTTATTTATTAGTCACGAAGTGACAGACAAATTGATCGGCATATTTTGGTTAAGGTGCCAAGACTTTGGTGTAAGTGCTCTTTATTGTTACTTTGTTTCAGTGACTTTGATCACCAAAATAATTTTCCTCTGGATTGAAATGGTTTGGATGGTGTCCATCAGTAGCTGATGTGAGTGGTCCTAGCAATATTTAGACTCTTAACGTGCAATGGGGCCTCATGTTTTAAAGTTTATAGTTTTTGAAAAGGAAAAAAAGCAATGCACGTTTTTGAACGAAAATGAAGTGATATTAAAATTTCAAGTCTTGCTTTATCATACCATCCTCAAAATCTTCTGATCTTCACTGTGCAGTGATATAATTTTGCTTTAGTAAAATCTGAGTTGACTTGTGCAATCTGCTGTAATCTGTCTTATTTTCTCTGAAAAATTTTATAATGGAGAGTAAGAATGGATGTTCCCGCCACTCTGGCATGTCAGCCTGTTATCAAAAGAGAGAGTGTATTTCTTTCCATATCGCTCAGTCTTTGGCCTCCCTGCCTATCAAGAAAAACGAGTGCTCTCAAATCATGTAGGAGCTTCAGTGAAGTGGCATCTGCCTGATAGGGAGCTGACTGCAGCAGTACAAATAATGTGACGTTAGTAGGTGTCTTGTCTTCGCAGTCGGTGACAGCGAAGACACAATCGTTCTACATCAGTGGTTTCTAAAATGATGGTTTGATGTTGTTACTGGTCTTGCCAGTTCTTCTGTCACGATTCACACTGTGAATAAGCAGCTTCAGCTCTGCAGCTTTCTAGAAGGAAGACACTTGCTGCAGAGGCAAAACCAACGTGTTCAAATGGAAAGGTCAGCTGAGTATTGCTCAGAGTAGCTATTTAATTTTTTTCTGTATTTTTGTTAGCCTTTCAGGTCTGGGAGGGAGGGTAGATGATTGCCTGGGGAAGTAGGGGAGCCATCCACTTGGAGACCTCAATATGTGTCTTACATCTGTTTAGCATTGAGGGTAAACAACAGCTTAGGAAACCTGCGTGAGACCCGGTGTTGGATGTAAAAGCACACTCCTCTGCCAAATCTCACCTATTTGAAACAGAACACCGTGGCCTCTCTTATGGCAGGACTGCTGGCAGTGCCGGTGAGCGGGAGGGAGGTGTCCTCAGAGGACCTGGCGAGCAGCACCTGGCCTGGCTAGCAACATCCCCCTCACCTTGCTGTGCCCCACAGCCAAGTGACTCCTTGTCACACAACCTAATACATGTGGCAATTCCCTAGGGGAGGAAAGACTCTGGATGCCCCTGCAAGTGGTGGGGAAAATGAGAAGCTTTGTTTTTTTGCTGGAAGTTTGATATGTTGTTATAGTGGCATATATATTTATACTTTTTTATATCTGTATTTAAATCAAATGAAATCAGTTGTGTATTTTACTGGGTTCATATAAATGGTGTTGTGATATATATATATTTTTAAGAGTTGGAATATTTTGTACAAGATATTAAATATTGTTTTTGATTTCATGCCTCTTGCTGTTGCCCCAAAGTTCATCCATTTTTTTAATCCTTAAAATGGGAAATCTTCAGAAATAGAAGATACTTTTTCAGTGTCATTGTGATACAGATATTGAAAAATAATCAATGTTATAGCAAATCTGGCAGTCATTATTACTCATAAATAGCTCCAGAATGAAAAGGGTTAAGTTATGAGCTCAGACAAAGTACCTGCTGAGGTAGGTTGTTTTATCCATTTGAAGTTACCAGCTATTAAAAATATTTTCAAATTGGTACATGTGTACCTTATAATTCTGTTAGATGACAAACAAAATGTAGAAAAACATGTTTTCCCCTTTCCACAGTTACATTGTTCCTGAAGTGCTGGCAGTGGTAAGAGCTTCCAGTCAGTAAACAAAGCAGATGCCATTTAGATGTATAGAGAGCCAATAAGTAAAGTGACAAGGCATCCAGTTTTAGAGTTCCTTTGCTGCCTGTAAGTTAAAAATTAAACATTTTTATAGTAAGTGAAACTAGTTATGAAACTCCCACAAAAAGGTGTAAAAAGCGGTTGGATAATACAATGCTTGCTTTTCATGTCAAAGAGCAAAGCTTAAAAATGTTAAGTACTTTGCAAGCCAGATAAGGTAAAGGGACTGTAACACTTGAATCTGCTCAAAACTACAAAATAAGTAATAAAAATCTGATGGGGTTTAAGTTCTCATAGCAGTGTTGGTGGTGTAGTGACAGATTTTTTTTTGTTTAATCTATTTTTAATGTTTTTCTGTATTCTGTGATGTGATACAAATGAAGAAATGAACAATCTCACTTTACTGAGCAAACAGCAGGCTAATTGTTCATTTTTTATCTAGTGCACAGAGGAGGAGGGGAATAGTTTGTGACAACATCAGAAACTCTAGGCAATTTTTATTTTCCATGATTCTCTTAGTTATTTATCAGAAGGATGCTGTTATTAAGAACAACAACAACAACAAAAAAAAAACCCTCTGAAAGGATAAATGCTTGTAAGAAGAAATCCTTCATAGCACTGAAAGGTGGAGACGAATGGTGATATTTAAAATGTCTTGAGTTTCCGGGCATTTCCTAGATTACAAAGGTGATCTTAAAGGGCCTTTTGCCTCATCTTGTTCTTTATCCAAAGAAATGCCTGGCATGAGAATTGCATTTTCAGTGCATTTAATGTTGAAATGATGCCATTGAAATTATTTATCTTTAGATGATACCAAAGATGTTTGTCTTCATCATCTGTCCAGATGCACAAAGTATGACTTTTCTTTTCATGCTTAGATGAAGTGTTAGATGTGGGATGCTTGTAACTGAGCTAAATGTGAAACACTGGCCATTTGGTAAACTAAATGCCCTTTGTCTATTAGGTGGTGAAATGTAGGGAGCTGTTCAGCTGGGAGCTGCAGCACAGCTGTGGTAGTGGGCCTTGGAAATTAGGGCTGAGAAACAAGTTCCTTCTTTCATGATACAGCTACATAAAGATATTCTTCTTTTTCTGTGTTTACTTACTTTTTGTCATATCATACTTAGAGCACAAGAGTATTAGTCAAAATGACGAGAGCTGTGAAGTAAGATTTCTCCCAGTAATTGTTGAAGGAAATGTTTCATTTTTAGAGAAAACAACAGAGCTTCCTATCTTTTCACTTACTTAAACTAAGCATGCAAACTTAATTCAAGGTGAGTCTGGGAAGAAGCATGATTATATCTGCCACCTTCTAGTTCTTTTGTTTTCATCCCCCCCCCCCCCCCCCCCCCAATATGCTAACTCCTTAATTTTTTTTTTTTTTAAATGAAGGCTTCATGGACCCTGGGGGTTGGCCATTAATTTTAGGCCATTGTGTGAATGCTAGCTACTTAAAAATAGTCGTGGAGCCAACCTTGCTTCCTCTCAGGGTTTATCAGTTGGAAGCATCTTCTTTTTATCCTATGTGTAAGCAAAGATCTTTCTGGATTGATGATTTGATCTGTATAATGGAAAATCTAGGCAGGATATCCTTTCTCTGTTATTCCTTGGTGTGATGGCATCAGGTTGTGTCTTGAGATGGGGGAAGGGAAAAGGAGGATCCTATTAGCAGACAAAGTGGTTCCAAGGGACTCTTAAACTGCAGGCTTGCAGAGAACCTCGTATTTACTCTCCTTGATGAACCATTTGTGCTTCAACCTGCTGTTATAATGTGTCAGTGGTGGCTTCTGCTGCTATGCTCAAAAGCTTGCTCGTGTGCAATATGGACATCTTATATTTGGAAGTTGTTGTGGATACCGTGCTGAAATACATTGTGAGGGGCTTCTCTGTAGTTATTTTGAGCACCTGCAGCCCTTAATGAAATACTGCATTGACAAGCTAGATCCAGTCTTATCCTGCAGAAATGCAGTGCCTGAAGCTTCCTCTGCCAAGAAAAGAATACTTCTAGTGTAATTTCATGATTAAAGTGCTTCTAAAATCAAGTAGTGCCTAATGTGCAATAGAGGTACAGTGAATGCTTGATAAAGTGTGTGCATGGGGGAGCAAACGTACTCAAAATTATGTTGGAACATTATTATGACCTTGCATTTCGGCATGCTTGTAACTACTCTGCTGTAATACTCCTAGCCTGAAATTTTGCTTGGCGTTTTCAAGGCAGAGAATGTTACCAGCTTTTGTGATTGTGGAATAACCTTTGATTTAGTCATCCTGTGTTCAAGACAAGGGGTCTGCGTAAAAATGACACTGTCTCTTTATTCCCCACTATTTTCTTCTCCAGGAGATATGGTATAGCTCTTTACAAGAGGTGAGTCCCTCTCTGAGTTAGTTCATTCTGTTCTTATCATCGTGACCCATATGTGTTGTGGTGTAACCACAAAGGAGGAACCTGAGGGCTTTGGGGAGGGATGATGGAGACAGGAGGTGATTGTGGGTTTGCAAAATAATAATCAGCTGCTACTTGGTGTGCAAGACATGAAAACTAATAAGAAATGCTTTAATTTCCTATCTGGACTTTGCAATCTGTAACCCTCAAGTGTTCATGTCAAGATATTAATACAATTTAAAGCACATGAATTTTTTTTACTTATACTGAAGGTATCTGTGGGGTCTTTGCTTAGGCTTTTATGTGAGGGGAAGATAAAGATCCTTCCTTCTACGCCACAAAGTGCACATCAACTACTTAGAATTAGCAAAGGTCCTTTTTGTATTAGCAAATTATTCTGTGACTTGCCATCACCACATTTTTTTTATAGCTTTAACTACAGCGTTTAAACGGACTGCTGGTTACGTTTCTGACCAGAATGTCATATTATGGTGTAAGACATAGTTACACCTATTCCTGATGTAAAAGCTCAGATAAATAAAAATATTTGGAGGAAAAAAAAAAGACATAATGCTGTAAGAAACTTCTACTGCTATTGTTTACAGTCTTGGAAAATTAAGTTCATTGTATATAATAGCCTAATGACTATGACTTAAATGCAGAGTCTCAACATATGCAAGAATTTGTACCTCTGTGCTCTTGATAGATTGTTTCACCGTTTTTTAGCATCATTCAACTTAGGATCTCTAACAAATGTTGTAACTCTATGTAGATAACGTGTTTTAAGCAACTGTTGAAAAACCAAAGCAAGGGAAGTTTTTCAAATCTTAAGCCCACCCCTCACGTACTAAATAATTCGAAATCTTACAATTGCTGTTATTTTCAGTCCATTGTGTCTGCTTCCTGTTGGTCAAAGGTTATGAGGACAGGGTGGTGTAGAGTGAGGTGGGAAGCCAGCAGGAAAAAGAAAGCTTTGCTTATTTTGGGGTAGACACAACTACAGAAATGGCCAGGACATTGCTTAGATTTTCTGAAGACTTGAAGAGGTAAACTAGAAAAAAAACCAAACTATTCTCGATGTTGTTTACTTTTCTGCTTTGTAACTTAGGTATATGGAAAATTAATTGGAGTAAGTAAATAGGGGCTTCCTTAAAGTTATCTTTTTGCTGGAAAAATGTTTTTTATTCAAAAAGAGGTGTAGGTTTTCTTTTGATTTACAAGTTGACTCGGTAAATTTTGTTTCTGAAGCACGAGCCTAAACCTCTACCTGTTTGTTCACTTGTATCACTAACTCAAAAAAAAAAAAACTTTTATGCTATGAAGTACAAGTAGAAGCTCTGTGATGTATCGCTTCAGTATATTACAGGCATACATGGGCATGCGTAGGTGTGTTAATATAGCCCTCTAAAACACTTAGTTTATCTTAATATTTGTATCGTTATTCAAGAACCATCTGTAATTTCTTGGCTGTTAAAACACTAGTGTGAGTACTTCAGTTTTGTCAACAGGGAGGCTTGCAGCGAGTTGCCGTGAGCAGACACTGGCTGAGCGGGGCTTGGTCCTGGCACTCAGGTTCCTCTGGCACGGTAACACAGCCTTTGTGGTAGGCAATTGCAGCAATGCCATTTGAAAGATTTGGTTTCAGAACAAATCTTCATTCAGAAGATTGCTCTGGGGTGGGGAGAAAAGAGATAAATTAATTGGTTGTGGTGGTTAAATTCTACAAAGCTGTTGATCCTAATAATATATGGTATGAGGGTACTGGTACAGCCTAGGAAACAGTAGAAAACTTTATGTGAGTTGATGAGAGCAAGGGGAGTGTTTTTTAAGCTAATCGAAGTAATTGTATTGAAGCATCTTAATTTTCAAGTGTGCTGGTATGTAGTTAAATTTGCTATTGGTATGTGATGTAGTTGGTTTTTAAATTTCTTAACCATTTTGTTACTACCAGTGAGTTCTTTAATCTAGAAGTATATTGTTCACAGTGTTGGAAAACCAATATTTTTGTTACAGTAGAAACTCAGTTTAATTAACATGGTAAAAGCAATTTATATATCAAAATGTCTTGCAAAGAATTTTGACTTTGTGCTTGTTTATTTTGAAATTAATTTTTCTCTGGAGTTCTTTAGGTCAGTTCTGTTCAGAAAAAACTCTGCTGAGCCTAGTTGGTAAATATTCTCAGTCATGTAAAGTGAGAATGTATATATCGGACACAATGCTGACTTTTACTTTACCTTAGCTTTTACTTTTATTAGCAGCGCTTCCTGCCATATCTGCATGTTTGGTTCTTTCACATTGCAGATCTGGTGATTTTTAATGGAAAAGCTAATAATTTTGGTCCTAAAATGTAAACACTGAGCATGCCCTTCCTAATTCTTCCCCTTTCCTACAATAAGGAATTCCTTGCGATGCCTCACAGCATTTAAAAAGTACTTTGTTGATTCTGCCTGTAATACCTTGGCAGAACAATAGATTTCCTTTAGCTTTCCCTTTACTGTGCCTGAGTAAAGCGGCTTGAGTAAGTTTTGGTCCTTTCATTGCTGTAATAGCAGCTGACTCATTTACAGAAGAGGCTTCTGCTTTGGCCTACAGATACTTGATTTGCAAAAATGTCAGCTAGTGTACTGTCTTGCTTTCTCAAAGAATGGATGAGGATGGAGTGTCAACATGTCCTAAGTTTAATTTGTAGGGTTTATTTAAAACATTGTCTGGAATTTCCTTTGGAGGCTTTTTCATGTGTGTTAATGGATGTGTAGGAGCTTCTTTCACTATGCATACAACTAGTAGGTTAAACCAGGCTAGTTAGTTGGGAGTCAAGTTGTAGAAATTATGGGCTATCTTTGCACTGTCCTCCTTAATTCATTGGTAAATCCCCCTTAATTCATCATTCCCTATTGAAGTTGGAGAAACTGCTGCTTCTGTAGCTCAAATCTCCTTTCTTTTATGGGGAGTACAAAACACAGTATTTAAGCCTATGAATATTTTGTTGAAGAGGTGATGTGCAGAATGCCTGGCCTCTGTCTGTAGAAAACTCTGATTCTGTACACAGCATGAGCATGCTTGAGCGATCCAAACATGAAGCAGTGAAGCATGTGCTGTATCTTTGTTGAAACTGCAGTGTCCTTTAAAGGATCAAAAATAGTGTCAGGAAATGTATGTTTTTACATAGTTCTAGTGTCTTGCTTTTCTGTATATATAAGCCTTTCACAGATGATGAAGATAGATATCTACATAGACAAGTAAGAAGAAAAAAAAAGGAGAACTGAATATGTACAAAATAGTACAAAAAGCACTGGGCTTGTAATCTGGAAGAATGGGGATTTTATACACCTTGTTACAAACACCGCTTCAAAATGACTGTCCTCCTAGAAAATGAGAAATGAATAGACAAAAATATTTGGTGAAATATTTCATCCCTGGCCATTAGTCGGAAAGCAGCTGTGGATATCAATGGAGCGCAGGCTTGACCTTTCAGCTTGGGATTTATTGTGTCTTTATAAATCCTGAATTTTTTCTTTTCTGTGCATTGCTCTCATGCAACTTGTCACAACGTACACCCATGAGCTAACGATAGTGGAACTTGAGTCAAACAGCACAGCTGGTGTCTCCTCTGGTTTGTCTTGTTAAGGGGGTCTTGTCAGCATTGTAGTAATCCTTGTGATAAGTATTGTGGTAAGTAATGTACAGACACTTTAAATAAAAGGGCAGAACCTACCCTGAATGTTTTGCTTTATTAGACTAAGACTTGTGGGGGGGAAGTGACTTCTAATTAAGAGCTGATTAAAAGACTGAAACAACTTTAAAAAAAAACAACCAACAAACAAACCTTTGTCTGATGAATACACAAAAACATTACTTTTTAAATAAACCCATCTGATGCAAAGATGAAATGTAATTTGGTTGGGTGATTGTAAGTACTCTCAAAGAGGATGATCTTTAGGAGCAATCTGAAGGAAGGAGAAGTTATGCCCTTGCTTATTGATTTGGGGAGCCTTCATAAGTTGAAGAAAGATGAGAGAAGCCGGAGGGAAAGAAAAATGAACCAAATCTAGTATCAGTGGTAGAGCAAAGTAATATAGGAGGTGACTTGCAAGGGGGAGGGGGTCAGGTAAGTGCATTGACTTTCCTAAGAAGAAAAAGCCTGAAAATAGGAAAAGAGGCTCAAAACTGCAATAAAGCAAGTCAATAAATGGAGAACTTTAAAACAGAAAATGATGTGATCAGAGTGAGAGAAGGCATATTGTCCTGGCAGTATTATTTTCAATAGGATGGGTATGGGAAAGGCTAGAGGGGGAGATGTTCAGAACATGCTTGTGATCAGAGAGGAAAAGACCAAATTTTGGAAATGTTCTGAGAAACAGGGCAGCAAACCAACGACCATGTAGATGTGTGGGTAAGGGACCTGCAACAGATATACTTCTCCTTATGCCGTGACAAGCATTGTGCCATAACAAGTGTTATGTTTTCATTGCTGACAAAGCGGTTAGAGGAGATGGCAAAGCTAATATCTGTGATAGGGAATATGTTGCTGGCAAGGCTGTTAGGGAGTTATGTCTTAGCCACACAGGGTGGGTGGTGTGAAGTAGAACAACTATAAGTGAAAAGGTGAGTTTGCAAGTGATCAGAAACAACAGAATATTTATAGGCACAAGAAGTGGATAAGATGGTGTAGGAAGACAGAGGGATGATCTGGTCACTGGTCCTAGCTTGGAGGCAGTTAAATGAGGGCTCAGGTTCTGGCTCTGCTGCAGATCTCCTGCTTTATTGCTCTATATAGCTCTCTGAATCGGTTCTCCTTTTTTTGAAGAGATGATGATAATTCTCTGGTGTGCAGGAGTATGGCAGACAGAAATTTGTCCTTGCCATTAGAAAAGTTCTGACACACTGCAGAAAAACATATTTATTGAAGTGACTGATGCTACCAGTCATAATAAGGGTCAGTTTAATGTGAATTAGATGATACAGACCTGGCTGCACAATTACACTGGGAATAGGCATGAGGCTTTAAAGGGGCGGGGGGGAGGCAAAAAAAACCCAAACCCAACCCAAGAGCCCCCATGCAAAATGGAAAGGACTATGAAAATATTGTTAGTTTTAGATTCAGAAAATAAAGCAGCAGTTAGTGCTACATTGTCTGAATTATATTTTGCACCTTTTTGATGCTTTAATTAGCGGTGTAATGCTGGGAGACTAATTCACATGCCGAAATGTCAGTTATGAAACAGTGCTCACAGTAAATCTGTGTTGGAAGTATTGTTCTGCTGTATTTTCAGTGTTTTCTTTTGTTTATTTAACAAGCTAAAGTTAGAATCGACAGCACAAGACTAGAAAATGGTGACAATAGTTTAAAAACAGGAAATTTTGGCCTTGTGTGTATTCGGAACAGATGATCAGGATGATGGCCAGGAGAGTGGAAACTTCCACTGAGACTGTTTTTTCCTTATTTTGCTCAGTGAGAAAAGATGGTGCTTCCTGGAAAACAAGTCTTAAGTATTTAAAGAAAGTTGTAATGTATTCAGTAGTTTCCTCGTATCACATTTGTTTATTTTGCAGCAATCTGTTTACACTTCTTAGTATTTAATGCTACTAAAAGTAGAATCTCTGGACTACTGTCAAATCTTGGAAATGCAGTTTCTGCTGTAGTAATTAAGACACGAAACATGCTTTTTGTGCTCAGTTTAGTTGTTCTGTCTTATGTTTTAAAGCTAAAAAAAAAAAGTGGCATCATTTTTAGGGAAGAGGGTGGCAGTTGCCAGTAGGTGTTATGACAATGTCTTTCAAAAATAACTAGTAATTACATATTCTTCTTACTTAAAAAAAAAAAAAAAAAAATTAAAAGGTTGCCAGAAAATGCTTTCTGAAAAACACCTCTGAATTTATTTCCATGTAGAAATATACGAGTGTTAATTTCTCAGGGAAAATGTCAGCCGAAATTTTGGAATTTCACCACATTGGAGTCTGTTCTGCAAGCCAGAAGAGTAGCAAGTGGAAAAAGTATAGTTCTGTATTTGAAGTACTGTTACCTAATGTGACCTCTTCTAGCTACTTCCCGGCAGTCCTCCCAAATATGTGCCTTGTGGGATGAAGCTCATCAGTGACAGTTGTCACTGGTCTATGCCTACCACAAACAGGATTTAAAAAGCAGCATAGTGTGAAGGAACACTTATTTTTATTTCATTTGAGCTTCTAATGGGATGCAGAGCACAGGTCTGACGCACGAGTCAGTGAAGCTGTGCCAGAGGTGTGTTTGTCTCCGGTGATGAACAGAACACCTGGACACTAGGAATGCAGAGGCAAAAAGTAGTAGTACTCAACTTCTGTTTGTGATACTTCTTCCTGTTGTTTGTCAAAGACATGTAGCAATTTCACTATTGTTTAACTTTGGTACTGGAAAAAAAGTAAAGGGAGAGGGATAGATGAAATAGATGGGAGCAAAAAGCATAAAGAAAATTATATCTTGATCCCAGCAGACAAGCGAAAAGACCTCAACAGTAGGTTCAGGAGTTGAACAAATGGCCAGGAGAGCATTCTGAAGTGACCTTGGGCTGTCTTTTTTTTCTCCTCCTCCTCTGGTTCACGCTCTGAATGTCTTCTACTTACTTCATAAGTTCTTTTGGAGCAAGGAAATGTTTTGTCATGTGTTTGTAAAACATCAAGTGTTCTTTTGGATCCTTCCCTGTGCCCCTGGGTAAGTTACTTCTTTCTTCCAAGTCTTAGTTAACTTCTCTGGGAAAGGAGGATGCCAAATACTGCCCTTTTAAAGTATTCTCTGTGGAATACAGAGATGAAAACCTAAGCACAAATGTCTGCACACTTGAGAGATGAGAAGGAAGGTCTGAGATTTGTAATTTTATTCCTGGGTCTACTGGTCATACATGGGGGAAAGATTTATTAGTGGTATTACCAGAGAGCAGATATAAGTGATAACCCCTTTGGCTTAGCCAGTGCTCAACAGTTTTGGAAGGTTTTTTGACTGGACGCTACCTGAGAGAAAAAAGGTGGTAAATGTGCTAGAAGAGGAAAATCAGCTATAAATTACATGGGGATTATGGGTAATAATACTTAGCAAGCCAAAGACAGACAATTGACCAGTTTATCAGTGAGCAGTTACTTGACCAGATGAGAGCAAATGCTGTAAAAAATTGATCAGAAAATGTTGTCTTTGATTCAACATTTCTAAGCTTTTATTTAAACATTTCATGTAATTATTTTGGCCTCTTGAGCAACAGCTTGAGGGCATCCAAATGGAAGGTTAAATTCTTTATAAAATATAAATGTAAATTATCTACTCTTTCCTGCCCCTTCCTCCTTCCTTTCCCTCTTCGTTTACACATACATCCCCTATTTCCTACATCTTTGAACTACAGCCAGCAGCTGAATGAGGTACATCTCAAATATATATGACGGGGCGGGGGAATCCATAAATGTAAAGATTAAGGGATGTATAGCTACAACTTCTTCAACAAATGTATCTCTTTTAAGGAGATGATACTTTAAATCTTGTGTACTTCTTACAGGTTTAGCTACAGTCTTTCAAAAAAAAAAAAAACCTCACCCACCCCCCAAAAAAACCCACCCCAAAAGCAAAACAAACCCCCCAAATACCCCAACACTACTATATGATGCTTTCTGCCAATTTCTTAGCTGATTCGCTTGCTTTTAAATCAGCAGTTTGCATATATGTAAGTGGAAAATCTAATCGTAGGAACTTCTTGTTTTTGCTTTGTAACCTACTCAAAATGCTGTGTGAAGAATACAGAATGGCACTATTCCTTTGATCATTTGATGCTCTGTGCGTGAGCAGCTTGTCACATTTTAGACTACCTCAAAAACAAGCAAACAAGCTTGTTTCCATAGTTATGATAGTCTCATGATACGATGGTCTCATGATACAAACAGGACAATGTTTGGCAAGAATGGTGATGTCCTATGTTAGGCCAGCTGATATGCTTTGCAGCTCAAAGGAGAAAACAAGCTAGGAGGCACACAAGGCCTTTCTTAGTCTGAAACAAAAGCAGCAAACCTTGTTAAACCTTGTTTTGTAATAATTTACAAAGCCTACACAGGCTTTTGGCAAACTTGATTCCCATGACGTTTGCCATACTACACTTTTAAAAGGAACAATTTTACATCTGAATTAGGTATTTGATCTGCATGCAGTGTTTTGTAACTGGGTGTAAGTATATTTTAAAAATATATTTTTTAAAACCCTATTTATATTAATAACACACATTTTATATACATGAAAAAATCTTTCATTAAAAAAAAAACCCACCATTTCTCTATTTGCTCAAATATCTTTCCAGATTTAAATAATATTGGTATTGGGAAGAAATGTTTAAATCCCATACTGGCTATTTTTTTTAACTTCTCAAACTTTATGCAGTTGACTTCTAGCACAGAAACCCGGTGTTTGATAATGTGTGGCTGATAACATCAGTAACGTGACAGATAATTAGTACCTGGAATTTTCCTGTGACATAAACCAGTTGCATCTTTTTTTGGTGATTATGAGAAATAGTCTGTAACATGCTTTGTAAAAGAAAATGCAAAATTTTCAAACAAGAATGCCCAAAGGGTGTTAAAAAAAACCAAACAACCCCACAAAACAAAAAAAGAACCCACCAAGATTAAATTTGCGTAAATACATATTTGCACATGTGCATGTTCTCTTTTAGAGATTTCTTTTTGGAAAGCCATTACTGAAGAAGCTCTCTTCCTTACACATACGGCACAGTATTCTGTACTTCAGTGAGGCAGTATACAGCTTTCATTACAACGACAAATACTGAAATGTTAAAAATAGATCAAGCTTTAAGAATCCCAGATATTTTCAAATAACAAAGAGTGATTTATGTGGGCTCATTTTGCACTTTGACAAAATATAGAGGCGCTTTTGTACTATGATTAGCAAGGGTGCTGATGTCAGTTCACTTGTCTAGCTTTAAGCTTTATTCTGCTGCTAAATTGTGCTTTGTACTGTAATCCAGTGAACCTTTGTATCTGCCTTATTAGTGTGTAGTTTATGGAATTGCTTTTGTTTTTGAATATAATCTGTGCCAGTTTCAGTGAGTGTGACTCATTATATGACTGAAATAAACATTCACATATGCAGTATGTGAAAACTCTTCAAAAATAGTAGCAGGTGCTGGTAGGCTAAATTCAATGCTTTAAGTACTTTATAGTTGCTATTTTGTAGCCTGAAGGGCTGAAAGCAAATTCCATTTAGCTGGTTGATTTTCTGAATTTTTAAGAGTCCTATTTACTGATTAATGCTCAAGAGGTTGTCAGGATTGCTAAGAATCTCTCGCTCCTTAACACAGTACTAGAAATAAACTTCTAGAAGAGGCACACTCGGTTGATACAGAGTAGATGTTTTTTTTTGTTACACAAATCATGAGACAAAACGCATCATGCTTTTCAGTTGCTCTCGTCCCTCTCCTATCTCTAATCTATTTCCTCCTGACTTAAGCTTTGAAAATGTCATCTGAATGGTTGAAGGCTGAGGTTAAAGATAAAGCTAGTTTCTGAAGCAAAAGAGTTTTGCAGTTTGGTTTGTAACAGTTATCTGTGATTGACCTTGTCTGGAGAGAGAGCCTCTGATATTTAAGTTTCCTGTTATCCCAGCATCTAAGTTGTCACTTTATTTGGAAACAGGAAACAAAACAAACCTTGCCAGTGTTTTGGGTCACTGTTTAACAGTGCTTATCAGCTGTGCTACTAGAAGGTGCTCACATTTGAAATAGAAATTGAAGGGGTTTCTTCTGTTACATCTTCGACTTTTGTGTTTTACTGTTCACCCAGTTAAACTTACTGCTACCATGGAAATAGTTGCTTGAGACCTTGACTTGATTCACACAGTTCAGCATTTAAAGGCAGATGCTATATTCACAACTATAATTGTACAATTGTTTAAGATAACTTTTGTTATCTTAGAATCAAATAACTTTTGGAGGCTTGGTAGTTGGAGAATGGATCACAAGCCTTAATTAAGCTGTCTGGCATCTTTCCCTTTCTCCTGTTTTCTGTATTATCTTTTTGTAATAGCTTCCTAAGCTTGATACCCAAAAAAGGCATGCCCACTTAACAATGAGGGTTTTGTGAGTCTCTAGTGCAAAGCTGACAGCACTAGTTCAGAGCTGGAAGATGGCAGTGCAGTTCCCACTCTTTGTCCTTTACATCCTCCCTCCACTAGTTTGTTTGAAAGTAACAGCTACATAAAAATGAAATGGAAACACTCTTGTGCCTCAAGAAAACAGGTCTGAATCTTTTCCTAATACACAGTAAGAAACTCTTGTTTTCAGAGCTACATCCCATTGTGTAAAGGACATCACGTGTCTTGACCTCTTCTGGGACCATCCTCACTGATTTCATTCCCTTCCTTGGTTAGCATGCAGCCAGGGCTGGCCAAAAGGAGAACTCGCTTACCTTTTTTATATTTTTTTTTCTTCCGTTTTTTTGTCCTTCCAAAGGACTTACTGGTGACCTTGTTTGAATATCCTAAAGAAGTTTTAAATGGGGTGCCTTGGGGCATGGTGTGAGTCTGCGGTGTAATGCGCAGTGCCTTGGCTACTGCCTCGATTTGCCTTGGTCTCCAACTTTGCTGAAAAGCAGAAAAACAAATGGACAAAACAGTGATGGCTCCCCACTGTGTCCAGGCTCTACTTTCGGGTTGCTAACTGTGAAGGCAGTGCAACTCTTCTAGTGGGTGATGGCAGAAAGTCTGGTTTCTTCTACTGTGCCCATTATCTTGGCATTTGTGCATATAAGGCAGCTTATAGTATAGAGTGCTGTATGGCTGGTAGAGCCGAGGAACCAAAATGCAGCTAAGTGGGGCAATAAAGATGCTGTTGGTAACATCAGGACAGTTTGTATGCAAATCTTGGTTTCTTGGTTTGAGTTAGCATCTTTGGCAAGAATTATGCCAGGTGATGGAGGCCCATGGGAGTGAAAGGCAGCTGAAGACTAGTTGGAAGATGAGGCATTTCAGTTGTGCTTTTCTCCCGGACCAGCTTCTTTCTCTCTACAGAAGCAGGAAGGCTGGGATAACAAGCACTGTGTCAGATTGTGTAATGTATTTATTCCGTGGACGTATGTTCCACAGAGACTGGTTTTTATGTGGTAAAACTATAAAGTTTGGTCATTCTCTCCATCCCCATCTATGTAATTATTTCCAAAATAATAATGTAGTTCTTTTTCTGTAAGAAGTACGATTGTAGAAATATTATGAGGTTCTGAGTGTAGAGTTCCCCTAACATCAAGGTGAGCATACAATGTGAGCATTGTCTATTCTTTAAATGCAGGTTGCTATTGTTGAGTATCAGTGAAAAATGCAGAGTTAAAGTGCATCAGCCTGAAGCAGCAGATATTGGAAACAAGATACGATGGAGCACTTAAAGATATATTTTATTTTCTCTTCCCCGTGCCTATGTCAGCTTCCTTTAGAAGTTTTTTGTGTGTGCGTTTTTTTCCCCCCTCCTGGTCCCCTCCCCTCTTTTTTTCTTTACTGGATTCATCCTTTCTCATTTTGTAAACTGATTTAATTATATGTCCCCTTCTTAAAAGCAAAGCTCAAATACAGAAGTAGTAAACTCTCAAATACAAATCCAATACAATCCTCTAGTCCACTGTTGTAACAATACGTAAATAGATTGTGTTAAATGTAGGTAACTGGTGCGTACTCTCTTAGAATGATAATTGAACTAATGATTACTTGGTTCAACTGAGGTTGGAACTGTATACAAAAGGCAACAGTCTTAAAGTATGATTTCTTCCTTCTAATTTTTGTCCCTTTTTTTCTCTCTCCAATTTTCAGGCATGGAAGAGGAGATGGTTTGTGCTTCGCAGCGGTCGTTTAACGGGGGATCCAGATGTATTGGAGTACTACAAAAATGACCATGCTAAGAAGCCTATCCGTATTATTGACTTAAATTTGTGTCAACAAGTGGATGCTGGATTAACGTTCAACAAAAAAGAGTTTGAAAACAGTTATATTTTTGATATCAACACTATAGACAGAGTTTTCTATTTGGTAGCAGACAGCGAGGAGGAGATGAATAAGTGGGTCCGATGTATCTGTGATATTTGTGGGTTCAACCCTACAGATGAAGGTAAGTTCTGTTGGCTTTCCTAAGAAAGTGCAATGCCTACATGTGAAGAATGTTTCAAAGATGAGATGACTATCTTTAGCTGGCATATGTTTTAAAACTTGTATGTATTGTCTGTGAAACTTCCTTGTTACTCTGAAAAATAAGTAGGGCAGAGGGAGATACTAAGAATTTGTTACAAATTAAGTGTGCCATAAACCTTGGATGATGCTCTTCTGTTTTGTATGATGTTAGGTCTTGAGAGTATACGAAAAATCTTAGTCATGCAAAACAGAAGATCATCATAATCATCAAAGGAATCCCATTTGGTATAAAAACGCATGGTTATGCAAGCAGGAATGAGTGCAAAATGTCACATTGCTAATATTACCATTTCTCTGTCTGCTTTGCAACTTGAAAAAAAAATCTGCCCCACACCAGCCGAAATAAACAAAAAATAACTTGTAGTTCTCCACTATCCAGCTCTAATTCTACCAAAATAGATATTGTATGAAAGCAGCTTGTAGGAAACAGGATGGTGTGTTTAATTCCTACAAATACCTTGTGGCTATTGCTTGTCCTGAATCCATCCTTATTTATTTACTTATTATTCCGGTCTTCCTTGTGGAGATTAGTGGGTTGCATGACTTGCTCTAGCTCTGTGCACAGTCCCAAGAAAAGATTAAACAGGAGCGGTAAGAGGGTTGTAAATAAAGCATGCCTGACTGAAGGGTCTAGAATTAAATCCCTGTTTTTTGTAGGATTGTGAATTGAGGGAGGTGGGGAAAAAAGGGCTTGCATCTCTTCTACTCCAGCCAGATCTTCAAAAATTACTGGAAAAATTCTGTTGCTTTCTGAAGAGGGGCCCTTTTCTTTCTCCTTATTGCAGTTTTGAACTAAAACTTTGTCGCGAAAACTTTGTCTGTGAATTACCACTCTTTAATAGCAAATTCAGTGAAGGGTACTTGTTCTGACAGTTCTAACATGTTTTTATGACACCCTGAACATAACCAAGACCACCCACAGCACGTTTCTAAGAGTGATTGCCATGTGATTCAGTATTCAGTTTGCCAGGCATCTGTTACATATGGGAGAGAGGTAGGCAGGTGGTTGCTTTGCAGTGGATAATACACTAGTGCACCAGTGGGTAGGAGACGCTCAGAAATCATTGGTTCTGGGGACAAACTAGGAATCTGGGAAGTAAGGAGGAAATGTAATTACCTGGCAGCTCTTGTGTGTGTAAGTCCAATTGCCTCCTTGGATTTACAAAGCAAAAAATTATGAGACGATGGTGGTTAGTGCTATTCTGTGATTAGAAAATTAATACGGAGTTGTCGATTTGGTGTTGGGAGGAATGAGAGAGTGAGTGAGTTAATCATAACTGTGGAGAGACCAAAAAAATAAAGATCACTTCAGACTGTCTCTGAGCTGCTCCTTCAATACTTAGTGAAGGCTCAGAAATTCCTATGGTGTGAAGTTGGTGTTTTCTTTTATTCCTTTTCTTTAAAATGAGTATTCACAGTAATTTGTAACTATCTAATGTTTTGTTGTGACCTTCCAACTAGAAACTGATTTATGCATGTGAAATCTCTTCATTCTGGAGATCTGCCATGTTACATTTGTATCTGAACTGAGTAGATGTTCTTTAGTTATGTGTTGCTTAGTCACACTTACAAGACATTGAGTTTCCAGCTTTCTGATTGCATCATATTATAGTGTTATCATAATAATTACATTAAATTATATTGTATGGCTTTATAGGGACTTTCTTTTAAGGAAGGGTTTACAGTGTTTTAGGTCTCTTAAACTTACACAATACAGAAACATGAAGGATTTTTTTTTCTTTAAGCTAAATAATTTTACTTTTTTAAAGAAATTTCTGGGTACTTATGTCTTCCTCAGCTAATGCTTCTTGTTTTCACAGGGAAGCTGTGAAATGTTGGTTTCTGTAGCATCTTTCTTTTTAAAATGCATGTGCAAAGGTGGGGGGAGCTACACATAAGCATGAGTTTTAGGTTTGCCACCGAGTTTCGTACTGCACTCTTAACATTCATATTTTCTCTAAGGTCATAATATAATAGGTCTTTTAGAGGTTAAAACGTAACCATAAGCAAAAATGTGTTGCCAGTGTTTCGTGCGTTTTGAACTCCAGTGAGAGACGTTCTGGGATGAAGAGACTGAATTGACATGGGAAATGACTATTCTTTGCCTGGTGCTGTGGAGACATCAGCCAAAATACTGTGGCCTGAGCTTCCAGAATGATGAGGATAAATGTTTAAAGAATGGTAGAAGTAGAGGAAATGGATTTTTAAAAGTTGAAGGATTTGTTTTTCCCAGGAAGAAAATACTGAGGGAAGAGCTGACTTTCAAAGTATAAAAAGCTGTGCTAAGCAGGACATGGATCAATTGTTATCTGAGAGAGAAGTAATTTGTTTCTCTTTCAGTGACTGATGTAACAATAATGAAAGACGTTCTAAGGATATTTAAGCACAGGCTGTGAAAGCCCTTCCCTAGAATTCAGTAGACATCTGCGATGAATATTTTATACGTGATCCAGCTCCATGTTGCTGTAATTTAGTGAATTGCATGCTTGGCAGAGGAGGGGAAGGAGGAAATAATCTTACTATATGCAAACATGTTACTTGCATGTATTCATTTGAATAAAGATAGCAATAACAAAGTAAACCAGAAGAAATAACAAAGTAAAGCAGAGGAAAAGAATAAAAGGGAAGAACAAGATGTTGAAATCTACAATTACATTTACACAAATAATTACATATGATAAGAAAGTTTCTGTCATCATGAGGACCATACTTTGAAAGAACTACAACTTGCTTCACACACAATGCTTTCAAAGTTTGCACTATTTCTGTTCAGGCGGCTTCTATCTGGTATATGCCTCTCATGCCTTCTGCATTTTGGACAGTAAAATTATTTTTGGATAACCATTGTTTAAAATCCTGTTCTGACAATGCATGTGCTGCAGGTTGATCATAGCTTAGGTGCAGTATCAATGACTGGCAGGATGAGCATAACTCACCCTTCCCATCCTGACTCCTTGTATTCTCTCTAATGCTGCATGGTCAGGCATCACTGCTGCTACACTGCGTTGGAGATCTCCATATCAGATCAGAATACCCCTGTGCTGCCTGTAACACAAGCGTGGAACAGAGAACGGGCTCTGCCACTAAGAACTTACTATCTGCAGTAAGAGACATCAACATAGGAGCAGAGGCATGGGCAGAAGTGAAAGCAAATAAGGTGGTTTTGACCATTGTGACAGATCATCTAATCATTAAGGTTGGAGAAGACCTCTAAGATCATCAAGTCCAACCACCAACCCAACACCACCATGCTTTCTAAACCATGCCCTGAAGTGCCACGTCCACACGTTTTTTGAACTCCTCCAGGGACGGTGACTCTACCACCTCTCTGGGCAGCCTGTTCCAGTGCCTGATGACTCTTTCAGTAAAGAAATTTTTCCTAATATCCAATCTAAACCTCCCCTGATGCAGCTTGAGGCCATTTCCTCTTATCCCTATCACTAGTAACTTGGGAGAAGAGACCAACACCCACCTCACTATAACCTCCTTTCAGGTAGTTGTAGAGAACAATACTGTCTCCCCTCAGCCTCTTCCTCTCCAGGCTAAACAACCCCTGTTCCTTCAGCTACTCCTCATAAGACCTGCTCTACAGACCCTGCACCTGCTTCATTGCCCTTCTCTGGACACGCTCCAGCACCTCAATATCCTTCTTGTACTGAGGGGCCCAAAACTGAACACAGGATTTGAGGTGCAGCCTCACCAGGGCCAAGTACAGGGGTGTGATCGCTTCCCTGCTCCTGCTGGCCACGCTATTCCTGATACAAGCCAGGATGCTGTTGGCCTTCTTGGCCACCTAGCCATACTGCTGGCTCATGTTCAGCTGGCTGTCAAGCAGCACCCCCAGGTCCCTCTCTGCCAGGCAGCTTTCCAGCCACTTTTCCCCAAGACTGTAGTATTGCCTGGGCTTGTTGTGACCCCAGTGCAGGACCTGGCACTTGGCCTTGTTAAACCTCATACAACTGACCTTGGCCCATCGATCCAGCCTGTCCGGATTCCTCTGTAGAGTCTTCCTACCTTCAAGGAGATCAACACTCCTGCCCAATTTGTTGTCATTTGCAAACTTACTAAGGGCGCACTCAATCCCCTCATCCAGATCATTGTTAAAGAGAGAAGTGGTTTTAGTGCTTCAGCTGTTGAACTGTTGTTGAACTCTGGGTTTTTTGAGAATAAATTTTTGGGGGGTCTTTGATAAATAGATAGTGGACATTAGAGGTTTTTAGGGTGCCCTTCTGCCTGTAAGAAATAAAAAATGTTCTCCTTTGACAGCTTTAACAAGTGGATGATAGGAGCTGGCACACTTGGCAAATCAAAATCACCATCTCAATAACATATGATGAATATTAGAGACCTTGGTCATGAAAGGGCTCAAAAGTGTGGAGAAACAGCATGAGCTTTTACAGGAAGGAATGAAAGCTCTGGAGGAGAGTGGAGAGAAGTGCAATGACAGAGTAATAAACATAAAAAAAGTCTTTGCAACAAAGTTGCACCACAGAGATTATGTACTTAATGATGAGTTTAGATTTTCTGAATCTCTTGGATGTGATTCACTAGAAAGTAAGTCACCTCAAAGATGACATGCCAGGAGGATGAGTGACTGGTGACCTGGACTGCAGTAAAGAATAACATGAAAGGACCAAGTTAAGCATTAGGAGAGGGACCCTCCAGATAAGGATTGTGGGTCTGTTGTCTTAGAAGTGAGGCGGTAGGTTCAGAGGGAATAGTGGTACAGGGGTATCTCTTTTTGTGGAGGCTTTTTTAGTTGCTTACTTGAAGAAGTAAAGGTGGGGGTTAACAGCCACTGCGATCTATAAACATGATTTTTTTGGAGGCGGGGGGTAGAATTGCTGAGAGGAAGATGAGGATAGACTGTGAAGGAGGCTGTCAGAGTTGCAAGACTTCATCTGGCAAAATTGCAGAAGAATAATAAAATTAGAAGAAGTGGGACCAGAGAAGGACCTGAGATTTGGCTTAGCAGGTTTGGTAAAGGTAGTAGCTGGTGGCTACAGAGTTGAGTAAAGGGAGGCAAAGCTGCGATAATCATTGCCTGTTATCCAAAGGAGAAAGAGAAGACGGTAGAGCGGACTAAGATGTCTTCGAATTCAGATGATGTGGTTAAAGGATGGGTGGCTAAGTGAGATGATGATGAATAGAGCACAAAATCTGCAACAGGTCTTCCCTTACAAGGGTGTGAGGAAAAAATACATGTATTAAAAAGATATAACTTACTATCAGGAGCGTGGTCAGAATCTTAATCTTGAGTGTTTGGGGTTATTATCTTAAGCTGCCAGTTGCATGTGACAAAAATTCATATGGAAGGTGATTCTACTCTTCCTTGAGGAAAAATAAACTGAATCTAATACGCCTAGGTAATTAACTTAATTTTCCCTGGTTTCTGCTGGACACCTTTTGTGGTATTAACATCACCTGCTGAGTTGCTAGAAGGTGATTGCAAGAGGGTGGGTTGGAAAACTGTTCTGCAGATTGCTCGTTCTCAAGTCGTGAGGTGCTGTGAGGCAGTACATGGAGCACTGCAGAGGTGCCTATGGTTCCAGACAGCCTGCTGCAGCCCCAGCTAGGTAAACTCACCATGTGGCTAGAGCAGCCTACTCTGCTGAGGAAAGCTCTGGGCCTTTTTAGTGAAGAAAAAACCCCAAATGTTTTAATGTGGTGAGCTGCACTGCTTCTCTTCACAAGCACCTACAGAAGTTAGTCTATAACAGGACTCCTTGATTATTTTTGCTGGGTCACCCAGCCAGAGTACCATCTGAAGATGGAGAGAACAGGCTACAGTCTTCAAAAGAAAACTGCAGGTGGAGAGGGGGAAGAAATTCTGAGTGGAAATGCTATAGCCTTTTAAAATTTTAAATGGGTAACCAAAAGTGCAGCTTAAAATTACATATGAACTGTGGATAGTAAGTACTAAATTTTAGATGTGAGCTCTGAAAGCTGGAAACTTCAGCATGTGATAGGAACTTAGAATCATAGAATTGTTTAGGTTGGGAAAGACCTTTGAGATCATCAAGTCCAACCAATTACCTAGCACTGCCAAGTCCACCACTAAACCACGTCCCTAAGCACCCCATCTAGATCTCTTTTAAAATGACTTGGAACAGTCAGTCATGTTGCTGGTTTGGATGCAGGAGGCAGCGTTGTCCTCAACATAATATACAATGAGCAACTGCTGAATTCTTTGTTAGTGTTCTTTAAATAGGATGTCATGTTTATCTTCAGGAAAAAAAGATACTCTGAGATTATATTAAACTAGAAAAGAAGCTTACAAAATGCACAGGAACTTTTTATTAAAGTATTTAAAAGGATTTTCTCTCAGTATAGCAGAAGGGTTCAGAATTCAGGCTCACTGCATAGATTTCATATTGATTGTAAGCTGATCACTTATGCTGAAAAACAAACCCAGACTAACGTGTCTGTGCATCTTCTGGGCTGGATCTGGCTCACATCTATTGAGTTAAGTATGTGAACAGAGCAAGTGCTTGTTTGTGCCCGTCAGCGTACACATGCTTGCGCTCTGTGCATGCACATGCACACATGTGGCCCTCTGATTCCAGGATCTTTCACTTGAGACCATGTAGAAGCTGACACTAGAGGAAACTCCAGCAGTGTCTTTCAGGATATATCTCCTTACATTAAGCAGCACAGATCATGATTTAACAGACTTAATTTTTTAAAAAAAAAAGGGGGGGGGGGAAGTCCGTTTAAGGATTAAAGTGAAGGTTGGTTTTTTTTAATGTGGCTCCCACTGTTGTACCTGTAAATTTTTGTTCATGGTTATTACTCTAATATTTTGTTGGCCATTAGTTGTTTTGATGATAACATCTGTGTCATAGTAAATGGATTGAATGAAACATCTCAGAAGAATAGTAGAATCATGCAATTGCATATCTGTTGCTGATTCACTGTTACAATGGGAAAATCCCATTTCTATTTTAGTCTTTCTACAATCTGCAAAGAATGCATTTTCTTACTTTGATTGCAATTTTGACATTTAAAGAAATGCTTGCTGTAATGAGGCTTCTGTGTTTTGTTCACTATGAGAACATTTCAAGTATTTACATAATTAGAACATTAAAAGACTATATATCATAATGTGGAAAACAATTTATTTTTTGCCCTCATTAAAACAAAACAAAACAAAAAAAAAACAAAAAACAAAAAACAAACACAAAACCAACCCTAAATGCCAACTCCCACACTCAAATCTTCTCAATTGTTCACAAAGCACAGATAGAAGAACATGTGGAATAAAGAAGCTTTATATAGCTAAAACAGAAGAGAGGGGAGCCTTTTATTATTCTTGTTCAGAAAATGTTCATTTTACCTCATTAATTTTATGATTGTTTTATTAGTGAGGCAAATACAAAAGTAGTTATGAGGAAAGAAGTATCAATTCTAGCAAAGATGAGCCTGTAACTGCTCTTAACAAACCAACTGAGAAAAGATAAAACTCTTGCCCTGTTTTGAGAAAGCTGCTTGTTTTAGCTGTGCTGAATGCAGGAATTATAAAAACAAAATAGGATTCTTGTTACGTGCATTTGCATGTTAAATATTCTGGATGTTTTTCCAGCTCCCAGTTATTTCAAAGCAGTCAGAGTGTCTGAGCTCTGGGAACAAACCAAATGACTTACAGCGCTCTTTGGTGTGCAGATGACCCCTTCCCTAAAAATCTGCTAGTCCAAAGCGGAGCAAGTTGATGATTGTACTCTTTGAAATCATAATAGGCTGCTGGGAGAAACTCTTTCCTTCATATCAGCTTCTGAAGTATGTGGCTAAAGAGAATGTTTGAGAGGGTGCAGATAGGCAAACAGCATTCATTTGCTCGGTGATGAAAGTGGTTAACATTACTGTTTTCTTCGTAGTCAAATTTGAAATAGCTTGAATGTGTAAAGCATATAAGAAGTAGCCCAGCAGTGAAATGCTTTAGACTAACTTCAGTTGCTCTTTAAATGAGGCATTAGCCTACACTATTTAACACATACAAAATGCCTGTATAAGGATGAATTTCAGATCAGAAGGATGGTATTTTAGTAGTTTAGTGCTCTATCCACTGGAAAAAAAAATCCCAATCAAACCACACAAAAAACCCCCACAACAGATCTGTAAGAGGACTCAGAGATTTTGTCAAGTGGTACCTGTGTCAAAATAAATGAGGCAGCTCATCACAAGGAAAGTATCCCTAACGATCCATTAACATCATTTAGCTCTAAATTCTTGCTCAGAGAGGAGATCATGAACCTTCTGGACAGTTGGACAGTGTCACCTTTAATACTCAGTAACAATCAAAAGGCAAATAGTTAGGATAGGAACAGAATGAATTATTGTTGTCTTGGTAAATTGGTAAGTGTGTCCTAGATTTATTTTTTTTTTTTTTCACATTTTATGCAATAGTTAGTTTCCCTTCTTGGGAAGGAATTAGTATAGCTAGGAAAGGTGAGGGTGAAGGGAAACGAGATCTGCGATGAAATGGCTCCTGTACCAAGAAAAATTAAGCACTACCAAGTCAGTGAAGCTGTGACAAAGTCGTGTAAAGTTGGGAATGGGGATTATCAATAGGAGGCAATTGTTCACTGTTTTTCTGAAGATAGGAGCTGAAGGATGTCAAGTGAAACTATCAGGCAGCAGGTTTAAAATAAAAGGAAGTGTTTTTTCATGCTACCCATAATAAATAAGGTGTGGAGCTCAGTGCCACAGGATGGTAGTAGAGGTCAAAAATATAAATGTACTCAAAAGGAGTAGGGCAGATTCAGAGAAAAGTTTGTCAGAGGCTGGTCAACAGAGACTATGGATGCAGCCTCTGCGTTGGGGTGCCCCAACCAAAGCTGTAGTGCCCCAGAAGCTGGGGGGCAGCATGGCAGGCTGGCCTTGCTGCTTGTGCTCAGTCTGTCTGCAACAGGCTGCCAGCGGAGATGGCATCGTGGGCTTCAGAGACTACAGATCTGAGCAGTATGTTTAGTCTAATGGTCTTCACCACCTTGTCTCCTTTCACTGATTACAAGTTATAGCCAGCCTTCAACTTCTTTTTCTTTCTCTTACACACACTTTTTTCTCACTCCCCCAAGAAAGTAACTCCTTCTTTCTCCAAACTTGGTGGATACGCTGGTCCTCTTTTGAGCTTCTTGATTTTATTTTTCCCTGGAAAGTTACCCTTGAGTCTTGTTACTCTTCCTGGGAATGCTAGTACGTGGTTTGTTTAAATGCATCAGCCTCACGTAGGCATGCATCTTACTATATACCTGTTGAGCTGTCCTGACTACCTGTGGTCTAATTGACACACCCATCTTCTCTGAAAGCTGCAGGGACATCCTGTTTGATTTCTTTTTTCCCCCCTTGTGTGAACTTGGCACTGAGCAGATCTAATGACGTGAAGGTCGTGTGTAGTCAGGGACAAGGAAAAGGGGTGGGGATTGTGCTATACCAAAGCCATTGAGAATCTTGTCTGTAAGTGTGGCCAAAGAATGATAGTGTATCTGGCAGGAAACCTTTCTTCTCCACTCTTACTTGTGCATAAATTCACTTGCATTCCTCAGTTCTGGAGGGGACAGGACAGAGAGCTATTTGTCCTCTCTCCCACTACCTCTTTTCCAGGAGCAAGAAATACAGGCCTGGAAGGTCCATTCAGGCACCTCTCTCTTCCTGCTATTGAACCCCAACATTAGGGGAATGAAGAAATATCAGTAGGTGCCTCAAATAGGCTCCTTCAAGCTCTTGAAATTCCTAAGTAATAGAAAATTGTTTGTATTTTAATATTTTAGCATGTAGTAAAGAAATCATTTTATTTCTCTGTGTGTGTGCGACCACTGGGTGCAGTCTGGTTTTGCCTTTGTTCTGCTAACTAGTTTGATGGATAGGTCAGGCACAACCTTTTACAGAAACTTCTTTTTAGGTTAGCCTACCATTTCAGGTAGGTTGAGTTGAGGAATTTTCATACACCTAGACTTCTTCCACCTGCATGGGTGTGGTGGGATTTGATTTCTGAGCTTAAGTGCTATGGGAGTTCAAAGCAAGTACTGCTGTTCCTATTTCCACATCTAAATCACTTGTACCTAGTGTACACAGAACTGGAAGCAGGAGGGCTATGTTCTGGTTTGCTCATCTGGCTCTTCCCAGGATAGTGCTGGGAAGCAGAAGCTGGATGAAGTTACTTTGTAGTGCATAGCTGGCCTTTAAGCCTAACAGGAGCAGTCTGCATTGGATAATAATATGTTCATTTAAACAATGCTAATAATCAGCATCCATTCTTGGGATGTGCAAATTGGAATGTACAATGAGTTGCAAGTACAAGGGAGCCTTGATAATTGAGGAACAATTTGCAAAATTAGGTTGTTCTTAGTCACTGTATCATTAAAACAATGAAAAAGTTAAATGATTGTTTAATGTTTGACAGTGTCAATGTTTTCTAGTCTCCCAGATAATTTGATAGTCAGGATATATGTATTTGGAAGGAAAAAAGAAGTTACTCCAGAATATACATGAATAGGAAGTAGATAAGAATTATAAAGACAAGGTTATTAAAAAACAAAAACAAACAAACATAACACCTCCTCTTCCCCCCAAAAAAGAAAAACCCCAAACCAAACAGCAATAACAAAACACAACTACTTCATTTATTGCACTAAAATAAAAAGTTGGGATATGTAACGAGGGGGCTTAGTGGAACTCGGTACCTGTTGTACCTCTGCATTATTTTTATAGTCGTAAGGGATCTTCCGTTGCAAAAGCAGTGTTTTTCCTGTTGCTTTTCAGATGTTGAGAGAGGCCTGTTCTTGACTGGTGACTAATCTCAAATGTTGAATTGACCTTGGTCAAAAAGGGATGAATATGTGCAAGTGCTGACTCAGGTTACCATATTGAAGTAATAACCTATGGGCCTTTGTCTGCTCTTGATTAAAATAACAGATCTGTGTTCTTAGCTGTCTTGCTGCAGATGTCAGCATCTCTGTTCTTTCTGTTAGCAGAAAACAGGTTAAATAAGTCATTAAATAAGGCATAACTTCTGTTTCCAAGGCATACTTAAGAAATTGATTACAGTTTGAAAAAATATAAAGAGATTATGAAGATGTATATATAAATATAAATACTCTTGAAACAAATGTTAATATCCAGATATTCTTATGTCCACTGATTTTACAATTTTGAATTAAAACCCCTGACTTTTCTCATCCTCTATTAATAAATTTTTTTTGGTAGTATCTTATGACTATTTCTTCACTGTAAAAAGAATGCTTTGCTTCAATGTTTGCAGATGCTGTGAAGCCACCAGTCAGTTCTTTACAACCATCTGCTGAGTTACCCTTGCCCATCAACACTTCACCGCCTTCCATGCAAGCAGAATCTTCCCTACCTCCTCCTTACCAGCTTATTAACATCCCCCCAGTGGAGTCTTCCTCTGGTCAAGAAGATCCTCAAGACTACCTACTGCTAATAAACTGTCAAAGTAAAAAACCTGAACCTATGAGGTAAGTGACTTTTTTTTTCTTAATAACACTGATTTGCATTGCAGGCCAAAAATGTTTGTGTTAAAAGCACTTTTTTTATTGCTGAGTCATCAAGCATTTGGATGCACATAATCTGTGGGGGGAAGCTGCTTGTAACTTTTGCTTCTTTTCTTTCTATGCTTGAACTTTTTGCAGCAATAGCAAGTTGTTTGATCAGCACTAGACTTGTATTGCATTCTTCAGAAGTGTGGACGGCAGTAAAACATGCTGATACTTATTATCACCTGCCAGGTTACCACATCACTGAATATAGTAATCCTCGAATGGTATTTGTTGACTATTACTAACATGGTTCAGGCTTTTGAGCCAAGAGTGAAAGATAATTATTTTGTGATAACTAAGAATGCAGGAGACTTAAACCACTCAATTTCTGTATCCTCAAATTTAACTTTTTCCAAATAACAGATATTTAAAAACAAGCTCAAATAAGCATTATTTCTTTCTGAATAAAGAGTACCCACACATTCAGTTCTCCAAAAGAGGAGTGTGCAATAGGAAATTTTAAGGAAAGAATTGAGAACTTCTACTGAATTTAATGTGTGTTTATTTATCCAACTGCTACTTTTAATTTAAATAGATGTACAACACCTCCTGCTTAGAAGGTTATGATATTTATGGTAGCTACCTGGGAAATGCCACTATGGTTTTTCAGAATGGATCACGGTGGCCATCCCTGGAGCAGGCTGACCAGGGACTTAGTGGAATCTCTGTCCTCTGAGATTTAAAAAAACAAAACAAAACAAAAACAAAAACCCACAAACGAGCTTGATGGGACAAGCTCCTAAGGAGTCTCACCTGACTTTGAAGTTGGCTTTCCTTAGAGGTATTGGAAGAGCTGGACCAGATAATCTCCAGAGGTCCCCTCCAACCTTGAGTATTCTGTGGGAGAGCCTTATAAATTTCTCTGGCAAGCTTATTTTCTGCAGTAATTTAAAATAAAATCTGCTGGGGTATTTCCAGAAAAATAAACAAAACATCATATTCTTCTTGTGATTGAAGACAAGTACGTGGAAGGTTGAGGAAAGCTTCCTTTGAAAGTGTTTTCATGAGTATTTCACATACTCCCTTAGGGCCATACCTTTTAGTGGCGGTGCTTTCTTCATCAACACCTTGATGCTCTGCCAGTTTTACCTGCGCCATGTGCTCTCTGCTCTTTTGACATTTTTATCTTGCTCTGTGGTGCCTGAGGAGTTTCCTATGCGTTTACTGATGATTACATGGTAGAAAAGTATCCACCCTTTACAATCTTTCTTATAAAATGGAGGAATGAGCCTACAGTTCCTCCAGAGTATGGAATGTGCAAGTTACGGGCAGCATGGCGTGCCCCAAAGCCTCCTGCAAGAGAAGGGGAAACCCAGTGTCTGCTTTCTCACTGTTAAAGGTTTCAGTGTTTAGTGATGTTTAGAAGCTGATGGTGGTTGAGACGTATGTCACTGTTCCTGCCAAAAGCTATCAAAAAGCTGGGTATCGTTTCCAGAACAGCTTGGCAGAGAAATCTTGACTTTTCCTTTCAGCCCTGGCTCATCAGAAATGTGTCTGAGTGCCTGTTTGCTTCTGCAAGGGATGGGCACAGAGTGGATTTCTACCACCACCACATGAAGTGTGTTTTTAGGAATGATCAAGGTTGGGATGTGTAATTGGTTTTTCTGACCTGACTTCCACAAATGTGTGACGTATGGGTTAAGTAGAGGGAGTAAAGTCTGAGGAGACCATAAAAGGGGGCACAAAATGCAGCAAGGTATAGAGTCCATCAATAGCGTGCAGAATTTCTTGAGGAAGACATTGGTGACACAGGAGAAGAAGGTATTTGGGTATCTTGGGTATTTGGAGATAAAATGCCAATAGAACTGAGAAAGAACTGAACAAAGTCTTTGGGAGTGTAGAGATCGCTTAAATAAATGATGTTTTTATAGGAATATTTGAAGACAGCAAAACATTGGCATTGTGATTACTTGGAAATTATATGGGCTTAGTGTATTATATTTAACTAAATTCACTAAATAGCTATGTCCTTTTATTAAGAAGGCTGTAGTAATGAAAATTCAGAATAATAGTTATGCTGGAGTTTCAGTTCCACCTAAAAGGACTGCTTATGTTGCATGTCTGGTACAGTAGGTATTCTGCTGGATTTGGGCCGGAGTATAGAGGATACAGACTTTTTCCTATGGAATTAGCTTTGTGTATCTGTGTGGCACATTACTAAGATGATCAGTTGGAGAGGGCACTCTGTGTACTACCCCAATCCACATCCTTACAGGTGAAGAAAAAAATTAAATGACTGCATCATTTTCCTATTAATTTCCACCCTTGGAACAATTTATCTGTGTATTTCATACAACCTTTTTTCTTAGTGTAAAGTGCAAAGCTTAATAGATGTAATTAAATAGGCAGGTATTGTTACTTGAATGGTTTATTTCTATGGCATTTTCCCTTTAGACTTTAAAGTTGCTGATATGTAGAGGGAACATTTTCTGTTCTAATTTAGCATGTTACTTTATAGATAATCTGGGAACCACTGAATTTTATTTCAAGGCTTTGGGGTTCTTTTCTGGGTGAGGAGGGTAACTGTTAAACGTAGAGGAAGTATCCAAGCTGCCTCTTTGTAATTTTTAAGAATTGTGGTGTTTCAGAACTAACAAATAATTTTTAAATGCTTCATTACAGTGTCATGCAATGCACCACGTACTGTTGTGAGATATATCTTGGACACAGCACTTGCAGCTGTAATAATCATGCTGTATTTTGTCTAAAATAGTTTTATGCTCTGATCACTGTTGACTTGAGAAAGAGCATTGTTCGACTTAGCATTTAGGAAGATTTTAAGGTTCGTATTTGGATCCTAAATAAGAAAATGCAGCCAAAGACTGTTTCCAAACCCCTTATTGTTCTGGCTCATTGGAGAGGTATATTGAAATACTAAATGCTGTCTTCCTCATCTTTCCTATGTTTATGAACCAGCCAAGGGTCACCCTTTCTCTCGGAAGAAGGGCAGGAATACCTGCTATTAGAAGATTTTGAAAGTAAAAAGATTCCACTGCAGTGAGTGAACAGTAGCCATTCTTGGAACGCGTGTGAGAAATTAATCACAGAGCCATTAACTTGCCTGAAAATATTGTTTGTTTGAGATGCGTCTTGCATGGTGTTCTGTGAGTTTTAGCAGAAAAACTATGTAACTTTGGCTTCCATTTTCTGGAAATAGAGCTGGTTTATTATTTATTTATTTATTTATCTATCCACATTTTTACTATGCTTACTGTTTCTGTCCCAGATTGCTGGTGCACGAGAGCAGTTTTGCTGCCACTTTGTTCATAGATATTCTGTTTAATCGGTCATATTGATTCTTGCAGATGGGAAAAGTATCAGCTCGAAAGGATGAGTGGTCAAGCCCGACCAAATACATCCTATTCAAAAATGGGATGATCACCCCTCAGACTAAAACACTTTTAAAACCTTTTTCCTGGGTCTTTGTCAACAAGTAGTTTTTAGTACGTGGAGGCAGGCTTTTTGTTGGGCTCCCCCTGCCTCAATACCCCACCTCTTCTCTGTGCATCTTAACGTCCAGTCCTTGTAGATCAGCAGGCTCTACAGTTATCTCCTCTTGTTATGTGGAGAGAGGTGTCTAGCCCTAGCACTGAGTAAGGAATAGTTTGGCCACTTAGCATGATTTGCAGATATGTGATGCCCACATGTGATAACACTGAATTCATGGCACGGTCACCCTCTGCGTATAAATAGAGTGAGGAGTTTTCATTGTGTTATATCTAACTTTGTCGTTATTTTAAACAGAGGTGTAAAAAACCATTAATACGTAATAACCAATTGTTGATGGAATATTTAAGCCAATTGATTTTTTTGTTGAGCTGTTCTGAAGTGTGTGCGAAAAATTAAAATTTTCTGGTAACTTTAAGTGCAGAAGTTATCAAGTATCCTGCATCTGAAATCCTTCTTAAAAAAAAATCAAAAAGCAGGAGTAAAGTCTGTCCCTGAGCTCTAGTCCTAACCTAAATTTCCTTGAGGTAACATGAATCAACTATGCATTGCAGATTTTCAAAATTGTACATGGTGTTCTTATCATGATCAGTGGTTAATACTGACCTTTGAAAACTAGTTAAACTTCAGAGGCTGAAATCCCTGTCTTCATTTTGGCATAAACTGCTTTCTTGGCCCATGTTTCAGACTGTCTTCAAACTTTCAGTGTTGCAAAATCAGATTGGTTACAACCCATTCGTATTTAGAAAACTGTTTCAGTTGACTAAGAAGTTGATTCCAAAAGATTACTTTTAAAAACGTGAAGTAAATCAGAAATGCCCTTTTATAATGAGAAATGTAAGTTGTTGCCATCAGCTAAGCAAATGACAGGCCTGGCTGCCTCATGTGTCATAGTTTTTGAATGTCTTCTGTTTTCACTAGTGCTTGTGGTCAAGAAAGAAGAAGCAGCATTCACTTAGACCCAGAGAAACTCCTAAATTTAAAAATGGTAGCATTTGTTGCTTACATATGATGGGTGATCCTTAAACACTGGCATCGTACATGTGCTGTTGTTGCATTTTGAGCTTTGGTTATATACTCCTGCATGGTTTTGTAAGATAAATGTAGTGTTTATATTTTATTTCTGTAGTTTTGGAATTTTTTTCATTTTAAAGTATATCTTAGTGAACTGGAACTAATAATTTTGGTTCTAGAATTGATTGTCAGTGTCCAGCTTCTCTAGACTGCCCACTTTATTTTTATAGCATATAAAATACAGACCACAATCCTTGCCATACTTGCTCATGTAAAACATGTGACTTTTGCTGGGACTTTGGTCTGAAGGAATACCACAGAACTAGAAGAGTATGTCTAGAAAATGAGGAACTTCTGGATGAATCCTTTGAGTAAAGAGCAAGGGCTGCAGCAGGGGCTAAGCTCCGAGTGCTACGAGTCACACAGCATGTTCACAACTTATTACGCACTCTGTAACGTCATGTAGTTCCTTCAGTCCTACGCGCTCTATTTTTTGCAAGTGTGTTAAACTTCCAGTGGTTTGTTAGTGAATTTCTGAAGCTCTGAGGCAAAAGAAGTAAACTGTTAGCAAACAAGAGATACGTTTTTGATGGTCAGCATCATAAGAAATATAGGAAGATACACTTCCTTGGTTGTGGCAAGGATAAATACTTAATGAGAACATTTTCTTCTTTTTTGGGGGTCTGTTAAACTAAATGCAGATTAATGTTCAGAGTCACCTAGAAACCAATTCCAAATAGTGAGACAGGACTTAAATCTATGTTTAAAATATTAACCAGAGCAAAATTAGTGTACTTTTTCTAATGAAAAAAAACCAAACAAACAAAAAAAAAAAAAACCACACCAAAAAACCTAAGAACAAGCTAATAGAAAAAGGTGATATAATTAAACCTGGAGAAGAACTGTCCTTAGCTGCTCAGACTGATGGAAGATTGTATCTCTGCTCTTAAACAGAACAAAAACCAGTTGGTTAGGTGAATGACATTTTTTTTGACTGCAAATGTCCAGTCTAAACTAATCACATTGGTTCCCTTGATAGCTGGCAGAGAGGCACTTTGGGAGTGATTCATCAGGTTTAGATGGATATCTAAGAATGGATTGTGTTTCACACAGTCTCCATTTCTCCAATGACTGCAGAGGAAACCTAAATGAATAGCTAAATTGGATTCCTTTCTCCTCAGGTTACCAGAACCCCATGAGGTAAATCCAGCTGTCCCTTAAGAAAGAAAGTTTTGTGCGATCTAATCGACAAATTGAAATTTGAATAATAAATTCTGGTTGTGATCACTTTGAGGTAGAGAGCCTCTTAAAATAAGGGGAAAAAATGCTTCTTGTGGTAGTCATGCTGTTGATTTTTTATGTATTTTATTCTGCAGAAGTTTTGTAATCTGCATGGTCCCGTTGCTTAATAGAGCTTAGTAAGAGTAGTATAGCAGCTATTCATTGATACACATGCATGCTGAAATATTTACATATGTATGTATAAATTAACACAGTGGTATGGTATTGTGGTAATGAAAATAGGAAATATCATGGTATCATTGATCAAAAAGTGTATGGACTGCATTAACTCCACCTGTGTTAGTATTTTGCCACTGTCTTGACTTTCATATAAGCAAGGAGTCAGACTGATAACAGAATTTCTCTGCCTGAAGCAAGGTAACTGGGGAGGTTTACAACAACAACAAAAAAAAGGTTGCAATGTGTACTAGTTACTAGCAGTATTAATGACTGCTATTCTCGTAAAAGTTGGAATTTCCAAAGAAATCAAAGGTAAACTAATGAGCAGTTTTATCTAACAACAGTGCCTTAACTTGCATTCAAGACAAAAGCACTCTGTTGCACATATATCCTATGGATTTCCCGCTTCCCCCACCCCGACAAAAGAGCAGGCTGTCTTCCTACTATTTCTGTTCTTATCTGTTACTTCTCTCTGCTTTATGTGTTTCAAACCAGTTTTATATGGTCAGTAGATAACTTTAGGCATGCACTTAAGGGTGTTACAAGCAGTCATATTTTTTCCTCTTAACTTTTTTTTCATACTGATTAGAACTAGCATGTACTGTAAAACCAAGGATTGAGTGTATTATTTTACCTTTAATGGTGCCATTAAAGTGCTGCTAGTTTGCAGCATGGGTTAAAAAAAAAAAAAAATCCCCAGCCCCCAAACAAACTCTGCTCCAAATTGGAGTCATGGAAATCACTTGCTTTATGAAACATCAACTTGTTGTTTAGCTGCTGTTAAAGCTCCACACTTGTGTTATCTGTTTCACATGCATGGATTTGTATGTATGTAGTTACTTAGGATCCTTCTTAAGTACTACTGTTTGTTTAGTAATTGAGTTCCTGCATTTCATTTAAAAAAGAAAAATAAAAAATTGGAAGAGACTGATAGACTTTTTAGTTGTTTACATTTTAAATGTTGTGTTTATTATTTGTAATGTTTGTTTTTCTTTATGTGTTCATCAACATTTTAATCTTACAATCTTATGTGTAGATCTCACGCTGACTCGGCAAAATCCAGCTCTTCTGAAACAGACTGCAATGATAATGTGCCCTCCCACAAAAATCCTGCTCCATCAGCGAGCAAGCATGCTGTGAATGGCTTTTTTCAGCAGCAAGGTGTCTATGACTCTCCTCCTTCTCGTACTGGACTGACCCTGGCAGACTGCAGTCTTTATAACCTGCCTAGGAGTTACTCACAGGATGTTTTACCGAAGGCAGCATCTCCATCTGGGACTGAGGCCGAAGGAGAGCAACATGTTTTCAATACCCCATCAGCAACATCTTCATTAGACGCACAGATGAGACACATCTCCATTAGCTATGACATTCCCCCCACACCTGGAGGTACTTACCAGATTCCACGAACTTTTCCAGAGGGAACGTTGTCTCAGACTTCAAAACTGGAGACTATTCCAGATATTCCTCCACCTCGGCCACCAAAACCTCACCATGCTGCAGATCGATCTCCTGTGGAAACATGTAGCATTAGTCGCACTGCTTCAGACACTGATAGTAGTTATTGCATCCCTACAGCAGGAATGCCACCCTCACGCAGTAATACCATTTCAACTGTAGATTTGAATATCTTTCGTAAAGGTGAGTATTCCATATTTTATCCTCCTCTTCCAGAATTTTTGTGTTTAATGATATAACCTTGTGATGAATGATGTGATATGAATGATACGAATGGGCTGAATGATACGAGGGGCATTTCTAGCCTTTAAAAACAAGTGTGTAGCCCTTCACAAAGCGGTCAGTGGTTGCAATGTTTACAATTTGTAATAAATAGGAAAAAGAAGATTATTAAAGGAAACCATCAAAACAGCAAAGCACAGAACATTGATAAGGGATGTATATTGCACTGTGCATTCAGTCTTAGCTAAAAATTTTTGAAGACCTAGATGTATTTCTGGTGTTCCTCATCTTTAGAAAACAGCAGCGAAGAACTAATCATCTTTTTTTTTTTGCTAATAAGCTCATATAGCTGAGTTCAGTGCTGCGTTATCAGTCTTTCAGAACAACCAAAGTAAAGTTAGTGTATAGTGGTCCCAATCTGCAGAAGCTGGAAGTGTTTCATGAAGGTCAGTGGGACTTGGTGTATACCCAGAGCTTTGAGATCAGCCCTGATCTGGTGATCATTGCACCAACCTTTATTTCTCTCATTGTGATAGATATGCATACTGCAGTTTTTAAGTAAAATTAAAGTTGTTCCTTATAGTCCTAAATGTTGGTATTCCAGATGTGCTAGTGCATTTTTTTTACTGTTTTTCCTTCAGCAGCTGGGTGTATTTGGGTCCTCCCAAATCTGGTGGAGCCACTTTCACTTAAAGAATTTAGTGTTTCTTGGGGTTTTTTTCTGTCTGCTTTTTTGTTCCTGTTCTTATTCCCTCAGATTTAAACTCAAGAAATGCAGTGAGAGGTAGAGATTGGGAAGCTGATATTTATTGTTACAAAGAGCAGTTGTTCTAGTCTTGTTGACCACTCTTGGGCTAAGAGTTTCTTTTTTTTTTCAGGTTCCTGAGGCAGATGGGCATTACAGTGTTGTTTTTAAAGTGGAATTTTAAACTGTTTAGAGTTGATGCTAATGTTAGAGGGGATTTTAAAGGAGAATTGTTGGAGTTGTGCTAGGTATGGGATGGGAGGCTGAAATGAGGAAGAGGACAAGGACAGGGCTTTTAGAGGAGGCAATATACAGAATGTATGTGATCATACAGGCGCTCACGTAGTATTATCCTGTTTGTAATTCATTTTGTAAGCTAAGTATAATAATAATGGTGGTTGTTAGTGTTTTAAAATGACAAAGTAGCACCCTGAAAGACCCTTGTTCGCTTTGCTTATCTTCTCTCATTTTGCTAAGTTTATAAGTGAGTGCTCCTACACTAAAGCTGAGGTTGTCAGCCTCGGGAAAAGCAGCCTTTCTGAAAATACTGTTTTAATTTGGCACTTAATAGCAGAAGTGTTCATTTTTCCTCTGAGGTGGAAATCTCAAAAAAACTTCAGAGCTTTTTTTCAGGGCAAGGCGGGGATAAAACCCAGAGTTTGCCCCCAGTTTCTGCCTTGGCATCAGGAGGAGGGGCACGCCTGTTGCAGGGTGAGGCAGACTGTCACCTGCATAGGTGAGCAGGACCTGGGACCTGGGAGCCAGATGTCTCACAAACACAAACACCCCTGTCCACCAGAGAAGCAGCCACAAAGCTGAGGACCTTCTTAATGCGGACTGCCAAGAGCCAGGACCCTGAAAATGGAGAGAGCTTCGGTTCTGTAGCAGTTCATTCAAACTGAAAGCCCCTGGAGACTGCACTGGGGAGCTGTGGGCAGGGATTCACCTGTTCCTGCAACAGATTGAATCCTGTTGAATCAGCACTTTCCAAGGGAAGGGCATTCAGTCAGAAAACCTTTCTCCAGACCCTAAATTATGTCTGCTGTTTGTTTATTTTAAAATAGTTTTTTTGTGAGGGTCCAGTATCTCAGAACCCACTCTTAGACTACGTTCTTACACCTGCCTATTTGAAAGGAAGACTTTGCTGCTTCTTTAAAAGGAAAAATTACTTTTTGTTTTCTTGCCATGGAAAAATGCCACTATAAGAGCTTCCAGTTGTGACTGATGAGTGCTAGGTTTGTTTGTTAACACAATCCTCTCAAGTATATAGATAAAATCTACGGGCCACAGCTTCAGGAGGTGTGTTTGTATGCTTTCAGAAGGAGGCAGTAAATAACAACAGACTCTGGATGCCTGGTGCCAAGTGACAGGAACAGGGATGATAAATAGCCACTTTCTCTTCTTGTTTCTTTAGAAATTAGTTCTCAAGACTGTTATGATATTCCACGAACGTTTCCGAATGACAGATCTAATTCATTGGAGGGCTTCCATAACCACTTTGTAAGTATGACTTGATCTGATGAGAGGCGACAGTGACAGTGCTTGAACGCTCTTTGTTCCCATGTGAAAAAGCAAGCAGTATGGCGTTTGTGATTTTTCAGTTTCAGTAGAATATATTAATCTGAGTAGATTAGGTTAAGAAACTATATGATTCACAGCTGATTGCATAACTTATTTTGTTAAAGGAAATATATGTTAATTCTAGAAAAACAGAAGCATGTTGACAGTGAGAAGTGTTTCAAGTGAAGAACTAGATGAAAATTATGTCCCAATGAATCCCAACTCTCCTCCACGACAGCATTCCAGCAGCTTCACTGAACCCATCCAGGAAACAAACTATGTACCAATGACACCAGGCACGTTTGATTTTCCGTTATTTGGAAAGCAAGTTCCTCCTCCTGCTCACATGGGTTTCAGGTCCAGTCCAAAGACCCCTCCCAGACGGTCAGTACCTGTTGCAGAATGTGAGCCACCACCAGTGGATCGGAACCTCAAACCAGACAGAAAAGGTGAGGAAAATGTCCAATAGAAGTTGATTTTTATCATCTAAGAAAATAACATAGCTCTCCCAACTTCTGATTAGTGGAAAATCATTATATTTGTAGAAATTCTAACAAAATAATTTTTATCCTATGAGATAGCCATAACATAAAGGAATCCTATGATTATTTTTAACCACGTTAAAGCATCACAATAACAATGCCAAATAGAAGCATAGGTTTAAATTGTATTGCTGTAGTTACTAATGAAAAAATGGCACAGAATTGCTAACGCTCAGAAGTGTGAGTTTTAGTCCTTATACGTCAAAGACAGCTAGCCGACTTGTGATGGAGAGAGAGAGAGCACACAAGGCATTGCATAAAATACAAATTTATAGCCATAACAATGCTTGGTACAGGATCAGTACATGTTTTCATTGTATGAAGGAAAAGCTAAAAATAACTTAGTTAACTATTTTAGGTATTTGCTTTTGATGTAAATATTGTTAGAAGAAATTATTTGTTACAACAAGAATGAGGTGTATATTGTGCTGCTTTTTAGTCCTACTCAAAGTGTGCAATGGTCTTACAAATTCTTACATAGAATAATTCTTACAAATGTGTTCAAATGAAGGAAGAATTAGATTGAAGAAATAGTGTTTACTGTTAAGTCCTCATTTCAGTCTGTAAAAGCAAGGAGAATCACTTGATGTTGGAGCTGCTTAGTGTTTAAGCGTTAGCAGCCACATGGGGCAGTCCCAGGAAGATGTTTACCATGTGGGCTGTGAGGTTACCATATATATTTTCCTTAGGATCCAAATGGGAGGAGGGAACTGCTAATTCAAGCCAGCTCTTAAGATATGTTTGCTTTATCACAGGAGCTGGGTGCCATGCTTATGTTGAAAATTGTATAAACTGGAGTAGGTGAAAATTTCCTTGCCTCTATAGAGTGTGCTAGATTAAAGAAAGTCATAAAGCAAAAGGAAAACTAGCATTATATGGAAATATTTTAAACTGCTGAATGCGTGGAACATGACTGTTATGAGTCTGAAGAAGCTGCAACAGCTTCAGTGCCAAAATTGAAAAAAAAAACCAACAAATTTTAGAGGGCCCCTTCAAAGCTATCGTAAAAAATGAATCTCTTGAATCTGGTGCGTACTGGGTTTACTTTTCCTTAAAATAAGGATTATTTGGGTGATCGGTGTTCTTAAGAAACAAAGAAGATACTGTTGTGATGTGTCTATAAAAGATACTTGTATAGAGAATCTCTAATAAATAGCTTAGACTTTCCAGTTAATCTAAAATGTTTTATCAGCCAGCCTATCAGAAATACAGGTAAATGCTTAAGGAACTTATTTTCCTGCTATGCAGTTTTTCTGACAAGATGACTTAACTTTCTTGTAGAAGTGGGAACTAAAGAACATTAGGTCAAATGTCTGCACTATTTTGTATTTGAGTAAGTCCTGTTTTTAAAATTATGTGCTTGAAAAATTAGTATTTACATTGAGAATGGCTGACTTAATTTTGAGGAAGACCCAATGGCAAATATTCAGATGATCCAAAATATTCACTAACTAAACCTTTAAATTAGTATTTTTACCACTAAGTGAAAAGAACCTGTAATTAAGTGAAGTAGATAATGCCGTTATGATATAGACGAGCTCAGTGTGCAATGGGAAGTACCACATCTCATTCTGGCTGTCCAACTTCAGAAAATAAGGCATAGCCTTTTTCAAGACCTTGGCTCTCTGCTTGTGTCTAATTGTTTCTGTGTTACCAGTCAGTAGTTTTGTTTAGTTCTTAAGAAATACTGGACAGTAACAGATTGATGAAAGCTGATACTGGAAAATATTCTCAAAATAAACACTGAACTGCTTTAAAATATTTTCCCTGACTGGCCAGTTTGTGTATTTTACTGAAAATGACCTTCAAAAGAAGTAAATGTCCATGTTGAAAAGCTTCTCACTTTTGCTGTTGGCAGTGCAAAGCAGTTGCACAGATGTCTGCTGGGGCAGCATCACTGCTCTTGCATCTCTCTTCTTGAAACTGAATTAGGGTTTCGCATTCTAAAAGTGGTGTGTAAGGCTCCTGCTTTGCTCCTGTCCTCAAACGCTTTATAGCTAGAAAGACCTAGCTAACATCAGGGACAAGATTTTTAGATGTACTAACATACCTCTTAGTGAGTATAGAGTGACTGGCTGTTTTTTTTGCCTGTAGATTTTTGGAAGCTGTTATGACTGTAAAATAATATGATTATTTAATATAATTTAGAAGATAAAGTAACCTTAAAGTAAAACTGTCCCCAAAAGTAAATATTGCATAGGAAATGCTTAGGGGCTGAAAAAAAACTTTGTGAAGATCTTGAGCTACCAAGAATGGTAATGATTCTGATTTATCACTGAAGGTTTTATATTAGTACACACATACAACTGGTTCACTCAAATTTTATCAAGGGTACTACTGTGAGTCTTCCATTGTTGTCAAGAGCAAATATGATGACACATCAGGATGGTAGTATATTCCCATTTCAGTAGTTGAGTTCTCCATGCAGATAACTCGTTCCAGAAATATCTGTAAGAAGATAAAACTGCAGTTTCTTTTGAATTAAAATAAGATAAAACTCTTGTTTTAGTGGACCCTAACTTAACTAAAATGAGTTATTTCTGTTCTGCTTTCTATTCTACTGTGTTGCTCTTCCAGCTTTCAAGTTCTTGTAGCAACTTCTGTCAGGTTGTTTCTGCTTATATAAGTGTACTACTATGGTCTTCTGCTAAAAAGTAGTGCATAGAAAGTATCAAGTTGGCTGGTATGTTCCGCAAAACTTAGGCAGGCATAGATGGGAAGAAATGGTACATAAAATAGTTACCTTCTGAGTACTGGTCCTTTAAATGTTGGGGTTTTTTTTAGTACGCCATTGGTTCAAGGATTTCTGTTGAATGCCACTGCTGCTTCTCTAAAATATGGTACTGCAGAGATCAGGTGTGTTGGTGATAAGGCCTCCAGGTATATGGGGCCCCATCTCATGTTCTGTTTGAAGAAGCTGCTGTATCTTTTTTATTGGTTACAGATTGCTGCAAAAATAGTGTTTGCTCTGCCTCCAAGTGAAAATTCCTTTTTGGTAGCTATCCTTGTTACTGAGAAATATCACCATCACCTTTCATGTGAGCCTTAGCTCTAGCTCAGTGTTGGTTCTGTGTGGGCCAGGGAAGTTTGTTCAGTTCTAAAAATGCATCTGACAAAGAAATAATGCAGTGAAACTAGCACCTAAAAAAAGAATGCACTGCTTTTTTGTTGTCAAATGTATATGCTTAGTATCTCCTCTATTTTTCTTTGGTTTACGGGCTTACTGCTTACAGGCAGTATAGATTGACAAGGATAGAAACCAGAGGGCTCGCTGATGGCAGTGGCCATTCTGTTGCATATAGCCTGCTCTCCCCTCTGCTGTTTCTGTTTTGTAAACCTGAGATGAAACACATACTCAGTTACTTCTGGTTCTGCTGTCTTTGAAGAATAATGTGTCAGGCAGCAAGGATCTGGCAATCTGTCTATCAGCAGCAGCGACTGTAATGTGTATGTCTTCACAGCTCTGATATAAGCACCTGATGTTCTGGATAGTTTATTAAATTGTTAAAATACTCCAAATTTTTAAGAATAGGTGTAGTTATATAGAAGCAGTGCCTGTGACAGAGGACTGAGCTATGAAAAATCAATAACATGGGTAAACTAAATGTAGGTAATAAATAGGTCTAAAATTCACTAAAGTACATGCACATTCTTCTGAGGAGGGTACTTGCACACCCCTGCTTGTGAGAGCCTGAGGGTCTTCAGTCTTCCCACCTGTAGGAGTAACCTGGGCCAGGAGCCATGGTGAGCTATGAGATACCCTGTGCACCAGTTTCTAGACGAGCTTTGTTTTAGAAAACAGGTTAAAAAATAATAACCAATTTAAAAAAAATAAATATATGTAGCCTTAAGATTATACTACATTTTCATGTAGTTTCATTTTTCTAGCTCACAGCTGCTTCTGTAAATGCGGGGAGCTTCCAGTACTTTCTGGAAGTATTGAAAGTAATTTCAAAACATGGTGTTGGCTTCCTGCCCCAATAACTTGAATCAAAGCGCTTTACTATTTCTTTAGAGAAGCATACCAAAAGGTAAGTGATATATTGCTTGGGACAAAATGGAGAGCATTTGGCCAGGTGCTTTTCTGCATTCACCTGTAATTGAATGACAAAAATAATCTCTCTTTTAATTTGTTTTTTTTCAGGGTGCTATTTCTTTTATTATAAAGAACCATTGTCTGTATTGATTTTGTATTTCTGCTTTTTGGCTGCTTTAGCTTGCCATGGTTGCATGTAGTCGTTGACGCTAAATTGAAAGCATTGTTGCTAGCAAAAGGCTTCAAGCAGAAGAAATATTGCATCCATCCATGCAGTTGGGTCTTATTCTCTGAATTATTCGAAGTCTGGTTCTGCCACAGAGCAATTATGTGATATTTGTTTTGATAGTCACATGTTCCTTCCTCAAAATACCATTTATCCAAGAAGGAGCAGTAGAATTAAAGGTGCCCAAATGCAGTGAGGTGAAGACTCCCTAGACAGCAAAGGCAGCAAAGAACAGCCAGGCTCTCTTCTGCTCCACCTCATACTTTCCTTGGGGCTCTTCCAAATATCTGAGAAGGGTTGTGATACGAGGCAGTGGATCCTGTGATCTCCATCCTGCTGACAGCTTGCAGGACTGTAGCGAATGTTTCACCACTCCACAGGGAACCACTCTGTGTAGCAAAGCAGGTCCTGGATGGCTGTGCTGGCAGTCCACAAGAAGGATTTAAGGCCTGACAACAGAGGTCTGTGAGTCTAGACGATATTAATCTGCAGTACAAACGTGATGTAAGTCAGAGATCAAGGAAAGTACATGGTCAAAAATAAAGGGGGGAGGGTGTGAATTGTTTTTTATGGGTCAGGAGCAGCATCTGAGTGATGCAGCATTTGAGAGATGCAGCATTTGAGAGATGGGGGGTGGGTGTAAGCCTCTGGGCATGATAATGACCTCCTCCTGCCCCATGATTTATTTCCAGGGGTAGGGGCGTGGGGTTTGTGATTTTAAAGCAAGACTTTAAGACCAAACAACTACAAAATAAGGTTATTCTTTTTTTTTTTTTAAATACTTGTTTAGGAGCTGTCCAGAAGGACTCCTTATATGTATGTAACATTTAGCGTGTGTGTGTGTGTACATCTCATCTGTAAAGTTCAAAGCTCTCAAGAAATACATGCTTGCTATCTCAAGTGACAAAATGTAGTTTTTCGATATCTGAATCAAATGGTTAAGTCAATAATGGAATTGGTGATGGCGGAATTTAGTTCTTCAAAGTCTCAGTTTGATGCCCTACTCACTGTAACTTGGTGACTTCTGTTTTCTGAGGGGCAGCATGTCTCTATACCAAAGTGGGTTTTTTAAGGTTCTGAAAAGAAATATATGAACTGTGGACGTATGGCTGAATTAAGAAATCATGGCTATGATGGAATGAAAATCAAAAGTTAAATCTCATTCATTTGAATATAGTGTAGCATTGTCATTTTTGTAATGTTTTTGATCCATAATACTTAAAAACACTTTGTGAGAGAGTTCAGTTCAGCACAGATCCTAGTCCTAGTTCAGGGTCATGGGGAGCTGTGATAGAACAATGTGCTCAGGATCACTAAGCGGATTGGTGACAGAGGCAGTAAACAACTTGGGATTCCCAGCCTACAACATGGTACTGGACTTTGCTCCATTTGTCTTGAATAGCAATTGTATTTGCCCAAATATTGTTAGAGTTTAATTGCATTCAAAATTATTTTAAACAAGATTTTCAGTCCTAGTTTCGGGTTGGATTGCACAGATTATTTTGCTGATGGCAAAAATAACCAATAGCTAGTATAGTGCATTTTCACCTTTATTTTTTTACAAAAGGCTTATCTTTCAATACAAAATATATCAGCATTTAGTCTGAGAAGCTTCCTGCAACTTGAGTCCATATGATTGCCTTTAAAAGAGACTGCTACTTGGCCCTGGTAATTTTCAGCCCTGCAAGTGGTAAGCTAGGATATAGAGACAGTGAGTGATGCACACGTTTGTTTTCATGCCACCAAAATACCCAGCTGCACCTTGAAAACAAGAAAACAAACGAAAGAAACCAAGGGAGAGGAAAAATATTCTCATGGAGTTGGAACTTGTGATTGTTTTAAAAATGTTAAAAATTTTATCTGGTTGTTTTTCTTATAGATTTTTCTCATTTAAGATGTTACAAGACATAATTTGTGTGGTTAAACCACAAATATGTGAATTGCTTATAAAAATGTGGTTGTATCTTTGCCATGACTACTCATGAGCATCTCCTGAACAGATTAACTTCATAGAAAACTCCAATTTTCTTTATTTAAGAGCATGGGCCCACTTTGAAGAGGTAATTGTGTACAGAGCTTTCATGTGGCAGGAAGCATCTGCCACATTCTGGCCCCCATAGGACCCACTGTGATGCTTCTGGGTGACCGGCATAATCACCTGTTGTTGTAGTGTAGTATGACGCTGTAAAAATCCCAAGCAAAGTAGGTAGTTGTTAAGGAAATTAAGAACCCTCATTAATCATGAAGTTAGTTATAAATAGCCTAGTCAACAGTTTTCTCGTTAAATATTTACATGTTTGAGTGTCTGAGTTGGACAATGTGAACATATTGCACGTCCTGATATAGCAAGAGTATCACACTATCCTGAAATAAAACTTCAGAGAAACAGTTAAGGCATTTGTGACAACAGGAGCTGACATTTCTTTAAAAATAATAATAATAATTAGAAGTTGGCAACACTGCAGTGTTCTACACCATTAGAATTGTCTTGCATATTCTTAACGGATCACTTATTTTCTCAGGCTTTAATACAAGTAGGCATTGAAAAATTGTGAACGGTGATTTTAATCAGCAGCAGGAACTGAACTGAAGATCTGCTGAAAAAGAAACTGAAATTTTCATGATGACTTTTCTGAGCAGAAGTACCATTCATTTTGCTTTTAAGAAATCCTTCCGTTTAATCCTTCCATTTACCCTTGGAAGCTACACCTCCTGTTCATTCCATTTAGGAATTGAAAAAAAATAGGATTTTGTGGAATGTTTTGGTGCTTTCTCAGAGTTCCTAAAGCAGATTGAATACAAAATTATTGATTTTTTTTTTTCTTCTTCTTTTCCCCACAAGCTCTAAAAACTTCCACTTAGCTGAAAATTATGCTTCCTCCATGGCTGTACTAAATTACTTCTACAAGGCTATTTTTTACTTAGTAGCTTTAAATGAAATTTATATAGCTCCTTGCTATGATACACTAGTCCTTAGCTTGCAGCTGTGATTTGTCTTACAAAACTTTGAAACAA